>OY735205.1:52795130-53047630 GCA_963457665.1 Thysanoteuthis rhombus
TCTTCGTTAGATATTTGTCGTTTCTCATTGAAAGGCGTTTGAATATGGCGTGTAGAGGGAGGCGAATGAGGGGATATATGGTGTGGGTACTCGGGGATGTATGAATAGATTTGTACGAAAGAAAGAATTGGCGAAGTGTTGGGAGAAAATAGATTTTTAAAAGGGGAGATAATTAGAGGGAAAAAATTAATACATACGAAAGGAAGAAAATAAACCGATTGTTTGAAAAGAGAAGGAGAAACGTGACTTGAGAGAGAGAATTGTATGGATTGTAAGGGAAAAGCAATAAGAGAGTGGGGTGAAAATAAGGAAGAAAGAAATGTTGACCCAAGAGAGAACAAAATGAAAAAGAAAATGGATTCTGCGAAAGACGGGAAATAGCAGGTTATCGAAAGAAAGAAAAAAGTGGGTGGAATGAAAAGGCGAGTGAAAAACGAATGAAAGAATGGAAGGAAGGAAGAACCAAGACGAATTCATACTGCACCAATGTAAGTACAAAAAATGGCGAGAAAAAGGAAATATGACGTCAAAAAAGAAAAGCAATTTTCGAGAGAAACGGAATGATTCCAAAGCTTAAAAATAACTCACACACAGATACATGGACGCTTAAAGAGAAATGAATCTGTAACCCACTTGGCAGGTTGGTCGGACTGGCCATTTGCAGGATTACGATGATAAACGATAACATAGAGAGAAGATAACAGAGAACTTTAATTGGTAAAATGAATAAAGGAAGAAAGATCAAATTTAAAAAAAGAAGTGGAATAGGTTGAGTCAAGTGAGCTGGTCAGATGGAGAGCAAAACACATCGTGTATTACTCGAGAGAAAATCGGTGAATCTGGGTCAAGTTGTGGAGAGAGGAATGGATTTATGCCTTTTGAATTTTTTTCTCAAAACTGTAATAAAAACTGCTTCTTAAGGAGTTTTTAAAAAAATAAAAAGCTCAAATCCATTCCTCTCTCGACAACTTGACCCGAATTTACCGATTTCTCTCTCGCTTTATACATGAGAAAATACGAAAAGAGAGCTATGAATTGGAGAGATTGATACGGTGAAAACGGTTGTGGTAAAGAAAGATGAAAGAAAGAAATTAAAGAAATATGTAATACTTTGATAAGTGCAGATTTGATTGAACTTTATGGGGCAGCATATTGAGTTAAAGGTGGGCAATAGAAACATTGGGAAAAGGGGTTATCAATGAATAAGTTTCTTCTCTCGACTTTTGCTGAATTATCATCATCGTCATCATCATCAATATTTCAACGTCCGTCGTTGGACATATACCTTCGCCAGGATTCGCCACATTTCTCTATCATGGGCGTTGCAGAGCCAGTATTTTCTGAATTCGTCTAGTTCATCTCTCCATCTTGTATTTTCTAGACCTCGGTTTCGCATGTGATCTCAGGGTGGGATCCTTGTTGCGAGTCGTGATGTCCATCGGTTGTCTTTCATTCTCGCAACATGACCAGCCCATTATTATTTAGGTTTTCTAATAGATTCTATGCTGTCTCAGATTCACGTTCTTCCCGATGTACTGTGCTGTCTTGTAATCTCTCCATGTAAGGTTGAGCATGATTCTTTCATGTGCACATTGGATGCTTCTCAGTTTGTGGATCTGTCTTTTGGTTAGGTTCCATGTTTCAGCTGCATAAGTGACTATCGGGAGAAAGCATTGGTTGTGCATTCCTCTTTTTAGGATTATTGGGATCGTCTGGCTTTTGAAAGTAGAGCTTGCTCTGCCAAAGTCTTGCCATCCTACAGTGATTATTCGCTTGATTTCCTCTTCTTTTGTGGGTTTCATAGAGATTCGTTGTCCTAGGTAGATGTAGTGGTCTACCTTCCCCAGTATTGCATCTTCGATCTTGACAGCTGATGATCACTAAAAATTCCGAATTAATAAAGAAAAAAAAATAAATGTGAACATAGACCGACACCAACTAAGGGACCAGTTTAGCAAGAATTCGCATTGCAAATTGACCACCATCACCCCCCTACACACACACACACTAAAAACCTACTCTGATGGAATTTTCAACAAAAAAAAAACATTTTTATTGGACATAATAAGGAGTAAAATCCTCTTTCAATACTCTTGTTCCATTGGTGTGGCCTTTACACGTTACATACATAGAAAGCTAGACAGACAAACGCACTTAAAGACTGAGAAACCTATTTTGTTAGTTTTTGGTGACAGTCTTGATTGGTTGTTTCTGAAAGAGAGAATTTGGGAAAACGAGAGAAAGAGTCGGAAGAGCAGTGATTAGAAAAAAAAGTGTCATAAAGTGAGAGGGCAGTCAACAAAAAAGAAAGAGAGAAGGGCACCTCGCCGTCGAATGATGGTTAACAAGCTAAGGGAGCAAGTTATAAGTACTGTAAGGAGTTTAGACCTCACCGTGGCCTTGTGTTCCAGCCTTTTTTAAGCCAGGTTCTGCGGAACCCGAGGTTTCAACGTGAGGTTGTTACGGCTCCAGTGAAAATTTTGAAGATGTGTGTTTTTCCTCATATCGCAAATAAATCCCCATTTCATGTTTTCTTTTTACCAAATGTCAGTTGAGTGAGAAAGGACTAATAAAAATGAAAACAACATAGCCCCAGTGAAAAATAACGCTATGGCTCTAATAAAACTTCTCTCGCAATTTTCATTCTATTCTTTTTGTTCCTTTCTTCCACCATTTATCTATCTATCTCCGTGTTCATGCTTACATTAAAAAAGAATGTTCGCGTATATGTGTTCGGTTAAGGTTTATGTAGAAGAATTTCAATTTCCTATCAATTTGATCCAGCAGCCAGATGCTAAGTTTACGGAAAAAATATATCGATTTTGTCTGTGACAATTCAGAGCTGTATTTTACGTAGCATCGAGGAAAGAGCGAATTTCCAGTCAGTGTCTGGTTAACAACGACAGATGCTGACGGATGAATACAAATAGACAGAAACAAATAGACTGCTCTGAATAATGAAATAAACATGGACAGACTGAGAATAGATAACGAAAGAGATAGATAGATAGATAGTTAGATAGATAGGGGAACTTCTCAGATGAAACATTGTCAATTATTATCAATATTTTACTAGTATTTCATCTATGTGGATTTTTTATTAGCTTCTTATCGCAACATCCGATCATCAAGTGATAAAGATTCGGAATAAAGATAAGCCTCGGGTTAGATTCGACCTCTCATCCCTTATTTATTTATTCATTTAGATAGATAGACGGATAGATAGATAGATAGATAGATAGATAGATTTGAAAAAGAGCAGAGAACGTCAGAGAATTTTTTTTTTTTTGCAATATCCTGCCATGATTCGAGAGAATGTCAAATTATCCATGCAACGAACAGGAAAACCGAACATAAAATCGATAATTTGTTTTTACGAACCGAAATATGGTGCTCTGAGAGATGTCAGGTTTTGTCTTGTATGAAATTCCTTTCTGTTCTCTATAAACTTGGCCACAATATTATGCAGAAATTTAGCCGAGACACCTGTCTGTGTGAGAATTTTGTAAAAACTTGTAGAAATAGGAGGGTCCCATAACGACAAAGGTTCTACAAACATTTTCTTAATTTCGAAACAAAGGAACATAAAGTTGGTTATCATTTTGCAGATCAAAATATTATCAACGCTTCTTGGAAATCTACTACAATTTTCAGCTTTATATCCAACATATCTGAGAAAATGTTCCTTTTTCAGTTGGCTGCAGAGATTTCAAATCGCTCCCTTTCGGGTCCCCAATGTAGGGGGACACAAGAGCTTTAGAAATAGTTGTTCACCTACTGCATTTCTACTTACATTATACAATAACAAATTTAACTAAATATTGAAGAGGATACCTTCCAGCCAGACCCTTTAATCTCTAGCCACGTTGCTGCCTTTACTCAACAAGTTCACGGGGCCAAGGCTTTTGGAAGGTCTCCCCAAGGACACCCAGTAATACCTTTGTGGACACTCAGAGGTCTGCAGGCCCTAGATTGGGAACCCCTGCACTAAATGTCGGACTGGGGAGGTGGGCTCCGGGCGATATAATCCAGGCCCCAAAATTTCCTGCTGTGCACCCGCTTGCTTTGTTTGAGACTTGTCCGCTTCAACTGGCGGGAGAGGATTCCGATTTGATCATTATTCTTCTTGCATTAAGTAGACTACATAATGTTGCATATGATACATAGAGCTATCCAAAAGATCAGGGAATTAGGCCACGAAAAAATTATTTGCCCCAACATCCAGGTTTCCACCGTTTCCTTTGAAGTAGTCCAGTACCTGTTTTTTGCATAGTGGTCCACAAGGGTACTGTTCACATGGTTGGGTGGGAAAGGTGACCTACTGAGAATAGTTCAAACGATTGAAATTTGACCATGTAAAACTTTGGTATAAACACAAACTAAAAACTGTCAAAAATAATCTTTGAAAAACTGAAGTTCCCTGGCACTTTGAAGATCACCTAATCCAAGCCAGAAGATCAGATCTAGTGATAGGAAACAAGAAGGAGAAAAATTATCTGATAGTAAATTTCACTGTTACGGAGAAAAATTGAAAAAAAAGTGAAAATCTTGAAAATGTCTAGACCTTGCCTGACAAATGAAAAAAAAACGTGGAACATGAAGGTGATCTTAATAAACGATTTATACTAGTTTTTACCTTTATCTTAATTTTTATTTGCTTTTCATCATAACTTTAACTCGGACCGTCATTCTACGGCAAGTAATGAACAGCGATCGGAAACGAAGTGTAAACCCACGGTGAGAATCAAACTGACACCCTCTAGCCGGATTGCATTGTATACTCGTCGCTATTGAATAACGGTCCAATTCAAAGTTGCGATGAAAAGTAACTAAAAATTAAGATGAAGGTAAAAACTAATCAAGATTGATAATTGCGAGAATATTGATACAATACCTCATCCAATAATAAGAATAAATTATAGAAGGTGATAGTTTTGCCATCATTATCGGAGCATTTGGGACTGTTCCCGTCGAGCCTTGCAAAGCGATTAGAAGAATGGGAAATTCGAGGAAGAATTGATACCATTTAGTCGACAACTCTATCATAATCAGGGAGAATGAGGAGAGGAGTGCTAGAGTGTTGGTGAGACTTGCTGTTACTTGATCTCCAATGGAAGCTATCAGATACTGATGGCATGAAGACTCTGTGAAAATCCACACTTCGAAAGTTTCCCATTTTGATAAGTTTTTGGAGGCGTTCCCACCTTTCTATCGCTCGGTCGATAGGTCGGTCGGTTGGTCTGTCGGTAAGTCTATCCCTATATTGTTTCTCAGCTGTTTTATGTCAGATTTACCCGAAACTTAGTAGATAGGTGTCCCTTGATAAGATGCTTCTTACCAAATCATCCACTGGGTCACGTTATCTGGCAATAATGACCTTTAAACTTCATGTTTCAAAATTGATATTCTCAGCTGTTCTGAGTCAGATTTACTTGAAATTTGTCAGAAAACTATTCTTTAAAAAGATGTTTCTAAAATCATCTTTTACTCGGTGTCACGTTTCAAAATAACTGCAAAACGTGTGCGAATATTCTACGGTGTAGGCTCAGTTTTTGTTGTTGTTGTTGTTTGTTTTTTTTTTTTGGTGCCAGCTTAGCCGATAACTACCCGACAACATTGCTTTTCTTTCGGACTTGAAAACAAAGAGTAACATTTAATGATCACGATCGAACAAAATGGGGTGGGGAGAAGTTACTTATTCATTGATCACCCCTTTTTTCCAATGTTTTAATTGATCACCCACAACAGGTTGGTCATGAGACACTCTCTATTTCTAGACCTGATATGTTTTTGCTTTTTTTGTTTTCTCTTCTATACAAAAACGATGTGAAAAACGATCCACGTATTCTATGTGTATTTGTTTGTGTATGTGTATATTCGTTTGTGTATGTATCTATGTGCATTTGTTTGTTTGTGTATTTGTTTGTGTGTGCATCTGTATTCGTATCTCTGTTTGTATTTGTATTTGTGCGTATTTGTTTGTGTATTTGTTTGTGTTTATGTGCATGTCTGTGTATTTGTTTGTGTGTGTTTATTCGTTTGTGTGTAAATGTGTGAGTGTATTTGTTTGTGTATGTGTATTTGTTCGTGAGTGTATTTGTTTGTTTGTGTATTTGTTTTTGTCTGTGTGCATGTCTGTGTATTTGTTTGTATGTGTGTTTATTCGTTTGTGTGTGAATGTGTGTGTGTGTATTTGTTTGTGTGTGCATGTGTGGTCTTCTTTTCTAGCCGCTGTATCCTCCGGCTTTCCTCGGGTATCAGTGGCATCAGTTTACCTCCCAGCAAAACAAAACAGCTCTTTATTTAATCAACAATGACATGTTGTTCTCATTCCTTTACCTCTACCAAACTAAACATGGTAAATACCTCGATGCCACACAGTTTTCCAACCGTCTATTTTTCTCTCTTATTTTGCCCTGAGCTAGACCAAACAAGATTCGATAGATATACTGGCGCAACACAATCTTCGAATCCCCCACTTGCTAAATAACTAATACCACGAACAAAGAATGGAAGGAATCCCTTGATATTCTTGAACTGAAACTAGAATTAGTAATTGAAAAAAAGATTAGCCCCATCCTCACGAGGAAATTATTCATGGGAAAGTTGCAGGTTGATATTTTTCCCGAGAATTGGAAACATTGGCACAAAAATCTGTTTGTATTCAAACAAAAGAGTGTTTATGATCGGATGATAGAAGTATCCCAAGTATATTTCTTATATTGTTCATCAGTCGGAAACAAACACAACCAATCATTATCCGAAAAAAAAACCTTCATTGTAACGCCACAGAACGTACCGTTTCTTTCTTCAGTTGTAAGTTTGTCCGCCCACAAAGATTATGTTAACTCTCCTGTTACAGCGAAGCTCAAATCTTTTTCGCTTTGAATATCACACTCGCATCGTTAGATTGACAAGAATCTTTTTCATACGCTGCTGTCTATTGATCTCCACACACCGTTGAAAGTTTTCGGGGAAATATATTGCCGTAATAAAAGGCAAAGAAAAGGTCAAAAACAAATGGGACCCGGTCAGAAGTCAAGCTGGTTTTTACTTACAGCACCTGGTATTCTTGAATGTTCTCTCTTTCGCGCATTGTGAAGCAGTCACAGACAACTTTGAACTGTAGAATATTGTTTGTTGTTTTTTTTCTACCACTTTCATTATTTCTTAAAAGCTAGGGACATTTCTACAACTCGGCTGTTATCTTATCCAGACGATAACATACAGTTAGGGTTAAGGTTAGGGTTAGTCAGTCAGGTTAGAGATTAGTTTTAGTTAGGGGATTTCACCTTATTTATTTACATCTATTTAGAAAAAATACGATGAGCTGTAATAGCTATGATTATTTATTGTGGTGGGGACCAACGAAAAAGAAACCTTTCATTTCAGATGATTCTTTGATAATTTGGCTTATGGTTGAAACTTCCAGCTTGGCAGAATGGCGCAAAACAATCTTTCTATTTCCTTTCATTCGGCTTTGTTCCATTCCAACTTAACGTTAGTAAATACCATTTAATTTTGAGCACGAAATTTGATCGTAGGACATTTTTGCGAGTTCTTGGCTAAACCGATTTTGACTTGATTCCATAGAATGTAGTCGAAATTCAACATTCATAGCTGAGGCTTAATCAAAACTCAAACACCACCTACAGGTAACTGAAGCAAACCTTTCTTATGTATATAATTGTTATTACGAATACAGATTTGGTTAGTGAGAATAATCACAAAGAGTTCAAAATTTTGTTAGGGCTCATGTTCGTATAGCACTTAGTACAAAACTCACCAGCAATGATTAGCGAGACTAGCACTCTGATCGTCATCAGGTTGTATGCAAACAGTAGTCGAGAAATCTAAAGACCTCGATGTTTGGGGTTCGATTTAAACTACCGCGTTGGATAGGGTCATAACTACAAGGCTCTCGATAACCAGGGCAGAAGACATTTTTAGCTCTTTCAACTCCTCCCCATTAACCGAGTTGATGTATGAACGACTTCTATTCATGTAGCTGCGATCAATGCAAACAGCAGATCAACTCGTATTTTCAAAAGCGACAAATACGCCGGCTCAAATCTTCGCATTTGTTTATGGGAGATGATTTTCTCGGTGATTATGTATCGGATTACGTACGATTTTCTTGGAGCCGCTTGAAAAATGTGGCTCTGCCTCTGTGGGTCTCTTGCAGTCAAAACATACATGTAAGGTGTATGTTCCCCGGGGAAAAGGCGAAAACATTTGGGGAAGAGCTGTTGATACTGGGTGGTAGTTTGTCTGACGGCGATTCACTTTGGTTCATTTTTATCATGTGTCTTGTTTGCTATTCAGACATTAAAAATCAAGACCCGAGGGAAAGGAAGTTGTGAAATGAATAGGGAGATAGATATATAGATAGATAAGGAAAGAGTGAAGAGAGCAAGTGTAAATATATGTGTATATGTGCTTGTATTCAGTATATTCTCTTCCCATACAATATATTCAGGTATTCTATCCATATACATATATGTATATATATAGTATAAATCAGGTTAGCAATGTAGCATAACATAATATAATATAAAGCAATGTCTGATATGTGATAGATTTCTTTCGTAGAGTGCTCGATACATTCAACTTTAAATTCCAAGAGTCAAGTTGGTGTGTGTGTGTGTGTGTGAGCGTGTGTGTGTGTGTGTGTGTGTGTGTGTAGAAAGGAAAAGAGAGTATATATATATGTATATGTTCAGAAGGGAAAAGAGAGTATATATGTATATATATATATTCATGGCAGGAAATTGCTTTCATATACACACAGAGAAGATAACGTATATATATATATATATATATATATATATATATATATATATATATATATATATGTATATATGTATGTATATATATATATATAGTCAGTGACTTGGGTACACATTTAAAAGATTAGGATTATTTGATTTGATGATTTGCAGCTTTTAAAATCTTCAAAATACAGTTCAGATTTTTCCTTTGAAGATCATACCTTGAAGTGAGTACCTTCCTAACGTGCCAAATCTTTCCGATTGATAGATATTTAAGTTCAGCGCAGCTTGCCACAAGACCATACGTGCGAGGCATTCATTGAGGATCGAACTTTATTCAGCAGTGAAACTTTTGGAAACTGGCTTGCTAACCAATACTCAGCGTTATTTACTAGACTTAATCGAACAGAAGACGATAGCAGTAATCTTTTAACTCACTGTGCTTTCACAAAATCAGTCTGCGAGATGAGTTTGCTTACAAACACGCAACGGTAGGAACACTGGTACTTGATGCAGGTTCCAAGCATATTAAATATATTGTTCTTTACAAAATTGTGTCGGCGCCAACAACATATTCAGTTCCAAGATAAGTACTGTTTATTAGTGTCTACGATGAAACAACTAATAAAATCTACCAGCTAAAAAGAGGTCAGAAGTAAATAGATATAAAAGAAGAAAAATGTTTTTTTTGCGTGAAAATCGATTGTGGGTGAGATATTTATCTGCCCAATGGAAGAAATCCGATTAAAGCATTCACAAGCATTCGGCAAAGTTTTCCACCCACTCCCGTCTGCTGCTAAACACAATCAAACCTACCGCAGGTCGTTATTTCTTCATTACAGTCATCTTGTCTTCACAGTTTTCGTTCATCTTTGTTCCCTGCAGAGCTCTCTCGTGAAAAAAGAGCAACTTTCGCCCATCGGCGAATACACCGACTATGCCACAACAGCAACAATAAAAATATAATTTTGCGAGAAGAGAGAACCCCGTTGTTTGTTATCATTGATATTTATTGATTGAACGATTCAGAGCTTTGAAAAGAAGCGATTGAATTAGGAGAGCGTCTATAATGAAATCCAGGTGGCTTCCATTAGTTCAGTGGCGGTAAAAGGAGAGCAATCGTTACCATATGTTACTGTTTGCTCTCCTTTTGATCGTACAGTCAACCGGGTGATTTATCCCTGGTTACCAAGAAATAATACAGGTTGAGTACCCCTTATCGGAAACACCGAAAAACCAAAATGTTCCAAAATCCGAAACTCTTTAAAAACCGACATGACGTCACAAGTGGATAATTTCACATCTGATTTGACCATAGTATTATTCAAAGGTGAGACACGAGGCCAATGTCCAACATATTTGATTTATTCAGATTACAATAAAAGCATGGTTATATCTAACGCTTTAGAAACGTACAACTATATCATCACATCACGTCATATATCACAAACGGTGGAGGACGAAACAAGTCCCTTCATCAGCAGCATCTGTGGCAGCAGCAGCAACCTTTCAGTGTATGTCGTTGGACACAGACGTCGCCCAAGATTCATCAGACCTCTCTATCATGGGCGTCATGAAGCCAGTACTTTCTGAACTTGTCTAGTTCATCATGCCATCTTATTCTATGCCAGCCTCAGTTTCACATATGATCTCTGGGAATCCCTGTTGTGAGTCGTCGGTAGCGTTCATGATCCCGAATCTATTTATGCCGACGTCATTTTGCCGCAATTCTATTCGCTGCTGAATCATCTTGCATACCCATCATGAAACTGCTTTGCGAATCATTTCGGAAAAAATGGGAATGAATTCGGGGACATTCTTTTGAGTACTATTGTATTTTTGAAAGTTTCTTGAAAAAAATACAATAGAACTCCAGAGTAGGTTTTTAGCGGTGGGTCCAATTTACAATGCAAGTTTATGCTAAATTGGTCCGTTAGTTTGTGTCCGGTTACGTTTACGCTTGTTTTTTGGAAATTCAAACTTTTTAGTGATCACAGTACAACAAAATACAAAAGTAATGACTTGATTATTGATCACCCCTTTTTCCTGTTTTTTAGCTGATCACCCCAAAACGGTATGCTTCCCAAAGACGTTGGTCACATAACGGTTTCTATTGAAGGACGAACCAGGCAGATTTTTTTTTTTTTTTTTTTTTGTAATCATTAACTTATGGTTCAAACCGTATTGGTTGTATTTTCATCGAGATATCATATATATATATATATATATATATATATATATGGAAGCTGCTTTTACATAGAATTACTCTTACCAACCATTGATCATATATATCCATTCCTCATAACATAATAGTCGTGTTGAAAGAAACGGAGAGAATTTGGAGTTTACACACACACACACTCACACACATATATATATAAATGTATGAATGAGACAGTTGTGTTCAGTTGTACCAGGGTCAGTGTTTGAGACCAGTTAAAAAGATAGGAATTTGAGTGATTATATTCATGGTAAGCAAACTCTCTCAATTGGTGCCACACAATCTTCCTACCGTCGTAGCTTCGTAATAGAAAAAGCAAAGTTAAACTTTGGCTGCTGGGATTAAACTCCTTTGCTCCATCAAAATCTAAAAGGTAAACTTAACAGAATTCATTTCTTCATACAATTATTGACATCAGCCTTTTAACATTCGTCATTAGACATAGACCTTCCCCAGGATTCGCTAGACCTCTCTATCATGGGCGTTGTGGAGTCAGTACTTTCTGAACTTGTCTAGTTTGTCATGCCATATTATTTTCTGTCAGTCGCAGTTTAGCACATGATCTCTTGGGATTCATATTGTTAGTCGTGATGTCTATCGAGTGTCTGACATTCTTACAACATGACCAGCCCATGGCCATTTGAGTTTTCTAATGGATTCGATTATACCTCTGATTCATGTTTTTTTTTTAATATACTATGCTGTCTTGTGATCCCTCCATGAGATATTAAGCATGCTTCTCTCATGTGTACGTTGCATGGTTCTGAGTTTCAGTGTCAATCTTTTGGTTAGGTTCCATGTTCCAGCTCCAACTGGAGGATGCATTTGTTGTATTCCAAAACGACGTATCAACACCTTTATTGGTAGTTCCTGTAAATGGGATTCGTAAACTTTGGCAAATCAAGTCAAACCTAGTTGGGCTTTAAAAATGGGAGTGAATTCATCATTAGATTTTTGTGTGTGTCACTGCTATTCGTGCATGACGTCTCTGCTTTTTATTCTAGTCATTGTCATTGCCATTATTGTTAGATTCGAAAATACAGTCAAAACTCTATTGTAGGAGTTCGGCAATTATCCTACGCAAACACTCATGTTGCATAAATCAAACTAAAAAAACACTCAGAGAGGGCATACCTCTACCAATACCATTTTCAGAGAATGTAATTGCGAAAGGATTCGCCCCAAAATTCAATCACTTCTCTCGTTGTCGATTGCCTACCCTCCCTCATAACTTTATTGGAATCTGTTGAACTTCTGGAGATATAGTGTGAACAGTCGTGAACGTATACATAAAGGTATGGAGGAAATGGAAAAATCTCTCCCAATCAAAGAAGAAAGTCTGGATCCGTCCCACAATTTAACCAAGTCTTTTTTACCCACCCTCCCGCAAAATCTCATTGAAATTCATTGAATGTTTTTGGAGATATCCTATGTGAAGACAGACGAATAAACAGGCAAAACCAAATGCATATAACTCTCAAACGTCGTTGGCAAAGGTAATAATTACCATTCAATATTACAAATTTAAAAGAATGCGAAAAGGAGAGATTATAAAAAGATTTATTCCTGTCCGTTTTCACAGCGTGAAAAATGAATAATCGTTTTTTGTTGCAAATTCGGTCCGGTGTTTCTGCTATGCAAGAAACAGGTGTGACAATTTCTAAGCTGGAATTATAATCACAGTTTCGAAGTGCAAAACGTGGCATTAAAACTTGAATACTTCACACGACTGCATGTTGCTGTTTTTTTAATGAATTGATATATCGTTTTTTTCCGTGTTTTTTATATCGTCAAACGTTGTATCGATAGATACATTTAGTTGAGATATAGATAGTCTACGTAGGTAGATAGATTACTTGAGACATAGATTGATAGATAGATAGATAGATAGATAGATAGATAGATAGATAGATAGATATGAATAGACAGACATTAATAGATATGAATAGACTTAGATATGAATAGACAGATACGAATAGTCTTAATAGATAGATAGATAGATAGATAGATAGAAAAATATATATGAAGAGACTAATAAATACATACATGTATACATATGAGTAGACACATGTGAATAGACTTAGATATTAAAATGAATAGATATGACGTGAGTTAAATAATCGTTTTAACATCAATGCTACCAATTCAAACTTGAAAAGCTGTTCATTCCCACGCGTAAACATTTTTTGAAGCCAACACAAAACAAATAGACACGTACACACGCACATTCCCGAGTAAACATTGAAATCCGTTTTATTATTGGAATTTTTATGATCTGTCGGATTATATCGATCGTTCTGGCCTACTTGAAGATTGTCAGCCTTTTTCTGAACACGAATCATTTGAATAGTATTCTGATCTGAAGATTCAAATGCAACTCTTAGCAATCAAGAATCGCTCTTCAGGTTGAACAGCAATTGTTGTCGTAAGTAAAAGAAATAAAGACCAAAATCTAAACGGGCTTATGAGTAAATGAAGATTTCTTTTTCTTTTTCATAGCACTGAAATTGACTGTGAAAAAAACTTGTGAGGCGTCAAATGAGCTGGGTTCATGGTTGAAACAACGAATCAGCAATTATGAGGTCTAAAGTGCAATCGTAAGAACTTGATTGGTTCAGCTCGTTACCCCAAATAAGGTAAAGCTCTTGTGGATAACCTCATTAATAAACTGGTTCATTATTTGGAAGTTGATGTTGGTACCAACAGATAAAATTTACTATCCCCGAACGCCTAATATGTTGCTATTCTTTGTTTACGTTATAAACTAGTAGTATCAGTTTTAATATTTTTCGATTTTATCAAAAGAAATGCCCATTATTAATAATTTCTTACTACTGCTTACATCTTATTTTTGTGGTCTTTTAATACTAATCTGTAACCTCACAATCAACATTGACTGGACTAATCAATCGTTTATTCTTATGAATTGGTACAGTCCTTAATCTATTAGTTAATAAAACATATGTACACACACTTCAAAGTTATGGTCAATATATTCGCTGTACTGCTTTATTTGGACTAATTCTCATGTATTACGTTGCTTTTTGTTACGTTGTTTTGGCTGCTATTGTCTACTATTGACTTCTTCGGTATAATCGTTACGGCAAAGAAAGCTCGCGAGTATCGCGACCAAAACGTCTTAGAACGAAAGCAATGATAAGAGAATCAACCAGAACATTGTAAAACAGTGGTCATTGTAATATCTAAGACATGTACAATCCCCTCCCCCAACCTCAACACCTGGGGAGAGAGAGAGAGATTATTACACAACTTAGTATCATTTGTCAACTATGAACATCTTGGCTGGGAGGTGGGGAATCCATTCTTAGCCGGAGGAGCCGAGAAAGAAGATTATAAATTGCATTTCTCTGTAGGATAAAACATTTCTCCCTAGACTTTGCTTCACAAACAGAAAGATGAGACTCACTTGGGTATTACAAAAGGGAAAAAAGAGATCGTGGTTTTGAACTTACACGTACGCGCCAATGGCGTGTAATAATTCACTACCAGGGACTTTGAAAACTATTGTAGTAAATAGACATAGCAGTTTCTGTTTAGTTAGCTTCTTTTTTTTTTTTTGTCCTTTTTTTCCCCCCCCTGTTTTACTTATTTATTTTTTTTTTTTTCTATTATTGAAATGTTGTAAGATAATACAATGCTTGTTCGGGAACATTACCTACACCAAAGAGTAAGATGCAGCGGAATGTAATTCTGGAGAAAGAATAGTGTCTGATTTGCCCTTCTGATAAGCAACCGATCTTTGGGGAACGCTGCAAAGAAACGTTCAAATAAGAAAAAAAATAGGTCCATTTTTGTAAATGAAAAATAATTTACTTACTTAACAGCTGTATGTTATATATCTTAATCAAATCTATTATTGGACAACCATAGCCATCAAAGATAGCGAGGGAGTCTTTCCTTATATATACATACATATATATATATATATATATATATATATATATATATATATATATATATATATATATATGTATGTATGTATGTATGTATGTGTGTGTGTGTGTATTTGCGCATGTTTATGTGTTTGTGTGTCCCAGCGCTCCTGGCCATACCGTTTCGTCTACAGACTTGAATATTGGCGTTAGTACCCCACTAGACCCCTTCTAAAAACGTTTTGTCCTTTGTTCTGTATTGTTTTTATCGTTTGTTGACCTTTTGGGGGCCTTGCTTTGACGGGTATCGCTTATTCATAACATTCTCCAGAATGTTTCTACTTGAGATTTTTTCCAGTGGAAAACGTCAGCGATGTCATAAATAGAATTTATTCTGACCATGTTTATTCTTCGATGGAATATCTTTTTTATATAACTTCAAATTTTGATGCTACAGTTGTTCCATCATTGACTGTGATGGTGAGTTTTCTGTCTTGTTGGTTTTCCGTACCCTGAGGATCCGGCAGTTGATCTAGGATCTTTTTCTTTTCCTACAAAATCTGGTTAAGTTCTTGGCTGACAAGCATAAAAATGATTTTTTTTTCTTGTCTGCAGTTATGAGACAGAGTGTTATTGATATCAAAAATGATTGTTTCAGCTCTGCTCTTATGTGTTATGTTTATCACAATGTTTCGATCGCTGTATTCTCCCGTCTGTTTCAGTTGTTTTTTCACGTTCTGCAATCTCCCCGGAGTATCGAATAAAGCATTTAAATTTGATCCAAGGAAATATGCCAGTCTCATTCTTTTACCTGTCACGTCCGGAGTCTTTGAGGGAAATTTAAAAACTCTTTACAATTAATTCTTATTCATGATGCTACTGTGTCTCTCTGATGGGCCTCTGTATATTTCTTCCTCACCTGACCAAAGAAGGAGACTGGATGTGACAAATAAAGGTGTGAGAAGAACACATCCCGTTAATCAAATAAAGAGTTCCGTACGAAATTCCTAGGATGTTACGGAATGCGACAGGCATGTATGGAAGGCCGAAATGCTGTGATCAAGATAACAAAGACGAAGAAACTGCTCCTAAATAATCAATGTATAGGAGAATTTGAACTGTTAAACACAAAATATTATGTTTCTGCACAAAAGATCGGAACTCGTAACTTTCACCCACTCCAAAGCATTGTATTGTGAATGCAAATGACAGCTGCAGTGATTCTGATCGTGGGGCACACGCCCCACAAGGGGTATTTTAAATATATTGGGGGCTATTTGGAATTTTGGTGGGAAGAGCAAAAATTGTTCAGTGTCTGAAAGCCAAGTCGTGTGAAGGTTTTACTAACTAATACCGAATTATAAAATGTTAGTTACAATAATATTAATCCCTAATTAAAAAATATCATCAATTACTAATTTTATTATACATTCCATTGTAACTAATGCTTACCGCATAAACTAAGTGAGGTATAAAAAATATACTAAATTTGATACAAGATTTGCAAAAATGATAGTAAGTGCCAAAAATTTCAAATATCATGTATAAATATTTACAAAAGTAAACTGTTGTTAAGTGCCAAAAAAATTTGCTTATCAATATTTTTAAAAAATGTTTCTTTACGGATATTCAGCCTCTGTTAAGATAGGAACGTTGAAAAAGAGCTTTTTGTAAAGTTAAAACCAAGTAATTTCACAACGCATATGGATGACTCTAGTGTAAGAGACAATGAGGCACTTTTGTTAGTATAAGTGAGATATATCAATCACGAAGATTTTTCTGTGGAGATGTTGTTCTGCGAATCATAAGAAAGCGACACTACTGTCAGTGAAAAGAAGCTCGAAATCTATTGGGATGAAAAAAAAAATACAAATGGAAAACCTTGTATCATGTGCTGCAGGTGGTGTTTATGCAATGATGGGCGAGAAAAATGGCTGCTTGAAATTAATGAAGGGCGGCAATCCATATTTTTGCTTGTACAATGTGTTATTCATAAAAAAAATCAGATGCCAAAGATATTTCACCTGCTTTGAAAGAGATATTGAAGTAAGTAAAAAAAATGTGTCAATACTATCAAAGCTAACGCTGAATATTACCATCTTTCTAAACATATTTGTTAGGATAAAATCGCATACCATGTAAGATTATTGCTTGTAAGATGTTTGTAAATGGATAACTGCCTGAAAAGATTCATGGAACGATTTGATATTCTGAATGACTTTTGAACGAAAGGCTTTAAATGAAACTTCCCTCAAGAGTAGATGGCAAAGCTTTTGCGACTTAGCTGGTATTTTTTTAAAATAAGGGTTGCTAATTTAGGTATATTTTTAAAATGTTTCAAATGTGGGAATCACTTCCAAATCAGCAAATTAAAGGAGAAAAACATCTAAATCGGCAACGCTTGACTCGAAAAAAACATTGAAATTGGCTGCACGGGTCTTACAAACTCGAAAAATTAAATACTCTGTAATAACTAAATATGTTAAACAATCAACTTCAAGGAACAAAAATGACACTTGCTGATTCAAAGACCAAGGTATTCGGCTTTATTACATTTCTTTATGTATGTATCTATTCTTATTCTTTTTTTTTTTTCATTCTGATATCTATTTTTTGATAATTTTTCTTAAATATCCTCCTTTTAATATTCTTAGGCAGTTTCTTTATGAAGTATCGTATTTTTGTTCATATTTTTGCTAATTAATCTGTGGTTCCTCAAAAAAGAAAACATATACTATGGCAAATCAAGTAATTACGTAAATTCATAGAGTATTTTGAAAGAATGATTTTCCTCAGAATTCTTTATTTTAAATTTGAGAGTAGAATTTTATTTAGAGTCCTTTGTTTATTCATAATTATGTTTTTGCGAATTCCTTAAAAATAAAATAGAACTATTTTCGCAATCACTTGGAAGCAACAAATCTAATAAAACCAAGATTCCAAAAACAAGTGATAGCTTTGCTAGTTATATTTATGCGAAAGCGTATCAGATGTGGTTCCTTTTACCACATAGAATAGAACTACTCTATTATTGTAAGCCAGACATCAAATCTTTTTAACAGCTGTGTTCGTGCGTGGAACAAAAAAAAGGTTAAGAACCACCGGTGTATATAGTACTAACTTGCTGGCCATCACTCTTCTGAAGAGTCCGTTTGCCTTTTTCATTCATCCATTTTATAAGTCCATATTTCTGTTTCTATGCCTTCACGAGAAAATCGATGTAGCAACTTTGATGCCACTTGCAGACGACCAATACGTTAAAGAGTGTTTCCCTTCCATAATGTCGATTTTTACCCTAGCGCTCTTAATTATATCACAAAACCAAATGGACGAACTGGGGGTGGAAAGATTGCATTAATTCATCTCTGGAATGAATCAGCATTCGAAATCCTGTCTTTCGCCTAGGCTGGAACACTGATCTCTGGCATCAGTGGAAATTACTTGAATACCTCAGCCAGAAGTTGGACTTTGTTACTGGCAATTATCGGATCAACTATGAAGCCCTTACTATTATGTTGATCCCCAAAAGATCTGTTATGCAGTGGTCTTGTGGAAAATTGTTGACAATATTATTCTGGCTAAGACTTTCACTCCTATATATAATTCTACCAGTTCATATACATGATGGTTACCTCTTCTTCTTCCTCTTATTATTATTATTGTTGTTAATATCAATTTCACACTTGTTGCCTGGTGGTCATCGCTGGAGACTGAGTGACAGCAAGGCTCTTTAAGTCTCCAACCCTCCTCTCCGAACTCTCATAGTCCACATCGGCACTGTGCTTTACAGTTTCACACTAGTTTTCAAGCGGTTATATTGATAGATAGATAGATTGATAGATAGATAGATATATAGATAGATAGATAGATAGATAGATAGTAAAAATAATCAATGATGATAATAACAGATATATTACTTTTATTTGTCTTTGCATGTTATTATAGTTAATATGAATACATTCCATAAGTAATAAATTATTTCAGCATAATCGTATAATTTACCTGATACATTGCTTGTCCCGAGTATATCACATTGATTCTTTTTATAGCACAATCGATATAAATATCATCAAAGCAAAGGATTCCAAGTTGACAATTTGTTATCACCATAATTTTTGTTAATGTTAAATCGCTTTTTTGTTTGCTTTATTTTTTTCATGCTAAACAGTATTCACATGATCGACTGAACTTTTTTTTTTAAGAAAGATAAAAATTTAAAACCCTTTGACCTAATTTCGAACTCTAGATTAATACGTAGAGCTCCAAGAATATTGTAGGACTTCAGTCAATACCTTAGATAGTCATTGATCCCCTAAGATCAATAACCAGGGCTTTAATCGATCTTCCTTGGGATGTCGTGTTTAGATGACCAACTCACATTCTAATTCAATCTGGATACGCAAAATAAAATCCCAGGTGTCGCCATTTTTAACCAATGTTTACTACCGAAAGGTATATTTAGGAAGTTTGTCCGAAAAGTATCAAGCCATTTTTGAAAACTACAAATTCCAAAGGTATCTATTTTATCAAATAAATTATTGTAAACTATTTTTTTTTCACATTTCGACTACTATTTAGATATAATTTTTAGTTGTTTATTTCATCACAACTCAGGCCGTCAATCTTCGACAAAGTATACAGTGCGAATCAGGATAAGCTCCAGTGAGGCTCGAACTGGCGTCTCTCTGGCCAGAGAGAAGCTAAGTTTAACACACCTGCTGCTCTACCAACTCAGCCTCGATAACTTGTCATGCAAAGTCCGAATCTGACCTTTGAACCTACTCTCTACCTCGATCACTCTATGCCATGTTTTTGTTTTGGGTCTCTAGTTCGTTTACCATAACAGACTCTCAAAAACCGGTACTGTAGATTACTGTAGATAAGTTATTCTCAAGCAAGAGGCATTTAGCCCACATGGGGGGAGGGTTCTCATGGGCAAGAATTTTAGCCAGGAACTTACTGAGCTTAGCTTTGTATCGCAAAAGGTCACATATGTAAGGATCGAACTTATAACAGTAGTAATGGTTCATGAGATTAGCTGGCTAACCATTGCTTCATGGTCAGGTGCCCGGAGAAATTCACAACTATGGATCACCTAGAGAGGTATGAACCCCTGTTAACTGATTTCCGAAACTAATTCACTAACCACTTCAAAGTTGTGCCTGGCGAGCTTCAAAGAAAGACGGAAAAAGGAAGAGAAAATACCAAAGGTAAAACGCGGAATCTTGTGCTAATATTTCTTCAAGTCTGTATTATTTTTTGGCTTGGTGAGCAGACGATAAAACAAATGGTCCACATCGAATGGACGCTTAGCAGTCATCTCGTTTGAATACAGGTCTCAGCTTTATTCATTAGTAGAGTGTTCCTATGAAGGAGAATATTTATTTTTTTAACCTTCATGAGCCAAAAACGTTGCGAGTGAACAGGCAATTTTTATCAATTCATATGGGGAAAATGTTTGACTTTTCCCATACCCCCCAAACGACGATAATGGTGAGATAGGCTCAGTCGTCGGAGGTTGGGCTGGTGGAAAGAGCAGTAGAATGGGTAATAGGGAAGAGAGGGAAAGAGTGCGCGCTGCCTCCATAACGGATCGATGCAAAACTAAGTCTTGACGCTATTTTCGCTTCTCGCCTCTTTTCCGTAAAAGCAGAAAAGTAGCGTAAAGCGAACTTCCAAATACTCGTACTTGTAAATTCTGGAATGTCAAACTGTACAAATAGTCACTCTGAAGAGCAGAATCTTGGCGCAGTGCCGGGAAAACGAATCTGATTTACATCGTTAATGGGAAATGCCTAATCGACCATTACATCTTTTGACGTGGCGTAACTTCCAAATCAAACAAGAAACTTTTATTCCATCGAGTGCTGAATTCCTAGATAAATGGTTGGTAAATACATTCAGTTTCCATTTTTCCAAGGCGCTAGGACAGAAAAACTGATTCCACCATGTTTCCCCAAGTTCGTACGAAGGCGCATTTCGAACCTATTTATTTGGTATTGAGTTTGGTACTAGTGGCAAGAGATCCCTATTTTATCATCTAGCAACCTCGCCCCTCACATGATTGGCGCTCTACGATCTTCCTTCTTGTTTTTTGTTGCATTAATGCACATTATAATTAATACACTTTCCCGGAAAATAGATCAGTTCCAAGCAAGAGCCAAGATATCAAATCCTGATTTTTTTTTCAGATTGAACGCATACCTCAGCGAGATTGGAGCTATACAATCTTACTTCTTGTTCTTCTATGGATTAATCATATCTTCATTTGACTCTATTATGGCTTGCTACCAGACAAACACGACTTTATTTTCGTTTTTCGCTTTCTTTCGTAAAAGTGAAAAAGTGGCATAAAGCGAACTTTTGAAAAGCGTTGATTACCAGTAATGAGAATGAAAGTTCCCAGTATTGTGTTTTCCTCTCATTTATAGTGGCCTATCTCTATCAGTTCTCCATGAGACACTCAAAAGAGGAAGAAATCAAGCGAAGAATTACTCTGGGATGGCAAGCCTTCGGCAGAACAAGCTCAACTTTCAAAAACCGGACGATCCCAATAATCCTGAAAAGAAGAGTATACAACCAATGCATTCTCCCAATAGTCGCTTATGGAGCTGAAACATGGAACCTAACCAAGAGACAGACCTACAAACTGAGAAGCATGCAACACGCACATGAGAGAATCATGCTCAACCTTACATGGAGAGATCACAAGACAGCACAGTACATGAGGAAGAAAACGGGAGTCTAAGACATCATAGAAAATATTAAAAAACTAAAATGGCAATGGGCAGGCCATGTTGCAAGAATGGCAGACAACTGATGGACATCACAACTCGCAACATGGATCCCCTGAGATCACATGAGAAACCGAGGACGACAGAACACAAGATGAACTAGACAAATTCAGGAAATACTGGCTAATAGAAATAGAAAATTGTGGCGAATCCTGTGGAAGGTCTATGTCCAACGACGGACGTTAAAAGGATGATGATGATGATGATGATCTCCATCAGTCGCACCAGGGGTGAGGGTCGGACACGTAAAGAACGGAGAGAAACATTGAAAAGCACTACTCGAAAGATTATCTGGACAGCGATCCAAAGATCTGCCACTTATATTTTGGAACTGATTCTCGACAATCTTCTATCAGAAAAAGAAGAATCTTGGTACACAATGGAATCAGGCAGACAGGTGTTGTCCATCAGATTGAATTTGTTTGCCGATAAAGGGGAAATCTCACAATTTCTCAATTATTTACCACTAGTTTACTTGTGCCGTTAAAAATGACGGCATGTATGAAATATATGAATACACGTTGCATTTTATATACCATGATAATAGAGATTCGCATTGTAAAGAGCTATGAGAATAACATGCTGTTGACCGCAATGGATTTTTTTATAATTTTTTGTCATTGGTTTCATTACTTTTTATATTCATGTTATTTTTTAAAACCAGCATTTCAACTACGTCATTTTAACTACGTAATTTGAAGATGAAATTTTAACTTCACGTCATCATGGATGAGTTGCGTCCCTTGGCATGACAGAGTACAAAAACACATTGCTAATTATTATATTGTGGATTTCTTTGTATTAGAAGTTAATAGTGTCCGTAAATATTTGGTTTAGAACATACAGGCTTTTTTAAGATTATTGCATCGTAAATGAAAATCTTGTTTAGGCGAAAATAAGATCGTTCCATTGGCCAGCTTCTAAAAAAATTGATACAAGGACATCAAATTTTCGATGAGTCATTAAGAATGGCCTTTGTAATCAATGTTATCTAAAGTTATATTTTTTGTGTTTTTATTCTAAGAATAATTCGAACCAGTGCACTTATCTTTGTTTGGTGCAACACAATCTCCCTCATCCCTTTTTATGCATCTTTACAGAATTCATCCAAATTAAGATTCGAATTTCTTAATTTTGCAATTAATGATATGAATATTTATTGAACTTTACTTAGTTCAGCACAAGGTCAAATAAGGATTAAAGATTGTGTTGCGCCAGTCATCCGAATGAGGTGGACAAGTCTGACTTGAAAATCTATATTCTCAAGCTAGTCTTATATCTGAACTGGTACACCGACTACTAGCGTAGGTGGAAAATATGCAATTATTTCGGTCACGGAGTATATTACTCTATGATCATTATATAACACTCGATTAATCGGTGTATGTATATTTCATAGATTAGTTTGACTGCGCACAACAGATTCAAGGTGCAATAATGAATTTTCCCTGTCAAATCGACGCGAGACGTCTCGCAATCGGTTTGAAAGAATATCGGTACACAGACAGTCTGTGGTACATTTGCGTCGAATCACACAGTTAAAACGTATGATGATTATTACTGCTGATCGGATGAGCCTCGTTTTGAACAACACCAATGAACGTAAGTTCTTGCATGGGTCAGCCAAATATTAAACGGAATCTATTTTCGCTGATCTTTCTGCGAAACTGGGTAACAACACTACATTATGCTTCGATACACACTAAGTTCTAATCTATCTCTAAATTACACTCAAACTGATTTGTTCTCATTCAATTGATTTTGCAGTACAAACCCTCCACACGTTCCTCCCTCATGCACGGAAATACAAACACACGGTCACAGAAATTGACCTATGCAAATATACACATTTATGACTATCATTTCATCTTTATGATAACTCACTTAAAAGCTACTTTCGCCGGCCATTAAGCTCGATGTCAAGTCATGTCCTTTTGTATCGGATTAATCTTATAATCGTTTGCAACTAAATGAATAAGGGAAAATACTCCATAATTAGATTTCCCTTGACTTTTGATACCTAAGAAGAAAAAGGTTCTCTTAAATTTCAAACCTAAAAGGGACAGACTTCTCTCTCAATGTTAACCCTGAAAAGAGGAAAAAAGTGTCATGAGGATAAGAAAAAAAAACGTAAAAATAATGCTATGATAACAATTGAAAGAGTTTTCCCTCTCTTTTAATCTTTAAAAAAGAAAGTTTACCTTACCCGCAGTTTAGATCCTTAAGAAGTATTGAAAAAAAGTTCTCCGTTTTGAACCCAAAAATGGAAAAATGTTCCTATCACTTTCTCAAAAAGGGGAGATCAGATTATCAAGTCAAGTACAAAAAATCTTTCAAAAAAAATGTGATCAGAATATGAGGAAAGGTCAACACCCAATTTTTGAAAAAAGAGTTTTCAGAATATGAGGTCAGATGAGAAAAAAAATTCTTATTAGATCATTCTGATAATATGATGACATTATATTAGAACGTTATACGTTCTCTGATGATCGAAAAATACTATCTGATTATGTCACTGTACTTGCTCTCAAAAAAAGGGCATAGTTCCACATTATAAGTATTTCTTGAATTGAACTCCCTTCTTCGACAACATGTAACCGTTGAAATTCAACCGGGTGTGCTTTATTCTTCAAATTAGAGCGATTGGAGAGTGTAGCGCTACAAAATCCCTGTCCACCATGTGTCGTTTTTGCTGGTTCACGGTAACACTCACACAATGATTTCTTCATCCTGTCACATAATAGCCGTCCTATCACTTTACCTGGTCACCCTGCTTCGTTCCACTACGCCCATGTGCTCTAAGGTGGTTTATAAGACCATCTGCTGACCTGCAAGATCCAAAGTACACATGACAGACTGCTCACAGGGTTGATCGAATCCGTCTGTGAAATGGCAGTCTTGTGCACTTTCATGAGTCTCTTCAGTCCAGGGATCGTCTTACACTGCTTGCTACATACTGTACAAATTGTATTGTCGGAAAGATGGGGTAAGATATTATTATATGACGTCTGTTCTGTGTGATCTAATATGATTTACGTAGCCTGCCTGTGGAGGAAGAGTGCGACCACAGACATCACATTACCAGTTCTTTACGTTCTCCGACAGAATCACAGACGCTCTTTAGTGCAAGGTCCGTTTCAGTTCCGTAGAAAAACTATTCTTATTATATTATTAGTAATAAATAGTTTTTCTCCAGCATCATTATCATTATTATTATTTGCATTTTCACACCGGCCGTCTGAAGACTGAGTGACAGCAAGTCTCCCAAAGTACTCCACCTCTCCTCTCAACACTGTCACAGTCTGCAGCAATGCTGTGGTTTGCATTTTTACATCAGTTGCTTAGTGATCATTGTTGAAGTCTGGATGACAGTAAATCTACTCATGTCTCCAGCCTTTTTCTCAGCGTCCTCACATATCACTGCAGCGTTGTGGTTTGTGCCGTTTAAACTTCCCCGCTTTACTTACATATGCCATTTTCATCCTAGCTGTTGGACCATTGTTGACAACTGGAGGTCGTTAGTCTCATATCTCCAGTTATCTCTTCGATATTTATGCGGTCCCCAGTAGTACTGTGGTCTGGATAATCTCAATCCTTCCTCTTATCCCAAGCTCCACTAATCTTGTTTTCAATGTCTGGAACAGATCTGTATAGGTATTACCCTGGTTATGTTCCACACATTTTTTAGCTCCCTTGCCAAGTCCTGCAATTTTCCTATCTTTTCACTCACTATCTTATTTACTCTGTGATTTGCAGGTACAGCCACATCTATCATTTGGCTTTCCTTCCCTTGTCTTCTCGGTTTGATGGGGTGGTCAGTTTGGATTTCTCAGAGTGATTTGTGGCTTCTATTTTCCAAGAGTCACTGGCTTGTGCTGATACCACTTGTCTGCATGGCCGACTCCCAGTCGCTTGCATGTATGACTGTTGCTACCCCGACCTTGTGTCAAATATTGCTATGGTGGGACAGTGATTAAATTGATGCTCCGTCTTGGTTAGTTTGCTACATTCACTAGTTAGGTAGTTTATTGTCTCACCCCTTTCTCCACATATGTGGCGTTTACTGCTTGTTTGGGTTCTCTCAATCGTCGCCTTGATATAGTTTGTCCTGATGCATTTGTTATGGGATGCCATAATGATCGATTCAGCCTCGCACTTCAGGTTTTCTCTGCGTAGCCATATCCATGATCTCTCGTTTGTATCTGTCTCTTGAATTTCTCATTTAGCTTTTATCTGTTCCCATTTTTCTCCCTGTCGTCTGTTTTGCTACTCCTTCGATAGCTAGTTTTATTATTGTTGTTGTTGTTGTTGTTGTTGTCGTTGTTGTTGTTGTTGTTGTTGTTGTTGTTTGATTTCTTTGCACAGCTTCGAGTGCATCGTATAATATTTTCACTGCTTGCTTGTACATACTTTTCTAATCCCATTTTGGCCTTTGGGGCACAGTCTTATATGCTGATGTATCCTCTTCGCATACAGCCTATCTGTATCATCTCCGGGCTGTAGGGCCGTGTGCATCGTCATAAGTTTCCTCGTTCGCCGGCCCAATGATTGGAGTTCATTCTTTGTTCATCCAAGAAATGGATCAATATATCATACTACCGATACTGTCCATGTATTCATTTCTGATATTAAATTTCTGTCATTTAGTTTAGACTCTGATACTTTCCTTATTTTCACTTTCATTTCTTCCTTTTTATCGTGTCCCATTCGAGAACTCCTACGTATTTATATCGGTCCTGTGTAGTTACTGTTCTTATTTCTTTATCGGGTTACTCAATTCCTTCTGCTGCGATAAATCTTCCTTTGAGCATTACCATTTGCCTGCTTCTTTTTATTCCGAATTCCATTTCAATTTCAACGCTGTATTCTTTAACTCAATTGAACAACATTTCGATTCTTTCCCTGTTCTTTGCAAAGAGAGTTATGTCATCCATTTACATGAGGTGGCTTACTTTTCCTTTTATTTTTTGAGAATTGGTATCCTTTGCTCTTTCATTGGCTTGTTTCCATAAGATACCTGGTGGTTGTTGCTGGAGATTGATCGACAAAAAATCTCTTCAGATCTCTCCAGTACCTTGCTCAGTATTTTCTCAGGTCCCAGTACAGCCTTGGTAGGATCAATCTCAGTTCCTCCTCACATTTCAAATTCCTTAAATGTCGATTCTAATGTTTTTGGGTCCAAGTGCGCCAACTATCAACCCACAGCACCAACCTTCATGTTCCACAGCTTTCTCAGTTCTTGGAGGTTGTCCTGATCTTTTTCATTTCTTTTTTTTTTTTTTTTTTTTTGCTTTGTTTCGTCTTCACCCTGTGGTCTGCTAGCATAAGTATGCCTTAAATCTAGTAGGTCCTGTTATCTTTGTTTACGACAATCAAATTTGGTCTTCTCACTTGGATGGGGTGGACGGTCTGGATGTCAAAGTTCCAGATTATTATTATTATTATTATTATTATTATTATTATTATTATTATTATTATTATTATTATTATTTGCTATCTCACACCAGTGGCCTGGTGGTTACCGCTGGAGTTTCCTCAAGTATCCAGCCCTCCTCTCCTCATTCTCATAGACCACAGTAATACTGCGGTTTACAGTTTCACACCGGTTGCCCGGTGGTCATTGCTGAGCGCTGAGTGACAATAAGTCTCCTCAGGTCTTCAGCCAACAGCTCTCCTCTCCTTTGCCTATCATGCCAGTGCTGTGGTTTACGTTTCCGCTTTCATTTCTCTTCCTCTGTTAAGTCACTGCTAACAATTGGTGTTGCCGTCTTTATATAATTTGTGGTTGTCATTCTCCAGGACTGCCGCTGGTTTGTGCTGATACCACTTTTCTGCATGGTTGAATCTCATTCGTTTACTCAGTTCCCAGTGTATCATTGTTGCTACTCTATCGTGTCTGTGCTTATACTCTTTCTGGGCGAGTTGACTACATTCACTAGTTATGTGATTTATGGTCTTATCTCTTTCACTGCACAGGTGGCACTTGCTGTTTGTCTGTGTTCTGTCGATTTTTGTTTTTATATAGTTCGTCCTGATGCTTTTGTTTTGAGCTGCCATGATGAACGATTCTGTTTCTCTCTTCAGGTTTCCTTTCCGTAACCATGCCCATGATCTCTCGTCTGCCACATCTTGTATCCATCTTTTAAACTATCCGTACAATTTTTTCTTTTCCCATTTTTCTTTCCTTGTTTGCTGTGCTGTTCCATTGTTTTCTACTTTGTTGTTTGTTGCGCTGTTTCGTGCACTCTTCATGATTTTTTCGGTGTTTGCTTGCACGTACTTTTCTAGATCTGCTTTAGCTCTCTGGACACAGTCCTCTATGCTGATGAGCCCCCTGCCAGCTCCTTTTCTCTTAACGTATAGTCTATCTGTGTCATCTCTCGGGTGTAAAGCTTTATGCATTGTCATAAGTTTCCTTGTTCACCAGTCTATTGATGGGAGATCTTCCTTTGTCCATCCTAAGAATGGTCCTGTGTATCTCACTACCGATACAGCCCAGGTGTTCATTCCTTTTATTAGATTTCTGCTGTTTAATTCAGTCTCTAATATTTTCCTTATCCTTCTGAGGTATTCTCTCTTTATTTTCTCCTTCATTTCTTCCCGTTTTATCGTGTCGTATTCAAGAACGCCCAGGTATTTGCATCGGTCTTGTGTGGTCAGTCCTCTGATGTTCCTGTTGTCCGGGGGTTCAATTCCTTCTGCCATTGTGAGTCTTCCTTTGTGTATTACCATAATTGCACATTTTTCTATTCCAAACACCATCCTGATGTCATCACTGTATTCTTTTACTTTGTTGAACAGCATCTCAAGCTCTCCCCCCTTTTTTTTTGCAAACAATTTTATATCGTCCATATACATTTGGTGATTGACTTTTCCTTTTATTTTGGAAAAATGGTATCCTTTGCTGTTCTTCAGGATTCTATTGAGTGGTATCATAGTTTGAACAAATAATAGTGGGGACAACGAGTCTCCCTGGAAGATTCCCCTTTTTATGTTTACCTCTGCTAAATTTTCTCCTGTGGCTGTCAAATCTACTTTCCAGTTTTTCATTTAGTTTTCGATTAATCTAACCACCGGTTCGCTGATCTTGAACATTCTGAGGCATTCGAGTATCCAGCTGTGTGGGATCATATCGCATGCTTTTTTGTAGTCTATCCATCCCATTGCAATGTTCTTTTTCCTTTTTCTCACTTCTTTTCTAGATCATCTGGTCGATGTACAGTAAGTCATTTGCCCCCTTGGTTCCTTTCCTGCAACCTTTCTGTTCTTCTAGTAATATTCCCCTTCTTTCCATTGATATATACATTCTCTCCGCTATTTGTCCGGTCAGGATTTTCCACATAAGTGGTAAGCACGTGATTGGTCTATAATTGCTTGCCAAAATCCCCCTTTTCAGGGTCTTTTTGGATTAGGGTGGTTCTGCCTTTGGTCATCCATTCTGGTGCCTCGCCTTCATTTATGCAACTTTGGAGGAGGTGGGTGAGTTTGACGTGTAATGTGGTGAATTTCTTAAACCAATATCCATGGATCCAGTCGGGACCTGGTGCTTTCCAGTTGGCTATTTTCCTAAGCGCGTGTTTCAATGTAGTTTCATTCAATTATCATTATTATTATTATTATTATTATTGATGCCTAACAGTATTCGGGTTTTGGCTTGAAACTCAAGGCAGGCAATGATGTTATGACTTAAAAAGCACTGGCTTTTTTTCCAATATGCAAAAGGGATGTCAATGCAGGGCCAATACAGGAGGCTACACGAAAGAGTCCATAGTTATATTACCGGAAATATTTAGATGGACAGTGCTTTGCGAAGGATATGGGCAGTATCTATGAGGACTATGTTCTATTCCATTGATACTTGGGTTTCCTGATAATCTGCCTAGATATTTGTCGGCACCTCTTCTTCTTATTCCTATCATTATTATCATTATTGTTGATGATGATAAAAATAATACCACCATTATCATCGATATCATAATCATTGATGATATCAGTATGAATAATGATACCCTCATCATTATCATCAATTGTAATAATATCATCATTATCATCAATATCATCATCTTTATTGATAATAATAATACAATCATCATCATTATTATCAATATCATCATCTTTATTGATAATAATAATACAATCATAATCATTATTATCAATATCATCATTAATGATAGTTGCAATGCACCGTACAAAAAACAAGGAAAGAAAAATGGGAACAGAAAAAACTACACTGAGAATTCAAAAGACACGTACAGGATGTATAGCTACCTGAAGAGATAAATAGAAAAGCTCACCATGGCAGGCCAAAACAAACGTATCAGGACGAACTATATCAAAGCAAGCAGACAAACAGCAAGTGCCGCCCAAGTGGGGAGAGGGATGAGACCGTAAATCACGTAAGCAGTGAATGTAGTCAACTAGCCCAGGAGTATAAACACAGACATGATAGAGTAGCCACAGTGATACACTGAGAACTGAACAAACGAATGGGATTTAACCATGCAGAAAAGTGGTACCAGCACAAACTGAAGACAGCCCTGGAGAATGGAAATCATAAATTACTCTGTGACTTTAACATAGAAACTGATCATCCCATCCAAGCGAGAAGACCTAGTAATCGTGGACAAGAAGAGGAGAATCTGCTAAGTAATTGGCTTGGCCGTGCCAGCAGACCACAGGGTAAATTAGAAAGTGAGCGAAAAGCTGGGAAAATACCAGGACCTGGCTAGGGAGTTTTGGAACATGAAAGTCAGGATAGTACCAGCAATAGTAGGTGCACTCGGAACTGTAACGAAGACAATGAGAGTGAAATTAGAAGAAATAGGGATAAAAGGAAGGATTGAGATTATACAGACCACAGCACAGCTGGGGACTGCACGAATAATGAGGAAGGTGCTTGAAATATGAGATGTACGACCCCAGGTGTTAGCAGTGGCCAAACAGGGAGAAGAAGAGAAAAAGAACAAAAAAGAGAAATACGAAAAAACACCATAAATGAGGTGGAGATACGAAACTGAGCGTTGTTGTGAAAGGTGATTATTATTAACAGATTTGTTTAAGTTCGTTTCAGAAGAGAAAAATTATAAAATCATTTTCAAAAAAATTCTTGGCGATCGAAATCAAGTTATCATCATTATCATCATCAGTCTTTCAACGTCCGTCGTTGGACATAGACTTTCCCCAGGATTCGCCACATTTCTCTATCATGGGCATCGCGGAGCCAGTACTTTCTCAATTTCTATGGTTCGTCTCTCCATCTAATATTCTGCCGGCCTCGGTTGCGCATGTGATCTTGGGGGATCTATGTTGTGAGTTGCGATGTCCATCGGTTGTCCGCCATTCGTGCAACATGGCCAGCCCACTGCCATCTGAGCTTTTTAATGGTTCTATGATGTCCCTGACTCCTGTCTTTTCCTGGATGTACTGTGCTATCTTGTGTTCTCTCCATGTGAGGCCCAGCATAATTTTTTCATGTGCACGTTACATAGTCTTCAAAGATAAATAAAAACCTTATTGGTCATTTCATACAGAATATAACTTTTTTAACTTGGTCTTTCGTTTTCCGAAACAGATCGATGGGAAATTCCTTCATACATTTAAACAACGTTTTTTGTTTTTGTTTTTGTTTTCCGTTTTTGCCATTCATTTTACAAGGTTTTCTTCTCCTATCGGAAATGATGGGCTACTTGAATTGCACCTAAATAATATGTGATGATGGCCATCACATACAGTGAAAAACGATATCGAAGCTATAATTGTTATGGAATGCTTACAAAGCTTTTCAAATCAAAATATGAATATATATTGATGCGATGAAAAATAACAGAATAAGATAAAAGTATAATATATGCGGTTTCATTGTCAGGTTTCTTCCGGTGATGAAAATACCAGGTTGCATATAGGAGGTTAATGTTTGTTTATGTTGGCTGACAAAGCTTCTATGTCTCAGAGCACCCAACAATTAAATTTGGGCGTGCGTCTCTGAGTGATGAGACAAAAATTAAATTGGATATTTGGGAAGGTGTATTCATTTTCTGATTCTAGAAATTCTTCAAATTATCTACTTCACGTATAGAGCGTAATAAAATGCCTTACAACGGAAAAAATTACCAACACCAACAAATACACACAAATTCTATTTCCTGAAAAGTTCAAATCAATAAATATATTCAATAAATTGAGTTTCGGAAAATATGAGTTTATATGCTGTCTAATTAGTTTCTCTGCGTTCGTTTCAGCTACTTTTGTCGTAACAGTCACGCATTTCTACTTTTGATAAAACCTTGTTACATCTTTTTTGCCGTAAGCGTGATTTAAATATAAACAGTGATAGAAATAAGTTTTGAGAAATAGGTATACGGTAATGTTTCCTTTTGTACACATTGAATATACAAAACCTGCAAATTGAGAGTGGAATTTGGGAACAAGGAATACAGTAATGTCTCCAGTAGTAGACACTGAGCATACAAAAAAAAAGAGTTGGTTTTGGGAGCTAGGGATACGATAAACCCAGTTTGGGGGGAACTATGTATACGGTAATGTATCCATTAGTAGACATTGAACTAGTAATTGAGAAGTAGGTATATGTCGTACCTTCGCATACCTACTCCATTTCCACCATTGAATATAAGTCACACATTTATTTACGAGTCTCAACCAAATTCATTCCTTCGAAGAAATTTCACTGGAGCCAACTTTCTGCCAATTAATAGTTTTTACTCGACAACATCTTCACAGTCTGTTTTTGGCAGAGTCTCTTCCTGACTAAACGTAAAATTCAGTTTAGTATGAATTGTCTACAAAAGCAATACGCTTGTTAATTCATTTCGTTGACATCTGTTTCTCCTCCAGGAAACTTCTTGTCTATAAATTAATGAATACATTACTTTTACCACTTCTTGCATGAGCTGTCTCCTAGTTTTCAAGAACTAGCATATACACCCGTTTACGTAATGAGTAACCCCAAAAGTTTTTACTTGTTGTTAGATGACAGTAGGAAAGTTTAGTTTTAATTAACTTAATTCAATATGGTTGCTTTTGATTTTGCTGTTACACCTGTCATATCAGCGAGCAGTTTTTAAAACTTTTCTCAACATTGGCGTATTTTTTGCTTATTAACTCTGACATTGAGAATTGAAGAAGACAAGCAACATTTTCGGCATGTAATGTTTTGTTTTTTTTAATTTTATGAAAGGTAAAAATGCGATTTAAACACGAAGACTTTTGTGAATAAAGTACTGTGAATGATCAAACGTGACAAAATTGGAATTTTTTTCTGAACTATTGATCTTTGTCGGATATACCAGTTAAAGTTGACAACAATCGTGACATTACTTGAGAATAATCAACTATATATAATGCGGGAAATAGCCAACACACTCAAAATATCTAAAGCAAGGGTTGAAAATCATTTACACCAGGTTGATTACGTCGTTTTGATGTTTAACGTTTACACAATTTAAGAGAAAAAAACTCACTGGACGCTTCTTAAAACTTTCTGTTTATGAAACAAATTGTGATGGCCGATGAAAAGTGGATACTTTACAACAACGTGAAACACCAGATATTACGAGGCAAGCGAAATGAACCACAACAACCTTCATCAAAGGACGATCTTCATTCAAAGAAGATGCGTGCATGTATGGTGACATTGGAAGAGAGCCCTCTACTGTGAGCAAAAGGATAACGCTAGATTGTTACTTATGTGATAAGGCAAAAATTGTTACAGCTTGGATGAGAAGTTTTCACAACATGAAGAACATTTAAATCGCCATTTATTATTTTTGAAATGTATTAAGGGAAAAAAATTAAATTCCCTGCAAGACTGCAGAAGGAACATAGAGCAGTTCTTTTATGAAAAATATAAAAAGCACAAGGAGGATGGAATAATGAAGTTGCTTATAAGATAGTGGAATCGAATGATAGATAAGTTGTTCGATAAGGTTAATGTCAAAAACAAGAAAAACTCGCCAACACAGTCAAAAATTGAACAGCCGTTGCATCACTATTTGAAGTCGCGTAAAAGAAATTTCATCGAAGTATAATTACGGCTGGAATAAATACTATTAATAACATCACTGACGCTTTCTACTGGAAAACATCTAAAATAGAGTAAAAAAATCGTCTAGATTCTAGAGAATTTAGATGTTATTAACAAAACCGTCAAAATAAAGTCCAAGAAAAGTGAAAAAAATTAAATGAGTTATTTAGAAGGGGTCTAGTGGAGTACTGATGCCAATTTTCAAGTCTGTAGATAAGACAGTATGGCCAGGAGCGCTGATACACTCGAATACGTGCACACATAAGAAAAACGCGCTCAATTATTTCGTATTTTTTACTTGATACCAACAACTCAGTGCAGAGATGAGTGTATCTGAATATATCATTTATTCATTCTATGGACCAGTGGAACAATGCTTGCCTCCGGTTCTGTGTGTTGTGTGTTCAATCCATAGCCGAGTCACACCTAAAGACTTTTAAAATGGTACTCAATGCTTCTCTGCTAAACCCTCAGCATACAAAGTAAATCTACCGCTCCCAAGACACACACGTGGGAAATGGGCGCTCCAACAACTGAGGATATCATTTACGTATATTTATCAACTAAACCTGTATACTATAAGATAAGCAATGTCATGATATTGTATATCTGTTCTATCGGAGTCAACTCTATACACTTTCATTGGAATCACAGCCTTAAAGTGATAAGGCCCAAAAGAAGAGTCAATAAAAGGAGACGATACTATACGTTTCGTCGAAATGAACCTTTTGCACTTCACTATAATAAGGAACCTTTTTTCCTGTGAGTCAACTACGTTATAATTTAATTAGTCTAAGTTACATTATCGCTCATCTCTTGAGAGAAATCTGAACGCGATATCATAACATTAAAAAATATTTTCGCTGTATCCTATTTCCACTGGTTGCAATCCTGCGTAAACTTAAAATTGCGATAATCTGGAGGAAAGCAGACGATACAGAATATTTGAACATTAATTCGACTGATAAGACGGTAAAAAAAAAAAATAAAAGTAACATTTTAATAGAAATATCAGTTTAATCAAAATAATGATTCCTTTCTTCATTCATTTCATATTTCATCTAAAAAAATCCCCGAATCCGAAATTGAGTCGATAATTGTTTATCTTCCTTCTAGCAAAGTTTTGGAATGAATTGACTGACCTTCGAGATTTACATGCAATATCATCATCATCATCAACCTTTTATCGTTGGACAGGAACCATTCCCAAGATTTTCCAGACATATCGGTCGTTGGCGCCGCGAAGCCAATATCATCTGAATTTTTCTAAATCGTCACGCCATCTTGTTTCGCATATAAGATCTCTGGGGATCTACGATGTGAGTTGTGATGTCCAATCGTTGTCCCACATTCTCTCTATAAGGCCTACCCATTGCCACATGAAACATCCTGCTTTTGTTATACTTTGTCGGTATATACAATGAATCAAAATTATAATGATCAATAAGATAAATTGCTTTACAAATAAAATTTTCTCTTAACATCAAGTAAGCATGTGTGCATTCTTAATCAGTCATGTCATATCTGTATATTCCATGATGCTTAAAGTTTTCAACACGGAGACATAGACGGAATCCACGCAGTTTGAATCACAAACTTTTGTCTCACATCTTGCAGTGATCATCCAGGAAATTGGCTGCCAATACAACATTAACAATAATTTTGCTTGGCTCCAATGAAAATATAGAATATGATTACCTTAAGTACCATCCCAGAAAGTTTGGAATTTTTGTCTATCATGTAATACTATAGCCACTACAAGAGCGTAATGTTAGGTTAGTGCGACGAAGGCAAAATGAAAGATATGAGTGTTAGAAGATTGTGTTGTACCAATCTTACAAGTTGGGGTGGCATTTCTGATCATATTTCATAAATGCATTTTTGATACACAGTATGAGAAGTTATAAATACAGCCTTTACGTAAGATCTGTTCATGTGATATCACGAGTAGGGTTTATTTAACAAATACACCAAACTTTCATTCATTCTGATGATTACGTTTATAGTGACAATTCAGGCAGTAACGTTGAAGACAATACACACAGTTGCACTTTAGCACCAATACATTTGAATCCGGGATAGGTAATTTAATATTTTACTTTTCTCATCGTTGCCCACTGACTTAACCTCTACTCATAAACTCCCCTGTCCCTTTTAATCATTTTTTACGCTAAAAAACTGAATATATCTCGCAGTAGCAAGGATGTTTGATGATTGAATGCCAAATTTTCAATTTTTACCTGAAAAGCGACTGTCGGAGGTAAGGAATCGATGCAAACGTTACTAATAGAATAATACTGATTCATGTATAATGTAAATATATCTTTGTTATAAAAAAAAGTATTATAAATGTCAATGAATTGCTAATAAACTTACTTGATAAATGCACTATAAATGGTTCTACAATAGAAGTACATCGTAAATAATTTGTATGTGAAAATCGGGAAGAAAGGTATTGTCAGTAGTCATGAATTAATTTAACCTGCATGTATATAAATATGTCATCATCATCATTACCATCATCAGTTGTCATAAATTCCCTGCAGGACAAAAGCTTTTCCAATCTCCTTCTACGGCGAGCGTGATTGCGCCAATCTCTGCGATGTCTAATCGGCACATTTTTCTTTCTCATCTCAAGGAGCTTAAAGCTATTTCATTGGGTAATTAATGTTCAATAATTTAAGCATCCTAATTTTAAATTGTTGAAAAGTCTCAACTCATCTCGAGCTGCTTTAATGTGATGATCAGACGTAAAGTCTAAAAAGTTTCTATGACGAAATGTTTTTTGCTATGTCATCATAGAAAGATGGATCACCAATGAGATCCGGCTATTTGAGCACAAACAAACAAATTAATGGAAAAATTCGCATATAAGCTCATTATATGGTTATATATATATATATATATATATATATATATATATATATATATATATATATATATATATATATATATATATATATATATATATATATATAAAGAAGCTTTACTTTTGTAAGAGCTGAGGATCTCATAATGTGTGTAAATCGAAATTCACTTACTTATTTCTACATTTAAGCAAAAATCATAAGTGAATATATCTCGAGAGGATTCTCAGTTGCTTAACCTGGCACCGTACCATGGTTGGTGCGCGTGAATAATAGAGCATGCGCATTGGTGTTCATCTGTACATCAAGTCGATTCTCGAAATATACATAATAGTTTACATCATGTATCACTGTCAGGTTTTAATCCTTCTTTGCCATTAAGTGCGATTTGCGACCGCCCAAATTGTAGCGCGCAGCCGAATAGACTCTTTTTTTAGCAAAGTTTTATTTCTACGCCTGCCGACTCAAACCGGATGGAGCCTAGTCGATAAGGCATTTGTTATTTTTACAAAAGATAGAAATCTCAGCTAAATAGGACATTCAAACACCCAACTTGAATTATTCGATCGAAAACAGACAAGCCTGAAAAGTAAAATGCAGAAAAAATAGATAACACTCAGATAGCCTATACTGAACCTTCGTGACATGACCATCTTCACAGTCTTCTTCTTCTTCTTCTTCTTCTTCTTCTTCTTCTTCTTCTTCTTCTTCTTCTTCTTCTTCTTCTTCTTCTTCTTCTTACCTTTTTTCTTCATCTTCTACATCTTACCTTTTTTCTTCTCCTTCATCTTACCTTTTTTCTTCTTCTTCTTCTTCATCTTACCTTTTTTTTTCTTCTTCTTCTTCTTACCTTTTTTCTTCTTTTTCTTCTTCATCTTACCTTTTTTCTTTTTCTTCTTCTTCATCTTACCTTTTTTCTTCTTCTTCTTCTTCTTCTTCATCTTACCTTTTTTCTTTTTCTTCTTCTTCATCTTACCTTTTTTCTTCTTCTTCTTCTTCTTGCCTTTTTCTTCTTCTTCTTCATCTAACCTTTTCTTCTTCTTCTTCTTCTTCTTCTTCTTCTTCTTACCTACTTCTTCTTCTTCATCTAACCTTTTCTTCTTCTTCTTACCTTTTTTCTTCTTCTTCTTCTTCTTCTTACCTTTTCTTTTACTTCATTTACATTTTATGCTTCTCATTTACTTCCTTCGTTTTCCATTTTTCTTTATTCTTCTCGCCTCCTTTTTCCCCGTTTTCTTTTTTCATTTCCTCTTCTCTTTCGTTGTTGTCTCCGCTCTTTTCTTTAATTCTTCACTTTTCTCCTCTCTTCTTTTCATCGACCTTCTTTATGAACCTTTTTCTTTGTTACTATTCTTGTTTTTTCTGTCCCACTTCTCTTTCTTCCTCGTCTCCTCTCTCTCTCTCCTTTTTCCTTCTTTTCCATTCCTCTCTCCCTTTTTTTCCTCCCCACTCCTTCCTTTTCTCTTTTTTTCATCTTTGTTCTCTTTTTCTCCTTTTTCATTCTTTTCTCTTCTCTTTCTTCTTCTACTTCCTGTGCCCCAATTCAGTCCTTGTACATTCCTCATAATTACTAATTCTTTTGTTAAATTGTGTACATATTGTGTCGATGTGTGTACTAAAGAGAAAAAGTGTGTGTCACAGAAAGCGTGAGAGTGTGTGTGCGGGGGAGAGAGAGAGATAGAGAGAGAGAGTTGCGAATAGGGGAATAGTGTGTGTGTGTGTACGTGTGTTTTAGTCATATTTACTTTGTAAGAAAGACGCTTATTTTTTGAGAACTGACCAAATTTTTCTGGAATTGGAGAAAGTAATAACTGATAAATACAATGAAAACAATTATCATAATCATGGAAAGGATATACAGTAGATACATGAGACCTTCCTTTTTTCAAAAATGCATGTTAACACCCATAAATACATAGATACGTATTTATGTAACACTACTCACTGGCCCTACGACAATGCCTTTAGTAAACTTGTGAATATCCACTAAAATCTACCAGCGTATCTAAATTAAATATTGAACTCCTGGCTTTTTTTCCTCGGCCTCGATTTGGAGGACTGAACGTCGTGTTCAGATCATCAATTGTTCAAATATTGTACAACAAAGAGTTGTGTTAGAAATTATCAATCAACAATTCAGCGCCACCCAAAACTGTCAAAATATGTTTTTGCAGTTTTTGAGTGGTTCTGGCTGGCTATCTATCTATCTGTACACGTACTAGCCGCAGTAATTGAGCAAGAGTACAGAAACTTCAAATGTTTACTCCTTATTATGTCCATAAGAAAAAACATTTTTTGATCTTTTGAAAATTTCCCCAAGTTATTTTTTAGTGGGCGTCAATTTACCATGTAAGTTTAAGCTAAATTGGTCCTTCATTTTTTGTTCAGCAGCGTTCACGCTTGCTTTTTGAATATTAAGACTTTTTCAGTGATCACAGTCCGACAAAAGGCAAGATCACCCCTTATTCCAACTTTTAATGAATCACTCCCAACACGACATGCTGCTAAGAGACACTGGTCACATTACGGTTTCTATTGAGTGACTAATCAGACCTGTCCGTTAATTCTAATCTTTTCTTGTGAACCTGTCTCTAATCAGCCTGTATAAAGGAAGATGCTTTTTTCTTTGATTTTCAGTACAGCCCGGCTACAAATAAAGATGTTTATTCAGCATCCCACCCTGATGCAAGATGTTAGATAAGCTCAATCATTACCACTGTCTGGTACTTTCACTCAAATTACCTAGGTGCTCCGATCGAGCTGCAGACATCAAGAGATGTTCTGACACTTCCACTTTTAATGCAATAGAGATGACCGATCGTCCATTTAGAACAACGAATGTATTCATTTTTTATCTCTTTTGGAGACACAAAAGCAGGAAAGTAAATCACTTACCCTCGAATTGTGTCTCAGATATTTATTAAGCATAGGCCAAATAGGAATGGAATAAAGATTGAGAAGATTATGTCGCGCCAATCGAGAGCCTGTATGACTTGAGAATTAGCATTCGGAATCACGGCTTTTTGCCTGTGTTTGAACATTGGCCTCGAGCACGGCACAGTCCATGGACGGTGTCTCGTGATTTTCAAATGACAATCATGAACGCTGCTGGACTCAAAGTAAGGGGCCAATTTAGTTAGAACTTAAATTGAGTCCTCTATTGAAAATCTCGTGGGGGGGGCATGATAAAAAGTTTTTTTTTTCTAGACTAAATAAAGACAACGCTTGAATCTTCAGGCCTTTAGGTCCATTGCTAAACCAATTTGAAAACTGAAGAAACATACATTGACGGTTTTAGTTGATAGTTTCAAATAAATTTGTGGAAGTGTGAAGTTGTATTGATCAGTCGAAATACATCAAAAAATCAAATCGGTTTACCTTTTTGCTTTGACCCCCCACCACCGAAAGGAAATACGAAAAATCTTTTTAAATGGCTAATAAACTCCCAAAGATAGACACAGCTTTTTTCACTAAGTAAACTTTAAAGTTGTCAAATGAGATGATTTTTTTTAATTCAAGAAAATCAGAAACTATATTTTATTCGTAAGCAAAATGCAAAAAAAAAATTTTCACTGCACCATTCACTTTAAAGACATACATTCATTTCAATTTTTCCAAATCGATCCAATGATTCTAGTCCACATCCAAATAGATTTCTAATGATTTCTTATGTTATAAGCAAGCTTAGGTAAATACTTTACTTTTTTTGTATGAATGGCTATATAATGGAGTAAGCGTCTGCTTGTCTGGACCTGCACGTGTGCAAAACATAAAATCCATAATAGATAAAATCGTGTCCATTTAATTCAACACGAGAGTGGCAGCCGCGGCAATAGTGATCTAAGCCCTAGGATCGATCCCCGTGAATTTAGACAGAAAAGACAAGAAGAACTATGAATCTGGGAAAGATCTAAGACAATCCAAATGACAGAACTATAGGAATCAACCAGTATACTAAGAAGAATCCAAAAGTATTGAGGAGACTTGCTGTCACTTGACCTCCAGTTAAGGCAACTAGCCACTGCTGGTGTGAAAGCTTGAATAAAAATGGATAATAACACAAATACTTTCTTGGTTTGATGTTCGGTGACTAATTTTGCTTTATCAAGGTTATTTGCTCTTGAAGAGTAAGGTAAACTTTAGACAGATTAGAAATCGTCACCACCACTCCCATTGATTAAGTAAAAGAACACGAACTTTGTGGGGTATTTTGGAGAAAAAAACGATGGGATTTTGAGAGCTAAACAAAAACTGAGCCAAGTTTTTTTTTATATATAGATATATGGATGTCCCTCGTTTTCGAAAGTTTGTTTTACGATGATTCTCTTTTACGGAATACCTGCATTTGTAAGAGAGAATGGGGACAGTAGCAACAAGGGACGGTTACAAGTCATATTCTTCCAATCAGAAACATGCCAGAGTGAGGACACTGATACTGCACATGCACAGTCAGGACCCCCCCCCTCTAAGGAGGGTAGACGACACTTTCAAAATCTACTGTGCTGCAGCATTGGTGGGGGGGGGAGATAAAACATGTTTGTGGGTATGAAAGGAATTTTTTTCACGGACCGTATTTTTGTCGTACTGTCCCGACCGTTTGCATGAATTAATCAAAACTAACCTCGTTTAAATCATTATTTTGTTGACCTCTATGTGACACGGTTATCATATGTCAAGTCAGTGTGTCTAGCTTGTAGATGGAGTTTTGCCATGGCCGGTCGTTGCAACAGTTCGCTGGCAGCTATATCAGGCCATCATGAACAAGCTAGACACAGACAACGCAGCAGTATTTTTTCATGATTGTAATCTTACCTTTGAAGATTTTATAGCAATTCCTGCTGCGTTGTGCTTGCTTGATTACATATACATCCAAAATATCCTTCAGCAAAACGAAGATTGAACCAACTTTATCAGAAGTGGTTGGATGGTGGCACAGTAATCCATCACAATTTTTCAACATAAGCAAGTCATTGTATCCTGTTTGCTGCTTATATAAGCTAGGTAACCAGACAAAACCTCCTTACAGTATCAGCTTCGATCGCTATAAATACAAGAGCTGGTTACTGTTGAGCACTGTCTTCCAAAGCGAACGCGGCACTATTTTCCAGTATGCCAAGAGTGAGGAAGAGGGTTACTAACAGAGTTCCCCCTCGACATCTTACTACGATCATCAGATGAAATCAGAGATGAGGGCCGAAATGTCAAGACAGTGACCAAGGACTTCGACATATGTCACATCACCTTATTCTGATTCCATAAAAAGAGAGAAACTTGCAGGTGAGGAATCGGATAAGTTACCGAGTGCAGGGTATTGGACCACCAGAAGTGTTCTCGGGGGACCAAGAGAAGGGGCTCAATAAATATCCAAGTTCAAAAAAAGGTAAGAAATATAAGAAAAAAAATTATATTTTATAAATGTCAACTAGACTCTCACTACAGCTGTAATTTTACCCCACCGTGAGACCGGTACCGCTGGTGTTGACTGGTACGACTTTCTAAAGAGGCACCCCACCCTCTCGATAAGGCGTTCCCAAGCCACAAACCTTTCGGGGGAAACCAGCTTAAATTGAACGAATGTCAACAACTTCTTCGACAATTAGAGTAAGGTTTTAGACTAACACAAGTTTGAACTAAAAACACGGAACATTGACAAAACGGGAATAAGTTGTAGCACGATATGGTGAAAGACAAGTTGGTGCAGCCACCCCTGCAGAAAGAGGCTAACTTGTTACCCTAGTGAAAATCAATGCATTTGGGAACACCATCTCAAAATGTTAAATCTGTCATTTGTGATGGCCCAACTGGCTCCACTGAGACTTGGTTGTTGCAAGAGGCTGACTTCCTGATATATCTGAAGCACCTCTAGCGTCATACAAATACCTCTTCAGAGTCCAAAGTTCTTTTAATTCTTGATAACTACCCATCACACCTGTCCATGGAGGCATCAACTTCTGTTGCAGATACAGCATTGTCTGCTATCCTTTCTCCATCACAAATGCTTCCTCTCGCAAATTGTAGTCACATGACAGAATCATGCATCATCATCGTCATCATCATCATCATAATCATCATCATCATCATCATCAGTCTTTTAACGTCCGTCGTTGGACATAGACCTTCCTCAGAATTCGCCACAATTCTCTGCCATGGACGTCGCAGAGCCAGCATTTCCTGAATTTACCTTGTTCATTTTTTGTGTTTTGGCGGCCTCAGTTTCTCATATGATCTCTGGGGATCCATGTCATGAGTTGTGGTGCCCAACGGTTGTCTTTCATTCTTGCAACATGACCAGCCCATTGCCATTTGAGTGTTTTTATAGTTTCTATGATGTCTCAGACCCCTGTTTTCTCCCTTATATACTGTGCTGTCTTGTGATCTCTCCATGTAAGGTTGAGCATGATTCTCTCATGCGCACGTTGCATACCTCTCAGTTTGTAGGTCTGTCTCCTGCTTAGGTTCCATGTTTCAGCTCCATATATGACTATCAGGAGAATTCATTGCTTGCAACATGATTGCTGCACATACTTTTCGTTTTACTGAAGTTCATGTTTAGGCCGACTTTTTTGCTTTCTTCGTTCAGTTCATCCAGCATTAGTTGGAGATCGTGTAGGTTTTCTGCGAAAAGGACGACGTCGTCTGCAAATCTAAGGTTGCTTAGATATTCGCCGTCTATTTTGATTCCTCCATTTTCTCAGTCCATGTTTCGGGAGATCATCTCAAGGTAGGCTGTAAAGAGTTTGGATGAGCTGAAACGGTTCAGAGTCCTTGTGTAGCCTAATGAAGTTGCTATGATTGTATATGTATCGCTGTACTTCAACGTATACAAGGTCTACACCTTGTAGGGTGATGGCCTTCATGACTATGGAATTTCTACAGAGTCGAATGCCTTCTTGAAGTCTATAAATGCTACAGCGAGTGGCATTTTGTATTCTGCTGCCTTATCTTTCAGCTGATTTATTGGTCCATGGTCGAATAACTTCTAAATCCAGCCTGTTCTCGTGGTTGATTTTCGTTTAGTGTTTTAGTAATCCGGTTGGAGATGATTTTTGTGAAAAATTTTTTAAATGCAGTTGAGCAGGCTTATAGGTCTGTAGTTGTTGAGGTCTTTGGGGTTACCATTTTCATGTAGAAACATTATGATAGCAGTGTTCCTTTCTTTCGGAACTTTACTGTTTCAGATACAAGTTGGATAGAATAGCTAGCTTTCTGTTGACGCTCTTACCAGCTTTTTTGAGTGGATCGATGGTGATGTTATCTGGTCCAGGGGCTTTTCCTTTTTTTGTTTATTTGATGGCTTGCTTTACTTCCCATGGTGTGACTTCAGGGAAATCCTCGAACTGATTGTCGGCATCTGGTGTATTCTGGTCGTTATTGTATTGTCTGTGTTTTGAAGAATAGAGTTCCTGGTAAAATTCTTAGGCGCGTTCAACTATTCTGTCTCTGTCTGTTGTTATGTCTCTGTCTACTTTGAGAATGCTAGTTATCTGTTTCTGTCCTGAACTGAGAGCTTTGTTTATTGCTTTAAATCCTCGACGTTTTTCGAGAGTGGTCTCATATAATGGCTGCCGTATACCTTCTCTTGTTTTCTCTTAGTTTCTTCTTTATTGTTTCGTTCAGTTTGATTTCTCCCATTTTCTCCCTTGTGGTCGTTGGTGGTTTGAGGTTTCTGCGCTTTTCAATAGGTTTCTTGGTTTCATCTGAGATTTTGCTAATGGTCGCTGTGTTTCTTGGTTGAAACATATTGGTGGCTTCTGTTGGAGAAGTTGTTATTTTGCTGTGGAGTTTGTTGACGTTGGTGTCGTTTTCGTCGGTAAGGATATCAAATCTGTTTTTCAATTCTAGCTTGAAGGTTGGGATGAGTTCATTCGGTACGTTTAGTGGCTGCGGTCTGGTGTGGAACATTTTCCTGCGTTCTTTATTTGTGTTTATTTGCATCTTACATCTTACCATTCTATGGTCGCTCCCTACATTTACTTGGTTTAGGATTTGGATGTTTTTGATGGTGTGGCTTTTGTCCGTTAAAATGTAGTCTATTTCGTTTTTGGTTTCATGGTTGGGGCTCGTCCAAGTCCATTTTCTGTTGGGTTTCTTTTTGAAGGATGTATTCATGATTTTGAAGTTGTTTGCCGTTGCAAAATTTATCACCTCTCTCGTTCCGTCTTTTGTATCCGAATTCTCCGATGCAGCGTTCGTTTCCTTGTCCTACTCGTACGTTGAAATCTCCCATGATTACATTGAAGTATCTCTTGGTATCTTGTAATTGGAAGTTCAAGTCATCATGGAAGTTGTTTATTTTTTCTCTGGTTGATTGCAAAGTGGGGGGATAGACTTGGGTGACATTTAGCTTGTACCTCTTTGAGAGTTGTATGGTGACACTAGCTATGCGGTCTGAGATAGCTTTAAAGCCTACCACATTGTCTTTGATGTCTTTATTGTTTCACCTTCTCTCTTCCGAAATTGTAGAGAAGACGTTTGCTTCTCAATTCTATTAGTTCTTCTCCTGGTCTTCGCTAATACCTATGATGTCCCACTTGATGTCCCATTCGCCAACTGACCCTGTGTCTTCTGGATGAAAACCCATCGAAGGTTGGAAGTATCGATTTACGACATCCCAGACATTGTTATGGTGGCCATGCCATAGACAGCAACGCCAACAAATGGACAGGTATGACTCAGATGCACAGTGATTTGGCCATTTAGTTAGGACATATTTCAGGGATGTGGTTTGCACAGTTCCTTGTTACTAAACGTCCTCTTCCACTTTCAATTGCGTCAAGAAAACCAAAAATCAGTCCCCTGTCCACAAAATAGAAAAGAATCTAGCTGTGAAGAGGAAGAAGAATACTGCTTTGGAACCAATATGTTCTGAACCTGTCTGGTTCGTCTTGCCATCTCATATTCTTTCGGTCTTGGTTCCGCATTTGATCTTTGGGGATCTATGTTGTGCGTCGGTTGTCTGCCATTCTTACAAAATGACCATTCCATTGCCTTTTGAGTTTCCTAATGGTTTCAATGATGACTTGCACTCTTGTTTTCCCCTAACATATTGTGCTGTCTTGTGGTATCTCCATGTGATGTTGGGCATGATTCTCTCATGTGCACGTTGCATGGTTTTCGATTTGCTGGTCAGTCTCTTGGTGAGGTTCTATGTTCCAGCTCCATAGGTAACTATCGGGTGGACGCATTGGTTGTATACTCTTCTTTTTAGAACAAATGGGATTTTCTTCTTCTTGAAGGTTGAGCTTGCTCTAACGAAGACTTGTCATCCTAGAGTGATTCTCAAATACATGTTTCATAAAATTTTGTTGCATTGCAAATTGTTCTATTCTTCTTGTCTAAGACTGAAATATGGAGAGATTGAATAGCATCTGCAACATCTGAGCGATGACTCAAGGTACGTCTTGTACAAAATCAAACAAAACTGAATAAACGTTCTTTGTTTAATAAATAATTAATACTATACCATCGTGTATGAATAATACTACAATATTATTATAAAACAATTCATATTTTCAGAATACTATGCTGGTTAGAACAAAAAGCAAAAGTTAACTGGCAAAATTCAATGAAAGTTTAATTCATTGCAAACGTCCCTGATTAGTGTTGCAACTGTCCCCAACCTTGGTGACAATTACAACATTCGACCTCTTCCATTCAAATGAATATTGTTAACGATCTGTCAACTTTAATCATCTTTAAATGGTATTGGTTATTAGCAGATTGGTGTAAGTTTGATGCACATAAACCTGGTTGGTCTCGTCCGAATAGTTTTTGAGTAACCGGGTGAAATGCAAAAACTGTTGCAACCGTCTCAGTTTCCCTTACAGCTTTCCTCTGCTATCTGAATGGCGTAAAGCAAAGAAGCAATTACAATTGATTTGCATCAGAAACTTTTTTGACAGTTCCAAGACCCCAAAATCATCTTCCACTATGTTTGCCTGTCTTCATATTAAAGGTCAAGGTTCGTCGCCTGTTATGACTGATGTGAAAGCCTTGAAACACAGCAGTATGTTTGACTGCTTAGCCTCACGCATTTCCCTATCTAACAGTTCTTAATGAGCAATCAGAACACCTTGCAGACGTGCCCTAAACTTACATAGCCTTTCAAAATGCAGCTCACGAAAAGTTTCATTGAAACGCTCTACTTTCGGATAGTGTGTGGGTGTGTATGAAAAAAAAATGTTGAACATTGAGATGACAGTTGTGCCCATCATTATTGGTGCTGTGGGAATAGTCCCAAAGATAGCATTACTGAAAAATAGTGATAATACTGTGGAGAGTGCTGGAGCATTGAGACAATGCTCTGTCATTTAATCTCCAGTGGAAGCCACGAATTACTACTGGTATGAAAATGAGTACAAATAATAATGACAGACTAAACATATATGTTTTCAAATGAATACATATCTGAAGTAACATTTTGATTCTAGATGTAGCAAGACGATAAAACAAGGATATTAGGTTCACACAATGGCTCGCTTTTAGGACGAATCACATTAAATACCAATCATCTCAACAATGCAGGCATATGTATAAAATTTGGAAGTTGAAACCCGGAATCACCACTAATGGATAGAAACAATGATGATTTGAAATTCTGATAGATTAAACGTTACCCTCAGTCACTGAGTGCCCTTGGCGCCATAGACATTTCCTTGGTGGCTCTTTCTATCCCCTCAAACTACCGGGGAGTCGGTATCACGAACTTTGTGAACTACCGCATTAAACGAAGAATGTCCGGCTTTTCTGGGTTGAAGCCAATAACAATTAACTGAAGCACAATGCCCTGGAACCTGTCCCCCAGACTCTACCTCCCATTTGCACAAAGAGGGGTAGGGGCATGGGGCACGCCCTGATATTTGCAGCAAAGACAAAGGAACCGGGCAATATCTGAACAAGCCATCATGCAACCTTGAATCGTGTTTTTGGAGGTACCGGACTCTAAAAGTGAATGTTTCGTTTTGTTTTTTTTTGTCCTCGAAGGATGACAAATAAAACTTATTCAACTGAGAAAATTGATTATCCATCGTTTGAGACCGACCAGTACACAAATAAACGAATATCTTTCTTTAGAACAGCCAAAAACTCATTGAGTTGAGGCAAATACGACTATAATTACTAATCTGTGAGCGGATTTTATTTTTATCTATTCTATTGTTTAACGGAAGCCCTATAGTTTCCAAGTTTAGACCGAAATTTGAGGTTGACATTGCTATTAGTTTCATCAGATTGAAATCTATGCATGATGGGAAGGGCTCGAAGCGACTCTTTGCTTCAGACCAGTTACTAAAAGAGATGTAAGTATTCGTGAATAAGTCGAAATTTGAATTCAAATTTTTGAAATTTGTCAGGTTGAAATCCATGCATGATGGGAGAAGCTAGGGGCAACTCTTTTCCAAAATACGATGCATCGTACATACTCGTAGATAAGTCGAGATTTTAAGACTAAATTAGTGGTTTCGTTTGGTTGGAATATGTCCCCAATGAGAAAAGCTTAACCTCCAACAAGAAAATAATCAGGAAAAGTTATATAACAAGATCTGAAAGTTCAATGAAGTGTTCACCATAAAGTTGAAAAGCCATTATTGCCAGATTACGTCACCCTGAGAAAAAGATAATTCTAAACAAGAAACACCTTCCTATCAAGTTTCAAGTAAATCTGACGCAAAACAAGTGAGAAAATCATTTTTAAAACATAAAGTTTAAACGCATTTATTGCCAGATCACATGGCCCTGAATGGAAAATCTTTCTAGGTCAGAAACATCTTATCAAGGGACACCTTTCTTCCAAATTTCAAGTAAATCTGACTCAAAACAGCTGAGAAACAGTGTGGGATCGAAGGACAGACCTCTTATAACGTACGCCACTAAAACTGTATTATGATGATAATAATCCATAACTGATTGAAATAACACTCGAATGGCATTATAGTTATTTACTAAGCTTAGTTTAGTCTGGCACAATGCTACAACCGTGGGAGCCCAGTGAGAATCGAACTCACTAGAGTAATAATGTTTTTTGCTCACAACCACCCAAACACGAGGCACCAACTTGAATGGAATTGAATATCTTTAATAAGCCTAGCTGCTGCAGGGCCAAACTCCGCTACTAATTCTATTTCAACTGAAGATGATTACTGCAACATTTGTATCGTATAGATGAAATATCGTTGATACATACGACTTGTCGGTTTGGTTCAATCGGTAAGTCGGTCTCGTGCCGATCACTTGGTCGTGATTTCAAATTACGGTAGGGAAATGTAAATTTCGTACGTTGGTTCGGTTTAACGTGACGGGACAGACAAATGATGAAGAGTTTACTCGCCTAAATTAGGTTAGGTGTCTTACTTTTGTTGCTGTTACTATTATTATTATTGTTACGGTCGAAAAATAAAGTCAACTCCAGCGTCCAACTTGGATTGGGGTTTGACAAAGTGTGTTCCGTTTCACTGGAAAGTACTGAAAATAAAAGTTTTTCTCGCCTTTCTCTTTCTTTTCGATCGATGTTCACTCGGCATGGTTTAGAAAGATCAAATGGGCGTGGTACCCGTGCAGGACTGAAATCGCCGTAGTAATTACACAGTGCAACATTTATTTTTGTCCATAGATAATAAGTGTTATTTTTTGATTGATCATTTCTAAAATGTATGGAAAATGTCAATTATTCCTTGGAACTTTGCTTTTGCGACCATGAAGCCATTCTCTATATTTTTTTACATAAAAGCAATCAGGAATTAACAATTATTGCCAAGGAACAGAAAATGTGTTATATGGTACAATGGTCAGTTTGACTAGCAAGTGAAACGCTTCTTCAATGCGAGGCCTTCTAATATTCAAAATTAGTTTAGAATACCTCAAGGCCATCAGAGCACGTCACCTATGGAGAATCGGACTCATTACAATAATAATAGTCTGCTTAACTAGCTGGCTAAAGATTGATCCAATGAAGGGTGCTCCACATACCGGTTTTAGCTTAATCTGATATAAGGCTGCACCCAGTGATGATGGGACTCTGGTAACAATGGTCTGCGAGACTATTTTTCGTACCTGTGCTTTTCCCCGACAGAGAAAAAAAATTACATGCCGAATCATCACTTTACATAATTGGGGGTAAGTCAATTTTTCGAAACCGAATTCTTTGGCAAAAATTAAGAATCCACCAATACATACGTAATATTTTTCTGCTAGGTTGAAAACCGTGTACGCTGAGACAGTGGTAGGCCTAAGGTGCCACTGTCCCCTCCTTCCAGAATTTGTTCTCTTCCCTGGATATCTAGATTTTTGATGATCTTTTTGTACTAATATTATTCATTATTCATCATGATTCTCCACTAAGATTGAATGCAATAGCTACATTTACCGACAATTTTATCAATCTTTTCTCTTCATTTTGTCAGTTCTGACTTAATGGAATAATATTAAGAAAATAAGTGTGAGTACCATGAAAATGTTTATATTCAAAATCTTTTGAAAACTATGCAATAAGAATAGAAAGCAGTAAAGAGAGCACATTCCTCTCCCAGCGTCATCTCCAGGGAAAGTAATCGAGCATAGATCAGCCCCAAAATTTAGTCACTTCAACCGTAACACATTGTCTACCCTTCAACAAATTTACGCTGTAATTCGTCAAGAAATTTTTGAAATATCATCCGAACAGACACAAAATTTTAGCGATGTGTACTATGGACATATTACGGTGACACAGGGGAGTTAACTGCGCATGGATCTACCCCACAATTCTATCATTTATTTTGCGGCCTATTGTCCACCATTCTACGGAATTTAATTGAAATTCATTGAGAACTCCTGGGGATATCGCGTGGGCATTCATGAGTGTTACATGAATGCACCTTACAGAAAACAGGAAAATATCTCTCAATCAAAAAATCCCAAAATTCCACTGATTCTTCCTTACCCAATACTTTTGGAGATATTGTGTGGACAGACTGTTTTTTCATTAGTGGAGAATTACCAAGAAACTATATTAAAAAAAAATGGGCAGTCATCTTGGTGTCACCCCTCTGATGGTGTCCACAGGGGCAAGTAGATTTTTAGTATTCCCATACTTCAATTACTGTAGATTCGAATTACAAGCAGTATTTTTGTCAATTTATTCAAGATATTCGGAGGCGTTATAATGAAAGGAATTCCAAACAGTAATTATTAATTTATATTCTATTAAAGAAAATAATCTTTTATTATCATATTTCGGTATAAAATGGGCCCGGAGCAATTGCTCCATTCGCCCCCTCATAAATCCAACCCTATATATGCCATACGGTATTTCTTACCTTCTTTATTTTTCCATTTTTCAAAGTAAGTAGGATCAATTCATTCATGTGGCATGTAAACAAATCAACAATTACTTGTCAAAAATCAAATGTCGACTTAAATGAGTCTAAGTAAGGTATTTCAATTTTGGTCGGAAAATGGTCAACACTTAAAATATTCCCGAGGCAACAAAGTGTCAAAGAAATGGCTTCTGTTAGCCATTAAACGTCAGTACTTTGCATGATTTTCTTTTTAAATACGGATCAGGAAATTTCTATTAAGCACCACTGACTGCGTATTTCCGACCTCATCAGCAAAACCAGACAATGAGCATTGCATTTCTCAATTGCGTTTCTTAAGTCGGCTCTCTCGATTTTCTCGCTATGCGTCGAACGTTAAAAGCGCAGTATTCACGTGTGGTCGCCCCGTGGCGTTATGCAAAATAGCAACCGCTGTTTGTTCTGTGAAAAGAAAACTCGAGACGGATCTGACACCGATAAGGGTCGTGTGAGCTAAACCTCGGCATCTGAGGACTGGTTTGGCTGCATGGTCGAGAGCGTGTTTGCCAGGTGCGAGAATCTCTTTTGTTTACCATTCAAGAGATGCAAGAAAAACAATCATTATTAATGTTGAACAACCGTAGCTACCAAAGGTACCAGAGGGTTCAATCCCTTTCGGTATGTGCGTGTGTTTGTGCGTTCCAGCGCTCCTGGCCATACCATTTTGTCTACAGGCTTGAAAATTGGTATCAGTACTCCAATTCTAAAATTCTGTTTTTTGGATTGGGGGGGGTCATAAAAAACTTCTTTTTACTTTTTGGGGGTCTTATTTTGACGGTCTTATTAATAACATCAATATTCTGCAGAATATTGTATTTTTTTAGATGTTTAACAGTGGAAAACGCCATTGATTTCATAAATAGAATTTATTCTGACCATATATGTTCTTCGATGAATTTTTCTTTACTTGACTTCAGATTTTGATGCTACGGTTGTTGAATTATTGACTGTGATAGCGAGTCATTACTAATTGTCAATCTCCAATCTTAATCAGAGGTTGGTGTTGTTGACAAGAACAATCCTCACCAGAATTAGGGGAGTAAACTTTTCAATATCTGTCGTTAAACCAAACCGGTGTACAGAATTAACATTTCCCGAGCGTAATTTGAAATCGCGACCAAGTGATCAGTTGGTGGCTCTCTCACCGACTGAACTAAACTGACAATTTTATATATCTACGAAAATTTGTGTTTATTTTTTGTTTATTTGTTATATATATATATATATATATATATATATATATATATATATATATATATATGATTAATGCTCCTCTATTCAGGGTTGAGCACTCTTTAAGTGAGGTAACTTATCCATTGTTAGCTTATACAAAGCTCTTCCATAGGAATAGAGCACCCTGGTGAATGAGGAGTTTCTGCGTAAAAATGAATATATCGCTTAGATTCAACCTTGCTGACCACTCAGTTCCGTAGTCCTGAGATAGGATATCGGCCTCCGGGTCCGATGAGAGGGATTCAATTCTGCCTCGCGGTACTGGATGGAATAAAAGGTCTATAGCCACACTGAAGAGATGTAATACATCGAAACAGCTGTCTGTGGATCACACAATAATATATATATATATATATATATATATATATATATATATATATATATATATATATATATATATATATAAAATTCTGAAGTTGCTGTGATCATCTTCAGTTGGAATAGAAGTAGATGTGGTATTTAATCTTGTTTTGTTTCTCTTTGTTACAACACGCTGGCCGTTTTTTGTACATTTTACAAATAAACTGATACGTGCATCTTCCTTCATCTAAAAGACAAAAATCATAATGCAGTAAGCAGCTCTGAACCGTCAAGCAATCTTAAACCCACAATAACATGACTCAGTACAATACCTATGAATAGATCTGACAGATTTACGTGGTACAACTTTAAAGATTGCTTCCACGATTGTGCTTATTGATTTTTGGGAACAGACTATGGCTTTGATTAAAATAAAAGTCAAGTCCATTGTAGTCAGTAAGTAACATGGATCGAAAATAAAGAAATGGACTTTGAATTCGCGTCTCGTATCCTGGGAGCCTGTTTAACATGGGCAGTGCTTTACCAATTTGGCCACGGGGATCCATTAGCAGAAGTTCTGATCTCTTAATGCAAGTTCAACTCTCGGGGTCTTATTTCTTTATTTCTGATCCATGTGGCTTACCTAACGGGTCTAGAATATAAAACGACCTATGTGTTGCGATGAAAAGCAACAGAGAATAAGATGGGATAAAAAAGAATAAAAGATTAATGATGACAATATTTCCTCCATCAAAGAAATTTACTCAAGACTGTTATGTCGACTATTAGGACGTGTAAATCAGCAACAATAGTGTACCGGATAACCAGGATAATTGTGCAATTTCTCTTCTTGAAAAGTATGAAATTTCTAACAGTGCAAACACTGATTTTCAGATGTTGAGGAAAATAAGATTTGATCTATGAGGACTGTGAGAGATCAAATTCAAGATGGCCGCCAGTCGATCGTGTCTAATGTTCAAATGTGTTCAATTTGGGAATCAAACTGCGTAGAAAAACATTTAAGGTGACATTTCCAACTCAGTTGGGAATGCCCATTCATTTGGTGAGATCACAAGAACCTCAGGAAATTTATTTAGGACAAGATCAATTTTTTTTTTAAATTGAAAAGATATTCTTCCACTAAGGCATTTAGTGCTGAGCAGCATGTCGATCATTTTACAAGGAATATCTCGCTAAAATACCTAATTACATGTACAGCAGATGAGAAAAAACATATTGCCGATTTTTTTCAACAATGCAATGGCTAATTTACAGACCAGAATTTGCATCATTTGTAGTAATTTCTCATATTCATCACATAGTCGTGTGAATTCATGAAACAAAATTGTCCCTAAAAAGGTTTCTCAACGATTCAGTAGTATCAGGTTTGCTCAATGATATAGTAAAAGTCTACCACAGTCTGACCCCTGGAAAGTTGGCGCCCAAGGAAATTAATGTTATGGTGAATACCATGTTAAAATTTCCATGCTTTTTCTTAGTGGGCACTTGGTCATAGTTTAAGAGCTTATCCGCTGTACCACGAAGATGAAAGATAATCTTCTTAGAATAAATAATAATGGCAAGGCTTCATCTAAGAAATTCTGACAACTGAAGACTAATATGAATAGGTCTGGTTGGTTACCGAATAAAAACCGTCACGTAACCAACGTCTTTGGGTATAAGCCGTTTTGGTGGTGATCAATTAAAAACTGGCAAGAGGTTTGATCAATGAATAAGTTACCCCCTCGCCTTTTGTTGGGGAGTGACCACAAAAAAGTCAGATTTTCAAAAAAATAAGTGTGAATGCTGCCGGGAGTCAAACAAAGAGATCAATTTAGCATAATTTTGCGTTGTAAATTGCCCCCTCCCTTAAAATCCTAAAGGGGGTGAAAAAACAAAACCCCAAAGTGGTTAAAAAGGCAAAAAAAGGTTTTCTGTGTATGATAAGGGATATATGATAAAAAAAATTTAGCCTTCTCGCTCCAGTGATGTGGCCTGTATGCGTGATACATATATACAGCCAACCAGCCAGCCAGCCAGCCAGCCAACTTGAAAACTGAAGAAACCCACGATGACAGTTTTGGTTGACGGTTTCTAATACGTTCCCAACGGGATGCTTTGTGTTTCCTTTCTAATAAATTTGCTCCGGAAAAATCTTTGTCTGCTGCTGAACGACGCGGGGGAAGAGGAAGGTTACATGGTGGCAACCTTCCAATTGGGGTGGGTCAGCCTGCCTTAAATCAAAGATCCAAATGATTGACACGAACACAAACTACCGGCGCCAACAGGAAATACCCAACTACCTCAACCACCAACAGGCCCTTGCCGCAGACGTTGAATAGTTTAATGGTTTGTTGGAGTCGCCTGGTTATCTGAATTCATGGCTATTATTTCGCTTCAGATATTTTTTTAAAGTTGTATTGCAAACCTGAATCACTGATATAACAACGAACGCGTAAGGAGCACTCAATCTGATTTAATAGATAAAATACCAGTCACACAATATCTTCATAGTGACTTCGTTCTTCTGTGGTTCTTCTAAGCATACTGTATCGCCCCATGAATGAATAGACTCTTACCATTTTCAATAGAAAGTTAATCTTCTAAACAAACAACATAGCAGGATCCACTACACAATTAAAACGGATATTACACGGAATTGTTCATGACCAAACTCTGTGGCAAAATATATGAATATGTTGCCATCCAAAAATGAGTAAACCCTTGCAAAAAAATTTTCATTTTCAAAATCCAATTGGATTTCAATCAAATCAAATTATTCTATGATATAGTACAGGGTTTGCCAGATTTTTGGAACACACAGAACCCATGGAACTAGGTGAAAAATGTTTGGAACATGAACATATATATATATATATATATATATATATATATATATATATATATATATATATATATATATATATATGATATATATAATTTGAACTATAGAGAGTGAGACAGACTCAGGAGTAAAGTGTATAGAAGTAACGTTTATTTATCTGTAAATGTTCTCATTAATGGTCTACACATGTTTCGGGAGGTATTTCCATCTTCAGTAGTGTTTGCTGTGTGTGTGTGTGTGTGTGTGTACTCTTAGAGGTTATAGGTTTAATGTGGAACAAGAGTCCACCATTTGGAGCTTTGCTTTGTGAGCAAAAAATGGTAACCCATCTGCTAGAGGCATTCTGTTGTGTGAGAGAAAGTTCAGCAACTGATGAAGTCTGTGGTGTTAGCAGTATATATATATATATATATATATATATATATATATATATATATATATAAGGACCCTGATTCAGGTATTAAACATAGAATCTAAAAGTGTCAAACTCCCAAACTGAAGTCCTCAAGTCAAGATACGATACGTGATATTGTAGAGAGCTGCAACCATTGAGTGAAAGCAGGTTGGATAGTCATACGCTTACGTTTACAGTCTAGATACAGTTTTACAAGCATGATATAGTACAATTTTTTAAATGCAAGATTTATAAAAAATACATGACTATGGTTATTTATGTTTATAATATTAGTCTTGATTCTACATTAAGCATGATTTTCATAATGAAAACCAACAACTGAAGTCTGCTCCAATGGATGCACTTTTATTCTTTACATCAATACCCTCTGATATTTCATTTAAGACAGAAAGGTTTATTTCTCAATAGGCCACAAAACAAAAAATATACGATACAAGATACAGGGAACCCCCGTTGGAGAAACCCTGATCTCGTAAATCATGGAGGCATCATGATATTTCTCGGAGCAACGGAGTAATTTGGCAATGCCCATCTCCTCTCCAAGTAAATTGCCGCATGTTTCATTTGGTTACATGATATCAGCATCATGGAGTGATTCCTGAGCAGAGCTAGTTAGAGAAATGGATAATGGAGGATGAGGATAGTGAAATTCAGCTGGAATTTGAACACCGGTCACCGATTACACTTTTTGTGCTGTTAACCATTAGGCTAGCTTCGTATCTCCCATTACATGATTGAAATGTATATAAAAACTTGAATTTTGTTTTGCTTTTTTAGCAACAGGCTTATAGATGAAAATTTTCATTTAATGGGTTGGTGAGGCAACTTACAACTCAGATCAGAAGAAGACTGATTTTGGCTTCAAAAAAATAAGTTACTTTCAGGTTGCAATCAATCAAGTGCATCTATGATTCTCAATTGTAAATCCTGTAATAAACAATCACTGTAATGCTGATTTGATGTAGTACTTAATGTTGTACATTGGAATAATACATTCAAGCTTGCTTGCTTTTGAGAGTTTAAAATATTGTTAGTAAATAGTCATTGATATTTCAAATGAAAGACTTAGTTTTTCTAATGGAAATCATGAATTGAAGATATAGCAAACTCATAAATTCAAAGAACTGTATGTAACTAAAATTCACAGCAAATGAATATACTCAGAGAAAAATAAGGAACAATTCAAATTTAACTTACGATTGTCAGTTACCTGAGATGTGACTTGCTTTGTTGTGGAGATTTTCAGAAGTTCTTAATCTCCCATTGGAAGGATAAAGACAGAAAGGATGTTATGATGAAAATGTGGCTAGCTTGATATCAACTGATCCAATTTAACAGCTGTTAATGAAAAGATGGGTTTACTTGAAACAAGCAGCAAATAAATTCAGCCTGCTTTTTTTATCAGAGAAAAGTGGCTCCCAATACACACCCTTTTGGATTTGCAGTTATTAATTTGATTGGTCAATAAATATTAATTTTGAATTTAAATTTCATACTTAGTGGATCCAGTATCCTTATCAAGGGAGGTAATTGATCACTACAATAAATACATATATCAATGGTTTTTGGAAATCCCTATTTCTTCTTCATATGCATAATCATATGCACTCAGAGTTGACACTTATCACCATAATTTATATCAACCATAATGATTGTTGAGTTCCCAAAATACAATGCATGCACGTATGGTGTCAGCATTAACTCTTAAATCCATAAACCACTTGTAGCTGCTTGCACTGACAGTGGAACTCTTTGATGTATAGAATTAATAATAATAGAACTCTTCTGTGAATTAGATAGAGAAAAGTTTGTTTTTTAAATCACCCAATTGTCGATGGGGGATAATTTCAATCAGGAGTTATTTCAACTTGATGATAACATCTATTTTTTAAATGAATTTAAGAGTTAATACAGTTAAACAATAGTTCCATAGAGTAAATATTAACTGGCATATCGTCTACTTAGTGGTCAGCAGAACCTATCCCCTTTTCAACAGATGCTTTCTATAATGAAATTGTGCTCCAACTGTCTGCAGTATTGATAACTATTTCTATTAAATAACTATTTGATTAGCCAGTTGCTGAGTCAGATCTATTGACGACAACAAGAGACACTCTTTCAATTCTAAATGGTTCTCATTGGGTGGGTTACATAAATAGATGTCTTTAATGAGAAGCTCAGATGTCTGCTTTATTGTTATGCGTTTCTGTCTTTCTTTGTGGCCATGACAAGGTCTGGAGATTGTTAACAATATCTGATGGAGTATTAGAGGGCTGTTTCATTGCTTGAGAACTGATGGCTTTTTAACTGTTCTGAAAGGAGGGAGAGTCAAAAGAGAGAGGAAGAGATGGGAGAGAGATGGGAGAGAGATGACTGAAAAGGAAAATGACAAGAAGAAAGAAAGAAAGGTGGGGAGAGATAGGGGAAAGACAGAGAGAAAAAAGTGTACTGAAAAGAAAGAAAGTGGAGAAAGAAGATAGAAAGAAAAGAAGGAAGAAAGAAGAAAACAGATTAAGATTCTCATAAAAGGTAGGAATGAAGAAAGTAGGGAAAAAAAGACAAAAAAGTACTGAAGAAATGAATGAAAAAAAGAAAGAAAGAAGATAGAAAATCTACTAAAAAAGAAGAAAGAAAAAAAAAAAAGGAAGACAGATCTGGTTAGTCACTCAATAGAAAATGTCATGCAACCAATGTCTTTTAGTAGTTTGCTCTGCTAGGAGTGATCAATTACAAAATTGGAAAAAAAAGGGTGATAACTAAAAATGTCAGAATTTTCAAAAAAGATGTAAATGCTGCCGGACACAAACTAAGCAGCTAATTTAGCATAAGCTTACATTGTAAATTGAATCCCTCTCCTCTTCCCCCCCCCAAGGGGAAATTTTTTTAAGGCAAAAATCAACATTTCAAAACATAATAGGGATACATATGCTAACTCAAAAATGAAAGGAACCTACTGACAGTTCTCATTGCCAGATTAAAAAATGTACTGAAAAAAAAGGAAAAAGAGAAAAAATGAAAGAAAAAAAGAGAACAGAACAAAATCTCTTCAAAACTAAGAATTAAAAATTTTTCTTCAATCTTGAAAAATCAATTTTCGGTATGTATGTTTGATTGTTTTGGATTTTTTTTTATTGTTTGCCTCAATTATTTGGAGAGGTCAGTTTAATTAAACAAAGTCAGCATAACTTTTTGGTATTTGAATCGGTGAGTGGTTCAATATAAAGTTGTGGAAAGATTTGAAGAAAAAATACTTAGACAACTATCAGATGACTAAATGTAACACACACCTGAAGAATGTCAGAGGGTACACCATCTTAAAGCTTTGATTGAAGCACCATGGCAATAACAGCCCAAATGATTCATGAAATGAAGACATACTTCATCTCAAATCACAAGGAGTGCATTGGCCAAGACACAGTGTCCAAAAGAAGAAAGAATAATCCTTGGAATAAAGACAATGCTCCCTTTAAACTCAAAGGCAGAGAATACATTGGTCAAAATAAAATGATTAAAACAAAAAAGGATGAGAATACTAGTCTCGAAAATTCATGAAATGATAACTCTGCTTTATCTAACAATGTCAAACAATGCTAGAGAACACGTTGGTAAAAACATAGTGATCAAAACCAAAAAGATAAGGATTCAAGTTTCAATAATTCATGAAATAATGACTATGCTTCATCTAACAACATCAGACAACAGCAGAGAACACATTGTTCAAAATATTGTGATCAAAACAAAAAAATGTACAGTTCAATTCTCAATAATTCAGGAGATCATAACAGTGCTTCATCTAAGAACTTCCAATGACACTAGAGAACAGACCAGTTAAAACATAGTGGTTAAAACAAAAAGGGTAAGGCTATTAGACTGAATAATTTATTAAATAATGTCTATGTGTCATTGCAGACAACATAATTCAATAGGACATCATGACATTTTATCCATCTACACCATATGAAAAAAGTTCAGGATCTTTCTTTTTCACCTAAAACGCAAATTCCATCAATAAGAATGTTCGTCTAGATCATCATCATCAGTCTTTTAGCGTCCGTTGTTGGACATAGACCTTCCCCAGGATTTGCCACACTTCTCTATCATGGGCGTCACAGAGCCAGTACCTCCTGAACTTGTCTAGCTCGTCTCTCCATCTAATATTCTTCCGGCCTTGGTTGCGCATGTGATCTCGGGGGATCCACGTCGTGAGTCGTGTTGTCCATCGGCTGTCTGCCATTCTTGCAACATGGCCAGCTCACTACCATTTGAGATTTTTTATGGATTCTATGATGTCCCTGACTCTTGTCTATTCACAGATGTACTGTGCTGTCTTGTGGTCTCTCCATCTTAATCTGGGGAATGACTAACCCATGGTTGAATGAAATTATTTTTGAGGGGAATGAAGCTAAATGGATAAATGAAGGAAGAATTTTTTAATTTACTCAGATATTTTTAATTTCTATACATGAATAAAGTAAATTTGTAGAAGACACATATAATAAGAAAACTATATATCTAAAAAAAAAATTATCTTATTGTAGGTTCAAAGATTGATGTTTGCTAACTTTATCTGAACAAGAAAAATCTTAATGATTTTTCTGTATTTCAATTTCATTGTCACTCCTATGTTTCTTCTATATATTCTTAGGATGTTCAAAAGACATCAATAAAATAAACATTTAGGATATGTGTAAATTTATGCTTTTGATCCATGATACAAAAAGAATTATATATAAAAGTATCCACAAGAGAGATTAAGACAAGAATGATCAGAAACATAAAAAAATTAGTCAGGGCTGAATGAAATTTTATGATAAAGACTCAAGAATCAATGAAATAATTCAAGAAACACTGATCTAGAAGAACCAATGAGGAATACTAATTCTCCATCTTGAAAACAAAATCAACTGCAGCAGGAAAATAAATGTAAAACAGTCAGCATAGTTTTCTACAGTTTTCAAGTTGATCTGGCTGGCTGCACACAGAGATTAGAAAAAATAAGGGACAGACCTGCTGATTTCACTTGTATTTCTACACTACATTAATATTACATAAATCTTAGGATGATTGAAAAACCTCTTTGATTGTTTTGCAGATTATTACATGTTATGTTATTCCACAACCCTCATGTTGGTTTATTGAGCTTCATGGAGTTGGATACTATCGAAAGGCTGCAATTGTCAAACCTTTGTTTTCACAAATCAACATGGAATGTCATAATAAGTGGTGTAATGATCATGAGAATTGGACAAAGGACCAATGGATAAAATATGATACACTTGGACAAATCTTCCTCTATATTATTTCAATGTTCTGGGTGAGTTTAGGTCTGAAGGTAGCCTAAAGAAGCTTCTGATTCTGTCTCACTCCAACAGTTAAGCATGGAGGTGGTGATGATTGCATCGGAGTTTGGAGGGTCAAAGGAGGCCTGAGAATTAAACTCCTAAATGCAAAGAATGCAAATAAACTTATACGTGCATCTTCCTTCATCTAAAAGACAAAAATCATAAAGCAGTAAGCAGCTCTGAACAGTCAAGTAATCTTGAACCCACAATAACATGACTCAGTACAATACCTATGAATAGATCTGACAGATTTACGTGGTACAACTTTAAAGATTGCTTCCACGATTGTGCTTATTGATTTTTGGGAACAGACTATGGCTTTGATTAAAATAAAAGTCAAGTCCATTGTAGTCAGAAATAACGGTTTATGAATTCTATCTGCTGGTTCCACCAAATGGTTTTATGTCAAGTGAAGAAAGTGGAAATTTCTATATGGGTGGGTTTTTTCCCCATTTTTTTACCTGCTATCATAGTCGTGTGAATATGGAACTCAGATTTTCATAAGAGGCTTCAAAGTCAAGGCCATCAAAACTAAATTGAGATTTATAGAATGGCTACAGAGAGTGGGGTTCTTTAGCTAGCCATGTTACAGCAAATATACCAGGCTTAAACTTGAGTCAGTGTACCAGTATTTTTGCAAGTCCTCCCCACTATATAATTCTTTAGTTATTCCATTCATGTGCTGGTGAAATCTCCATAACAAATATTTTCACTTACACTTCGTCTGGTAAGTCAATTAACATGACACACTTTAAAAAGCCATTTACAAAATAACAATTTTTAATTTTGTTAATGATTGTCTGTGTCACTTTCCTGCTTATGCTTTTGAAGAAGGCCTTGAATCCAATCATTCCTGCTCCTTGTCCTGCCACCAGACATAATCTAGTCTCAACATTGACACTAAATGATTTTGAAGAAAAAAGAGAAAGTCTAAAGAAAATTCACTATCTTTTTGGCAAGGTATTCATAATGGATGGCTGCTACCTTCATGACGGATGAAACCTAATAAAGTCTGGTATTTGCATAGGTAGGATATGAGAAAAATGTTGTGCAGATGAGAATTTTGAAAAAAATCTTTTTCTTTTTATCATTTTTTCTAATGTATATATGATTTCAGTTTTCCAAATACAGATACACTTGTGATTTTCTGGCAACTACAACTGATGGTTTTGAATCTCTTTTAATCTGGACCAGACTATATGCAGACATTTGAATTTCTTGAAGCTCTCACACTAATTCACTGAGTGCACATAGGTGGCAATGTGTGTACAGCTATCTTTTAGTTGATTATACTGCAGTTGTTGTTAATGATCCATCAGTTTTGTAAAAATCCTTGCTGAGTTTACTTACATTAATCCCTAATAATGGCTTCCAAGCAAAGTCCAGATGTCAGTGGTGATGTAAAGCACAAAGACAAGTTCATATCAATGCTAAAAAAGGTAAAAATGTTGAGAAAACTTCACTGCTATATTTCAGTACAGAAGCTGTGTGAGATATATGTTATTGTCCCATCAACTGTATTTAATGTTTGTATTATCAATTATCACACCTTTATAAGTTTCATCTATATCAATGAACTGTACATTTTACATTAATAAACTGTATCTTTAATAACAATGTATAACATTCAACTATTTAATTCATATTAAAGACCGTCCATCGCCAACATTTTCAAGTTGGTCCAGGTTGCTGGCTGACTGGCTATGTATCATGTGCACAGTCAGCACCAATGGAGCTAGAGGGTTGAAAATTTCAACATTTACCCCTTGTTATGTCTCGCTTCCCCATGATAGGTTTTTAGGGTAGGGTCAGTTTGTAATGTAAGTTCATGCTAAACTGGTCCCTTAGTTTGTGTCTGGCAACATTCATGCTTGTTTTTTTATTTTTTTTTATTTCAGACTTTTTTTAATGATCCCATCTCAAAAAAAATAAGAGAAGTAACTTATTCATTGATGACTAAATTTTCAATTGAACACCTCCCAACTCTGCAAGCTACCAAAATTTCTATTAAGTGACTAACCAGTTTATTATCTGATTCAATTTTTAACACTCCTAGTGCTTTGAAGATAAGTAATGCACATTAGAGATCTGACGTGTATCATTAATTCTTATTATGCAAACTCTGCTGGTCTGGCAAAATGGATAATCCAGCAAGATTCTGGAACTGAGGGTGCCAAAAGATCTGTTGCATACCTGTATTATACAATTTCCATTAGAATATATCAAACTACAATTGAAGAAATCTGTCTGTCTGTCCGTCTCTGTGCATGGTGATTACTCTACAACTAGCCGTTGTACAAAGTTGATATTCACCAGATGTATTTGTTAGTAGACAAGAGAAATGTCGAATCTAAAGTTCTTTGGGATCAGCAGTTCTTGAGAAGTCTGATGAAAAATAAATAAAACATTTGCAATTATCTAAATTTAGATATAAGATATCTAAATTTGCAACATTGAAGGGAAGAAACTGAAATACTTCGAAGCCATAGTTTTGCACCACCAACGGAAAATTATTTTCACATAACAGTTATGGCAGGCTCCACATGAACCATAAAGTCTTTCCCCTTCTGAATATCAAACATTTAATTCAGGAAATGGAGGATGGTGTAACAGCTTTCAGCTCTGAAAATGGAATCACTAAACTAAGTCTGAATTCCAGCTGAGACTGCTCATGACCACTTCATACTAATGCACTTGGGAAAGGCATGAATTCATTTCTTCCTGCCTTCTGTCCCATCCCAAGATATCTTGAAAAAACATCTCATCGTTGTCATGCCACAATAGTTGATGAAGGATAATAATGAGTTTACCCACCCCAACAGAAGCAGCAAAAAGCTGTTTTCCACCACTGATAGGAGTCAATATCACATGATTTATTACTATATATTATATTCAATTAAAACATATAATTTCTTATTTATTATACCATCTCCATTGAATGATACATCATTATTGTAATGATATATTATAATATCATATAATCAAATGTGAATACAATGAGTAATAGTAGTATAAGGTTGTACCAAACATGAATAAAAATGTTTGAACCATGTATTAAATATTTAGTATACTTAGTAACAGATGATAAAAGTACATAAGAATAAGTATCACGTAATATATATCACAATGACGGGCGTATGGGAACCTTTTTTGTTAAGGGGTATAAAAGGCTTGATTTCCCCAAAATTTGACACAAGTTTGTCTGGACTATTCTGATTTGTAAAAACACATTGTACAACACAATTTCCCATATTGGGGTAAGGGGTTAGCTCATATGCCTATTATCACAATGTATATTGAATAATAACAATATTAGTAATAATATATATTTTGCAATATATTATGTTGATTGATTTTGACAAAATCATTTTAGTCATATGATATATTATAATATATGATAATTATATATTCATATAATTCATGTCACATATTTTCCATTTATCAATGACCTGATAGTACCATTATTTGGTGGACTACTGGTCACTGCAACTCATTCCAGCCCAATGATCATCCATATCAAGCATTAGCAGATGGCCCCGGAGTCATAATACGAGCATATTGGGTGCAGTCTTATACTTGCATAGATTTTTTTCAAATTGAATGTCTGTCTTATACACTGGCATAAATGGTAGTCAAAAATTAATACTTGACGATTCTTCATCAAATAAAAATTCAAAATGATATTCTTTTTATTCTCGAATTCCTTTTTCTTTTTCATTTCATCTGATGAGTGTGATGATCAAGATACTTCTCTGCTATTGTCATCAAAATTAAAACAATGCAGATTTTTAAGACAATTAAAAAACCATAACACATTGTATAATAATAAAGATAATTAATGTGATAAAGATTAATATATCAGAAATCATCAACCAAAATTGTTGGCCTAGTTTTCTTCAGTTTTCAAGTTGATCTGGCTGGTTGCACACAGGGGTTGGAAAGAATAATGGGCAAACCTGCAGATTCCACTTGTATTTCTATACTACATTGATACTACATACGTCTTAGAATGACTGAAAAACCTCTTTGAATGATTTGCAGGTTATTACATGTTATGTTATTCCACAACCCTCATGTTGGTTTATTGAGCTTCATGAAGTTAGATATTATGGAAAGGTTGCAATTGTCAAACCTTTGCTTTTGCAAATCAATATGGAATGTCGTAAAAAGTGGTGTAATGATTGTAAAAATTGGACAATGGACAAGTGGATAGAATATGATATTCATCATCATCAGTCTTTCAGCGTCCGTTGTTGGACATAGACCTTCCCCAGGATTTGCCACACTTCCCTATCATGGGCGTCACGGAGCCAGTATTTCCTGAACTTGTCTAGTTTGTCTCTCCATCTAACACTTTGCCGGCCTCGGTTGCGTATGTAGTCTCGGGGGATCCATGTTGTGAGTCGCGATGTCCATCGATTAGAATATGATATACTTGGGCAAATCTTCCTCTGTATTATTTCCACTCCAGCAGTTAAGCATGGAGGTAGATCTATGATGATTTGGATGGCAATATCAGGGAATTCTCTCGGTCCATCAATAGCACTGCATGGTAGAGTGATCTTCCCAGGCTATCCGTCAATGTCGGCTGATCAGTTGCATCCTGCATTGCAAACACTCTTTCCCAATGACAGTGCAGTCATTCAGGACTATATTGCACCCATTCACACCAACAGACTTGTTAAAAACTGTTTTGAAATGCATGAATGTCAACCATTTATGGTGTCAATTGGAGCAGCAACTAAGGAACTGATTCCCTCCGTTCCTGAAAGAGCTAGAGCATGTTTTGCCCAAGGAATGGCTCAAAATTCCTCAAGATACTGTTTAAAAACTGTATGAATCTATTCCTTGATGTATTGAAGCTGTTATTAATGCTAAAGGAGGGCCAACTCCATATTAAAAATATTTTTAAGATTTAGATTAGAATTGGTAATTAAAATTGCATTTCCATTTTGTTCAACCCCTGTAAATGTGTATATATATAAGTATCACATTGTACACACATACAGGCTGCACCAATTAAGCTCCAGGGCTGAAAATTCAAACATTTACCCCTTATTATGTCTTAAAAAACTTTTTTTTTTGTTTTCTGAAAAATCCTCCCCAAAATAGATTTTTATCAGGGGCTTCAATTTGCAATGTAAGTTTACATTATATGGGTCCCTTAGTTTGTGTCTGGTAGCATTCACATTTGTTTTTTGAAAATTCAGAGGTTTTTAGTATTAACTACCCAACAAGAGGCATGAGAAGTTATTCATTGATCACCAGCTTAACCAATTTTTAAACTGATCACCTTCAACATAGCATGCAGCCAAAAGATGTTGGTCATGTGACAGTTTCTTGAAAAAATATGAAGACTTCAGATACCTACTGGGCATGATAATAAAGACAAGGAAACTGGTCCAAAAAAACAATGTATTATAGGAAGTACAAGTTATGGATTTTACGATTACACAATAAGACATTAAAATTTATGAAAGCTTTTCTCAAGTCCCTTGATGTAATCTTGAATGTGAAAATTGAATTTTAAGAACAAGATTTTGATTTTTCAACTTTTGTACTTTATGGTCTACTTTTTATTTGAATTTCTAAGATAAGGTAGTGCTTCTATTATGCAATGATTCTTTCAGATGTTTTCTCATCTTTGCTGTCTTCATCACTTTTCAGTCACTCAACCCTTTGACTGTCTTTCTGTCTGATTTTCTGAAATGAGATGTTGTTACTACAGGCCTCCTTTATTATAGCGTGGTTCATTATTGCGTAGTTTGCAATATAACTTAGGTGGATGGTAAACATAAATCTGGCTAAAAATTAGTTGAATTGATTGCTGCTCAATTATAATGTGGTTAGTTTTCTTGTACATCAATATCTACGTTATAATGGGAGAAGCCTGTATTATACAATAATTCTTTCAGATCAGTTACCTCATCTTTGCTGTTTTTATCACTAAGTTTCAACCACTGTACCATTCGACTTTTTCTCTGATTGAATTTCTGAGAGAAGGTGTTATTATGATAATTGTAATGGTTACTTAGTTAAGTTAATTAAATTATTATTATCTGACTCCAATTACATACCTAACTATCTAACCAACTACTATTGAATTGTAATCTTATTATTTGGTATGAAGTGTAAAATCAGTAGTAGTATCTATCATAGAAAAGATAATTATTTGAAGCTGGCTGCTGCTGATGGTAGCAGTCTATTCGGGGAAAATGAAGAAAGAGTTAGAAAGAGAGAGAGAGAAGAAAGATTAGTCCCTTTCTTTCCCTTATAGCTGTAGGCACAAAAATAGGAAACTGCTGACCAGTTGGTGATGTCAAATCAAAATAGTAAATGCAAGTTGTGATACATTGTGAAGTATGCATATAAAATGTGTATGCAATGAATTAAGATAATGAACAAAGATTTAAAATAACGAAGAATGCATTTGTTGAAATATGTATAAAATATAATGATTAGATTGTTTTCGAAGAAGTAAAGAAGTGAATGTACTTTTAAAGTTCTTTTACTCGTTGTTAGAATGATGTTGTTAAGAGCTTCATGTAGTGATCTAAGAGTATAATATTCATACGTAGTTAAGAAAAACTAATGAGTTGGTTTGTATGTTAGTGTTTGCATGAATGTGTACATAGGTAAGTGAAATGGTTGTTGTGTCAGGTGTGTGGAACAGCCCACATTCTGCTGAATGCTGAATGAGAACTGGACAAGGATCGAATCATGTGTGCCCCTCTTTTAGAAGAGGGTAGAATTAGGGAGATGAGATCCAAAATTCATTATCCGTCAGGATCATCTATTTCAAAATCTCAATATCAATTATCTCTGAAAAGGAAGTTACCTTTTCTAAACTATTTTTAGAACAAATATCTAGATGTTCTTGTTGCTGTAGATAAAGGGTTTAGGAATATCTAACTAGTGTGTTCAAGCAAAATGTGATATCTTCTAATGAAACATTTTCTTACCTGACTGAATTTCATGTGTGTTTTGATAAGCTGATTAGAAAGAAAAATGTGCGGTCTGGTAAAAGTGTTATTGTTTTAAATGATCAGAGATGTCAATCCGTTACATAATACAATCATTCTTTTAAATCGGTAACCTTATCTTTGTTATCTTTACCACTATATTTTAGACACAGTGTCCTCTAATATGAGAAAAGCAACAAAGGCAAGGAAACTTTTGAAAAAAAAATCAATGCATAGTAGTAACAATATTTTAAGCAGAACACTTTGTAGAGCTTGTTTGGGATTTCGTCAAAATGTGTTTTGTGGAGAGCAAATTATGACAAGATGAAAATGAAGACTTTCTCAGTGAACACATGGAAGCTATCTATAAAAGGAATTTTTATCTTTTTGTCAGGCACTGCAAAATGGGGTCTTTAAAATAAACATTTATCTTCTTTAAGTTGTCCCCGGAGGTATGAGATAAATTTAAATTTGACTTTTCTTCTTACAATTCAGCTTACAGAGTTACATTTATCTTGGGAAAAGAAAACTCTTGTTTTAAACCTGTTACGAACCTCTGCAAGTAAAATTTGTGGTGTCCTGGTAGTCTAAATTCCTGATACCTCAAGGGACAACTTAGTGAAGATATGTGTTTATTTTAAAGGCTCCATTTTTGCAGTGCCTGACAAAAAGATAAGGCTTTTTTACAGACAGCTTCCATGTGTATACTACGAAAGCCTGCATTTTGCATAATTTGCTCTCCACAAAAAAAATGTTGACAAAATATCAAACAAACCAAAGATGATATGAGATTACCTTTGATAAAAATATTGCAACTAATATATGATGATTTTTTTACCAGTTTTCTTCACAGCAAGGAAATTCGCTTGTAATGTAATGGTTTTCATGTTCATTTCACCAGACAATCATGTGATGCATTTTTATAAAATGCACTTAAATTATACTCTTGTGCCAGACTTGCCTTGTTTGATTTAAACTGCTACTCTTTACAACTGAATGAAAACTATAACTTATATTTTCTCACCCTATTAATGAGCAGGGCTTCTGAGAAGGGGGATCCAGCTGGTGCATTGCCCAGGGGTGTGGAGGGTCAAAGGGGTCCCGAGAGTTAAACTCCCAAGTCAATACAAAATATCCATCTATGGAATAGGATGAATATCGTTTACTGGCAACTGAATAAAATATGATGTGTTAAAAGGGTTCTAGCAGATGAAAACGTGATGACTGAAGGACGAGGGTGCTTTTACATTGTCTAATTGGGTGGAGTGAAAACAGCTTTGCATCACATTATGAAATTTCTCTTGGAGACCCTGGTAATGAGCATCACCCTTTCTACAATAAAATAGGATTCCAGACTACATCAAAAACCCAATACTGTCAACTAATTCAGTATACTGCATAGATATTTATTAAATTTGTTTAGCGCAAGGTCGGAAACTTTGGGTACCCAAAGAGGATTGATCTCATTCCTTCAAGCATTGTCTACGAAACAATCTAACTAACCAACATTCAACGGCTGGCGCCTATATCGCACACACATTTATACCTACAAGTCACGGTCAAGTTCCAACGCTCAGTGATAAATACCAGTGGGATATTGGTGCAAGGGAAGTAACTCGTATGGTTCAATAGGATTTTTCCCTCAAATGATTAATGATTATTATCTCTATTTCTGCTTGATATAAACCCAGCAAAAAATGGTCATCATGTTTGTCTGCAGATAGGGTTCTCTTATTTGCTAGTGATCTTTAGTCGCTGGTTCTAAGGTAGATTTTGAGATGATTAATAATTGGATTTATTGGTAAACAGATTGTGGCCAATGTCATTTTTTAGATTACATTTACTTTTTGGAAGTGGCTGGTTTCTGAGATTGGTCCACCAAGAGGATTACATATTTTTAAATTTCAATAGTTTTTTTGCTTTGTTTTGTTTTTACTTTTTTTCAGTTTAATCTGCATTCAATAATGTAACAGGTTTCAAATCAGACAAGAATTAATCACTGGAATACCATTTTAAGACAGTAGATTTATTTTTTTAATGTTGCAATTATAGATTTACAATAGTATTAGGATCTTATACTATTTGAAGTTCTAAAATGAAGAGTTGTGATTATCTGATGAATTATTACAGTATCTTCACTAATATTTATTTCCCTGCTACATTTTTTTTTCATTTTTTCCTCTTGTAAAGCAATAAAAATGGTTGGTTTTATTCTTATTCTATAAAAATTCTTTCTTTCTTTTCTGTATGTATGTATATATGTATGCATGTATATATGTATGTATGTATGCATGTATATATGTATGTATGTATGTATATATGTATGTATGTATGTATGTATATATGTATGTATATATGTATGTATGTATGTATGTATGTATGTATGTATATGTCATGCATACAGACTACACCAATGGAACTAGAGGGTTGAAAATTTGAATATTTGCTTAATACCTCGAAAAAAACTTTTTTTGTCAAAATTCTCCCCAAAAATAGGTTTTGTAGCCAGGTATTCAATTTACAATCCAAGTTTATACTAAATTTGTCCTTTGATTTACGTCTGGCTGTGTTCAAAATTGTTTTTTGCAGTACTTAGACTAATAGCCCTATTCAGTCATCACCAGCCGATGAAAGGGGAATCAGTAATTCATTGATCACCTGTTTTTCCAATTTTTTTAAAAATGATTACACCAAACTTGGCATGCTGCCAAAAGACATGGGTCATGTGCCATTGTAATTTTATAAGGACGTTTTGCTAGTAGTGGGCTTGTGAAAATTTATATCTCAAAACTTCCCAAACTACCTACTGTATTTGATGGCATATAAGACCCCTTTTTTTCCTTTTTTTTTTTTCAATTATTTTCTTATTAAAATCTTGCTCACAAGTATTTCAAAAGTTAGATTTATTGGAACTCCTTTTCATTGGCCTGAACTTAAAATTACTACCATTAAACTAAATTGTTATCATCTAAGCTGAATTAAGAAAGTCAGAACGATTATAAAATCTAATACACCTCCACTCCACAGTTAATTCATTAACTGCTTGTAATTGACAGTGGAACTCTTCAAAGAATAGTGTAAAAAGAATCAGTAAAACTCTTCAGTGAATTTTGTTGTTTTCTTCAATCTGCTTTTATTTGAAAGCATATGAGAGCCATTTCTATCGCCCCAGCCCCCCAAAAATGTCTCAAAATGTAAAAGTAACCTCCTTCGTCCAGCCTCACTTTGGCCAAAACTTTGGTGATAAATTAGAGGAATTCGGAAAAATGTATCTTCTTTCTTAATATCCGCTGCTAAAATGAATGGGATGGGGGTCTTATTTGCTGTCAAATATGGTACTTTATTCTTAAAATCTTTTTTTTAAAATACTCTTGTGAAAAATCATTCATTTTGATTTATGGGAAGAAAAATTTTTGTTCTTTTATAGATAAATCACTTTTTTTTTAAAGTTAAATGAATGGGGTATTGGAGGAGTGAAAGATGGGAAAATTTAAGATTACTGGTTGCAACATACTAGAGAACCTGCCATATGAACAAGAATGGTGAGAACAACAAAGATGGGGATTCTAGTCTCAGTAATTATTTGAATAATTCGCAACACATTATCTCAGAAAAAAACTTTTCTTCAATAATTTTATTAAATCCATTTTCATTTTAACCAGAAGATACATTTGTAGATGACTGCAAAAATGCATTTTCTTATTTTTCGTTTAAAAATAGCTTTATTCAATATTCAGTTGAAAAGTAATGTCTGTTGTTCAAACCATAATCCATTAAATACTTGGTTGTTTTGATCTCCTCAAAACTCGGATAAACTAACCATTGATACAAACTGGTTTGATTCATGCAAAATACTAAGTTTAAAATAAACATGGCTTGCTCAAAATGGTCACAAGGACGGTAGTACAAAGAAGGGTTTGCAAACCAGTATTTAAATACTAGTTTTGAAAATAGGTGAGGAATACTGTTACTGAGACACCAATACCAATTTTCTAAGTTTTCCTCATTAATTCTTAAGCAAGAAATGTCACAAAAGGAGATCCACTTGAAAAGGGAATTTTTTAAAACATCTTAAATAATTGTAGAAATATCCAATATGAGATTTGATTTTCAAATAAAGTATATGAGCTGCGTTTACTACCTTCTTGACCTGACCTTGGTAATTTGCAAAGCCAAGTACAAAATGATGTAAGATTTGAGACAATGTTGGTCAACCATCCCATAGAAAAGATTTCTTCCGTAAAAAAGGAAATATTTGATGAGCACGTCATTGAATGAAGAATTTTTTAAAACTGTCTGCTGTGGTCACTTCGTGTTTCTTCCTAAGTTTTTGAATTTATGTGGCCATCTAAAATGAGAGGATAAGTTCCTATTTGGAGGATTTTAAGGGAAAAGAACCAAGCCTTCATTACCCACAATCCCTTTACCTTCTTCTGTTGTTCATTCTCCATCCTGTTTTTCATCCTTTTTCCTTAAATGAACCACATCTCTAAATATCAATGAATCGATTGTACAGAAGGTCAGTAAACTTCAGACCAGGAAGTTTTGTTTTTTTCTAAAAATAGAAAAGATATTTTTCTACAAGTCAATAAACTTCATTGTAAAGAAATGATAAAAAACAGTACAATTATACTTTTAAGCCAACTTTTAGAAACTCCTAAAAGGTTAGTTAGTGCGTATGAGCTGTTTTGCACTTTTTGGACCATCAAAATTATAATTTTATTCATTTTCATGACCTTAGCAAGTTCTACCAGTAGTTTTTTTTTTTAATTAGTTTCAAAAGTCAGAAAAGTCTTTCAAAATACTTGTGAGTAAGGATTTAAAAAGAAAATTATTCTAAAATGCCAGACAAATACATTTCAATGTACACAATTAAAATTACTGCAATAAAACTGAATTTTTTATCATCTAAGCTGAAACAAGAAAGTCGGAACGATAATAGAATCTAATACATCTTCACTCATCTGTTTAATTCTTATATCCATTAAGTACTTGTAACTGACAGTGGGGAAAAAATTTAAATCAACCAAATAGCCGAAGACAGATAATTTTGATCAGAAGTTATTTCCCTTGAAACTGACATTTTATTTTCTTCACATGAATTTAAGTGTCAAGAATAGGCTTCTCTATGTCAGTGAGTGTCACTTTGGTGATGGTAAGAAATAAATTGGTGATTAAGCACAGAGATTTGCAATTTTTAACCTAGAATTTCTTTGAGCAAGTTTCAACATTCAAATCTGCATATTTGGCAATTAAAATAAGGTGAGAAGGGATTTTCAGTGGTCAGGAATTATGGGAAGCATTATTCACTGGATAGAGCTATTATATGTAGGTACATCAATAAGTGTGCAGTCTAATGTTGAAAAAAAATTTTTTTCACACAAAAAACACTGTGTCCTTCAAATTGGTCACATAACCTATCCAGACCCCACTCTATACCTAATTTTTGAGCAAACAGTATATCAAACATGTGAAAAACAAATATACAAGCGATCACATTAATATTACCAGTTATGTTCGACAGTCTCCTGGAGATAGTAGTAATGATAACAACTTGATACAAATTTTTAAACTGGTCAAGACAGAAACTACAAATAAACTGAATTGTGAATCAATGACCCCTCCCCCATCCCAAATACGTGTTTTGCAGTAATGAATTCTCAATCAAATCAAGGGGACTAATCACAATACTTCAAAGTCAGAGTTTCATACAATACATGGAAAAAGAGGGCCCAGTTGAGAAGTGTATATACATCACAAATAGAACCTTTAACAAAAAACAAAATTTTAGAAATTCTGTCTTTTAGACAACAGATTTCATCGATGTAGTTCATTTGTATAAAAATACTTACAAGGTGACTGGAAAATCCCTGGATCGATTAAAAAATGTAAACAGTCCTCCCTTTGCCCATTGCCTACCTTTCTGAAAAAATTTCACTAAAATTCATTAAGAACTTTTGGAGATATTGTGATGTGTATATATAGCTATAATGCAGGGGAGATGACTATGGAGAATTCTTGGATCCATCCTAAAATTGAAACACCTCTTCCTTAGCCCACTGCACATTCTTCGAAAAAATTTCATTGAAATTCCAAAGGGAAGACCAAAGCAGGCGTGACAGAGTAGGTACACTGTTATACTAGGAATTGTGTGAACAATTTGTGTTTGACCTTGTAAACAAGTAGTATTAGCACAAATTAGAAGCAGTCTTAAGGTACTGAAACAGTACAATGTTTGGGTGGAGACTTTCAGATTCAAACAGATCAATTAATCAGTGTTGGGAGATTAAATAGAGTGGCTGTTTTTAGAGATTTTTTTAAAAGATGTCAATTAATAGATGCTAGCATTCCAGAAGACCCCAGGGCAAAATTGAATGGAAATTAAGAGCCTGGACTTTGCCAGAAAATTGGAAGAATTGTGGAACATTGAAGGTGACAATTGTGCTCATCATTAATGAAGTGCTTAGAAAAGTCCCCTGAAACCTTAGAAATTGATTGGAATAATTGGGAAATCTGAGGAAGAATAGAGACTGTTCAGACGACACCATGAGTTGAATCAATTTGTGTGAAAAGACCATACCCTCGACTATCATTACTACTACTACCAATAATAATAATAATTCGACCACCATCATTATTATCATAATGGACAAAGAAGGCTCATTGCAGCAGAAAGAATAAAATCACAAGACAATGAAAAAATCAGAGCATTGATCACACAGGACTAATGTATAAGTACCTTGGAGTTCTTGAATGTGATGCGATTAATTGGAAGAAATGAAAGAGAAAATAAAAAGGAATTCTTCAAGAGGATAAGAAAAATATTAGAGACCAAACTAAATAGCTTGAATTCGATAAAAGGAATGAACACATGAGCAGTATCAGTTGTAAAATACATAGGTTCATCTCTTGGATTGATAAAGGAAGAGCTCCAATCAATAGACCAGTGAACGAGGAAGCTTATGATGATGCACAAGGCTTTACAACCCATAGATGACACAGATAGGCAATAAGTGAAGAGGAAAGAAAGTGGTAGAGGATTCATCAGCTTAGAAGACTGTGTCCCAAAAGGCCAAAATAGAATTAAAAAAGTATGTGCAAGCAAATAGTGAAGACATTATAGAAAGCATCCGAAGCAGTGCAATGAACAACAAAAAAGTAGCAAACGAAGGAGCAGCACAGCAAACAAGGAAAGAAAAATCGACACAGAAAAAACTGCACAGGTAATTCAAAAGACAGTTACAGAATCTGATAAGACTGTAAACCACATAACAAGTGACTGTACTCTATTAGCCCAGAAAGAGTACAAAAACTACAGAGTAGCAACAGTGATACACTGGGAACTGAGCAAATGACTGAGATTTGACCAAGCGGATAAATGGTATCAGCACAGACCAGAGACAGCCCAGCAAAATAGAAGCCTCAAATTACTCTGGGACTTTGACATCCAAACTGACCAACCCATCCAAACGAGATGAACAGACCTGATAGTCATGGACAAGGAAAGGAGAACCTGCCAAATAATAGGCATGGCTGTGTCTGAGGATCACAGAGTAAATATGAAAGACAGTGAAAGGCAGAGATTATACCAGGACCTAGCAAGGGAACTGAAGAGGATGTGAAACATGAAAGTCAGGGTAGTTCCAGTTATAGGAGGTGCACTTGGAATCATACCAAGGACACTGGAAATGAGATTGAAGAAACTGGAGATGAGGAAGGTATGAGACTATGCAGACCACTGCATTACTGGGGACTGCGTAAGTACTGAGGTGATTACTGGAAATATGAGATCTATGACCCCCAGTTATTAACAATGACTTAACAGCCAGGAGAAAGTCATGGTGGAGATGGTACAAACTACAGCACTGCTGTGATAGGTGAGGATGATATGAGAGGAGGGCTGGAAACCTGAGCAGACTTATTGTCACTCAGCCTTCAATGATAACCATTGGGCATCTGATGTGAAAGTGTAAACAAGAGCACTGCTGTGGACTATGAGAGTGTGAAGTGGAGGGCTTGAGACCTGAGGAGACTTGCTGTCACTCAATCTCCAGCGGTGACCACCAGACAACCATTATGTGATGAAAAATTTTGGTAGCATAAAAAAATCTGAGGACCAACTTAGAATAAATTTTATATTGTGGATTGAACCCTCAAATGAAAACCTGAGGGGCAGGACAAAAACATTTTTTCTTGACATAATAAGAGATATAAAATTTTCAACCCTTTAGTTCCATCAGTGCAAACATACATAATTAGCCAACCAGCTGGACCAACTTAAAAACTGTAGAAACTTATGTTGACAGTTTTCATTGATGATTTCTATTAATGATAATGGTAGATGGAAGAAAAACATCAATAATAGTAATGATAGTTAGCTATCAAGACATACATCTGTTGAGTGTGTGGGTATCAGTGTAATCTCCCTTGAATGCTCAGCCATTAAGATAGAAGTCATTTCCCTTGATTTAGTACCTAATAGTCATCATTTGTCTTTTATTGTCCATCGTTGGACATAGACCATCCCCAGGATTCACCACATCCCTCTATCATGGGCATTGCAGAGCCAATATTTTCTGAACCTGTCCAGTTCATCTCACCATCTGATATTCTGCCGGCCTCAGTCCACTTTGATCTCACTGGATCTATGTTGTAAATCATGATGGTCATCAGTTGTCTGCCATTCTTGCAACATGACCAGCCCATTGCCATTTGAGTTTCCTGATGGTTTCTTTGTCTTAGACTCCTGTTTTTCCCCCTAATATATTGTGCAGTCTTGTGGTCTCTCCAGGAGATATTGAGCATGATTCTCTCACGTGCACATTGCATGGTACTCAGTCAATCTCTTGGTTAGATTCCATATATCAGCTCCATAGGTGACTATCGGGTCAATGCATTGGTTGTATACCCTTCTTTTTAGGACTAGTGGGATTTTCTTCTTCTTGAAGGTTAAGATTGATCTACCAAAGGCTTACTATCCTAGAGTGATCCTTTGCTTGATTTCTTCTTTATCTCTAAAAGCAGCTGAAGTATGCACATTCAAAGTGAATCACATCCAGCAAATTGATAAGCATCAAAAGTCGCAACTATGATGATTGCTCACTGATGAACTGACCCTGGTGCAATAATCTAAAAAAATGCAAAGAATTAAAATTGGCTCTTTTTGCATTATTTTAAAAAGTAGAAGTTTCAAAAATACAAAGAAAGAACTAAAAAATGTAATTAAACATACCTAAATGTGTTCCCACAAAGCTTTTTCTATGGAACTAACAGGTGAAATTCTTTTGAAAAATTCAACAAGATATTTTTGAAAATAGAAAAAAGTAGTGCAGAAGTTACCATTGATAAAAGCTAATAATAATAAAAACAATCTCATGCACAATATGGATCTGCATAAGTTTGTAGGAAATATGATTTTTAAGGGTTGATGTGAGGGGTTTTTTTTCTTGTGAATTGATGATTATTTTGTCATTGCTGAAAATTTACAACATCATGTGTGCTATCGTTCTCCCCTTATACCCTCATCAAGGGTGTCACAGGATGAGGTAAATACAGGAAATTGCTGGTAAGACCCAATTCCAGTTTTTCAACCTTGTTGAAACTTTGTTTTCCGTTTGGCGCCTGATATTCCCAATGGTCTTTAACATTGTTTAACCCCTGATCTTACGAGAACCAATATATCCAACATTATTTTGGCCATAATCATTTAGCTCCGGAGAGAGATTCCTCAATCCTACTCCTTTTGTTAAGGGCTTAGTAGAGAGGCATTGAGTACCATTTTTAGAGTGTTTTGTATGGCTGGGTAGTGTATTGAACCATGCCAAACTAGAGGTGAACACAATATAATAGGGGCTCAGTGATTAGTAGAAAATATGGTAATTACAAAAAGAATCCTTATTCTAAGCCTTGGAAATCATATTTGCCAAAAACTATTCCAATGAATATCAGCTTTTATTGATTCTGACTAAGAAAACTGGCTTCTTACAATCTTTTTTTAAAAATTGATATTTGATTTGTTCAATCTAGTAGTAGTATAAATTTCAATTTGTTTTCATCTAGCAGTAGTATAAAACAATGGCTATCTATCAATGTGTCACATGTACAGGCTGCACCAATGGAGCCAGAGGGCTGAACATCTAAATATTTACTCCTTATTATGTCTAAAAAAAAAATTTTTGTTTTTTTTCTTTAATTTCAAAATAAGTTTTTTTTGGGAAGGGGATACAAATCACAACGTGGGTTTATGCTAAATTGTTTCTTCAGTTTGTGTTTAGCAATGTTCACGATTGTTTTTTTAGTAATTACTGCTCAACAAAAGGCAAAAGGAGTAACTTATTCATTGATCACCCCTTTTTCTAATTCTTCAATTAATTATCCCAAACATTACATATTCTAATTTCATTCAACAATGATTGGTGATCCTATCCCACACACGATCAGCCAAAAATCCTCGAAGTCATGAGAGATACAGCAATAACTGCCATATAAAAGTTGAAGAGCATTGCTATGACTCACATATAAGGGTGCTATTCTCCATAAAGCCTGGCCCTAAAATAAGCAAATTTCGAATCAGTAGGGACAACATCCATATGGCAATGAAGTCAGAAACTTTAAAAAATGAAATTTTTCAAAGTATCAAATATTATCACCAGTATCAAATATTCAATGTATTTAAGGCTTCTTTTTTTAAAAAAATTCCAAGTTAAATGAGTTTTTTCATTCGGTTTTATGTCAAAAAAACTACTTTCATGAAAGTCTCCAATAAAAAAATATTTAAAGATTGCATCAGTTACGTGACACTCTCTTTTTTATCAACTGGCTGTTTTCCACTATCAAGAAATGACGAATGAAAATCCCTTTTTTCATTTTTGTGAAATGTAAGTTTGTGAAAGTAGAGATCTTTTGGAAGTTTTTATTTTTTGAGTTGAAAAGAAAAGGAGTGTGGCCTAAAACACCGTAGTTGTAGATAGATATTGGAGGATTGTTAACTTGACCAGGTTTCACACAGGTTGAATAACCCTCCGCCAAATTGAAAACAAACTCCAGTATGTTAATGTTTCCAAATAAAAAATAAGAGGCGGGGGGGAAATGTATATAAGGGACTGTACTCTAGTTTTTTTGAAGAGGCAAGAAAAATAGGTTACTTCCCATTGACAAGAAAACGTCAAGTGTTATACTAATTTAACTTTTTCAGTTTTAGAAGGTATAATTAATTCAGATCTTCACTAAACTAGCACCATCGACAACTAAAAAGGGCCACATTAGTGAAAATTCCGAATCAGAGAAGGATTATTTCTAAATACCTCTTTTTTGATTTGAAACTAAAAAGGTGTAGTCTTAGTTCTCCTTGAAACACTCTTGCTTGTTCTTTCACCATATCTCCATATCAGTTCAACACCTTCATTTGCACAAAGCTTAGACCATTTTATCAGCAACTTATTTAGTTCCAAACATATTCCACCTTTTATTGTTTTTTCTTATACACATCTGTCTCTTTCGGCCACTATTGAAAGAAAATGTGCCAGTTTTTCTTTCTGTCTCTTCATATTGTACACTGTTCAAAAGCCAACGTTGTTGTAACATTGTCTCAAGCTTTTCAACAACACTCTAGCCCTCAGTTTTTTCAAGAGTTCAACCATATCTCTAATCTACAGTGTCTGGTATCTTCACTTCACAGCATGGGATTCACTTCCTTTATTTACCGGAGCCATAACTGGGATTAAATAAAAGCAAATGATATTCATAAATGCGGGGAAAACAAGCAGAAATCACTTGTCTGTGTTTACGAGAGCAGGTTAACAGAGGAACAGATCAAGTGCAACAAAAACAATGCAAATTAGGTTGATGTGGTCCCTGGAAACTTGGAATGACAGTGGTCCAGGAAATTTGAAATCAGTGCTGAGTTAATGAAGGAACCAGGTAGTATGATTAGTGGAGGTCTACTGTGTGTAGCAATTCATGAATGAAAAAAAGTTAAAACACAGAAAGGAAAAGTTATGCACATCAACATTCGATACATACCAGGCTGCTGCAGGATCAGACTCTACTCCTCTGTTCCATCCAAAGACAATAACTACAACTTTTGTACTGTAAATATCTGATACCAAAAAGACTATGAATGTTTGTTTTTGACTATTTTTCATAGACTCCTAAACGGTTGCTTCCTACAAGCTGAAAATTTGCCTATAAGTATAGTTTTATATCAGAATGAACATAGGATTGTTGACAATGACCTCTGGAGGTCAATTTTGGCATTTTCTAAAAAGGTCCAACTTGGCACCTTCAAGTTTAAAGAAGACAGCTGCACCATACAGGCTGTAAATTTGAGTACCATAGTACATTGACCCCAGGATGACATAAGATGAGTGATGATGATTGCTGGCAGTCAATTTGGTGTCAAATCAATTTCAGCATATTCTGGAAAGGTCAAATTTGCCATTTTCAAATCCAAGGAAGACAGCTGCACCATACAGGTTGCAGATATGTGTACAATGATATTTAGACCCCAGAATGAACATGAGATAGATGATGATGACCACTGAAGGTCAATTTGGAGTCAAGTCAATTTTAGCATTTTTTATTTGTGTATAAGGGTAAGTTCACCCTGGGATAAGTGTAAGTTCACATGTGATAGGTGGTGCTGACTTCTAAATGTCAATTTAAAATCAATTCAATTTCAGCATTTTCTGAATAGGTCAATTCGGGCATTTTCAAATCTTACGGAGACGGCTGTATCTAAGGGGCTGCAAATTTGTGTACTTTGGTAACTTTGCCCAAGATGAACATGGGATAGGAGACATTGACCTCTAATGGTAAATTTGATTTGGCATTTCCAACTCTCATGAAAAGTTGCAATCTCCACTTTGAGGACCTCTGTTTCAGGATTTACCACATGATTTTTCAGTATTGATTACTTTTTCTCCCCTGGGCAATATTGGGTAACCTAACTAGTGATAAATAAGTTTGTTGATGTAAAAGACTTGTCAGTTCAATTCAGTTGATAAAATAGCTGCCTAGCAATCACATGGTCATGATTCCAAATCATGGCAGGGAATTGTTAATTTTATCTATTGGGTTGAATTATTATGTGATAGTAAAACAGTAAAGAGTTTACTCCCCTAAATTTGTTCTTGTTACAGGGCTAAAGCAAAGTTGACTCCAGCTGGAGTTTGACAATAAACAATTAATAGCAGAGTTTAAAGAAATGGGGAAATATGGCATGCACTGGAAGAGAAAGTCATCAGTAGACCAAGGTATAAAATAAAAAGTCTGTGTGGACTTTCATGGTAAATAATCAAATGGTAAAATATTTACTTTTGTCACTAAGATCAATGATGGAAAGAAAATTCATAGCAAACCATAAAGTATCAAAAGTGTGACTGCAGAAATAAGTTATCAATGATAACTTGAGTTCAATAGAGAAAAAAGTCCAGGAATTCTGCAACTGATTAGTCTGTCAGACAAGGGACCAAAAAAGACAGGTCTGGTGAGTCACTCAATAGAAACCAATGTCCTTTGACAGCATGTTGGAGGTGATCAATTAGAAAATTGGAAAAAGGAGTGATCAATGATTAAGTTATTTCTCTCGTGCATTTATTTCTTTTGTTGAGCAGTGATCACTAAAAAAATCTGAATTTCAAAAAAAACAAGCGTGAATGTTGCCAGACACAAACTAAGGGGTTAATTTTGCAAAAAATGTTGAAACATTTACTTAAGCTTTTCCCTGACACACCACTGTTCGTTTCTTTCAAGAGTTCAACTTTATCTTTAATTGATTTTGTGAAGTGTTTTTACTCCAGCTCCATTGGTACAGCCAGTACGTGCATCACATACATACAAAGCCAGCCAGACTCACTTCAAAACTGAATAAACCTATGTTGACAGTTTTGGTGGACACTCCTGATTGATGGGTTTCTCATATATTTAGCCTTTTTGAATTAAGGAAAATGGTATTTGTTCACGTTTAATTCATGACAACTAAATGTTACTCTTTTTCTTCTGACCAAGTGCATGACCATATTCGGAACAGCATGACTGAAAGTAAGTTATATCTATAGTCCAACCAAACTGATGTCTCATAGAGAATTTAAATCACAATAATGAAGTTATATTTTTCAATAGTAATGATAATATATTAAATGTCCATTATATTTCACGTTATACTCTAAAGATGCAAATTTCATGTTGCAGATGTAGATATTGAAACTGTTGCACTAAAAGATACAAAGGAAAAGTCTGTGCTTATTATACACAAGATATTTTTTCCCTGTATTTCATTGTGCATAATAGGTAGTGCATATTATATACAAGTGTGTATTATACGCAAATATACATGGTGAAAATCATGAAAGTCTTTTGTACAAAGTACAAAGGCCAAATGACCACAAAAATTTCTTTTGAAACAGATGTTGATCTTAAAAAACAAAAGAGACTTGAAATTAATCTAAATTTGGAATGTTAATTGTTTCTGCTCGTAGCACACAAGAGAATATCTCTTTTATTTCTTTGTCAAAGGGTAATTATACATTTAAGCAGCATAAAGTAGGTCACTATATATACCTGATATATGGAAATGGCATTTGACCATTTAAAACTGTATTTTTTAACATTAAAACGCATACATTTCAATAGATTGAACAACAAAGGTCAAGTCAATTACAGAACAAAAGAAAGTAGATAACTTGACCATATAAAACTGTATTTTATTAAATTCAACAATAAAGGATATAAGTTAGGGTTAAGTTTAGGGTTAGTGATAGGTTTTGTAAATCAATAACAGAACAAACGAAAGCAGCAAATTCATCATCACAATGGTAGTTTCACCTTTCAAATTCCCGGAGATATGTCTGGAACAGATATCTAGATGTACTGAACTTCCGTTGTAGTGCCATGTCATGACAAAAATAGTTCACACTGTCCATACTAAAATGGTGAGTTTATGCTACTTCAATGTATAATATCCATAAAAAAAGTGTGTGTGTGTATGTGGGTTGGTAGAAAGGTGGATTGAGTGTTTGATCAAGCATCTCTTACTTCATGGTCACCAGTGCATGAAGGGAAAAAGAGAAAGATTTTTTTTTGATCATGTCATTGATTTTGGTGACAGAATATAAAAATAGACTTATCTCCTAGCAACACAGGGATATAATTTGTTTATTTTATTACTATTATATTTTTTATTTGAGCAAAACAAGCAAAGCTTGGCTCACTTATAGGCATATGACACCGCTTGTCTCAGGGTGTACTTCCATATATAATTTTGGCATCTATTACACTTTCATGCATGGCTAAACCACAGAACTGATTTAGACAAACCATTGCAAACATACATAACATGACCTGGCGAATATCTTGAGCTTACCAAAAAAAACAATATTTCCCCTATTTTGGAAAAATCAAATAAACATTTTTTTTCATTACTGTGTTTAAAAAAAGAACTCGTTTTGTAAAAATTAACATTTTTCTATTCATTAAGGTTAAAACGGAGATAACTCTTATTGTAACAACAAGTTCCCACCTAATTTTTAGTGTACAATTATCCCTTGTCATTCGGAATGGTAAGGACACCAGGGGCCCATTAATGTGCTAATTCCAGAAATAATTTCAACTGACCCACCCCAGCTTTTTGGTACTCAAATCCATGAATCTTGTGCCATAAACCTTTTGATGAACAAACACTTTACCATTCCCAAATTCATTTTTCCTGGAGACAGATCCGTCAATTATGGCAGATTATATATTTTATTTAGTCAAAAACATAAACAAGGCCTTAATCTGCTCAGATATCCTCTGTGAGTACGTGCAAGTATTTTTTTCCTTTTTTTTTTACTAACTTTATGCTATTTTCTTGCAGTTGTAACTAAAATTAAACTTTCAGAGAAGATATTCAAATATTGCAATACATTTTAAAAGATCATTGAAAAAAGTGCTTGGTAGATGCTAGTAAGAAAATATGCAATTATTTAACGAAAACCATAAATTTCATAGAACTACTGTGCAGTGATCATTAACCATTTTATTTACTTTTCATGTGATTATTTACCTTCTTACAATTTTTGTTGCTTTTTAAAAATTTTTATCTGGTCTGAGAAAAGTTGCGATAATGAGGAATAAAAATATCAAAATGAAGGTAAATAGTAGCATAAAAATAAAAAAGAAATTGTTAATAATGATTTATAATACTTCATCTAGAACAAAAGGAATAAATTTGTTTACAGTACAGTGAATTGAAAAGAAAATTTGAATGTCTAAAACACTGTTTGACTAACCGCTTTGCAAGTGTAAACAAGTTTAAGTTTTTAACCAGGTTTATAGAGTCAACATAAAAAATTTTTGGTTGATAATTTTCTACAATCTTTTCTCTTATAACATCAAGATTATAATGATGCATTGATGACTTCAGAAACATTTTACATTTTGTTTGTACAGTACAGCATATTTTCTATGATGCAGTTTATTGTGGTACATCACAAAACACACCAAAATATTCCCATTAAATCTATTAAGACTAAACTGTGAATAATCAAAATCACACACAGAAAACCTCAACTGGCAAGGGATAACTGAATAATATCCATGTCTGGCCAAAAAAAATTTGCCTTGGCAATTTAAAACATCAATTCAACTGCATATCTATTTAATCTTAAAATTGAGTTGCTTAGGTTACTTGGGAATGTTACATTGGAATCGTTGAGGAATAAATTGTCACTTGATCAAATCCTAGTTTCAGTGCATAAAATGGAGATAACTCTAATTAGCCTTAAAATGAACTAAGGATTATCTCCCCCATTTAATTTGGTGATATTACTTCTTCAACAACAGCAGAAGAAAAACTTCATTTCCGTAAAAACCATTAATGTTTACATACTCATCCATTCAATGCTTAAAATGGTGCACTAATAAAATGAAAAAAAAAACAACTTTCCATAAAAACCTATCACATTTCACGCATTCGCCCACTCAATTCTTAAAATGGCACACAAATAAAAACTCTAACCACTAGCATTCCAAGGGAAATTATGAATCACTGCCACCCATTTATTCAGTGGTGGCAGTAAAATTGAGTTACATTGATGAAAATGCTACCACTGTGGTTTTAACCATAAATTCAAGACAAAAAAATGAGTCTGGTTAGTCACTCAATAGAAACCGTCATGTGACCAATGTCTTTTAGCAGCATGCCATGTTGGGGATGATCAATCTAAAATTTGGGAAAAAGGGTGATCAATGACTAGGTTACTTGTCTCACATTTTGTTGGGAAGTCATCACTAAATTATTTTTAAAAAGACACGCGTGAGTGCTACCCAGCAAACTAAAGGATCAATTTTGGATAAAGTTACGTTGCAGATTGAACAATCCCTTAAAAACCAATCAAAAAAATCTACTCATTGAGAGGATTATGTGTGCAAAATTTCAAGTTTCTACTGCAAACAGTTAGGGCTGGGCAACATCCAGGTATACAGATACATAGATAGAGTGAACCCTTAGTTTGATGGACCCCGACATAATGGTTTTCGGATTTAGCAGACACTTTAACTGCAAATGCAGTGCACATACGTGCAATCAGGAAGGCCAAATCAGCCATATTACAGCTAGATCTAGCCGACTTTCTCCCTATTTTGCAAATAAATTAGCAGATAGCTGAAAATTTGACGCTTTTAAAAAAATTAGCTTATTCAATTTTATTTATAGTCAACTCAAAAAATGTATACATTGATATTTTTAACAATAAACTTAGCTTGAATTTAGAAAAATGAAGCCAATTTTAGCCATTTTAAAGCAAGTTAAACTGCATAAGAATTTTTTTTTACTTTAGATTGATTAACCAAATTTTAGCCAAAACTTGCTTTGAGAATATATTTTTTTGAGCCAGATACAAATTGTTTTTAGCAAATCCACTACAAATCATGTTTAATAAAAGTGCATAATTATTATTAATCATTACTTCTGGAGTCTTAGCATATAGTTATTTTATTTGATAATTGATTATATTTTTTACCACAAAGTTTGCTGAAAGTGGAAAAGACCTTGCCAATGTTAGCCATCTTTTGAACCAGTTTTTGCAGAAAAAAATCAAATTTCATTTAGCAACATTCCATGCAATAGGGACACTCTCACTTTTTGTATAAAATGTCTCAGTCACCATTATGCATTGTTTTTTAAGCGAATGCTTTCTATATATAAAATAATTAATTTCAGATTCATAATTTGTCGTCATGTTTTTTATCCATATATCATTTACTCATAGTAGTGTGTCAGCATAACTTTTAAAATAAGCGTTTTGTCAATTTCCTTATTTTCAGGCTTATTTATTTGATGAAATGTCAATAAAGTAATCTTGATTTAAAATAAAACTAATTGAATGAGTTTTTTTCAAAACTGAAAATTTTCTGATGGTAAGAAGGTTTTATGGACTGAAAGCACAAAAATTACTTGCAAAAGATTTTTCTATTTTTTTCATTGAATATCCAACTTTTCACTTTCTTTGTGTTTCTATTTTTTGTAAAAAAAAAAAAAAGTTTTTGTGTAAATATCATTGTTTTACTTGAATCAAATAAAAAAACGATTAAATTGAAACTACCCTTTTATTCATTTTTTATTAAAAAAAAATACCAGTAAATTTCACATGAATTTTGCTAATTTTCCAGTAAGAATGCTGACAGATGAAAATTTCATTATTATCATTTATTTATATACTTTAAAAAATTGCCTCTATGGGTATCTCTGTAAACCATTTACATAAGAAAATGAATTCAACAATAGAATAAACATTAATTCAAGCTAAAAAAGCCAGTGAAACTTAATTTTAAAAAATTCAAGAATGAAAAGAATACAGAGAAACTTTGAATCTATTAAGCATATTTTATTTATTTTTCTCAAATTCTTATTTCTTTGTCAGCAGCTGATAACTTATTCAGGTGTTTATTTTTCACATGATCTTAATATATATATTCAATAATGTATTAAAGCTTTTTTGCATTAAAATGAAAAAAAAATAGAGAAATTCCCTTCCTCCAGGAACATTTGATTTAACAGATTTTTGCAATTAACAGACAACCACACACCCCTATTAGTCTGCTAAACCAAGGGTTTACTGCACATAGATACATATAAATGTCAAAAAACATGAATAACCTAAACTTAGCAACAATATTTTAAGTGGTCTGTTGTGGGTAGCAGTGGTTAATAACCAAAATCCAGCAACAGTCTTTAAACTGGCCTGTTATGGATGGTGGTGATTGGCAATTTAACAATTTAATTCATTCATAGCAATAACAGTACAATTTATCTTTTGTCTTCCTTTCAAGGGGGAGATAATCCTTAGTTCTCTTGAAAGCTAACAGGAGTTATCTCTATTTTAAGCACTGAAACTAGGAATCTACCCATCACTTTAATCAATTTACTTGAAACCGTCCTTGAAGCACCAATCTACAAAGGAAGAAAAAAAAATAACTAACAACTGATCACTCACTCAAAATATTATTTTTTGTTCTGTAAGGTATATTTTTGCTGAAGCGTTCTGTAAGGTTTTTATCAAAGCTACCATTTTTAGGCTTTATGTTTTGGAAATAGAAATAGAAAATCATTGATACAATGTATACAAATATCTTAATTTTCTGTTGTTTGTATGCGCTTTTTTTCTGCTAAAACCACAAGGCCTATTGACCTAATATTTGGCAAAGTGAATCAATAAAAATTGACTTCTCACATAGGCTAACCTACGAGTCGTAAACATTGGAAACAAATGATTTTCATACCAGGTTTTTTGTCAATCATTCTATTCATGAATGGCATGAACATTGCTTACAATAGAATTATTTTTCAACAAGTTTCAGGCGGTTTTTCATCATATTCACAGAAAATCAAAGACAGCTGTTATTAAATTTAGCCCTTTCCCTCCCTTTCTTTCAAACCTAACAATCAAAGCTATGGTCACATCCTATTCTCCATCCTTTCACTCTTTCAAATGTACCAAATAAATCAGGTCACTTTTTAGAAAAAAGTAATTACATACAATCGGCCCTCCAATTTCACTGCTTCCTATTTTACAAATTTGTTTATTTGCAATTTTGCCATCAATAGTTAAATGGTTTCTTTTTTAACTTTGCAGGCCTCTGCAAAAAATCAACGGAAACTAAAAAATGCTGTAATTATTCATAAACCATAAAAGCATAGGACATTATGTCTACAGCACTTTATTAAGTTATATTACCTTAGATTTATGCTTAAATTTTTTTTTAAATACATTTTCAAAAGTGAGAGTATGCTGTCCCTTTCTCTCACTGTCTGTACATTTTGACTGTTTCATTCTATGTACAGCACTGTACTGTTACTTATCAACAGTATTTTATTACTTTTTCAAATGAAATATTACCAACCATTAGTATCCCTTTTTGACAACTATTTATGTCAACTTATTTTATATATTTGTTTTCTTATGTGAAAATTCGTTTTAACAGCAACAAAAAATGTATTGATAATTTTTTCCTAATCAATTTTCCTGCTTTCAATCAGACCTCCATTAACTTTTACACAGTGTTGGTTTAGAAATGAATTTTTTTTTAGGGTTTGGGTTGAGATAGGCATTCTATTAATGATTTTGCTATAATGCTGAACTAGACAATTACTTTCTGTCTATAGTGTGACCATTTTCAATTATTTTTCAAAAACACAAAACTATCTGAACATAATGACAAATTAAACATCACCCCACACACAAATTTTTGCTTAACAACAGAAGTGAGATACTCTAAAGCCATATTTTTGCACAATGGATTGTCGTGTGACAGATGAAAAGTAAAGGTCAATCGTGAAACCATCATGAAACCTACTTTTTTCCCTAAAATGACACTTTCACATGGAAAATGAATATGTTATTGATTTCAATCACAAACAATTTTTCATCCAGTTTTAAGATTTCACTGGTCAGGCACACCACAACTCTTTTTTAATTTTATGAAATCACTATAGAATATTATTTGCTTTCATGTCTTGTTATATTCAAAGTTTTCTTTCTTAGGCTAAACTGGACACCGCAGCTAGTAATTTATACAAGAGTTTAAATTCATGTCTGAAATTTTAGAAAACTACTCAAACCCTTGTCGATATATATATATATATATATATATATATATATATATATATATATATATATATATATATATATATATATATAATATAAATATACAGTCAGGTCAACAATGACATTTCTAAATCCAATGGAAAGTTTCTTTACAAGGGTATCTTGACTCTGGAATGAACATAAGATAGGTGACACTGATCTCTAGTGATGATCAATTTAATATCATGTCAATTTTAGCATTTTCAAATCTAACAAAGACGGCTCTCCATATAGAAGGTAAATCTGTGTAAAAGAGTAAGTTGACCCCAGGATGAACATAAGATAGGTGGCAATGATCTCTGTTCAGTTTTTTTTAGTGTATAGGATTTTACAAGCAAGAGGTAGTAACCGCTTGTGTTTAAGTTCAAAACTTACACAATTACCTCCCCTGCATCAGGAATATATAAACTGATTTTAGTTCAGTTTTTAGTGACAATGGTATGGGCAATGGTAACCATTCTCCAGGAGCTTCCTTGTCAAACTCTGTCATGAAATAATGGACAGAAAATGAGATACAACCCAACTTAACTGATGAAAAGTAATTTCACTGCAGGAATTTGCAGATTACTATACAAACATATCAAAGCCGCAATATTAGCTGACAAAAATATAATTTTTTATTTTAAATCATTGATGATAGGTCTAGTCAGTTATTCAGTAGAAACTGTCTTTTGGCAGCATGCTGTGTTGGGATGGTCAATTAAAAAAATTGGGAAATGATCAATGAATAAGTTACTTTTCTCACCTTTTGTTCAGCCACAATCACTAAAAAGGTCCGAATTTTAAAAAAACAAAAAAAACAAGCATAAATGCAGCCGGACACAAACCAAGGGACCAATTTAGCAAAAACTTACATTCTAAATTGAATCCTTCATTAAAAATCTATTCGAGGCTGGGGGCAGATTTTCAAAGATAAAAAAACAATTTTTTCTAGACATAATAGTGAGAAAATGTTGAAAATTTCAGCCCTTTGGATCCATCAGTGCAGCATGTACACCCAATACATAGAGAGAAATAAGTAGTCTGCCAGAATCACTTAAAAACTGAAGAAACCAATGCTGACAGTTTTGGTTGATGGTTCTGAGAGATAGAGAAATCAATAGAAATCACATTTCTTTGTTGAAAACTATTGACCTTTCCAAGGTAAGTTGTCTGTACTGGCAGACACTCTCAAGCATTTCAGCCCTTAACCTTTTGACCAGCAATAAACAGGTGCAATTTTGTCCAGATTGGTTCTATGTATCCTATCCTCTCAGCCTTATACACACAATGCTGCAAATGACTTCTATCGTTATTCTCTTGAATTTCATAATTCTATAGATCAGAATAATCAAAGAGTCTGGTTCCCAAATGCAATAAGTGCCATTTCTAAAAAAAATATGTTCAATTAAATTGAAAGTTGAATTCTGGATTAGAATTTTCTTATCAAATTACAACCTTATTGATTGTATATATAGAAAAAGGTTGGAATGAGATTTTTAAAATTCTAAACCAGAATTTGATTTTTAATTCAATTAAACATATTTTGTTTTTTAATGGTGCTTATCATGCTTTGGAACCAAGCCCTACAACTGAACAGATAAAATTTTTAAAATAAAGCATTAGATACTTCATTTTTGAATGTTGTGTTATCTATAAAGAGATAAGATAGAGTGTATTTTGAAAAATAGTGTTTGTAGACAGACATAGTCATATGATTTTCAGAGTTTGTTTTTTTGGTTGACAATAAGGTCAGTGTGGTCTCTGGTCCCCTTCCCAAAACTGGTGAATAAATGTTTATTGATCACCATTGGCTTATGGGGATTCTTTTGTTGGAAGATGCAGGGAGCTTGATTCGCCCCAAATTTAACACTGTTTCACCCGAATTGGAGAGGAAACTTGCATTCCCCTGATCCATACACCTATGTTGGTCATCTCATTATAATGCAACTAATTGTTGTCCATCAATAAAGATTAAAAAAACAACAAAAAATGAGTAGTTCAAATTCAAACAGACAAGGAAAATGTTGAAGAAAGTTCTTTTCTCAACAAAGTATTTAAAACTGATGGACCCTGATTCCCCTATCTACTTCCTCTAATGCTTCAAATGGGAGAGATGTGTGTCTCCTCCCACTAGCCCCAGTCACTGACTTGATAACTTGTCTATCTTCAACTCCCTCTAATCCCTAACCAACCAAAAGTTCAGGGGAAAAAACTCATATCTTTCTCCGACTGATCCTACTACAATTCCAATTTCCCTGCCGATGACGCTGTTGCTCAGGATGTTTTTGTTTGAAGAGTCAACCAATGAGAAGAGAGAGCTTCTTTTAAGCTGAATGCTAGTTGGCTAGGTGAATCAAAATTCTTCGTAAAGGAGTCAGTGATTGTCTGATTGGACCCACAACTAATTCCCGCAAAAACTAACGGTTTCTTTCCCCTTTGTTCGAAGGGCCAACAAGTGTTTCACTACAACTGATCACCCCTTTTACCCCACTTTTTTATTGATCATCCTCAACACAGCATATATGGGTAGTGGTGATTCATAATTTCCCTAGGAATGCTAATTCTTTTTTTTTTTTTTCAACAGTAAATAATACCACCCTTCAGGGTAGGTATTCAGCTAATAAAAAAAAAGACTGTGCCTCCAAACTAAAGAAATCATTAAAAAAAAAGGAAGGGGGCTATTGAAGATCAAATCAGATTTCTCTAATTGGACGAGTCTGGTCGTAGACATATAAAACTTCTTAGGACTGTCAGTGAATTGGTAAAGTTAAAACCAGAATTTCCAAAGTTTGGTTGTCATAAGGGTGAAAGGCAGCTAGTTAGTGTAGAGCTAGATCACTCTACCGCCAACAACTGTCAAGGCCGATCTGGGTTGCGGGATCTTCTTTCACTTCATCACCGTAATTTACACTGCACCAATCGTGACGCTGGTGACATGAGTTACTTGCATAGGTCACTTCGGTGCTAATCTCTGTCACTGCCATCAAATCATAATGTGGCCTCAGAGGTCTGCGGCAAGGTCAAAGCGACCGTGCGGCATGTGGTGTCACAAATTTATTCTCTTTTAAACACTCTCCATATGAACTTTTTGAGTGTAGGACAACACCCTCCAAAATAAAAATAACCCAAGAACAAACACCTTTGAGAATAATAATACAAGGAATTTATAGATCATTATTTTTTCTTATTATTATTGTTTGTGTAGAAACAAAAAAGTAAATGATTAGAAGATATCCAAATTTTATTTTGAAGTGAAAATTGGAGGGAGTTGACTGAATTGCATTTGCGAATTGTGAATTATATTTATATAATGGTTTATGTAAGGATAGAATTATTTTTAATAATTCAAAGGATAAAAATCCTATCAGATTTGTTTTCTCACCTCGAAAATTTATTGAGGCAGAATTTTTCTGGAATTTTTGGATGCCTTAAAAAATGTCAAAATTTAGAAATGTCTGATTTGAATATGACACCAAGTAAACACCTTTCCTCAAGTAAGAATGATAGAAAAAATCTAATACTGACACCAAGTACCTATATTTTTGTCATGTTTTAATTTAGCCAGTTTTTTGTTGTTGGTCTACTTAGCACTTGGATTGAGGGAGTTTTTGTCCGAGGGTGTTCAATTCGAATGTTGGAAGGGGTTCTTTATCATAGTCATAGAACAAAACCCCAGACTTATAGTGCAAAGCCGGACGAAATTCTAAAATTTCAATGATTAGTGACAGTGGAAAAAAAATTTTTCATCTGGTCTCATATTCTAGATACATACTTTTAAAGCTTTTTATTTTGATCCATTCAAAAATTTAGACAAAATACCACATACAATGTGATCTTGTTGATTTTTTTCTTGTGACACTCAATTTTATTTTTCAAAACGTTTTTCCACTTTTTTAATGACTATTTCTGGATCATTTTTTTAATCGTAAAAGTGGGTGTCGTATAAGAGAAATAAACAAGGAATAGTCGGTAAAAAGTGAAAAACTGTTTTGAAAAATAAAAGTGAGTGACGTTAGTGTCGTATAAAAGAAAGAACGAATGGTTCGTGGTATCATTTTTCAATTTTGGATACGTTAACAGGAAAAGCTTTTTTAACAATGTATATATTTAGAATATTAGACCAGGTAAAAAAAAAATAACGTCATCAATAATCACTGAAATTTGGGTGTTTTAGGGATTTTGTCCAGATTTGCACATCAACTGTCGGGGTTTTGTCAAGGACCCCGGACCATAAACTTTACGGATTAAAAAGAATTTGATTTTCTTTAATTGGAAAATGATAGTTTCATTTTGAATAAATTTTATTCAAGATAAGTGAATAATTTTACTTACCGTCGTTCACATTTAATAAAGTTTAAAGAAAGATTATTGAATCATACTCAACCTTTTCCCAACTTTCTATCACTTGTTAAAAAATTAGATCTACTGAACTTTTGAGTATTACTGATAAAAATCAAATTAAATGATAGTGAAAATTCTAAATCAGATGTTCGGACGGAAACCCTTCAAACATAGTAACACGTCGATTCTCTTGAGGATCGTTTATGATATTACCCCAGAAAATTAAATGCTCAATTATCAATTAAGATAAACGAATATTTCATTTCAATTAGTTATCCTCCATTGAATCAAATTATTTTTTGTTTGTGTTTTTCATCAATTCAAGCACTTGAAATAAGGTTAAATGCGATTACAAATTGAGTTGCATAAAAAAAACGAAATAAAACACAGTTAGTAAAATGTTATATTATTTTATTTCAACTTTTAAATCAAAGTAAATATATAAGTAAATAACGGATGAGTTTAGTTGTTCTTGACGAGCTTCCATAAATAGAAAAAATTGTCACACCGACCTTATCTTCGGAGCAGGTCTTTTTTTTTCTTAAATGTTACCAAAAGCCGCAATAAATTTTGATTTTAAAATAAAAATCGTCTTCACTGAAATTAGTATTAAACGACAAAAGAGGGATAAAGTAAATTTTGATGGCTAAGGCCCATTTATTTAACTAAGAAAGAAGATGAGAAGCGAATTTGTAATATTTTTTAAATAGAGTACCATATCAGAGGGAAAAAACTTAACCAACCAGGTTTTGTTGACCTTTGTACAACCTTGACGTTTACTTGTGCATTATTTGTTAATATTACCGTTATAAATTTTAAGTAATGGCCTTTAAAAACAATTTAACAATGCAAAAAGATCAACAGCTCTACATGGGAATGGATTTCAGCACACAGCAAGTAAGACTGGCATAATTTCTTTTAATAACTTTTCTCTATTATTTTTATGAATGAAACTGACGTATTCACGGGTAGGTGTTCGCTGTTCAGCCTTTCGTTATTATTGGATTGTAAATCATCATTAAAAAAATTCACTCTCAACTCCAGCTACAAGCTCATTCACTTCATTATATTTGTAACCAGTGTTCAGGTTTTTAAAAAAAAAAACCTATAAGAACGTAGTCAAAATAACAGAAAGCTCTCATGGTTTTGTGCTAAAAAGTTCAGTTTAGCAGGATAACTACTACTACTACTACGGGTCACTATGTGGCAAAGTGTTCGACTTGAGGCAACCAAATTTAACATCTTCTCGATACCGGGTTGACATAGCTCGTTATCACAAACTCAGCAAAGCTGTAAACAAATCCCAGCATCGATTTTCGTTCAAAGATCTTTAGGAAGAGTCAAATGAAAATTAGCAATAATACCCACGTGACACGCGCTTATTGTAGCCTTGTCGGTGTGGCTCAGTGATAGGCCGGAGGTCTGACGTCCAAGAGGTCGTCGGGGATCTCAGTTAGGGATGTTGTTCAAGTTCTTTCCTAAGTACATATTTCATCAAATCGATCGGCCCCTATTTCACATTGCAAATAAATCAATTTCAATAAAACTGAATGGATTTATATTAGCAAGTCAACACTAAAAATATTTGAGAATTATTTATTTCAATTTCCAAAACAAAAACAATGTGCTTCGTGGTGATTCAATTCTTAAGACAACCGAACAAATTATTTTATTCTAAAAAATAAAAATGAAAATAATATAAATTTGTATCTGTAGATTTATTTGAGATTTCATACTAACCGGCTCGATGTCAACAAACAAATGCCGACCACCATCACTCAATAAAAAAATAATACAAACGTGGCACGGAGGTCTAGTCGGAAAAAAATCCGTGATCCCCTCGTAATGAAACTAATTGCTAGCGTGACTACTATTATTGGTTATTTTAAATGAACAAGTTTAATTGGTAATAAAGACTGCTTCTTCGATCACCCAATGAAAACATGACTTGCTTTATGCTGCTATATCTTTTGTACGTTTAATTTATATTAGGTTATTTTTTTCTATTTCCGGAATAAAAGTTTCAGTTAAAGAACCATATTGTGGGCAGTTGAATTAAAATAAAAACTGTAAACACACTATTGTGAAAGTTCATTCTTCAGGCGAAACTATTTGCAATAATTGTTTCATCAAGGAAAAAACAAAAAAACTCCGCCCTTTCCTTTCTGATTGTAAAAAATATTTTTTCAAACACTAAAACGAAAGTAACATTAGAAGGTTTCAGAGATGATTAGGCAGTAATTTATGACCGATTGACATAATTTCTTTTTTCAAACAGTCCACATTCGTCAATTCAGCATATGTTATCACCCAAATCCAAATAAAACAAATTCTCCAACAACAACCAACTACTACTACATTTGATTACAACTCTATCATGTAATTACTACTATTACTACTGAGGAGGGAAGGTCTTGGCTCATCTAGTAATGAGTTAATAACATTATTTTATTTTCGGTAACTTTAGACTAGAACCTCTGAGCAAAGAATCAGTGTTTATTTTCATTTTCAATTCATGTCTCTGAATACGAAACCATATACCAGAGTCAGACCCGTAATTTTGAAAATTTCCAGTGGGACTTGATATTCAATGTAATAATGATTTTTCTATCAAACAATCTACCGTCCCTTTTTTTTTTTAATTTTCTTTTTTTTTCGAAATCCTTACTCGAAAATTTTGTTTTTCTATTGTCTGAAAGTTTCATGCTTGATACTACTAATACCAAAATTATTGATTAAAAAAGAAATTCATCTTGCAAACGAACTGGCAATAAAAAAATATTTTTTATTTATTTCCAATTTTTCATCTTTTATTCTGACTCATGATCAACAAAAATCCCTTGTTTTTATCAAAAATGAACCTTTTTTTCCATCGATTGTTTTTTTTTTTTTCAATTTAGTCCAATTTTTTTCCTTGAACTTTTTTCTACCAAAAAATATTGTTGAATATAAATCACTTCCCTTAAGACAAAAAAGTTCGACAGAATTTATCCTTTCTATAATATAAAGTTATTGAAATCTTTGAATAATCTTTTCATGTAATGAATATTTTTGAAAATTTCTGGGTTATTTAAAACTATTGAATAAGCCAGGAATTTTTTAAAATTTCATTACATGAAAATTATTTTTCAATAAATCCAAAAATTCCATTCCTTTTTAGAATTAAAAACAACATTGGTTGAAAAAGAAAACTTGACGATATTATTAGTCAAAAAATATTCTGAATAAAATCAGTGTTTTTATTAGATAATTTATTTTATCATGTCTCAGAAATATTTGCTGTAACTAATTTCTCTAACCACCCGAACAAGTGGCGTTAAGTACAAAACAAAATAGCCAATTATAAACATTTCAAAAGCCATTATGTCTATAAATTAATTATAAAACTCCAAATCAACAATATTGTGTTGACTTTTAAACATATATCAGGTTTTTTGAAATCTCAATTTACTGATTTCTTTTCCACGGTAACAAAAAAACTTTATCTATGAGGAAATCAAATTGACCTCCGTTTAGAATATTGAAATTAAATTTTAATTGGCAAAAATGTTAGCTGCTTTTTTAAAATTGAGAAATGTAATAATTTGTCCTATTTAATGAGAATTTCAAACAATTTCGCTCTTTCTTAGTCATTTTACTTTGTTTGCCAAAATGAAATTTGAAAATCTATATTTTTAAATCTCAGGTAAAAAAAAATATTAACAAAAAGGGAGACAAAAAGAAACTATTTTTCTGTTTTCGATCGGTAAAAATGTAACTTTATATAACTTTCTGGAATATTTTGTATTATTCCTTTTTCAATTCAAGATGTGTTTTTTTCAAAGTTGATCAAAATTTGATATTGCTCCTTTCTGAAGTGTTAGAAATAAATAATTTTAATCATCTGAAAAATATATTATTTTAAAGAAATTCCCAATCCGAATTCATTCAAACTTCAACTCACTTCCCGGGTGATGGTGGTGGGAGGAGGAAGAGGCGATAGAAGTAAATAACAAAATATGACATTGTGAAGCTAAGCCCTAAAAATATTTTTCAGTGGCTCAACTCTTATCTTTCAAATTTTTCGACTATTTTCCCGTTCTTGATGGAAAACAAAATTCAAAAAGCATTTTCATTATCGATAAGCTTATATACTTTTTCTGTTGTCTCATGTGTGTGTTAGCGGAGGAGAAAGTGTGAGCCAGTGCGTGTGGCTGTTTTTCTACCAATGAAATCATTCCAAATCTGATTCTGCCAAGGGGAGATCACTCTGTTTGAATTTTTTTACTAAAACTCGTTCCCGGTGAAAGAAAAAAACGTCTAAAAACAATATGGCGGATTGTTGAATCCTAGAAAATGTGTATGAAATGAAAAACAAAAAGTTCGCGTCGATTTCGGTTCGATTTTACCCGTTTGCCATGTCGAATCGTTCATAAGCTATTGAGCAAGAGTTGCTTGCACTGTTTGTGTCTACAACAACCCGACGACGATGTGTGATGTTTGCTCTGGTCTGTTGTCCTTGTTCGAAAGCCATGACGATCGGTTACACAGTGGTCTTCGTCTAGGCAAGAATGAGATTTTGTCTGTGATCCAGTACGTCAACGTTTGGCCGCAGAAACAATGTATGTGCTGCTACAAGGAGTTCAAGAACTTCGAGCGATTCAACAACATTGTTCAAATCATGTTGACGGTCGCCATTCGCCACATTCAGACCCTGCCTGAAGATTACGCCAAGGAAAAGGAACAACAGAACGAAAAAGACCACGAAGACGACGCAGCCCTCGAAAACTCCGACAACAACAAGGATAAAGTCTCGTCCGAAGGTTCGAAACCGGAAGAAGTGGACAAAAATGAGGCTGAAGAGGAGCACGAAGATACAGACGAGGTATGGACAATGGAAGAAAGAGATCAGTTGTTTCAACTAGTTACAAAAGTCTTTCTCATGAACTTTCCTTCCTATGTTGCTTACAAGCATGTCGTCCATTCGTCACTGGAGGAGCTATCTCAGCAGGAGACACGGGCCCTAAACAATTATTGTGAAATATCCGATTCTGAAGTCCCGCTCTACCTGCTGCGAAATGTTTGTTTTTTCTGTGATAGCAACGGAGTGCAGGCTTTGCAACAGTGCTTCGAAAAGGCCACCCCAGACACACTCCCCTTCACCGTGGCTCATACCCTCATCAATATAATAGCAAATCTTCGCCTATGGATGAATATTGCCACGGTAATGCAGTGCATTGTGCCGTTGAGAACTGCTGTTATCCGTTACATGTGTAAGTTGTCTGACAAAGATCTTCGAATGGCTGGTACCCGGAATATGACCGACCTCATGTGGGCCGCAGTGAAGGAACCATTGGACACGCATTTCACCTACGACAAAGAAGGTTTGGATTTAGCTTTTAAGTATTTCACTTGTTCCACTTTGACTATTCGGCTTGCTGGTATTGCCCAAATTAACCGTCAGATTGATTTGTATAATGAATGTTGCAATAATGATACTCTTGTTGATGCCGAGAATGTTGGTAACCTTCTTGCTAAATGGCTCCTTGAGAATAAGATCATTGAGCACATATTTGGGCCAAATTTGCATGTCGAAATCATAAAGCAGAGCCAGATAATCCTTAACATCCTAGCTGTAGAAGGTAAAATCACAAATGAGCACATTGACTGTATCTGGGCTGCCAGTCAGTTAAAACACTGCAGCAAGCAGGTGTACGACATTCTGATCCCACGTATCAAAAATCTAGACTTACTGCTGGTGCAGCACTTGTCCAAACTGGTATCTTCTCTTGACCCATCAGCGCACACAGAGTCAACACTCTACCTAGCGTCTGCCCTCCTCAAGTGTATCTGGAGTACATGTGCTACATCCCAGAGTCACGTAGCTGCCGTCCATCACCAACAACCTCCTGATCAGCCCCAGGCCATTGGCCCAGTCTTAGAACAGGATGATGAAGACATTGAACATGGCAAAGCTGGCAAGCCAGATATGAGTAGCAGCGAAAGCCTGCAGTTGTCTGAAGTGGAGACTGACAAAGTAGCAGACACCCACACTGGTAAGAGAGTTGGGCTCACTGATGTTAAAAATGACCACTCTCCCACTGATGATCCTCAAAAAGATGTTAGCAAAATTGATGGTAAAACAGCCTCTTCTCGCCAGCAACCCGGTGTACACTCTAAAAAACATGGCCCGGACCACCGCCAGAAAGCATCCAGAAAAGGTTCCCAACAATATCCTGGCAATAGCGAGAACAGTGATGAGAGTGACTTAGAAGATAGCACGCAGCTTTCTAATCTGGCTAAGGAGTTTGTCCCACCCAGCCAAGTCGGTGGGGGTAGCAGTGGCAGTGAAAGTGACGTGGAATGCAGCGAGTCAAGTGCTGGAGAGGGACAGATATGTGCAGCTCTGAAACATGGCATCCAAAAACGACGAGGTGTGAAGCGTCAACCAGTGCCTCTGAAATGCCAACCGAGAACTCCTCGCAATAGAAATTCACAGGCTTACAGAGATACTGGTCAAGGCACCTGCTCTGACGAAGATGAGGATGATGATGAGGAAGAGGAGGAGGAGGAAGAAGAAGAAGAAGAGGAGGAAGAAGTTGAAGAAGAGGAGGAGGAGGAAGAGATGGAATCGGAGTATGAAGAGTCTGATGAGGACATGTTGAAGCACGACAAGATGGTTCATGTGAAGCATCCGTGTCATGGGGAAAGTGAGGATAGCTCAGATTTTGATGCCAACGAATCGAGACAAGCCAAACTGATGCATGGAGCAAAGCTACATTATGAAAGCCAGCATGGGTTACAAGAACACCGTGTCCAGCAGCAGCAACAAGGCCTGTTAAAACAGGCTTGTCTCGTCTTCCAGCGACAGGGGAAGAAGCACTATCGTATCCGCTCTGGATTACAGCGGTCGGAAAATGGTGGCCGCCTCCAGCAGGGAATTCGAGCAGGCGCTGTCTCACTTGAGGCTCGTGATGATAGCGATGGCATGAGTGCTAGCCATTGTAAAGAATTAGAAGTAGGTGCCGAAGGGGATAAAAAAATGACCATCTCTGATGCTGGAAACTTATCTCAGGACTCGCAAGATTCTCATGATTCCGAAGCGAGGCCATCCACTTCTGCCAACCATGATAGTGCAGACAGTAGCATCCAGGGTGTCGCATCTTCACAGTCAGCTCAAGAATTTGAGAACCGTGGGGATGAGGCTGAGATGTTTGATTGTGCCAACTATATCCAGCATATACAGGCCCATCCCCATGGCCACATCCAGAGTGACTACATAGAGGATATCATGAGCCCCGAGGGAAGCTGTCATAGTTCTCGTATGAGCACAAAATCTGAAAAGAACATGGCAGACTTTGATGGGGAGGAGGTCCTTAGTGATGAAGAACTTGCACAAATAAATGCTCACCCTCATTTTAATGCACACCAGATGCAACAACACTTGGCTAGTATGGCTTCAATGTACCACACTCATATGCCACATGTCATCCACCCTAGACCGTCACAGAAAGAAGTGCCAGTGTCATCGTGTACAAACTTCACATTTGATGATGTTTGCAAGAAGGGTAATACACTTCTTTGGGATCTTGTGCAAGATGACACTGCTTGTCTTTTGCCGGATGGCTTAGTAGTTGAAGCTGAAAAGGACTTGTACACATTGGTTTGTTATTCGCCTGACAGGCGCATAAAAATAAAATTCATTGAAGCTTGCATAGAAAACGTTGCCGCCCACAAGTCAGTGGTTGTTTCTTTACGCTTACTACCCAAGATCTTCAGTTCTTTTCCTCAATACCGAAGCGGTTCGGACAATCATGCTGTCACAATGTGGGCAGAGAAAGAACTCAACATGATGTGTCACTTCTTCAACGATCTCATACATTACACGGAGAACCATAAATCTGGCCAGAAAAGTCACAGCCTCTACAGTCACAAGGAGCAGATAAAGGTAAGGCTGCAATTTTTGACGGGTGTGTTTAGTGCCCCTGGTTCACCGGAGAGTTTCCGTTTGACCCTCGAGCAAGTAGACACGCTATGGGCCTGTCTGGCCACTGATCTTGAATGTTCCGATGAATGTCTCAGTTGGTTTTTGAATCAGGCCAAGAGTAAAGAGCACCACCATGCTATGTGCTTGGATACATTCAAGCACATCTTTTTGGAAAAAATGCCACAGCTTAAACCTGAATCGATGAGTATGATTGGATTAAACCTCTTCCAGCAATTATCACACTTGGCTCGCATTGCCAATGCTTCGCTGGATACTCCATTATCCGAGGATCAAGTTTGTGGCATGGATCAACTGTGGCAGATTGCTCTACGGGCTTTGAATACAGATGTTAGTATTACTGCTATCCAGTTCTTGAACAACTATTATATCAACTATGGAAATGGTCTCTTGGAGAAGGAGGAAGAGTTTATCTGGCGGTGTATGGACAGCCTCCTCACTGCCTCCCAGAATGTAGAAGAGAATCCGGACATGAACCTTCTGGTTATACAGCGGGGTTTGATTCTCCTGAAGAATCACTTGGAAGGTTTTCGCAAACGGTATGCTTACCACTTACGTAACTGGCACATTGATGGTCGGGGCATTGTAAGTCATCTACGCAACGTGCAAGAAAAGCAGTCCGCTCCCATTCGCATTTTATTGCAACCTGCCGGAATCTCTGAAAAAACTCCGTTGGATATGTTGTCTACGGATCTTATTGCCGAGCTTCGTGCTGAAGTTGCTCGATGGTGGGAGGCTCTTCAGAAACAGCAACAGCTTCAGCGGCAGCAGTCATCCGGTAACCATGGCAACTCAATGCTTTCTCCCATTCTCGGTGCCATGTTGGGTGATGGCCCAATCCGCATGATCACTCTTGGACAGGAGTTGACTGTTGACAATGATGAGAAGACATTAAGTGAGATGCAGTTCAAAGACTTACAGTTGGTTTTTGTGTCTGTTGGTGCCAGCCGACCCCAGCGGAAAATGGACGGCACCTTACCATCTTCTTGTCTTCCTTCCCCAAGTCCTGAGCGCTTGCCAATGATGATTCTGTTGAAGGATCCTAATTTTGAGAGACTCCTCACACTTCTTGAGCAGCTTAGCAATCTCAGCTTCCAGACTGCCGATTTGGAAAGCAAGGAGAGGTGGAATTTGCAGAGCAAGTCCAAGATCTTTTCTCGTCGTGTTTGGGAGCTGCTTATGCTCCTGCCAACCAGTCCCGAGATGCTGGATGGCTTCAAAAGTATAATGCCATCGACCCCCAGTGAGCAACACGAACAGCTAGAAGACAAGATTGACTGGAGTCGGCTGCTTGACCCTCAGCGACCTCACCGGCTCATGTATTCTCTCCAGATAGTAGAGTCCCTTTCAAAAAACCCCAGGAGTAAGAAAAAATCTGTATCCCAGTCAAGTGGCTGTGACACGGACTCTGAGATGAGTGTCGAGGGTCAGGAATTACCAGAAGAGATCTGGACAAAACAGTTTGTATCTAAAGGAGGCCTCAGCCATCTGGTAAACATTTTCAAGTCTGGCACACTGCAAGCAAAAGGTGGGGAGACCTGGAACCAGTGGAATCAAGAATGCTTGGCCTACCTGTTGCGTCTGATCAGTCAGTTCTCGGTAGAAAGGTCCGATGCCGAGGCTGGACACGATGATGTGTTTGACAATTATGAAATACCACGGAAGAAGATGAAACGTCAAAAGAGTAATTGTGACAAGATTGTTGTTCCTCGACTGAACCAGACAATCATGTCTATGCTGAACGTAAGCACTGACCTGCAGATTATTATGCAGATTCTCTTTGATGCTGCCATTCCAATCGAGACCAACCTTTGCAATACTGGAACCTGGGGTCGCCCAGAAGTCGTTCACTATGCACTCAACTTCTTAGTGTCATGGGCTTATTCTTGTGAAGAACTGAAGAATGAGTTTTGTATGACACCCAACTTCAACACTTGGCTGAAGAGGCTGACACTGGAAGCACCTGAACCATGTGTACGGAAGGAAGTATGCACAGGATTATACCAATTATGCTTGGGAAAGACTTCTGAGAATAGGAGTGGATATGCATTCCTGTTACCCATATTGTCAAGCATGCTTTCCTTCTTACATGAAGCCCTGCTGATAAAGCCTCAGTTGAATGATGCCTATTTGCAAGAGGAAAAGAAAGAAACATACGGTCCCGGGTGCCGAGATTACTTTTGGCTAGTATGCCGCTTTGTTGACAATATTTCACGTGATGATGCAAACCACAATTCTGATAGTCCAGTGAACTTGGACACCCTTTGCAAAGAGGTTGCAAATCACATCATCTCCCGTTCATTCTATGAAACAAGGCATGGTTATGAAGAAGATGATGCTTTGATTGGACTCTTGAATCTATGTACCGCTAATCTGAAGCATGACCCTCCATTCAAGACATCTGAAAAGGGTCGGGTATTTCTTGAAGACATCTTTTGGTGCCTCTTTGCTTTGCCATCACCCAGCAACCGGAATCTACCAAAGTGTAAAAGCCAGGCCTCCCGGGCAGCTGCCTATGATCTTTTGGTTGAGATGGTCAAGGGAAGTGTTGACAATTATACGATCCTCCATGATAAAATGATGAAACAACACAGTAAAGATTCCCATGCTCCATACCCCTGGGACTACTGGCCCCACGAAGATGGAAGATCAAAATGTGGTTATGTGGGCCTCACCAACCTAGGAGCCACATGCTACATGGCTACCTGCATGCAACATCTGTATATGATTCCACAAGCCCGCCAATCTGTGCTGCAGGCCAAGTGCACAGAGCAGACAAAACATGAGAGTACTTTAATTGAATTACAGAAGATCTTTGCTTATCTCCAGGAGAGTGAACGCAAAGCGTACAACCCCAAAAGTTTTTGCAAAACTTACACAATGGATAAGCAGCCGTTAAACACTGGAGAGCAGAAGGACATGACTGAGTTTTTCACAGATCTTATCACAAAACTGGAAGAGATGTCAACTGACATGAAGAAACTAGTGAAGAGTTTGTTTGGTGGCGTTCTAACAAACAACGTGGTCTCCCTCGACTGCCCACATGTCAGCCGTACTGTGGAAGAGTTCTACACCGTCCGATGCCAGGTCACCGATATGAAAAACCTGTATGACTCTCTTGATGAGGTCACCGTGAAAGATATGCTAGAAGGTGACAATATGTACACTTGTTCCAAGTGCCAGAAAAAGGTCCGTGCTGAGAAGCGAGCCTGCTTTCGTAAATTACCCAAAATCCTCTGCTTCAACACCATGCGTTACACCTTCAATATGGTGACAATGATGAAGGAGAAAGTGAACACTCACTTTTCATTCCCTCTGCGTTTGGACATGTCCCAGTACATGGAGGTGACATTAATGGGACCAGACAAGTTGCAAGATGACGATGAAAAGAATGGTAATAATTTCACTGAGGACAACGACTCTGAGTGCTATGAATATGAGCTAATTGGGGTGACAGTGCACACAGGCACGGCTGATGGGGGTCACTATTACAGCTTTATTCGAGACCGTATAAATCAGTCTAAAACTGGACAGGACAAGTGGTACCTGTTCAATGATGCTGAGGTGAAGCCATTTGATCCTAGCCAAATTGCGGCTGAGTGTTTTGGAGGAGAAATGACCAGTAAAACTTACGACTCAGTTACTGATAAATTTATGGATTTTTCTTTTGAGAAGACCAATAGTGCCTACATGTTGTTTTATGAACGGTGTTCTCCAAAGAAAAAAGAAGTGCCTACAGATGAAGAGGATCTCATATCAGACCCACCCCAAAAGTTCAACTTCGACCTCTCAAAAGAGCTGGCTGACTGGATATGGCAGGACAACATGCAGTTCCTGCAAGACAAGAACATATTTGAGCACACTTATTTCGGATTCATGCTTCAGCTCTGTGGCTATATTCAGACAACGCTGCCTCGAGATGACCCTCGGAAAGTGCCCCTAATGGCTGCCCAGTTGAGTGCTTCATTTGTCCTGGAGACTCACATTCATGCCAAGGAGAAGCCAACCATGCTTCAGTGGATTGAATTGCTAACAAAACAGTTTAATTCTTGCCAAGCAGCCTGTGAATGGTTCCTGGAGCATATGTCGGAATGTGACTGGTGGCCACAACAAATACTCATTAAATGTCCTAACCAAATGGTACGACAAATGTTCCAACGTCTGCTTGTACATGTTATAACTCAGCTAAAGAGCGTGCGATATGACTTGCTACCTTCTGTCAACGGTGCAGAAGAAGGGGTAGACTCGAACAACCTTAGCAATCGCACATGTGCAACAAAATTCATCAAACGGATGTTATCCATCCTGGAACATGGTGTGAGACCCCATAGCAAGCACCTTACAGAGTATTTCAGCTTCTTGCTTGAATTCGCCAAAATGGGGGATGAGGAATGCTTTTTCTTGATCAACATTAACGCTATCTCAACCATCGTTAACTTCTACATGGGACAGAAGGCGCAAGAGAATTATGTTGAAATATTATCTGATGATGAAGAAGAAGATGATGTCATTGCCATGCCTGAAGATAAGCACCGGCCTCTGGCTTTAGACAAAATGATTGCGCTCATTGCTCAGCTTGTGGAACGCTCAAGGGGAGAAGACAACCAGCTGCGTCTCTCCGAGAAGGATTATAACAGCATTATTGGAGGTAAGAACTTCCCGTTTCTCTACAATCAAATTAAGGATCACATAAATGTACGCCAGACTTGCAACCTGATATTTAGCCTTTGCCGGTGGAATGACTCCCTCGCAACGGCCATAGTGCAGATGTTGTTCAACGCCGTGAAGAAACTTAATGCTGAGCAAGCACAGCCTTTCTTCAAACTTATGTCTTATTTGGTTGAATTTATTGGGGGGCCTCCAGGCATGCCACCTTTCATGCAATACATCCTTCAACGTTTCTGGGAGCTCACTGAGTGCTGCCCTCACCAGTGCCTTGAATGGCTGTCAACACAAGTGACCAGAAACAAAATAGCCAATGCCTGGGTCCTCCAGCAAATGGACAACTGGGTGGAAGCCCATCTTATTGCACACAACAACGTGCGCGTGAGGAATGCTGCTAGTTTCCTTCTAGTTTCTCTAGTGCCAAATCTGAATTTCCGCCAGGCCTTCCGAACCGCAAGGAGCATCTTGAGCCCCCATAAAGAGCTTCTGCTCTCATCAGATGCTTTAGCAGTCCTCCATCAAATCTATGAACACTTGCTCTCACTCCTTTCTCGTGCACGCCTGTATGTTGACCCTCAAACGCATGGCACTAGCAAGCTGGTCTGCTATTTTGCTGTCATGACGTACTGCTTGATTTCCAAAAAGGAGAAGCTCATGTTTGGCCGCTATTTTGCTGACTTGTGGCAGCTGTTCCAGCCCAAATTATCTGAACCACAGATTTCAATGCATCATAACAAGCAGGCCATGCTTCTATTTTGGTACCAAGTGTGTGTTGACTGCCCTGACAATGTAAAGCTTATTGTAACCAACACTCATGTATGTAAAAACATTGCATTCAACTACATCCTTGCAGACCATGATGACCAGGAGGTTGTTATGTTCAACCGCTGTATGCTTCCGGCTTACTACGGTCTGCTGCGCATCTGCTGCTTACAGTCTCGGTCCTTCACCCGCCAGCTTGCCCAACACCAGAACATCTTATGGGCTTTCAAGAACATCTCGCCCTACCCTGCGCAGTACACTGCCGCTGTTGAAGAGCTTTTTAAAATGATGAGGGTGATGGCCATGAAACATCCTGACAGTACGGAGGAAGAATCGAAAGCCATCAACAATTTTCGGCGGACTACGATACAGATGTACCTGCAGCATCTTGATGCCCGTTCTGGCTGGCAGACCCTTATCAATAGTTTCAAGATTCTGGTGGACAGCACTGATGACCGTCTGCTGATTATCTATCAGCAAGGACTGCAAATGATCACCGAGGCCTTCTTTACACTTCATGTCATGTATCACGAAGCTACCGCCTGCCATGTGACTGGGGACATTGTTGACCTCATGACGCTGCTGCTGCCTGTTCTCAAAGTGGCCAGGCATTACCTGGAGCGGAAGAACCCGACAACATTGCATGTCAAGGAATGCATCTTCAACTGGAACGAGCGTGCTGAATTTGTACGGAAACTCCTCACCTTGCTCAACTCTTATACTCCACCCGAAATTCGGCAGAGTTGCTTCGAGGTTCTGAAAGAAATGGTACTTACCTTCCAAAAAGATATTATACTAACTATAGTCACAATCCTGCGGGATTCTCACAAGGCGTTTCAAGACTCAAACCTTGTTGTCTCCATGGGTCCTTACTTCCCACGGAGGGGTCAGAAGCCTATTTGCTCTAAATCCAATGTTCGACCCCCACGACCACAGTTTCAAATGTTCTTACTCTCAAATCAGCTAGAGGCGACTCGTGGTGTCGATGAAGCATATGATGCTGCTCTCTCTGACTTTTTCACTCCATATCACTTGTTCATTGACCTGTTGTGCCGAGTTGCTGTAAACCAGCACAACTTGACCAAAGACTTAATCAACCTGAGTGCAATGGTTGCTTATGAAGGTGTACCTCTGCATTCACTCTATTTTGCAAAGCTCTGGAACGAGATTTACCACTTGGAGCAGTTTGATAAGAGCTGTATCAAACTGCTGTGCAACAGCTATTACTTCATCGAGTATGTGAATGCAGTGCTGTTAGACGAGCGTATGTCTCTGAATAGCCCAATCATCTACCAGTTCTTCTGCAATTTCTTTCCCAAGGTCCACCAGCAGGTGTTAAATGACCCTGGCCAGAGTCTGCTGGACAGTCTTGTGGCATCCATTACTGCTGAAAAGTCGGCCACAGAAAATGTCAAAACCGACCAAGAACTGTTTGCCATTTGCCAGCGCATCAACGGCGACCTCCGAGCTATGCTGCTGATCTTTTCCGTGCAGCCACCGAAACAACTGAGCAACCTGCTCACTGACAGCTTACAGCACATCCACAAGGTGTGCTGTGAATACCAGCAACGACAGAGGGCAGAGATGGGAAACAATGCTTGTGACGATCCTCCCTGCTCCCCATCATCTTCCTCATCCCTTGCCAGCACTCCAACGGCTTGCTCATCATCAGGCACCACCACCACAACCACCACCAACACTACCAACACGCTCACCACTACCACTTCTACTACCACCACCACTGCATCCACCACTGGTAGTGTGGATAGTACCTCCACTACCACTGCGACTCCTATCTCTACCACTTCTCTAACGACTACTTCTCCAGAATCACCTGTGAACACTCCGGCTGTAAATGCTAACATCCCAATGGTTACCAGCAATGTCACTGACTCCGAACTTGCTGAGGACCAGGCTCCATCCCTGGCATCTCCAGAAAAGCTGGCTGGTTCCTCTGAGCAGGTAGGAACTACCGAGGTTGAGGACTCCTTAGAAACTCCATCGAAGCGTCGCCGTCTCAGTGAAAACGAAATGGTGGATACTGTAAATAATGATGACACATCCACAGGATTTCAGATGAGCACAGTTTCCCCTACGTCCGATAGTGGTGACTGTGGCAATGAAGCTGGCGGTCCCAGTAGTGGTGGTAGCAGCAGCAGCAGTAATATGCTTTCGTCGAACGAGGCCAAAGAACATCAAGAATTGTCGAAATGCAGTCAGCAGAGTCCCAGCAGGGATTTGGCACCTGATGTTACAGCATCGGCATCAACCTCTCCATCCTCCGCAACGACAACAGCAAGTAATTCTGCAGCAGGAACTTCCACAACTATCGGTCGTTCTATTCACAGAGAAAAGCCAAATTTCATAGACACAGTTATTAAGCACATTGAACATTTGTATGGATTTCTTGGACGAAAGTAAGATGTACTGTGAAATTGATAGAATTCGTCTCTTCTCTCTATAATTAATTTGATTAAATGATTTTTAATTTAATTGAATTAATTAATCTCTCTTGTAATTCTGCTAATCTTTAAGACAACTTTCTCTCTTGCTCTTTTTTTTTTTTTTTTTTTTCTCCCTTACTAAATTACCTCTTCCATCTGCTAATTTTGAATATTTTCTTTTTTTAAATATTTTTTTAAAAATGTTATTTTTACTTTTACTGCCTCATCTTCTTCATCTTCTGCTTCTCCATTTTGCTACTGTCTCATCATAAAACTGAACAAACCTTTTATAATTTTTTTTTTTTTCCTTTCCAAGCCTTATACTCATTCCAACCCGTTCTATTAGTTAACACTCCTCTCTTCAACATAACAAGCCTGTGCTTATGTGGCAGATTGTAATTCTTTCTTTGGTTCATTCAAAGGTTCTGTTTTCAGATACATTCATTAATGTGTTCTGTTGAGAATTTCTGGCTACTTGCAGGTTATTCGCAGACCCAGGACATTGCTTACTAGGTAAGAATGAAATGATTATAACTGATTTAAGTATCATATATAAAATATGTTACTTAATACACGGAGAAAATACTTTAACAGAAAAAGTAAGGAAAGTCAATAAATTTTCTTATGTTGAGATATATCTTTTTCTTTTTAATTAAACATTTGCGAAGGCATTCATTGCTTTTCTTTGTTCATTGAGAGTTTTTATTCTTTCATTTTTTTTTTTTCCCCCCCTTCGAATTCACTCTTCTTTCAGCCTAGTAAAAATGTCACCTTTTTTCAATAAGGAACAGAAAAGTATGATCTGAGGAATTAATTTTTTTGCAATTAAATGCATTTGATTTCAGTATCAACTGTAAGAGAAAAGTGTAAAGTTAAAAAAAGAATCTTTTTCTTATGTCATTAACTGCTTATTATAGAAGGGGAAAGAAAAACAAACTCTGAAATGAAGAAATTCATTAGGTTCATTGTCATCGTCATCAGCTTGGTCATTGCTGTCAACTGTCCAGTATGTTCCTGATGCACTGTTTCCAACGGGCCCTCTTGGCTGACAGATCTTTCATAGTTGTTAGCCAAGTGGTTTGGGTCTTTTTCTTTGAACCCCCCCCCCCCGTCCCCGCACCCATCCTCAATCATACAAACACACGAACAAGCACCAGATTTGGAACTTCGCCCAACAATGTCAGGGGGTCTTTGAGACCTTTCTTCTTCAAAGTCATCACAGGAGCTCCTTGTGGTTTCCTCTATGATAGCTTTGGCCAGCTCATAGGTCATGTAAGGAAGCGTCTCAGCGTTATTCATAGAACATGTTCCGATCATTTTTCCTTTCCCTTATACGCGTATAATTTGAAATTTCATGTTCAAACTAGTTTCTCAAAGGTCTAATTACTCCTGTCAATGTTCATTAAATATTTTTACCTGGTTAAATATGATTGCAGAATCTATTTTTATACCAGTAGAAAGGTGTGTGCTGTACAATGTATTTTCCCACCTCACTCCTGCTCTCCCAGATAGCGATGGAATGATTTACCTGACTGAGCCCTGGTAAAATCAATGATTTATCTTTGGCTTAAAAGACAGACTTCAGTGTACGTTATTATCAAGATGTAAAACAGAAGGATATCTACACAGCCACAGAACGTCTTTCTTTTAAACACACGTACACATCAGGACTCTTCTGTTAAATGTGAGTGACCTGATCCCCAAAATTGAAGCTTTTTCATGTATTTTTGTTGAATATGAGATTTCTTCGTTTGTGTTCCTAATGGTTGTAACCTTTAAAGATTCCTTAATGTTTGATTGAAATTCTTATGGTAATTGTCCCAATTATAGATTGTTAAGCATATTTCTGCTATGGTTTCTATTTCTTGGTTTCCTCTTTCATCTCAATGTATATGCCATCTTCTGTGAGGAAATATACCCATGAATAACTGCTCTTATATGTATTAGATTAATTGCTACAAAACCTAGCATTTTTTATTTGCTCATCTTTTTTTCCCTGTAACTTTAGAATTCCAGCATCTAATTTTGTTCCTAAATCTTGGATAGATCTTCTGAATACATTTATCACCTTCCTTTTCCCTAAGCGAATTCATTAGGAATTTACTATTTTGTAAGATTTGAGGTGTAAATTTTCCACAAAAATAGAATGTGACTTGATTCAGGTTCTAAAAATTTCTTGAAGAATACAATTGAATTTAAAAGACGTCTCGGGAATTATTGTAGTTATCTCCCTTTTCTCGAAGAATTTGAAAACTTGCATTATAACATATTCTCTTTTTCTGCACATAAACTGTAAAAACTAGCTGCACAGTGTATTTTCAGATTACCAGGAAAAATAAAAAAGTTCTTGATTTTGTTCAAGCTATTTACAGAACTTGAATATTTGTTGAATAATGCTTTTCTAGAAATCCCTCTGCATGAAGGATTCGAAGGTAACAGGAAATCTATTTCTGTGGCTCTCAGTAAAAAAATATGTTGCTGCCACCTGAAATTTAAAAACACTGCAACCTATCAATGGCGGTGAAATAGTTTAAGTTTGCTCCCTTTTGATATTTATGGGTCACCACGTTTTAAATTGACTCTTCAGTTCATCTTTATTTGGAAACGACTTTTGACATCCCTGAACAGACTTTATTTATGTTCTACTTGATCAATTTTTCTTTCTTGTATAAAGCATTTCTTATTGTACTTTGAATTGTCTTGAGTATTTCTAAGAAAACATCTTTTTTGATAAATAATTGAAAGCATTAAAATAATATCCTATGTATTTTTTTTTTTGTATGAAGCATTTTTAAAATTACTTAAAATTGACAAGATTATTTAAAAAAAAAAAAAATTCCATCCCGTTGAATAATTAAAAGAAATATTTGGAAATAACTTATTGATATCTCTAAACAAACTTTATCATTGTTTTACTAACTCAATTTCATTTTTTTTGTAAAAGCCATTTTTCATAGACAGTGGTAATTCTAAAAAATATCCTTTCTATTAAATTATTAGAAACAATAAAATAATAATGTGATAAGGGAAAAGTGTGAAAAAACCTTTTTTAAAAGGAGAATTCTGGTGATAATTATTCCATATAATTTCCTATTTGAATTAGCCTTTCTTTTTTTTTTTTTTCTTTTTTTTTTTTATATACAAAATTATTCAATCTTAAGTTTGTTTTTTTTTTCATGTTTCTTTAATTTATTTCTCTACTGAAATATATTTGAATCTGATTGTATCTGAAAAGACCTCATTACAAAACAGGTTTTATAAGTTGTCACCTCCGCCAAGCACATGTCTGTTACAGTACTTCGAGAGGCTAACGATCGTTTTTTCTCTCCACATTTAAAAGGGAAAAAATAGTCATTACATATCCCAAATATAATGTAAAATATGTTCCCTTTTCTTTCCATTAATTGCTATTTAGTCAAATCTGCAGTTGTATTTATCTTGGCCTCTCTTGTACGCAAGATCGGTGTTTTTAAACTGTCTTCTTTCATCTTAGCCCTCTCTCCTTGTCATCCACTTCAATCTTTTTTTTTTTTTTTTTTTTTTTTTTTTTTTGTCCTTCACTTATCAATTATTTGTGGACCAAAGAAACGGTGTCGACTAACAGTTCCCTGTCACTTGATATTGGAACCATATTTCTTATGGTGGTAATTTTATTTACCTTCTCCTTTTAAATCTTTGCTGTTACATTTCAACTATATGGCTTGTTCAGTACTTCCTCCCATGATCATCTTTTCATATTTATTTCCTCACTCTCTCTCTCTCTTTCCTGCTCTCACTGTGTCTGTATCTCTCTTTATCTCTTTTTCTCCTCCTCCTCCTCCTCCTCCCAAAATCATACTATTGGACGGTAGCTGTTCATTTCACACAAATCTGAAATTTGTAAAGAAAAAGTATAAAATCAATAAAAAAAAAAACAATACAAAAAAGCAGATCAATCAACAAAGCAAAACAAAAAAAACCTGAACTGGTTTCTGGAAACAAAGAAAAAGATGAAAAAAGGCAAAACAAAAACTGTTGATTTGTAGACAAGAAAGAAAAAAAAAAAAACTTCCAATGTCTTTTTTCCTATTTCTTTTACATTGATGTGTAAAAGACAACCACTTTTAAATTTGTAATAAAATCCGATTTCTTTTAAATTCCAGTTACAACTGTTTCTCACAAGATTTGTTCTTTTTTTTTTTCCCCCCCATGTTTTTTTTTTTTCTCTCTCTTTCTAAATTATTTTTGGTCACCTTAGACAAGACCTTTCAGACCCTTTTCTTGAAGGGTTAATAAAATGGGAGATATTTTTTGCCTCAGAAGACTAGTGAATGTCAGTTAAAATAGTTTGTTACTGTTTATTATAATTACCTCCGCTGCATCGTATGTTTGTTCACACAATATCTCCAAAGATTTTTCATTGAAGGGTAAGCCATGGGGTAAGGAACAATTGATTGAATTTGGGACGGATACAGGAAATGAACTTTTTTTCTTTTTGTTTTTTTTTTTTCCCTCAATCTCCTTGCAAGTGGCAGATATATATATATATATATATATATATATATATATATATATATATATATAATATATATTCACTCATTTTTCTCTCCACAATATCCCTGAAAGTTCTCAATCAATTTCAATAACAATTCAAGGAAAGATGAACTAAGAAACAATTGATTAAATTATGGGATGGATTCGAGAATTTTCCTAGTTACCTCCCCTACATCGTAGCCCCATATGAACTAATTTTCAATCAGTTTTTAGATAATGGCATCAGCAGAGATATGTTGTCTCTGACTTCTTTTCAGTTTTAATGATTTATTTTGTCTCTCCTTACACTTTTTTTTTTCCTGTGGTTTTATTTTATCCATTATAGAAACGTTATTTATTTATTTAACATGTTCACTGCCAATCTAGATTGTGCAACTAATGGGCACATCCTCAGTCCAGCAAAAACTAGTTCATTGCTGTAGCTATTTATTTTGCCTTAATCCAAACCATGGAAACAGCCCACGTGTGCATTAGAGGCAATACGTGTGTCATAAGATGTAAATATGCGTTGTGTGGTAGTGAACATGTCAAGGCAGAACAAAAGCTATCAGTCATAAATAATCAAAACAAGCTCAAGTTGTAAATTTGATATCAAATAGGAGTGGTTATTATTATTATTACTTCCCCCCACACACACACATGCCCATCCACCCAATAATTATCCATAATTATTTTTTTAAAGATTATTTGCCATTGGATATTTTCTTTTGTAATATAAAGTTTTATATTAGCTTGGAAAAATGTCATAATCTTACATTTTTATCAGATTTAATTGGCAAAGTTATTGGATTTCGGCTTTTCTGCATATAGAGGTGATGCTCCTACTTAAGACGATCCTATTCCAAAGGAGGAGCTTCAACTGTAATTGTTCCTAGATTACCCATTTTATTAGAACACATCATACCATTTTTTTTTTCTTATTTACCGAAAAGTACTTCCGATCATTGTGGTAGAATGCCTGCCTCTGGTTTATTAAAGTCTAGGGGTCAATCAACCTCCAGCTTTAAGAATCCTGCTCAATGCCCCTAACCACTCAGGACTAGGATTGAAGAACCTCTCCTTTAGACTCTGGATTTTCATAAAATCACCAAAGTTAATCAATATCGAGCCTCACTAGTACCTAGATGGATGACTATTCAGGAATACCAGAATGAAGCTTCAATAGGCCAGGCAAGTGAGAAGTGAGTCTTACTAACAATTGCCTGTATGTACCTAACCCCATGATACTCAATTAGGATATAAGTGGAGAGCAATGAATAATTGCCGAAATTTCTAAATTGATGATAAATGCTGGTTGTTTAAAGAATGTCATCATCACCCTTTTCGTGTCAAGATTTGCCAGACCTCTCTATCATTTGGTTTCATGGAACCAACACTTGAACTTCTAGTGTATCACATCATCCTAATTTTTCAATGACCACAGTTTTGCATATGATCCCTGGGGATCCACATTATGAGTTGTGATGTCAAAGCCAGTGGTTGTCTGAAATTCTTGCAACATAATCTCCCACAAAGCTGAGAAAATGTGGTTTTGATCTCAAAAAAAAAAAAAACGTCCAACTTTCAACATTTATTTACTGACAAATGGATTTTTTCTAAATACAGAGGAAGCCAATTACTGTTATCACTTGGGAGAGGGTATTTTAGATAACAATAACCAACAGATATCAATCAATATAAAAATGGAACTATTTACATTCCTTGTTGAAAATTCACGGCTATAAATGACTTGACATTTTAAAAGATTATTATGAATTTTGATAACAGTTTAATTGTATCATCTGATTATATTGAACAGCTTCCTCTATGTTTAGATCATTAGGATGAAAAGAAATGAAGACTTGGTGTGATAAATGAAAGGATAATACTATGTAGAAGAATAGAACACTGATTTAACTGGCATTTACAAGATCATATTATTGGACTCAAATGATTACTAGTAAATTGATTCTTTCGAAAAGAAGAGTTATGCCCCTTTATATAATAATGCACATTTTCATACAGGTCACCCTCGTAATGCTAGTGTTGGGGTCAAAGAAAGCCAACACTGTTAAGATTGAGTCGCAATCAATTTAGCTATTTTAGAGCTGAATTAACGTTTTATTATATATTACTCATTGAATGTCATATCTGTGTGCAATTTTTCTAGTCTCATGATGATTTTTTTGAAGACTTCAACATCAATAATTTCATCTTTTTCACTCTTGAAAGAAAATATTTAGTGTTAATGAAACCTTTACCAGAAATCACTCTGCTGACATTTTGGCTATAACGTGGAAGCAGAAATGATCAGGAAGAGCTGAGCATGGCCTCCAAGAGGAATTTTATAAGGTGGCACAAATTGATTTTCTCCGGTGCCCCCTGTCTCTATACACAGCACAAACACCCTCGTCTTTTAGCCATCTTGTTTTCATTTGCTATAACCCTTTTAGCATGTCATGCTATATTCCCCCACTGGTAAATGATAATCAACCTGTTTTGGACATATATCAAGACTTGACATGTTTTAACATTAAAAGGAGTGGTGACTGAAGGCGGGTCAGATTGTGTGTTATATATTAAAGTAGCAGGGATACCAAGCATTGCCTGTGGAGACTAATTGTAATTTAGACGAAACAGTAATAAATGTTATTCCCCTATATATTTATCCCAACAGAAAACAGCAAATGAATTAAATGTTTTACACCTGAAAAAGTATCTTTTTACTGAAAAAAAAAATCATACACAAAACAAAACAAATAATGTTGTTCCTCAGTTGATCACTTTTTTCTTTTTTTTTTTTTTTTTTTAATTGATCATCCCTGACTGGGCATGCTGCCAAAAGATGTTGGTCATGTGACTGTTTCTATTGAGTGCCTAACTAGACCTATTTATTGATTGTTTGCCTCACAGAGTTGCCTTTACCATCTTTTATTCTCCATTTGTCTTTGAGGCATATATTTTACAGCTGGATGCCTTTCCTGATTCAAATCTTTCTAGATGGGGAATTTTTTAAAAACATTACATCTACATTGGTTTCTCTGAAGTATAGAAAATTGCTATTATTTCCTTCAAACTTTGCTTTTGTGACCAGGACAGTGATAATCTTGAAAATTTGAAATCAACTTCTTTTCAAATGAATAACAGGCGGATTTGCACATTTTTAATGACATAAAGAAAAACAGTTACATACGAATATCTCTATCCTGGCCACAAAAGTAATGTTTGAAGGGAATAATAGCCATTTTATATACTTTTTATATATAAAGAATTAGAAAATAACACGCACTACCCAGGAATAAGAATTATGTTGCTCCACAGGTGTATTATTTTCAAGTCTTGGTTCCTGATCATAACTACAACTTCTGGTATCTACAGACTAGAGTCAAGCAAAATGACTGACAGGAAGTGGATTAGGGAGAAAATAGCCATTTTGATTTCAGAACAATGATCTGCTGAATGTATTTCTTCTGGAAGTTATAATATAGATAAGTAACAGTATGTAATAATAGAGCACAAAATTACGAGATAATCTCTCCTAAGGAAACTTTGGTTAAAATAATGTTAATGAATATAATTGTATAAAATTCACACTGATTTTTTTATTAAAGGATCAGCGATAGTCAATAATTAAATGTCATTAATACAAAACTGTACATCCAGACGATGGTTGTCTAGTAAATGGTTTTCTGACTGATTGCTTCTTAGTTCATATGAAATCAAACTAATAATCATATAATGGACAATGATGCCCTATAACAATTAAGATGAAGGTAAATAGCAAAAGATTGATGATGATTTTCAATATAAATGTACCGTGCATAAATGAATCACCATAGCCTGCGCATGCACCAGAACTAATTATCTTAATTCTAGATAAAAGATCTATTATTTTTATCTTGAAAAAGAAAATACCAGCATAAGATTCGGGCAACATTCATCCGAAATGACCACGGAGATTCAAAAAGCACTTTTTCTGAAAAAAAACGAATTTCTTGATGGTGCCTAGTGGTGTATTCATGCAAATTTCCAAGGTTATAGACCTCCAAATTATGACCGGGACACACAGACAAGCCTAGAGAGAAAAATCCGTAGCCCATATGACAGATAGGTCGGGTGTGCCATTTGTTGGACTACTGTTATTCGATACTTCAATTAATCAAATTAAATTGGAATACTTATTCTGAACTACCAATAATTATAAACATGGTGAAGAAGGTATCAGAACAGGGAGTGAGTTAAGGGTTTGATTTGTACTCTCACTTGCCACAGAGTTATAGTCATATGCATAAATCGGGGATCACTTGAGCATCCCCCCACCCACACACAGTTTAGATTGGTTTAGAGGGGAGGATGTGAACAATAATCTCTTTCAGGTGGAAGGATGTGAAAGTGATCCCTTCCAACATGCTCCAAGCCATCATTCAGCTTGTAGAGGACCTGCTACCAGCCATTCAGACGGTTACCACAAAACAGCCTTTTAGAGTATAAGTAAAGCCATAACCCTAATGAACAATATCATCTGTAACTCTTTCATAAAATAAAGCATTTAAAAATTAATGCATTCATATAAGGGAACAAATCTTTAACTTTATTTTATGTCAGAATGATTGAGTGTATATTCCTGGATATAATTAACTCCCAAAATATATTCACACCACTCCTCTAATTCTCTGACTTGAGTGTTTTAGAGAAGATTTTCCCTTAAATGTACCCACTTGAGGCCGTCTCCATCAGCCATCAAGCTCACTGTCAAGTCACTTCCTTTGTTTTGAATAAATTTCATAATTTGACCCGTAAAAGTTAACCCTAAAACCTTGACCCTTGGAGGGGAAAAAAATGAGTCTTTACTTTTGATCCCTATAGGAGCTTATTTTTAAAAAAAGAAAGAACACAATTTTTTTAAAAAAAGTTTGATCAGAATATGAGGTAAGGTAAAAACAAAAATCAAAAAAGGTCATTAGAATATGAAGTCAAGTTAAGGAGGAAAAAAAAAAAAACTTCCCCTAAAAAAAAGTGATCACAACAAAACATTCTCTCATGATGTCAAAAAAGTTTCTCCGGGAGTCAATATGTTCTATTCCAGCATCATGCCTGTTGAACACAAAATAAGGGTCTAGTTCCACTTTATAATATCGTAAATCAAACTTTCCTCCTAAAGCATAATGTAACAGTTGAATATCACCCACATTTGTTCTTTTCTTCAAGTTAGAGCATTTGGAGTGGTGGTGCTGAAAGACTACCTACCATGTGTTATTTTTGCTGGGTTACTAACATGCATACATACAAATAGAAAAAAAATTTTTATCATCAACCAAGTATTGAATCTATGAAAATCAAAACTATAGTGGAATAATCAAATTTCACCCCAAAATACAGTAAATTTACTTGACCTGAATTTACAAGAAACCCCAGTTGTAAAAAATTTGAAAGTCATCATTATTTTGTTTGTAATGATGAGATTTATCCAAAAAGTTGCACCTATGCAAATTCCAGTGGCCTTTGATATGAATTGTTGTTTGAAACAAGTTTGACAGAAACATTATCGTGTCACACATTACTCAATGAAGAGATAAAGACTTGGATGGGATCTCTGCTAATATGTATTTATATTTGTATGTGTGTGTGTGTGCACACACACACACACACACACACATATATATATATATATATATATATATATATATAAATATATATATACATATATATATAAGCTTAGATTGAGAATGGAGTTGGAAGATTGTGTTACTGCAATTTTCCAAATGGGGAGGTCCTCTTGCTAAAATCAGCATTTGCAATACTCTAGTGTTGTCATACATCCATATTATTCTAGATATGACGTCTATTCAGGTCTCGAAATCTTCATTCTAAATGAACTGTTAAAATTTTTCAAAAGTCCACAAAATTAATTATCATGGCTGCTTCAAGGTTACATTGCGTCAAAGTGTGTGTGTATAAAATGGGGACAGGATGTCTTTGGGAATGTCCACTTTTCGTGGATGTTCAGATATGGTAGCCCGACAATATATCACATTATTTTTTTTTTTTCTTTCTTTGACTTTGAATACTAACCAATATGCAAAAAATGTCACCTTAAAGGACAATTTTCAGTGCAGGCATCCCCCTATTATAATGCGGTACTTTAGGTCCAAAAAAGCCAACCATGTTATTACTAAACTGCTGTTTTGGAGCCAAGTTTAGCTATTTTGGAGTTGGATTAATATTTTGGTGTCAACTGTCCACAAAACGCATCATAACTGAGGAGGCCTGTAAATACATGAACATCAGAAAAAAGAATAAGTGGAACGTCTCAGATATTCAGGTTTTGAAAGGAAATCAACACTTCCACTCAAGATAAACAGCCAACAAGTAATATTTGGTTACTTGCCATGGGTGGAAATTGAAAACAAACTTACAACATCATTTATCAAGTATCAAGTATTAATTACTTTACTCATATACTATGTAAACAGTATTATTAAGTTGTTCGGAAAATAATGGCTGATTTTATTATACCAAATTTTAATTATGTTGCAATAAAATATACAGTTTATATTTCTCTGGTGTACATGGATATATTGTAAGATTATTCATTGTTTTATAGACTTACGTATGTTTTTTTTTAAATATAATTGTTCACATGTTTCAATTAGGCCATTATTTTCTGAACGACCTAATACTTCTAATTATTACTTTTATGCATGAAAAATTATAAATTTATTTTGCTGTAAAATTAACGAATAGGAGAATTATATTTCAGCTGTTTGCATGTATATTTTGTGTATACACGTGCTCCGACAGTTTAAAGTGTAATTCCTAGTTTGTAATTTTGTGTAAATTTATACTATACATATTACATATGCCATACTATAAGATGAATGGTTTGCTTCAGTTTTTGGAGGATTACTGCTCACTGCGACTAATACGAGCCCCATAGCTGTCTATATCAAGCTTTGGTTGCTGGCACCTTTGTCATAATACCAGCACATTGGATACAGTGTATTATTTGCATTGTCTCTTTTCTAAATTGAGTGTCTATCTTATATCCTAACATATACAATGATTCATAATAACTGTTAGTTTATAAATAAATAGATTTTTTATAAAAAATTTAAAAACGGTGCAAGAAAAGCAGACTGCATCTTATTTGGAATAAGTTGGGCTCTTTATTTTTTTAGTTTTTTTTATCAAGATATATTTTTTGTGCTCTGCTTTGGGGTCCAGATACCCCCACCACACACACCTCCCGGAGCCATACCTGAAATGACTGAATACTTTCCAGGCAGACCACTTGTAACATCTACAAAACACTACTGGAAGAATATATTGATGGAGAAAAAATGGAGGTCACCCAGGGTATAATTTGTAAAAGAATGGACCGCATTGCAATATCAATGTGCAGTAAGAACAGCAATGGAGAGGAAAGAGAAGAGGACTTCTGTGTCATCCAACATCAAAAGCCATGAAACCTGAAGAAGGAGAAAACCTTTTATATATTTATATTTCCTATGGTTCTACATTTTCTTTAGATTATGGTTTTTATATAAATATATATAAGAGGTATCACACCTTGTGTGTGTGTGTTTGTCGTGCTATAAATTCCACCTAAACAAGGGTGTTGCCTAACCAAATTTGGCATGTATACTCAATAGACCTTGGGAAGGATTTAGAGTAAACATTTTACTTCAAAACCTACCCCCTGATCCATTGAGTCTACATGCCAAATTTGATTGGGCTACACCCATGTTTAGGTGTCTTTTATAGACAAGACAAACAGATGATCTTACACCTCCTATATATACAGAAAAAGCTATAGTAAATGCGAAAACCATTGGAGATATGAATGTTTTATTTTTAATTTTCAGAGCCCAGGTATGTAGAATGTTTTCTTCTATGATATGTATACTCATACCATAGTTGGGGATCTATCGATTGCTTTAAGATATTTTATCTAAAATTTTTTGTGTGGCTTTTTTTTAGATTAAATCCCTGTAAGTATATTTTTACTTTCAGCTGAAAGTCATTGCAATCAACGGCAGGTTGGAAATTGTCAAGGAGGAGTCGGTTCATTTTGATTCGGAACTTCCTGAGTTCAAGTAAGATTGGCCGCCGCTTTGTCATTACTCTATGTACAGAAAAAAATGCATCTGCACGATTGGACATTGGGAGACCAAAATTTGACTCGCATGGTTAGGTCAATTTTCATGTATCATCACTTGCAAGTAAATTGTATTGTTACTAGCATAGTACACTTGAAAAAAATGACAGGATTATTTAGATATGTATGAATTATAGAAGTGTTATTTTATTATAAATATATTTATTACAAACAAAATAAGATTGTATTTTTCTTTATATGAATTGAAACAAAAAAGATTTGAAATAAAGAAAATCAGTGAATTAGGGTTGTAGAAAAGGAATTGTGTTTTCTTTTTTTTTCCCGCTATAGAAACTGTCTGAATATTTTTTGTAGTGACAGTCAGGGGTGGGAGAACTGAGTCTAAGTTGAGAGATAAGATGACAAACAGTGGGTTTTTGAGTGGGGAAGGACAGAAGGCAGAGATGTTGTGCATCTTTCTCCTTTCCTTCTCTTTCTTTCCTCATCATAATGGCCCAGGACCAATAAACCCTGCTAGTGTATGTATGTACAGACTTGAAGTGTCCACAGTTACATAGCTCTACTGCTATGTCTTCCATTTCCACTTTGACTCTTTGATGCGAATAGATAAATAAACCAAAATATTAACAAATTTTATGACACTGGTATTCATCCAGCTCCAAAAAGGAGTAAGGCAAGGTGATACCAGCTCACCCAAACTCTTCACAGCCTACCTTGAGATGATCTTCCAAAACCTGAACTGGGAGAATAGAGGAATCAAGATAGTGAATATCTGAGCAACCTCAGATTTACAGATGACATCGTCCTTTTTGTAGAGAACCTACATGACCTCCAACTAATGCTAGATGAACTAAACGATACAAGTCAAAAAAGTCGCCTAACCCATGAACTTCAGTAAAACAAAAATCATGTGCAACAATCACATTGAGAATAAGAACATAACTGTCAAAATCAAAGATGCAAAACTGGGGAAGGTAGACCATTACATCTACCTAGGACAATGAATCTCTATGAGATCCTCAAAAGAAGAGGAAATCAAATGAACCACTCCAGGATGGCAAGCCTGTGGCAGAGCAAGCTTAACTTTCAAAAAAAAGACGATCCTAATAATCCTAAAAAGAAGAGTATACAACCAATGCATTCTCCCAATAGTCACTTATGGAGCTGAAACATGGAACCTAACCAAGAGACGGACCCACAAACTGAGAAGCATGCAACGTGGACATGAGAAAATCATGCTGAACCTCACATTTTTCTGGCCTGTTTTTCGGGATCAAGGTATAGTATCTGTTCGACGGCAGAGCCCGAGGCGCAGTTACTGACATTTGCCCGTCGAATGGGCCGGAGATTGTGTGTGGGTTGACATCAAAGACCGAGTGCGCCGGTTCAAACGTTAGCCAATGAGGTTTCACTGAGGCTGTGTTTGCTAAGTGCATTGGAGAGCCTTTGAACTCATCCTTCGGCTTTCCCATCATTACTCAGCCCAGCTGCGGGGTCTGTGTTTCCCCGGGGCAGCACAGCTCCATTGCACTTAAAGGAGCAGGTCCCCTGGTGGACGCTTTCGTGGCGGATGTTGTCTAGCCATTACGATGAGCTTTTCAACGGTAGCCGCGTCGGCTGGAGCCATTTTTGGAAGGGTTGCTCCTATTTCTTCCCACGTTAAGCCCGACCTTGTGTCACATATTGCTGTGGTGGGACAGTGATTAAATAGATGCTCAACCTTACATGGAGAGATCACAAGACAGCACAGTATATCTTAAGATTCTATTAAAAAACTTGAATGGCAATGTTGCAAGAATGACAGACAACCGATGGACATCACAACTCACAACATGGATTCCCAGAGATCATACACGAAACCGAGGCCAACAGAATACAAGATGGAGAGATGAACTAGACAAATTCAGAAAATACTGGCTCCACGACGCCCATGATTGAGAATTGTGGCAAATCCTGCGGAAGGTCTATGCCCAACAATGGACATTAAAAGACTAATGATGAGGATTCATATGTATAGATTGTTTTAATTAAATTTAAACTATGTATGTATTTATTTTGTCCAAAAAAAAAGAAGAAAATATCTGTGAAAAAAATTAATTAGTAAAAAAAAAGTTGTCATATTGACCTATCACATCATCTTGACATAAAGTTGCATAAACAGGCAGTGATACTTGAAAATTGACCGAATCAAGCATGGTGAACTTTGGTCCCCCATCATACAATGGTGCCAAAGAATTTTTCAAAATAATTATTTAGATTCATCAGATTTTTTTGTTGCTAATTTGCTGTGTACAAAATAAATGAGTGCCAACAAATCATTTCGAAAAAAGTTGATATTCCAGTTGTTTTTAAAGCTATAATGCTCAGTTTCGATATTCTGATTGTTGAACACTCTATAAATCATAATGCTGAGTGTTCAAGCTTAAAAGTATAAAAAAAGAGCTGAGCATTGTAGAATAACAAAAATATCAACTTTTTAAAAATAATGCGTTGGGCACCCATCATGCCTGACCACTCAAATAAAAATGGAATTAGAAAATAAATTCCTAATTGTAATAGAAAATCTGATTTTTCTGATCAAAATATTGTACAGCTCAGTTATGATGCAAGTGTTGGTGTCCAAGAAAGCCAACTGTGTTATAATCAAGGCACAATGACTGGCAATATTGAAGGGCAGGTGATAGATGAAAGATGGCAAACATTGTATATCATATTTAAACTAAGTGAGGTATAAACAAAGGCGTTTTTTAATGTTTGATTTTTATTAAATAGTACCTTCAAAATAATGATATATTACAAAGTATACCAAATTTCAGTATCCAAAAACAAAATATTCAAATATTCACATCAGTGACTACAATACATTGTATCTGAATTTCTTTGTGGAAAGAGGGAAGAAATTAATTGAAAAGGGCTTCGTTCATTCATTAATGGAATGATTTTGTCTAATCCATTTCATTTTTACTGGCGATAATGTCAGTAAAAATGTTGGTGTCCACCGCCCACATTATGTTGTAAACCATGCTATAATGGGCTGCATTATAATGGGAGAGGCATAAATTTTTCAGCTCTGTTAAAAACATGATTCTAAAAAGAAATTAGTCTGTTTCCATTATATGTACTTCAATATTTACTTGTACTTTTTGCATATCAGACAGAGATGCTATAAATATGTGTTAAAATTGTTTTCAACTAAAATAATCTTAAAATGGCATGATAGATTTTTAAAGAACTCCCTTGTAACATTTTTAGTCTTTTCAGTAGAATAGAAAAAAATTTCAAATGACCCTATATGAAACTACAGAAACTTGTGAAATGTATTGTTCTTCATCAATTTTTGCAATACCTTAATACATTGTTTGCATTTAGGAGTGACACATAAAAGCCATTTTATTTGTAGAATATTTTGTGAAAAGTTGCTTTGTTTTGCAAGTCGGGTTATTAAAATTTGACCCTGACCCCACCCCATTCAGATTATAAGGACTTTAAATCAAGTAGACATTTTCATGCAAATGAATAGAGGTGTGGTGGGTTGGTGGTATTTGAACTCTTCAAAGAGCTTTATAAATAGTACTACTAATTATATTGTATTTCTATAAACAAATCTCACTGAGTGTTAGAGGGGCCCCTTAGGGAGCTAAGCCCTTTGAAACCTCAAAGCCCCTGTGAATGATTATAAATCATAAACCTCTCCTTGTCACTTTCTTCCAAAATACAGAAGATTTGATTTCATTATCTGAGTAAATTGGTTCAAAATAAACTCTAGTGCAATTGAGGTAAATAGATATTTATTGGGCTAAACTAACTTTGTAACAGAGTTTTATTCACGGATCACCAATGGGAGGTGCATAAAAATGAGGGTATTGTCTTCCTATAAATCTACCAGCTTCGCTGACAGAAATCATGAGTGTACAAAATCAGGCTGAGTTGATAGCTGCTACTGATACTGTTAGTGTGACATGGTCAGAGAAGAGAAAAGAAAGTTCAATGAGAGAGGAGGAAAGAAAAAAAGTTTAATAGCAGAGTTGGAAGGGAGAGAGGAGAAGAGAAAGGTAGTTTAATAAAAGGGGAGAAATCCAGTTTAATAAGAGGGTATGAATGGAGATGGGGCTGATCGCTGCTACTGATACTATGTGTGACTGACACAGTTCTTCCATGTATGATGATTTACATGTGAGATTTTGTCTATAAAGTTTTCCAGCTACATTTCATTCTCTAATAATTCTTCAGATATAGACAGAAGATTAAATGCCTTGAATCTTTCTTGATGCAGGACTTCAGGTGGTGCCCATTCTCAACCTGATGGTACAACATTCACAGCACCCACTTTGATGTGGATTAAGGTAAGTGAGAAATCAAATCAGACAAATGGTCACTTTCATTTGAAAATTCAAATTGAGATATCCTGCTTCACAAAAAAATGAAGCATTATTTATAGTGAAAATGAACTCTGATAATCAATGTTTGTATTAATATCTGTACCTCGATAAATCACCATAGCCTACACATGTATCAGAACTAATTATCTGAAAAAAAAAAATATCTGAAAAGTACCAGCACAAGATTTGGGCATTGTCGGCCCAAAATGACCATAGAGACCTTAAAAGGCACTTTCTTGAAAAAATTAAAAAAAAACATTTCTTAAAGAGAAAAGAATCTGTTAGGCTAGGGTCATTCAAAAGTTGTGGAACTGGTACTGGCATGGATATTGGGCTTGCAATGCCACCCTGTAGAAACCAACACTTGCTAAAGATGACTGGTGTGTGTGCTGAAGGTTTAATCAGATCCAGGATATTAGATTAATTGCTCAAAGAATGAACATTCAAATTATTTTGTTCTCTTTTTCTCTCCTGTTTAACTCTTTCAGATTTGATAAAAATTGCCTCATTTTACCTGAAGTGGCAGCAGACCCCTAGAGCTAGTTAGCCAGGAGAGTTAAATTCCTGCCAAACGGGGCCTTGATCCTATCTGTGGACCATAGGATGCAAACCTTTGGTTTAAAGGATGGGGTTGACTTTGAACATATTGCATTTTACCTTGAAACTCCATTGCACAGGCTGAAGGGTTATTTTGTGTTCCTGGCATCCTACCATCTAAAGATCTTAGAATCATGAAAAACCCTCCCCAAATATTTGTCCGCAAAGCCATACCATTCATTCATTCATATTCACTTTTCACTAAGTTACCTATAAGTTAACCAGTATTAAAATCTTAGACCCCCTAATTCAGATTTACCATATCTGATGGCATGTTGGACAGATAGCTCAATAAGAAAACCTTCTTTTCAGATGGTCATGATCAGTTTGGATTCAATTTATGATAGAGTAGATATTTGTTAATGGAAGGATCTTTACCCTCACATATATGACAGTGATTTTTGTAAGAATAGTCCAACTTATATACCATCAAATATTCTTTTATTTAAGATCCAGAGACTTTTAGGAACCCATGACAATACAAATATGTATATATACTGACGATAATATAAGTAAAAATGTTGGTGTTTGCCAGCCACCTTACATGTATGGCATAAACTATATAATAAGAAAGGGTGGTGATGTTTGATCAACACTGCTGGAGTGCCATGTCAATATAACTGTTTTGTTTTTAAAATCCCCAAAACAGTTACATCGTAGACAACTGATGATCCCAACAAGAGACAATTTATACATTGTATCATAATGACCAAGTATTTGCGAAACAGGGAAAAAAACACTGAAGAAAATTACAATTATTGTGTTGAGAGATATTGGGAAATAGTTGACTGAAGTGACACAAAAATATCTTTGGCAAAAGTTTCCCAGCATTGGTGTTCAAAGCTGTAAAGCTTTCAAGACTGTATATTTTTTTTCCATAAAATCATTACCTCATGTATGAAATGACTTAAACAGGCAAACTAATGGTAAAAGTAGTACAGATTCAATAAATTGATCTTGTCTGAATTTTATTAGACAGGGTGTTTCAATCATTGTGTGTATTATAGTTGGACCATTTCCCGTTTACCCTTTAAGTGAAACTGTGAAAAAAATTTTAGATTCCAGATTTAACCATGAAACCAAAGCATGAAGGATTCAGCATGCCAAGTAAGATATGAGAATTCATTCTAGGGTTATGATGTGTCAAGTAGAATATAAACATGCTTTCTTGAATTAAAATTTTAGAAAAAGGATGTAATGTGTCAAATAGCATGTATTCCAGGATTTTTAAAAATGGAAGACAAATCAGATGAAAGAAGATAGAAAGATAACATCCAAAGAAGGCTGGAGAAATAACAACATAGATGAGAAAATAGTCTCTCTATATCACATGCAATGATCAATAAACAGATTTTATTTATTGAATTGACATACATACTTATTCAGCTGACAGATTATGTAGGCAGGCAAATGCGTCTGACAGGCAATCAATCTAACTGAATCAATAGGTTGGATAATAATCTTTACATCAGTATTTCCAAAACTTTTTTGGCAACAAACCAAAGCAGAGAATGGGGGAGGGCAAAATTTCAGTCTTTCTTCATTTCGTTTTATTCAATAACTGTTTTGGCCACAACCCTGAGCAGAGAATTGGGGGCTGGGAGAAACAAAATTTCAGTCTTTCTTCATTTAGTTTTTATTCGATGAGTTTCACTGAATTTTGTTTTAATTTAATAATCATGCACAAAAATTTGACGTGAACAAATTAGAATACATCAGAAGTTTCCATACATTTTTTTGATGCCTTATTATTTGCAGCCATTCTCCTGTTCCAGAGCCTCAAATATGATTTATATTTCAAAATTGTGATGTAAATATATTTGCATTTTTTTTTATTCTTGATATTTTTTAAAATATTTATCATTATATTTCTTTTTTTCTTTTTTTTTTTACATTTTTCAAAATTTTCTTTTTTTAATTGTTATTCTTTTTAAACCATCTGGGTGTCAGAGATTCTTGCAGGCTGCATCAATATCTTTTTTTTCCTTTCTCTAAAATGTAAAAAGTGGGGAGGTACAGGGTAGCTTAATGGTTAGCGGGATGGAAAAATGGAATCAGTGGACAGAGTTTGAGTTTTGATCTTGTTTGTTGACATTCACTTTGCTGATGCCCTTGAGATAGGCATGAATCCACTTCTCCCTACCCACAAGCTATGGGTAAATAGCTGATCAGTTGGAGCTCTTTAGCCATGTAAGTAGATTATTCAGACAAAAAACCTACTGCTTGGCAGTCACCATAGCTAGTCCAAAGCCCAGATGAAGGAGGAGATTTGAACATTGGGCTTATAACTCTACTCTATAAAACCTATTCGCTACTGGAGTAGAGTGGTTGTGACCTTATGCTCTACAAGAAGTGTACAGGAATGAACAAAAAACAACTCAAAAAGAGATTGATGCAGTCTGCAAGAATCTCTGAACTATCTATAGCAGAAAACCCCTTCTACTAGATCAATTACACACCTGAGAAACACCTAAATGCAGTAATCAATACAACAAGGATGAGGATATTAGTCTGAATGACTCATGAATTAATGATAATAACTCGTTACAGAATTTCCAATAATAAAATAAATTCATTTTAGTCTTAATCTTGTTAAACAGGGTGTTTCAATCATTGTGAGTGTTATAGTTGAAATATTTTCCTCATCTGTTATTTATTTTACAACAGAAAGGAAGCAAAGAAGACTGGAAGGAGGCTGGAAAGTAAATCTGCTAAAACATTGTGAAAGAAATCACAGAATGGACAAGAAAATAGTCCAAATATAACACACACAACAATTAAAAGGGAATTTATCATTGAATCTCAAAATCAAAAAAATGTCTATTGAAAAATTGCATCACTGAACTGTAATAATAAAAATGACAGAAGCAGTAATGCAATAAAAATATATAAAATCCCCCATGATATGTAATAATTTATATTAGGTTGATGCAAAAATTAGCAATGACATTTTATGTTAGGGAAATCTTAGAAGTATCTTTGAGTTTTGCTCAGCTTGTTATTACTTGTGGGTGCATGGTCTTGAAAATTGTTTGCAGAAAAATGATAATTTTACTTTATTTTAGTGAAAATCATTGCTTAATATAAAATGCAATGGTTACCCTTTATTTTTAATCTGTAAAAAGTCCAGCTGAAAAAAGGCAATGGTCACTGAAACTGATGGTAATGATGCAGTATGTGCAAGCACATGTCAGGAATAGTTTAAGTACAGAAAAGGAGATTTTGAGCTCAAAGAGAGAACAATTGTGGTAGACCTTTTAAAACTGATGAATTGGAGGAACTTTTGAAGGGAAATACAGCAGAAATAACAAATGAACTCTCAGAAAAAATACAGTTGATTCAATAAAAACAAATAAAATACAAAATGGAATTTTGTACTACTAGGGCTGTGCCAATTCTAAATGTCCATGTTTCAAAGGGACCGGACTTTATAGTTTGTTAAGCAGCCTGCTTTAATAATAATCATGTAAAATGATTTTCCGTCTGTCATATAAAACTACAGCTTCAAAGTATTTCAAATACTTCTCTTTAGTGTTGCCGATTTAAATATTTTGTGTCAAAATTTAGATATTCTGTATTTAAATTTAGATCTATAATTTTAGATGAAAGATATATAGTGAGTAATTTTTTATAGTCTCAAGAACTGCTGATCAAAAACACTCCAGACTCAATACTGCAATGCCTTGTGAGCTGACTAACAGATATGGTGAATGTCAACTTTATACAAGGGCTAGTTGTCTAGTAATCTCAGTGTATTAGATTTCTCAAGAACCATCGATCCAAACAACTTCAAAATCAACTCTGAAATGTCTGGTTTGCTGACTGATATAACTGGTGAATTTCAATTCTTTACAATAGTGAGTTGTTGAGTATTTACAGTGTTTACATGCTGAGATTTCTTCAGTTGTAGTTAGATATAAACTTGAATTGTGTTCATCTACCTGTAAACTTGATATAAAAATGAAGTCTGCTGTTATATCCTTAGAGAAGTTACAGGTAGAATCATATCTGACATTTTCACTACAACTTTTAACTCCAACTTCCACAGCCACAGCCACATGCTGTGAAACAATTCTAGAAATTAGATTCCAATTTACTTGAAGTAAGTAACAATGTCATAAAGAATCAATTTTAGCCCATTACACTATTCAGTTCCACCAGATGTCAGCACCTTCAATTAACCAGTTTAAATGATGTGCTATTCAACTCATTGGATCCAATTCAAGTAAGTGCTGTTCTGGATAGGACTTGATTTGGAACAGCTGATATCAGAAATTATATCTTCTCATAATATTCTATTCAGATTATTGTCTCTGTTGATGAATAATTATCTAATTCTTCAATTCATAAACTGCTTGAAACTAGTACTGAATAGCATGAAGAATATTGGAGCATCTCTGAAAAATTCACCAAAATAGTCAAAAGGAGTTTTAATCATGTTATTTCCCTTAAAATTTACATTGTTTTCTTCATATGTATTTAAGAGTTAAAAGAGAAAGCAAGTGTTTTATACTACTCCATACTCAAAAATATTTGTAAAATTCAATATGGCATCATGTTTTTGAATTAACAGAAATTCTTTTCTTGTAAGAATTATTGGAAAATCATATAAAACCTACAGAGTGACTATTTAAGATTTAAAAATATATTATACAATACGTTTATTACTGTTCTTAGTAATGTTGAAGAAAATATTTCTAGATTCTATGAAAAGCCTTAACTTTGACTTGTTTGATATTTACTAAGACTAAATGGGCATAGTTATTGAAAAAAAGACATTCAAGAAAAATCTTGAATGATCCCTTCAACACTGCAGTAGGAATTTCACGGTAAATCAAAGCTGATCTCAACAAGGAAATGAGCTGTCATGCAGTGTCTGAATGATTGAATGATTTAGGATTGGAAGCTTATTCTCCAGCTATTAAAACTATCATTAGCAAAATCGCATAAGAAAGCTAAACTTGAATATGCCTAAGAACATATTATTTGAAAGGATGAGGATTGTTCTAAAGTTCATTTTAGTAAATTCAAACTAGTCGGATCTGATAGCAGTCCATTTGTTCGATGTCATACAGGTGTCCAACTTTAGTGTCAAAAAGATTGAAGGGGAAGTTTCCCTTTTAAAGATGTTGTACCCATCGTGAGAATTAATGGGGTAGTAAATTAAAATGTATATCTAATATTCGTGAAACAACATACTATTCCTTCTCTATGAACATCTCCCAACCAGCCAGCTATTTTTATGCAGGACAATCCCCCTTGTCACATTGCTGAAAAAGTGAAAATTGTTTTTGAAAAAGAGAACATTGAAGTCATGGGATGGCCTGACTTAAGTCCCATCAAAGACCTATGCAAGATAATAGGAGACAAGGTTAGGCAACGAAAACCGAACTTTGTTACCAATTTATGGAAAATAACTTGAAGATGAATGGAAAAATTGATCAACACCCAATCAGTGCAAGAAACTTGTCATGTCCTGTAGGTGTTGAAGTGCTGGAATCATTACTAATAAAGGCCACTATGCTTCATATTAATTATTTAAAGTTAAATTATTCTCAATTGTTCAATTTTTATCTTGTAAACTTCATCATAAAAATGATATTGTATACCTGTTCTCTTATTTTGTTGACTGTGTTTTTTCAAATTAAGATATCACTTGGATATCTTTCATTTTTTTCCATAATCACTTCAGATGAAAGCTTTTCCATACATGAAGTATATACCAAGAACCACAATTTTTATGAATTTTAAGATCTTGTGGCAATTTTTATTAATAAAACCTACATAGAATAGATCATTCTTTTATTTTCCATCCTTCATCCGGAGCTCTGAAAACTCCAAATTTTGGAGAAAACATTAGCTATCATAACAAATAAAGAATTTGAGAAGTACTAATCAGCGTCAAGTTTTTTTTTCTTTTCCCAATTGTCAATTTTTTTCACAATATATATATATATATATATATATATATATATATATATATATACTAGCATAACAGGAATGAAATAACAGGGATATTTATGCTGTGTATGGATAATATAGAAATATATATTTTAGCATAAATGGGACTACTTTAATCTGATGTGTAGTACTAATAACAAGTGTGAGCACTTGAATTGTTTTGTTTTTAATTAATTCAAATGTTCGTTTTGTTTGTTCTGAATTTAAAACTGTTTTGTTTCTTCAAGTGTTTTTTTCTTTCCAGAGCAAGATAATAAGTAATTTTAGAATATCTTTATTTTCAAACATTTAATCATAATTAAATGGGTGTTGATCACTTTTTAGAAGGGTGATTCCTTTGATCTCAACTGATTGTTCGTGAGGAATGTCTCAAAAGGATGTATGGTTAATTAGCTGTGGTTGGAGAGATTTTTATCTGATTAAGTGTCAAGTTTCATGTGTGTGTAAGGGTCTTTTATGTTGTGTCTGTGAATACAACTAATATATGCATTAAACCCCTGTTAACTTGTTCACATACATAACATAAACAACCCTTACACACACATGATACTGAATCAGATAGAATCACTCCAACAATAGCTAATTAACAATATATCACTAACAGAAACTCCTCTCTGACAAACACACATACTTATGTATGTGAACAAGTTAAGTAAAATGACTCATTCACATCCACAATTCAAAGACATATATATATATATATATATATATATATATATATATATATATATATATATATATATATATATATAAAAGCCTCATTGTAATGAGGATTCTTATAACAGTCATTACTTGTGCCATTTTTACAAAAAATTATATTATGTATATGTCCTTATCTTGTTTTTTTTTCAATGGTTGTTGTTGAGATTCGGAGAAAAGCCCCCTGAGTATTCAAGAGTTTTTCTAAGGATTCAAACACAATCATCTTAAAAGAAGTATCATCATAATTCTAATGCCTATCATCAATATAATCAAAACAAATATAATGATAACAGATATGTTTTTATTTATTTGTTTTCTGTCATGTTCCCGGAATCTGATACGTAAAAATAAGTGTAACTACCAAAAATTGAACTCTGACCCAGATTGTAGCAGCCTAATGACTCACTAACAGGCCAAAGGTATACACTGATGACATGCTGTTGGAATTTTAAGCATTAAGTATGTTAGTGCATTTGGGAAAAGCGATGATACGTTAAAGCAACTAACAGCCTAAAAAACAGAGTTTAAAGAGCAAAAGAAATGAGTCATAGTTTTTAATGACATGAGTACACTTGTCATTTTGATAATTCCTCGTGATAGTTAAAATGAAAAGTTCTCTTCCATTAATCTTGTATATGTTTCATTTTGTAGGCATTGGATGTCATCTTAGGTAAACTAAAAGCTGATGGATTTGACTTTTCAAAAGTTACAGCTATTTCAGGATCTGGCCAGGTAAGGATATATACTAGTTGGGCAATGTGATTTTACCTGCGAACAAATATACAGGTCATATTGATGAAGTCTTTTTCAAACATACTCTTAAGTTATTTTTTCTTACTAGTTTTTCTTTCATCTCATTTCATTATTTTTATCTGAGTTGTTGAATGACTCTAGATGAGTGCCCTGCCTGACCTTGACCGCTGCTGTGGCCAAGTTGGTTAAGGCATCATTCATATAAAATTAACTCTTGAGATATGGAACAACGATTTGAGTTTCACTGGAAGCTACATAGAATGGGTTAGTTGAAATCTTGTTGTAAGAACAAATACATCAAAAAGAATGATCCTAACAACTATTAGAGTGTGTTAAACTAATATACTCAAGTTTTGATTTCATTCAAACAAGGAATGTACAGAGATGAAAAAATTTTCTTACTGTAGAATTTTCTACCACTCAAGCTCATAGCATACTGTTCCCACTTAGGAAACTGCCATATTTTGGTCACTGCCACCTTTGATTACTTTGGATTATCAAACTGATGAATGATACATTTTCAGTCAGCTATAGCCTTTGCCCCACTATTTAGATCTGGTTCAACTTTGATTCACTTTGTTGATCAGTTGAGAATTATAGTGCAACTAAAATTCTCGATTGGTTTCTTCAGTTTTTAAGTTAGTCTGGCTTGCTGGCTATGGAAAAATTCCCTCTCTGAACAGGTTTTTAGTTGTGAGCTCATTTTGCAATGTAAGGTTGTACTAAATCAGTCCTTTAGTTTGTGTGTAGCAGTATTTACACTTGTTTCTTTAAAAACTCAGACATTTTTAGTGATCACTGCCCCAAAAAGGGCCCAGATAAGTAGCATTCATTGATCACTCCTTTTTCCAATTTTTCAACTGATCACTCCCAACACAGCCTGCTGGCAAAAGACAATAGTTGCATGATGTTTTTTTTTTATTGAGTGACTAACCAAACCTGTTTAGATTTGGTTTAACTTTGACCAACTTTGTAGAACAGTTCAGAATTATAGTGTCAGTACTGACTCGATGTTTCTTTTTTCCATTTAAACCAAGCAACATGGAAGTGTTTATTGGAAGAGAGGAGCGGAGGCCATCTTGAAAAACCTAAAGCCGGAACAGCCTCTCCATCAGCAACTAAAGGTAAATCCCCTTTTTTCCATCAGCATGTTCAATATGAAACTACATATTTAAACAAGATCCATACAGAAAGTTTACAGCCATTCAATATTAACAAATTATATTATATATAATAGTTCTGAAATCAAGATCAATTTTACTCAATTTTATGTACTTTGCTAAACGAGCCATTCCATCTTAGCTCCAACATTTATAGCTCCTTTGATATGGCACGTACTGCTTTGAAACTCTGTGAATATGGCTAACTTTTTCTGTGGAATCAAAAAAATGTAATCAGATCTATAGTACTTTTCCTCCTACAAGGCTCTGAAAATGACCAAAAATCCCCAAGATAAAAAGACGATGCCCACATTTGGAGCTTCTCACTCAGCCAATATGCAAGATAAAGCACTGATAGTTTTTTCCTGTCATTTATAACTTATTAGGTCATGTATATGTCGTAAGTATAAATATTAGTTATAGGAGTGTCAGAACAATTGTTTGAAATGAGCTTGATTTTCGGATGTCTTCAAAATTGCCTTTTTTCATGTCCTTATTTGACCATGTGGGGAGTTGTCAACACTTTCATATTTTTACCGAGTATTTTTGTATATCTGAACATGATCTAACAAAAGTTTGGTGTTCTTGCTGTGCTTCCTTGTAAAGATTTTTTGATGTGTATGTGAGTGCTGAAAAGTTTTTGGCTTAAGAAATGATGTCAGTTCTTGGCCCGAAACACTTCCCCAAATCCAAGTACTATTTTGTCACTGTAACTGGAAAATATGTTCTTCTATGTTGTGAAGTGCCAATTTGCAGGGTATTTGCACTTTTTTAAAAATTGTATCTCGGTCATTCCTTTCTTGTTCAGGCTGAGAACTTTTCAGCAATAAGAGCATGACTTCTCAACTTCGTAAAAAATGTTCATGTCTGTGCTTGGCCTACTGAGGGGTATACATTAGGCTGTGAAGCCATCTTCCTTAACATATGAACACTTTTATGAATATTTTTGTTTAGTCAGCAATGTTTAATTAGAAACCATCAACCAAAACTGTCTTTATTTTTTTGTGGGTCTGGCTGGCTCTGTATTATATATCATGCATGCAGGCCACACCAATGGAGTTACAGTGCTGAAAATTTGAACATTTATCCTCATGATGTGTTTTTTTTAAATTTCCTACTCTAAATAGGATTTTGGTGGAGGATTCAATTTGTGATGTAAGTTCAAACTGAATTGATCCTTCAGTTTGTTTCAGACCTTTTTTAAGTGATCACTGCCCAACAAAAAGCAAGATAAGTAACTTATTCATCAATCACCCACTTTTCCCATTTTTTAATTGATCACCCCCAACATGACATGCTGACAAAACATGATGGTCTCAAGATGGCTTCTATTGATTGACTTTTTTTTTCTTTTAGTTTCTGAAAGTCTAATTTTTACTAAATCTTTTTTTTTTTTTTTTTTCGAATTCTTTCCAGGAATGTTTCAGCATTTCTGACAGTCCCATCTGGATGGATGCAAGTACAAGTCACCAGTGTCAACAGCTAGAATCTGCAGTTGGAGGGGCTGCTGTTAGTGAAGAAGATTTCTTAATCACAGTCTCATTTTCATGATGGTTTTTGAAAACCATTCAGCTGATGATAAAAATACTTATATCATCCATAAGTATTTTTCAAAGTAATCTGATCATAACCATATTTTGAAATCCTGTTCAACTAGAGAGAAAAATGATTTATTATAAAAACAGTCTTTAACGATTAATTGAAGTCATATTAGGGAGAATTTCTTTTTTAAATAACATTTTCCAAAATTGTTCTCTCTCACTTGATGGAAACTAGTCGATGTTAATGTAAAAGTTCTTGGTACCATTTTTTAAAATGATAACTCAGTACCGGCTTTTCATTGATAACACTGCATGACCATGATCTTTTTTTTTTTTTTTCACAGCGTCTGGCTGAAATTACTGGATCCCGTGCTTATGAAAGATTCACTGGAAATCAGATTGCAAAAATCTTCCAAAATGATCGTCACGCTTACAATGACACAGAAGTAAGTATTTCTGTCCACATGTTGTTTTATTTAGCAATATGTCTCAAATTTTATACACACAATTTGTGGACCGTATTCACAATCTGCAGTTTTTACTTTTAAAGCTCAATAACTGTAGTTTTTGTTACAATAAAGAAATAAGAAACACATACTGTATATGCTGTTTCCAAAATTGTTCTCTTTCACTTGATGGAAACTAGTTGAGGTTAAGAATAAGAATAAGAAACACATACTGTGTATGCTGTTACATAAGACGAACATTTAATTTTTTTTTCTAAAACTATACATATATTACACTATGTCCAATAAATTGGTTTTATGATTAGGTGGCCATTGACCAAAGTTCAATATGGACAGTTACAGGACTTGAATGAATTGCACAGAGCAGTAATTCTCCAAATACCTTATAAGCTATTTGCCTTATAATCCAGCAGATACAGTATATATTTTTGCAGTAGTCTTACTGCTTAGTTATCCTGCTTAATTTCAGAATATGTATGTATCAATCAGTTTATCTTCATGTCTATTTTTTAGAAGTTATCTGCCTAATTAGATATCTCTTTTTTTTTGTCAAAATCCTACTATTGAATTTTGACTTTATTTTCATATGTAACAACAATGACCGGACCAAAAAATCAGTGATGTCCTGCACGAATAATAGTGACACAATGATGTACACAAAAACTCATTCACTACTACTTTTAAAGCACAACTCAGTTCGACTTGTTATGCTACAGTTTCCCATTTACAGTAAATACTAATGAAGGAGTTGAAATGAGACAAATTTTTGGTACAATATTATATGGAGAAATGAATTCTTTTTTGCTTACCTTTTAGATTTAATGGAGTGAGGAAGTTTGACCTTAGAGCAGCCAAATTTGTTTCTCTATTTCTCAGAGGATTTTTCTCTCTATATATAGATATCTTTGTGTGTGTGTATGTATGTTCTCCTGCATTCTACTGGTTGATTTTTGTGATTAATGCCTAAAGCTACCTTATCTGTAATTTTTATAGATTTTTACAGTATTGATTAATTTCCTAGAATGTTATTTTGTTCAGAGAATTTCATTGGTCAGCAGCTTTGGAGCTTCCTTGATGATTGGTCAATATGCTCCAATTGACTTCAGTGATGGATCTGGAATGAATCTCTTGGATATCAGGAAGAAACAATGGTCTACAGAATGCCTACAGGTGAGTAAATACAGTATCAATCTTTGGATAAGGAATTTGCTGATCTTCCTGGAATTCATAAGTGGTCTTCTCTCCTGTACAGGCTTTTTTCATTATAATGCAGGTTTTGGAGTTTGAGAAATCCAACCGTTTTATGACTAAGCCTCAATGAACAGTTGTCACTTTAGCTGTTTCAGAGCTAGATCTAGCTATTTTGGTGTTTTTTTTTATACTAGTTTAATATTTTGAGGTCCACCATTCACCCATGTTATATCATATATGTATATTCTCTTCTCCCTCCCCACCAACTCTTGCAATGTAATGAATAAGGGTAAGAACAGAAGTGGCTGCTTATGCTTGAGTAGAAGCTAAATGAACTCAACCTTCATTGTAATTATCATTTGTTCATTGCTCTTCCCTTACAAGTCTAAAGCCTAAAAAGCAAGTTATAGAAAATAAACAGCAAAAGTTATCAATGATAATAATAATAACAGATATATTTGTTTAATTTGCCTTTGCATCTCATTATTGTTAAGATAAATACATTCCAGAAGTAATAAATTATTTCAACATAATCATATACTTTATTTGCAGAAGTATATGTGTGAGTAATAATAATGTCCTAATTGTCAACTATTTCCATGGACCGAATTAGTCATAAATAAAATATTCATCTATAATGGAGGATCTGAGGTTTCAAAGTGGACGTCATTTTTATGATTGAATCATTAGGGTATCTCACTCTGGAGTAATGGTTACCAAGTTAGTCTAGCAGACCATTATGTGTGTGCAGTGAGATCAGTCCTCATTGGGTGCTCCACAATCATGTCCTTGTCCTAGACAAAGCTATTAGGCACCTTTCTGTGAAGTAATGGTTAGTGAAGTAGTCTAGATAAATATTCTTACTTTCTAGTGAGTTTATTCCTCACTGGTTTCTATACACATAGTGTTGTACTTGACTAAGCTAAGCTTAGTAAAGACCTATCAGAGAATTATCAGGGGTCATTGCTGTAGCTTCCAAAAAAAGACCAAATTTTAATTATGCTTACTTGAAAGCGGCCTTCTTGTTCAATATCAAGTCATTTCCTATTTATAGAATTTATACTACTTAATTATTCCTCATATTTTGTTATTGAGATCTGTAATTAGCACTCAATAGACCTGGATTTATTTCCTTTGGACACATATTTCTTTCTGTAATAAATTTTTACTAAAATTAATTACTCTGAAGATGTGGTGGCCTTATTGACCTTGTAATAGCTTTATTCTCCAAGTTGGAGCATTATGATGTTATTGCACTAACACAAATTACACTACAATTAATGTGTTATGATAACAAACCCACAAACAAAGCTACAAAAATTTGATCATTATGATAAAGATGAATTATAATGTGACTGATCCTTTCTGTATAATAACTGGTCACAATCTGGTTCCCATAGTTAAAATGGTTTGAAAAGTTTGGTGGTTTCATGTAACTTTTTCAGATATTGATTTAGGACAATTTTTAAAAAACTGAATGCTAAATTAATCTTTTAGGCTTGTGCTGAAAATTTGGCTGAAAAACTTGGACCTGTGGTGAAGTCAACAGAGAAAGTGGTAAGCTGAAGATGATAATTTAGCTCACAGCTAATATATATATACATATATATATATATATATATATATATATATATATATATATATATATATATATATGTTGCATTTGTAAAAAAAAAACCTTTAGACAAAACTTTTGAGTTGCTGTCCCTAAATTTACTGTTGGCTGATATGCATAGCTTTATCTCCCTTTTAGATATATCATTACGAACCTTTTTTATACACACACACTCATATACTCCTATATATATATATTTAAAGCATAAACTTTTGCATTATGTATGTGTGTGTGTATATATATATATATATGTATATATATCTACATGCATATAGAATGAGTGAAGATTTTTTCAATCGTTCATTGCAGATTGTACATTCTGTTTCATTGAAAGAGATTTTCAAATGAATTCAAGAGAAACAGAATGTGCAATCTGTAATGAAAAATTGGAAAAAATCTTTACTCATTTTATAACCACTCTAACAATGTATTGAGCACTTTCTTTGATCTAAGATCTACTCAATACATTAATACATATACCTCCAGTTGTTGTCTATAATCATTATTATTCTCTCTCTCTCTCTCTCTCTCTCTCTCTCTCTATATATATATATATATATATATATATATATATATATATATATGTATATATATATATATGTATATATATATATATATATATAAATATATTAAAGCATATACTTTTAGATTATGTGAACTTCCAAATCTTAATAATGAAGTGAAAAAGAATACTTTGCTTATTTTTTTCTTCAAATTTAGGGGAACATCAGTCCATACTTCATACAGAAATATGGATTCATTGCAGATTGTGCCATCATTGCATTCACAGGGGATAATCCAGGTAAATCTTTTTGAATTTTTAAAAAACTTTCTTTGATAATCAACTTAAAAAAAACAGACTTCATTGATTCACACACAATATTACTTTCACAATGAAAGCTTCTAGCTATTAGTATAGTGGCACCAAGAAATATCATATTCTCAATTGAATTCTCATTTTTGCTGACTTCTAATTACATATTGTTGCCTCAGGTTCAGTTGATTCAAAATGTTCTCTGTTTTTGTTCACAAAATTCATCAGGGAGCCTCTTCATTGTCTATAAAAGCTGCACAATGGGGAAATTCATCATCTCTTCCAATCACAACTAGAATTGCTTACTTAGTCTTTGGGTTTTTTTTTTAATTTTTGGTGTTGTACTTTTTATGTACATCTGCACACCAGTCCAGTTCATTAACTCAAATGATTAGGGATACCAGTCTAAAGCAATATAACCTCATCTCAGTGCTATCACTATAAAAATACCATAATGCTACGGTACACCATTCAATATCACCGAAAGTGCAACCAATTCAAAGATATGCTGGACAATATCATAGTCAAGTTGTTATCTCAGCAACTCAGACTACTGTCCATTTGAATAAATAAACACAATAAACTTATTTGACATTGCTATTTCAACTATTTTCTTTTTCCACCAACTACACTCAACAATGCTTTTTCACCTCTTCATTAGCAACTTCAGAACTTTCCACTCGGGCAACTTCATTTCTGCTATCTCTGTGATCTCTAGACCTATATTTGTATTTCCTTTGTACTTTGTAGCTTCTCTTGCTGGGATGAGGATCCATGAAGGAGATGTAGGGGTGAGTAGATATGTTTTTACTCCTTACATAATCATATCAAAGCAGAACATTTACCGGCTATGACTTACGAATGTGAAACATGGAAATCAACCAAGCAAAATGAGGACCAAAAGAATCACATCAAGAGCCATGGAAAGAGCAATATTAGGATAACTCTAAGGGATGGAAAAAGATTAATATGGATCAGAGAGAGGACTTGGATGACGGATATCATACAAATGATTAAGCGACGAAAATGGAAATGGGCTGAACACTTTCTAAGAAGAGATGACAAAAGATGGAGCAAACGTCTAACCGCTCAGTGCCCAGGGTACAGTAAATGAAGTAGGAAAAGACCAGATACAAGGTGGAGAGATGAGATGGAAAAATTTGCCAGTAAGACATAGCAGAGTTTAACTTGATTGTATTTATCATGATAGGAGATCGGAAAGGCCATTGTCCAAAAGTGGACTTATAATGTTTGATGATGATATATGAATATACATATAGCATTACTGGCAGCTATTTAGCTTAATGGTAGGAGCAACACTACGTTGAAGCGGCTACCCTATCAATCATAGGTTTGATTCCTGCTGCAGCCACATTTTCTTTCATTGTTTATTCTATTTACGTTGTCTAGGCCAAACGATACATCCACAGTGTAATTACGGGAGGTCATTTCAAACAAGAGTTTTGATATAATATGATGCAATTTATAATCCTATGGTCGGATCATGTATCCATTTCTTAATAACACACATATATATATATATATATATATATATATATATACATGTATATATATATATATATATATATATATATATACACACCGATTACACCCCATTATAGTATAGATTACGTTTGTATTTAAAATTCTCACTGAAACTCTTCAGCTTCAGTGGTTTTTACTCTTTGTTTTTCTATCTCCAGGCCAGTCTTGGAACAAGTGATACTCTGTTCTTATGGCTGACGGAACCTCAGCCTGCCCTGGAAGGTCATATCTTCATCAACCCTATCAATAGTGATGCGTACATGGCTCTCCTCTGGTTAGTAATGTTTCCCTAAATTTTATGCTTATTTAGTATTTCTTCTTTTTTACAAAAAAAAGACACCAAATCTTCAAAAGACTTGTTTTTCATTTGATTATCGGCAAAATTTTCTTTCACTTGCCACTTTGGAGCAGCTACCCTATCGGTCGTAGGTTTGATTCTTGCAGCAGCCCCATTTTCTTCAATTGTTTATTCTATTTATGTTGTCTAGACCAAGTGATATATTAACCAGGTTATGACAGGAGATCATTTCAAATAAGAGTTTCAATATGATATAACACTATAATTATTCTGTCGGATTATATATCCATTCCTCTGTACATAAGTATGTATGAAAATAATGTAAAAATGTACGAAAAATAGTAATGAACCAAATAATGTATGAAATTTTTAAAAATAGAATGAATGTATAACATTTACAAAAATATCATATAACGTATAAAATTAACAAATAATGCATCAGATAAAGTATAAAATGTATAATATGTAAAACAAAAAAACGTAAAATATTACAAAATATAAAAAAAATCAATAAGTATAATGTATAAAATTCTAAGTATACACAGTATAGAATAAATAATCTATCAGATGTACAGTGTATAGAATAGACAAATTCATGCAGTTTATGCTTTTTCTCATCCTGATTTTGTTCAGTTTCTTACGCTTATAAAATTTGTCTGTAATTTTCTTTTTATGTGACAGTTTCAAAAATGGATCACTTACTCGTGAAAAAATCCGTGATGAATGTGCAGAGGGATCATGGGATAAATTTACTCATCACCTAATGGCTACACCCCCTGGTAATAATGGTAACATAGGTGAGGATTTTGTTCCATTTTCTATAATCTATATCTGTACTTTCAACTCTATATAATCACAGTATATTTCATGTACAAAATACAGGATAAGTTTTGGGGGTTTGTTTGTAAAGCCAAATGTTCAGAAGTCTAATATTACTCTTGTGAATATCGAATACAGAAATACCTTGAATAGTGAATGATGCAGTCTTGTTGTAATATGGTTGAGGTATTGCTGCATGAATTAATGTAAGTAAGTATAAGCTGGGAAAAAACATATCAAATTGTAATGAGACCAGGAAGAAAGCTGTTTTGAACAATCCAGAAAACTTTGGAACGAATCAAGTGGACCAATCAAGGTATAACTGTACTGAATACTGTACATAGATTTGTAAAAAAAAATAATTTGTATAGTACACTTATAGCCCAATAATTCTTGACAGTATATTTTACCAGGATTATGTGTAGATAGCAATGATATTAATAATAACAATAACATCATCTTCATCTAATAATAGAGGTATTTATAATGTTACTGTACTTACTTCATTCCTGACTCTGCCTTGCTTTCAAGGATGTTGGAATTAGATGAAGGATGGTGATAAGGGTTGAAATGGAATGTATTGGTACAGAACCTTTCACTTGTTGCAAAATGCACTTTTTGTCCTTTAAAATTGTTGCACCTGCTACATTTCTAATTTTCTCTCCTCGTCCACTTCGCTTTGTAATGTCCACCTTAATTTTCAATGTAATAGTGTGATGCTTCTTACTATCATCATCATTACTGGCTCCGCTGTTTCACTTCTGAAACATGTTAGGGGGATGATGTACAGTATGTATCTGTGAAAACCACAGAAAATAAAGAAAATAAGACCATGACACCACAGAGAGACAAAAACTGCATTGTGTTTACTAGTTGACACTGTGCTACCAATATGCCATCTATTGAGTGTCAGTTTAACTTCCAAACGGTTCAAAATTTGAATTTACCAACAGGTTTGTTCATACCTCTAGAAGTTCATTACCTGAACATTTGTCAGTTGAGGAGTGTCTATACATCTAACTACAATTGAAAAATATCTCTGTTTGTGTCTCTGTGCATGTATGTGCATTGTAACCATTTGAAAACTGTCCATTATATGAAGTTGATATTTACCAAATATATTAATCAGCACTCAAGGCAGTCCAGTGCTAAGTTTAAAGTTTTTTGGATCACTGGTTCTTGGGAAGTGTAATGAAAAATAAATAATTGAAGATTACAGATCTTTCTTCATAGTTTTTATAAATTCTCTCTTGACTTCCACTCTTTAGAATTATCTAAATTTGGATATAAAAAATCTAAATTGGCAACACTGAAGAGAAGCATCCAAAATACTTTGACAGATGAACAACTATTTCACATAACAATTATTTCAGGCTGCTCCGCACTCCAAAAGTCTTCCAAACATGCAAGCTTAAAACAGGCACTGCCCTAGTTATTTGAAAATTAGAATCAACTCATTAATCCACAAGTTATTCAGACTAATATTCTCATCCTTATATTTTGAGCACAAAGTTTTGGCTGGTACATTTTTTATCATTCCTTAAGTACACAATGCATTCAGTTGGGTTTTTCTCTTTCTTAGATGATTCTAAATCTGGACACATAGCGCAGTGGTTACAGCATCAGACAAATTACTGTAAAGTAATCTGATGATTCTAGGTTCAATCCTAGTGTGAGACAATATAACAATACTACTAATGCTAAGAGGGGAGTATGGTCAATACACCCCCGTTGGATAAATAGAGGGTTTGGTTAGTTACTTCCCCACATCTACCAGATAATAGCTGACGAAGGCCGTAGAGTGCAATGGCCGAAATGTTGTATGAAAAACAACCAAGATGAGGATAGTCCGAATATCAATAGAAATAAGGGGCAATCTAGTAATCAATATTGAATGAAGAAGTCTGGCTACATGTATTAAATAAAATACTCAGAATAATTTTCGTAATACACTTTCAAAACACTGATGGTATTATTTTTATCGACTGTCGGTTGTTTTGTTTTACTCAGTTGAATAAAAACCCTTTCCTAATGTTGAATTCCATACTAGACTTGCTTATGCAGTCTTTTGTTACATGAAGAAGACCATAAAATGCTATTGCTGAAATGTTGTGATAAAAACTACAAAGGCAAAGATACTAGTCTGAATAATTTGTGGAATAATGACACTAACCTATTAAAACATTTCAGGCAATATTCAGAATCAACTTACTTGCAAGTCTCAAAATCAATGAATGAATACGATGATGATAATTTTTGTATACGTTCAGTGTTTGTTTCTCTGTCCATAACAATTGACTCTTTCACTGAAAGGTAAAATTCTTAGATATGTTGTTTTTTTTTAAATTCTTTGCATTCTTTGCATTCTCTGTCAGGTATTTACTTTGATGTGATGGAAATTCAGCCCTTACTGAAAGGAAGATTTCGTATTGATGAGAAAGATCAGAGTGTGAGTAGATTTTTTAAATTTCAACTTCATTGTTGTTTTTTTCCATTTTTTTTTTTAAAGATTGTGTTTGTGACTCAAAAATAATTGCAATCAAGCCTTTGGCAAGGTTACCCTTATTAAATGTATCCATCACAGAACTACCCTATATCTTAGATACTATCTCAGTTGACATCCAATCTTTAGAGTTATCTAAATTTAGATATAGAAGATGATGGACTGAAAATTATCCAGCATAATGATTATGGCCTATTCTAAATATGCAACTTTGGAACAGGTACCGCCTTAGTATGAGTAAAGAATGAAAGTCACTCTGAAAAAGATTATATTCAATCATATTTATAATAAGAGCTGCGTCTGTCACTCATAGTATCAGTGGAAGCCATTGACTTCTCTCTGTTCCTCCCCTTTTATAAAAATGGCTAAATTTCTTTTCTCCCTTCTTTCTTCCTAACCTCTTATTAAACTATTTCATTTTCTCTTCTTCCTTCTCCCTTCCGACTATGTGTATCACATTTATAGTATCAGTAGCATCTATCAGCTGAGCCTGTTCTTATAAACATATGATAATTGTCAACCAAGCAACAGGTCATGAACTATTTTGAATTACAAACGAGAGTCATGTTGATATTTTGATACTTAGTTACATTATCCTTAAAATAGTTATGCAAGACTGTCAATTGAGAATGCCATAAGGATATGTCTCTCTGAAACTGTGACTAGAATAGAGTTGCCTATTGGAAGGATTCAAGCTCACCCATCTCATTAGAAATGTAACTCTAAATTAAATGGAATTACTAAATCTCTATTGCCTGTTCTATGGTACTGCCAGATAGGACCATGGTTACTAACTTTTTCTAAATTTTTTGATCTAAAATTGAGGCAAAAAAATATAAATTCTCCAGAAAATAATATGAAATATAATCTGAAGATCTACTACATTTAAGATCTTCAATCAAATTTTGCAGTTTCTTAAACCCCTAAAAATGAAAGAAACCATGTAAGTTAACACATATATACAGCCTATTGGGGGCCTAACTGAACCATTTTAGGCACTGAGTAAAGTCAAAAGTAAAAAAAAAAGAATTGGTTCAACTGAAATCAACCATTGTAAAATATAATAGATATCAATAACCTTAGAAATTTTGAATATGTAGATCAGATGGAGAAAACTGTGTTATTGTTAGGAAATAGCCATGATGCAACAATTTTATTTTGTTATAGGAATGTTGTGTTACTACATTGTTGGGGTTAAAGGTGCAATTGTGAAAAAGAAGGGATGTGAATGGAAAGCACATTATGGAACCATCAAGTTGAAACAACAAGGCAAGAAAGAAGTATAGAAAGAAGTAATGCACATTCATTCTTTATATTGACCAAGAGAGACCCCTTGTTTTTAAAACATGAAACAGTGCTGGAGTGAACAAGAATGCAAGATCACTCCCAGGTGTATGTACCTTTCTCACTGTCTGTATCTTCTCTCCAATTCTCTGATCTCTTCTGCTGCTATCTGGGCTGGTCTGCCGAAATAATTAGCTTTTGCTTTTCTTTGTTTTGTCAGCCTCAATTTAATCTTGATTTAAATTTCTTTTTCTTGCCTCCTACTGAGAAGACTACTCATTCCAGCATTATCCTATGGTACCCATGCCGAATCCTGTTATAGAAATGACATAAATCTATGGATTACTTTGATACAAGGGATTTACTAAAGTTTAATAGGGAATTATCAGAAGCATTGCATAAAATGGTAAGGTGTGGATGCATAATGATACAAGTTTTCAAGCATAATGATATCAGTATGGGTCACTTAGATATAAAATTCACTTTGTTTATACACTAACAAAATTATAGCTAGCACTACTAACATTTTTTATGCTGTGGACCAGAGGATGTGTTTCTTAAGCCTGCTTGATAGCAGAGACTGTTGCATATTTTCTGCTGGTGCTAGGGATTTTAGACTGGTGGAATCCTTGAAATAAATTTCATAGGAATATCTGCATAAAAATATCTAATTTTTTCCATGTTTTTGGACATGTACCTTCTAGCCTTCTTTGGATATTCTTTGTTCTGGAATGTGGAGACATGCTCTCGCGCATGCGACAAATGGAGTAGGGCAAGGAGAATATGTCAGAGGAACTAATTTTTGCATTCCAGAACTAAGAACACTCAAAGAAGGCTGGAGAGTATGCAACCAAAATGTGTATGGAAGAAAATTTGCAACATTTGACGAATTCCAGTCCATTTGTTGATCATTGTGCAGCTTATGCTTAAGTTTAGAGCAAGAAAACAGTGGCATTCCCTGTAATTAAAACATAAGATTGTCTATGATATGGTTGGACTATTTTCCTCATCTATATGTTCATTTGTCCACAATGTTTCAGTCATGTACCCTCCAGCCTTTGTTGGATGTTCCTGGTTCTAGAATGCTGGATGGTACACAGCCTGAAACTTTGAACAAATGTCAATATAGAAAAGGAAAATAGCCATCCCTAACATGCATAATTAATAATAGATCCGGTTTAACAAAATTCAGATAAAGCATTATAATCTGTTTTCCTTTCCCTTGTAAAGGTTTCCTCTCCATTTAAAGATGAGGAAGAGGTACGAGCAGTAATTGAAGGTCAGGTAATGTCTCGGAGAGTCCATGCAGAAACTTTAGGATTCAAGATTTGTAAGTAATGTTTAATATTTTCATTAGTTTTATTATTTTATTTACTTGTATCTTATCATGCTCACATTATTATTGTTTTGTATACAAATAGATGGCGTTTTTTCCAACTGGATGCAGAAAATGGAAAAATGATATCTAATATCTTAAAGATCTCAAGCTAATAATTATCAAATTCAACCCTAAATTTATCAGTATTATTGTATGTCTACTGAAGAGAAAATTTTGAAATATGTCCATTAGTAAAAGAGTCATGTGTGTGTGGCAATTGTCAGAGAAGGTTTGTTGTAATCAAAAGGATGTTATTTATCCATTGTACTTTGCCAACAAGCTTCAAGATTCCTGTACTGTATTCCATCCGAGACTATTCACTTTCACTCTCAAGTGGTGCTCCTGGGGAATGCATGAATCTCTTTTCCCTCTCCCTACCAGCTCTCTGATGCTCATAATTCAGGTGGTAACGTAGTTCTTTAGGTTCTTCATTTCCTGCAGATTCAGGTAACCCAATCAAAACTTACAGGGTCTAGCAAGTAAACCTTGAAATATTGACAAAGTTAAGCAGACATTTTAGATTTACCATCATTCTCATGACTGATAGATAAAGTTATTGGTATTCGTATTACCAACTGTGCCCTTTTATCCTGAAATATTTATAAAAATAAAATAAATTCTCATATTTCTTTCTAGTACCAAAGACAAGAGTTTTAGCCACAGGAGGTGCATCTCAAAACAAAAGCATCTTGAAGGTGAATATCTCAAAATATGTTTCTTTTTTCTTTTTTGACAAGCTGGTGGTTAATATTAGCTGCCAATTATTTTTATTATGGGCTTATTCAAAGTTTCATTCATTTATTTCCAATCAAGGTAACTGGCTTTGTTTATGAAATTTCTCTCAACATACATTCATTCATTAATCACATTCAAATTTTTCTGTACTGTCTAAAGCCTTATCATAATTTAATATATTTCTTCTTCAACTTATACTTAGTTACATAAATTTGTACAGTAATGCCTTGACTGTACTACATAAAAACCTGTACTAATCAAAACTGCACTATTCAAGGTATTCCTGTATGGTGTTTGCTAAAAATCTGTTAAGCTTGACGATTCGTACTTGATTATAACTTATTCTTAAAACTGTCTAGATTTTATTACACTCTGAAGCATTAATCTTTGTTGCTATAGTCACAGCATTTTGACTGTTGTCTCCTCTGACCTTCTTCAGATACCTCATGAGACACATGTCCAAGTAGATATATGCATTGGTAAAGTATATCCAGTAACAAGCCTGGCAGTCACAAGTTTAATCCACAGGTCTGGTTGCACCAAAAAGTTATAAATTCTGGTTTAGTTGAGGAGGCGGACCAATGAAATTGCAAGGTCAAATTAACTAGAAAATGATTAACTGGTATTTGATATCCTCTGGCATGTAGAACTATCTCCCTCTAGGGATTGGATAAAATGTTCAGTTAGAAATTCCGACACCTGAAGATGGCTGGAGAGTTCAATTTTTGAAACGTTGTGACTGTAACAACCAAGTTAAGGAAAATTGTCTGAGTGAATCAGTCAAATGAATGATAATTCAGCATCCTAGAAATTCCTAACTAAATCATCTAGATCTTGTGATAATGTATGTCTCTCAATAATGTCTCTCTTTCAAATTCAGATCATGTCAGATATCTTGAATGCCCCTGTTTATACGCAAGATGTTGCCAACTCTGCAAGCCTGGGAGCAGCCTATCAAGCGGCTAGAGGTATGACCTCATTTTTATTTTTTCCACACAGATTTCATTTCCACAAATATGTGTACAGAAAAAATGACCTCATGCTCTTACTTTTCAATTATTTATTCATGGTCTAGCAATCTTTTCTGTTTAGTCAACAAAGTTGAGCAATTTCTAGTTTTGTTCAGACAATCAAATGTCTTCTTCCCAGCTTTGAGGAAAAAAGTTTGACCCATTTCTTTTTACAGAGGGAAAAAGGTTTGTATATTTTCTTAAATTATATACCTGACAAGGACAGAAGAATAGATTGGAGAAAACTTTGTGTTGACAACATCAAAGATGAGAAGACATTCAATTGTCAGAACAAAAAATAGAATTCAAAGACTTTTTAGACAATTAAACTCCTTGTTGTTTGTGTTGATAACACCATGTTTTGGACGATACATTCTACGACCTTCTTCGGATGTTCTATCCAAATGTGAGGATGGTAAACAGAAATTTTTCTCTCCATTGGTAGTAACACTTGTAACATAGGATTGTTTTCCTTTCCTTGTTAGGTCTGGATCTCCATACTTTGTCCCTGTTGAGTAGTGGAAGCCGAATTTTGAGTTGAAATTCCCACCTTTCTAACTTATACACTCAGCCAATATGTTAATGTATGCTGCGGCTTTGATTATATTGTTTTTTTACCCCCCCTCCCGTTTTCAGCTGATGATTCAATTTACAATTTAAGTTTATGCTAAATTTGCCCCTTATTCTGTTTCCATTTGTTGTATTCATGCTTACCTAAAAATTTATTTTCTCTTTAACTAGCTGAAGACGTGCCCTGTGATCAGGGTTTTTCAGCTAGTTTATAAATTTGTGATTTTCCTTGGATGTAATTCTTTGCTTTATGATGATCTAAAATTTTCTTGATAACAATCAAGGCATCGTCGATTGCGAAAATAGTGAGCTCCCGAATCTCAACACCTGCAAAATCGATCGACTAATAACATTGTAATAAAGAGAAAAAATACAATGAAGAAAAAACTCAAAACTAATTATAAAAAATAATAATAATGTGTAATAATAAGAGCACTTCGTTTCAGAATCTTTAGGAATTAAGCAAAGTGAGTTATCTCCCTTTAGTACGCATATTGTTAGATATCTCTTGAAATCCCACATATTTTCAACTATTTCCGGTAGTGATTTGAAATGTTAAGAGTTATGTCCCAATCCAAACAATATTTTTAAAAAAGGCACAAAGAGTATAAACTAGATGTGATCAGTTCTATTGTTACCTAAATTATTAAAATATTTTTTTTTCTATTTGATTTCTGCTTTATTGCGAGGTGGCTGAATAGTTAACAGCCTGGAGAATAGAATTGATTAGCTCGCTATCACGTTATATATGCTTATCCAAAGATGTCTGTCATAACTCAAATCTATCATATCACTGATGGAGATTCTGGTGCCTTGGTTAGCAAGCTTATCTTGTAAAACGATTTGCAAGTGGAGTGAAATTAATCCTTTGTGGGTGCTTCTGTGGCCTTGTGCTAGGTAGTTAAGCTCAGTAAATTACATATGAAGTTGGATTTTCAATTTTGGATGTCTATTCATAACATTTCTGACTATACAGACACAGATGTGGTGCTGTAGCCGGTGGGGTTTTACCGCATAAGGTATGGTATTGCTCTGTGTAGTCAAGTTGAGGGGGCTGATGATACGTCCTGAGACTCTAAGTCAATAGGTCTTATGTCCTCGCGACAATAGTTGCAAGGACTAAAAAGTATCTTTTTAGGTGTTTCTACCTGCACATTTGCGTGTGTGGTATACCCACTTTGAAGCAATTTTTTTTCACATCCTGTTCTCGTGGGGGTTTGGGTGAAAAGGGAGGGACTACAGCTCTTTGCTGTCACTGCCCCGGGCAAGTTAAGCAGTTATGGGAGAATGGTTTGCCCAAGTGATCACTTACCCACTTTTTTCTCCATCAACCATCATAGCAAGATATTTTGTCGAGATACCTAGCAATGGGAGAGTGAGTAGGAAGTAGATTCATACCTTCCCCAAGGGCATTAATACTATGTGAACATAAGCAGCCTCAGAAGAAATTTGAACTGGGTTTACTTATTCTGTTTTCTATGCCTGTAACTGCTTTATCACTCTACACTTCCAGTAAATTACTATTACTGCCGCTTATCTTTATTAGAAACTGTCAACATAGGTTTCTTCAGTTTTTGAGCTAGTCTGGATGGCTGGCTGGCAGGCTATATATGTCTAAGTTGAATATTCATTCCTTACTGTCTTTTTGAAAATTCCCCCCATAATAGGTTTTTAGTCGGGAGTCAGTTTGCAATGTAATTTTAAGCTAAATTGGTCCCTCATTCATGTCTAGCAGCATTTATGCTTGATTTTTGAAAATTCAGACTTCTTTTTTTTCAGTAATCACTGCCCATCAAAAGGCGAGAGAAGCAACTTATTCATTGATCACCCCTTTTTCCAGTTAATCACTCACGTTGATCATGTAACAGTTTTTATTGAATGACTAACCAGACCTGTTTTCGACTATATATTTTTAGGACTGATCGGTGACTTGGAGTTCAACAAACTTCTTGAAAATCTTTCAGCCATGGCTTGTATTGCTAATCCTGATCCCAGTCTGGCGAATGTAAGTAACTTTTTGAAAATCTCCCTCACAAATACTTTCGTTTGTCAGTTGAAAATGACTAACAAAAAAGGAGATTTTTTAATTCAAATTACATCTTATACCAGTTTCCTTTTTCATTTGATAAAGCCCGAAAGAATTGAATGATCTTTTTCAGTCAATATTTGTGTGCATAATGCTTTCAGAATTAGAAAGCATTTAAGGAAATAATAAAGTATACTCAGAGTACATTTGACTTTACTAAGAAATTACCTTGGTCCTCACAGGTCTATTGATGATTCTAAAAGCTCCATACATGGTTAAGGCCCAAGGTCAAACTTTCAATAAGGCTGAAACATATTTGCCACGATCCTTTTCCTTCAGTCAGACCCTTGCAAGATGATGAAGTGACTTCCTTTTTCATGAAGTTGTTAAATATTAAGGATGATGGATTCAGATGAAAGTCACGATATGCATGCTTTTTTGATCCCAGTATTGTAATTGTTTAACTTTGATCCATACCTGTTGCCTTGTCCCAAAACGAACTCACTGCTCAGAATTAATGGTCTACAAGATCAGCTCATTAACCATTGCACCAGGAATGCAATATTTCTCACTGGGACCCAACATGCCTATCAACATTTATGTGATGAATAAAGTTATTGCCATCAGTTAATTGCTCATTTTTATAACTTGCTATGCCATATCTATGCTCTCCAACCATAATGGAGAGGATACTTATAATGATGAATTGTTATAGAATTTGAATCTGCCTCTAATGAAACATTTAATAGGTAATGTGTTAAAGAACTTTGAAATTATGTTGATGTACAGTGTACAACTTAATCATGTTTATATTTATGCATCTTCCTATAGAGAGGTTTCCAAAATATTCCTTGGATTCCCATTGTATTTAAATGCCATCATTTCCAAACAAAATGAAGTTTCCTTATAAAACAATAGGAAAGGAAGCAACACAAAAATAAACTTGAACTGTTCTATATGATGACCTAAATGTAATGTGATACTTGTTGATAAAAAGCTCAGATATTGTGGTGGGGGTAATTTCTTTTTACTTTCAAATATTTTGTGCAGATGTAATTGTTAACATGATTTTTGATGTAAGCAGGAAATACACCTCACAAAATTTTGTCTGAATTATTGTTGTACATCGATTTACTCAATGTCCTCATCTTAGTTACTATAGTCACAACAATCTGGCCATTGCAAACTCCAGCTTTCTATCATAGTAGGTGACCTTTTGAAAATTTTGAACCAAACCCATAGTCTGTGCCAGAGGATCTCTGTCATCAGTTGATTCTCCCTGGCAATGTTGCTCACCTACCTCTTCCACTGAAAGTGACTTTTTGACACTACCTATCCAGGGATGGAATTCACAACCGCCAGGCAGGTTCCTAGATATGCTCAACAGATACTTTCATCAACTAGGCCACCATGTCTAAATGGTAGAACTATTATCCCTATGTTGCTCAGTTGTTTCATCCTGAACCAGAGTATATGTAGAATTTTAGAGTCTTAAACTTGACGTCCTTTCTGTCTTGTGAAGGCTCCTATTTCTAAGCTAGGCTTACTGAGGACATTATTAGAACCTAGAATGGGTACTGTGTCTTTCACTTGCCCTAACTCCCCGAGCTCTCTCTCTCTCCAAGTATGTGCCTTTTAGATTCCTATTTCGATAGGAGTAATCCATATGAATATTTAGGACAATCCAATATAGTAACACTTGTGAACTAAATTCAAATTTTTCAAGTAGATGCTATAATTTTTAAAAAGCCGCAGCTGGTGCTGGTATTTTAAAAACTAATCAACCACTCCTTGTTACTCTGATGAATTTTGTTTTGTTGTTTCATGTTTTGATGAACAGTTAATGAAACTCGTCTTTGATTTTTCAGATGTACACTCAACTTTGTGCTAGATACAGGATGTTTGAGAAAAAGTTACCAAATTTGGAAGTCCCCGCCTAAAATTCAACTGAAAGCAGAAGAGTGCAAATTTTGATAATCAGGATAAATAAAGTCTTCAAATTGTTTGCCTAGGGGCATTTTCACTGTGCGATTATGACCCAATTTTTTTTCCCCTAGTAAAAACGGAATCCATTTTAAAATCACATTCAAATAAAAGAAACTAACAAAAATTGACTATTTTTTGTGAAAAATTATTCATAATTTCATACTTGGTAGTTTAGAATTTGAAATAAATAAAAAAAAAAAAAATTTAAAAAAAGAGATTGAACTGATTTGTTTTTGTTTTTTTCCTCCTCCAAAAAGGGTGGATCTTTCAATCCCAGTCAGTTGAAAAAAAGTTCTATGGAGCGTAGGAGCAAAATTTTGTGCTCAGTTCAGTTTTTAAAATTTTTTCTCCCAGCTTCTTTGAGATGATGGAAATAATTCTGATTGGCATTTGCAGGTTATCAACATCAATATTCATTTCTATCATCCACAGAATATTGATTAAACCATGCAATGTGATTATTATTCCTGGGTAGTGAGTGTTATTTTCTGATTGCTCATGTGTAAAAAGTATTGAAAATGTTAATTATTCCCTTTCAAACTTCGCTTCAGTGACCAGAATAATGATATATGTAATTGAAAAGTGTGAAAATTGCTTTTGTGACAAGGACACTGATAAAATTTGAAAGGAATAATTAACATTTTCTATGCTTTTTTTTAGACATAATCAGAAAATAACATTACACACAAACAAAAGTTGCAGTGTCATTTGAAGGTTGTCTGCTATGCAGTACTGTTTTCATCAAAATGGATATTTCCTGTCATAGATGACCCAAACTCTCCAAGAGTTGACGAGGAAGGGTGGGGTGCTGCAAAAATGTTGATTGATTTTAGGATTGGTAAGGATGATTCTACTAAATTAGACAATTAAACTATGTGGAAACAATTTCACACAAAGAGACGAGAAGAAAAAAATTAGGTAACAGCCCTTTTATGACCTTTTCTAGTATTGGAGTTAACATTTAAATGTTATCTGAATGGATTATCTAGAGGCAAAATTCAAAAGTTTATGTAGTATAAACAAGTCTAGAATAAGTAGAATGACAAATTGGTCAGTCTTGGCTGCGAGCAACATTTAGCTTTTTTTTAAAGTTGTTCTGTTCAAATGAAAAAGGTTGCCAGAGAATTGAGATGAAAGCAAAACAGACCTAGTTGGTCATTCAACAGGAACTACATGACCAATGTCTTCCGGTAGCATGCTGTCTAAGGGGTGATAAATTGGAAAAAAAAAAAAAAAAAAAAAAAAAAAAATGGAGAAGGGGGGGGGGGGTTGATCAATAAATTACTTCTCTCGCCTATTTTGGAGTAATGATCACTAAAAAATTCTGAATTCAAAAAACATATCAATGCTGCCAGACACTAACTGAGGGATCGGTTTAGCATGAAATTACACTGCAAATTGGGGGGTGCTAATTTAGCATGAACTTACATTGTAAATTAACTCCAATCCAAAAGTCTCAGATAGAATGAGGAATGAATATTTAAATTTTCAGCCATTTAGCTCCATAAGTACATGTGATGTACACATCAACAGACCAACTTAGAAATGGGAGAAACAAATGTTGATGGTTTCTAATACTTTCAAGTTAAATGATTTTACAAATAATAATTTTAGCTTCAGTTTGATTAAGGGCTTATAGTAACATTTTGATTGTAGAAAGGAGGGGGGGATAATCTGCTAAAGATATTTTTTGATATCAACCCCCCACCTCATTTCGGCAACTTTATGTCAAAAATGAAGTTTCCAAATTTTTGAAGATCTAAAAAAATACTTCATTTACACAATTCATTATTGTTGAATTTTAAGTACATTCCAGAGTAATAAAGTTTCAAATAAATTTTTTTTAAAAAACCAACTTTCTTAGTAGCAATACAAGTTGAGGAACCAACTTAATTTAGGCGTTAAAACCCGTTTCTGTCAGTAAACAAACATTATATAAATGTGTGTGTGTGTGTGTGCAGGCATATAACTTATAATATAGAGGCCCATGTCACTTTTTTTTATCAGAGTTTGTTACGAGAGAGCAAATAGAAAGAGAGGAAGGGTGTAAAGCAAGGTTATACTGCATCTGGGTTCACGTCTGCATCATTACTTGTCTTAGTAGTAGCACAAAAGACAAAATTCCACAAATATGGGCATCTCTGATTTTTCATGTGTAAAACTGATATTTTTCCTATAAAAAGAAATATGAAGAGTTGTAGAAAATCGACAGAAAAATAAATTTTGTTAGAGGTATGCATTTTTGTTTGTTTGCAATAAATACATTTATATTAAAATAGGTATTTGTATAATCCATTCATGTGTAAATAATCCAGTCATCTATGACAGATACTCTGCTAGCATATATATATATATATATATATATATATATATATATATATATGAAGAAACAATATAGAAATGTCAGGCGACCCCCCCCCCAAAGTTTATAGTAAACTGTCAAACATTCCAAGAGTTCCAAGATTTTTTTTCTTTCCCAAACTCAAGAATCTGATTTTTCAAGAATTCACCAAAATAAATATAAAGCAGATTAATAGCATCCAACTATTGACACATCAAACTGCAATAATTTTGCCAGAACTTTTGGAGAAAAAAAAAATTGTTCAGACTAGACTCAACTTGAGCTAAAATTTCATTCAGGTTTCAATTTGCAATTTCTAATCATGTCAGAGAAAGAAAAAAAAAAAAGTTTTGCTCTCAGCAGAAGAGAACTACTACCCCCCCCCATTAAAATCAGATCATCAATTAAAATGTTGGTTTAAAGTTGGAATGAAATATTCAGTCCAAACAGTTTATTCACAAAATTTATTTTATAGTTTTCACAAGTGGCCTCTAGTTCCAAAATTAAGTATTGACATTATGTTCTGATGAATTTCTTCAGTGAGAAAATACTTGGTTGCTTTTCATGTTGTCTTCTGACAAAACAGAAATGTAATCCTGTCAGAGAAACTAAGAAAGAATGGCATTAGACGCTCAGATCTGTGAACCTCCTTATCTCTTAAGTCAGTATAATGAGCCAATATGTCCCTTTCATGTCAAGCAAAAGGAATACATATTACTCTCCTCTACGCGAGGATTTAATATTGGCCACTATCGTAATGTGATAGGTCTTCTATCAACAAAGATCAAAAGGAGGTCTTATAAATGGTGAAACAAACAACCTTGCTGTAACAAGAATAGGAAAGTGATATCTAATGACAAGTTTTTCTAGTCTGAACTTCCATAATGAAGAATTGTCTTTGTTAGACACCAATTTGCTTGAATAAGTATTCTCATCAGGGTTGCTGATTTTGATATTTTTTTTTAGATTTGGAAGTCTAGTGTTGTCAATTCCAATGGTTGCTTGTTTTTTGTTTGTTTTTGTTTTGTTTTTGTTTTTTTAAAATTTTATTTGGGGGTCCAGTGTTACCGCTTAAGATGTTTTTTTTCCCCCTCTTTCTCCACGCAGGTGGATTGCTCTCACTCAGCTGTTCATGCCAGAGGATATATCGTATCAGTTAATTTGTCCTTGCAATTTCGCTTGCCCGCCTCTTCGACCAAACAAGATTATATGACCTTTTGGCATTACCCAACCAAAGGATTGAATCAGCTACCTGGCCATTATGCAAGATATCAGGGCAGCGGAATGAGAACAATCTACCCCTGTGGATTGAAAAAAAAAAAGATTTCTCAGGTTACAACAGCCAAAATGTAACTATAACAACCAAGATGAGGACACTAATCAGGGGAAATCAGCATGTAACAAGGTCTCCTTCCTCAAATTACCAACTATTGATAAGCAATGGCAAAACTTGGATCGAAATAAAGCAGAAAGTGTGGCTTCTTGAGATCAAATGGTAATTTCAAGAACCTAGCACCTTGGGTCTTGAAAATAGATTTGCTGTGGGGTAGAGAGAAGAAGAAGAAAAAAAAGTTTTACAAAAAATATTTACATTTTTATTGTTGCTGACCTTTCCCTCCCTCAAGAGAGGAAATCTCTTACACACAAACATACAAATACACACACACATTACAGTGTAGTAGTAGCAGCAGGAGGAGGAGGAGGAGAAGAAGGAGGAGGAGGAGGGTGGTGGCGGTGATGGTTACTTGGAGAAGGGTGAAAAAAGAGGTTTTGGTGGAGGTGGTGGATTTATATCCCCTGTTCCCCTTCCCCCCCGCCTAATTCTAGGAGGTATTTCTCACTTGGCACCAGTGGCTGTCCAAATACAATGAAGGCTGGCCAGGTCCATTTTGGACTGCTTGAAACATGTGGCACCACTCAATGTCTAACCTGACATACAACTACTTTGTTTGTGTTGACCAATCCTCTTCCATTATTGGGTGAAAGAAAAAAAAAAAAAAAAAAAAAATATGGAATAGAGGAGATACAGCGTGTCCATAAAGTGCCTGTTTATTTTATTACACTGTTCAAACAAAAATAGATAGGGACTTCACGGACAACCTGTATATTTTGCCTTTGTGATTTTGGGAGCCTCCACTGAAATTTTTCTTGAGGTTGGAGAAAGAAAATGAAGGGTGGCTTGGAAAGAGAAAAGGAAAAAAAAAAAAAAAAAAAGATAGAGTGAGAGAAGAGAAAAAGAAAATTGATACATTTCTTGGTGCCACCCTCTTAAATATAAACCATTCATTTTTCCCCCTTTTCCCTCCCTTACCTTGTAAGAAAAGAAATGATTCTTTTTTTTTTTTTTTTCTTTAGGAAGAGGAAAAAATATCCAGGGATGACAACATATTCTTATCACAATCCACCATCTATAGAAATTGAAAAGTGCTGAACATCAGAATGTCTCCTTTATAGCAAGGGCTAATAAAAGAATAAGAGTTTAGGGAAAGAAAGAAAGGGAGGAAGGAAAGAAGGAAAGAAAGGGAGGAAGGAAAGAAGGAAAGAAAAAGAAAAAAAAAAAACAACAAAAACCCTGAGTTTGGCCATCCACCCACACACCCACCCCCCTATCTGCCACTGGAACAAGGCTGAACTTGGTGATGACTCATCAGCCTGCGTGCAGCATCTCTGCACACGGAGGTAATGGAGGGGGGAGGGAGAAAAAAGTAAAAAAAAAAAAAGAAAAAAAAAAGAAAAAAAAAAACTGTGGAGATGAGTTCTGGGCTCAGAATGGCCGGCTCAGAATGTCACTGACGTCTTTCCTCTTGCTTAGTCTTTTGTAGCTGGTCTGAAACACACGATAGACCCGTGTGAATGTATCCTCATCAAACACTGCACGTGCTGTATTGGAGAGGTCAAATGGCTCTGAAATGACAAAATCGGATACAAGTCACAGCAAAAATGACCAAGTGATCTTGGATAACGTATTCAGAATATCTAATACGTGACAATTTATCTATCTATATCAATTGAAACTACTGAACTTGTTTCATTAAAAAAATTCAAATCATAAAATAAAGCATATATATATATCTGCAATTTTTTCCCACAGGGATTATCTAGTACTTCAATGATGAATATCTTCATTTATAACAAGTAAGAGAAAAACAGTTGCTTGGATTGAAGTTGAGACAACAAGGCTCACAAACCCAGCCCTAAGAAAGAAAAGGGCCAGTATTTATCCCATATAACTGGGTAACTTAATAGTTCTGGTTCAGACTTGGAAGAAAGCCACCAAGATAGTTTATCGAAGCTACAGTTTGAAGGCCCCTGTTATATCTTGTTCAGTTTGGGTTTAAATCAAGGAAAGAGCCTTTTGAATTTCATGGATTGAAAATGAATTCATAATAAGCTAAGGAAATTATCATGAAGAAACCGACTTATTTGGGAAAACATATTGACTCATTCTAAACCATCTTGTAACATGAACTGTCAAGATATAAGGCACATGATAGATATGTGAAAAATCTATGATACACCATATCTTCAATGTTTATATCACAAGGTATTTTGGAGTAGGATATTTTTTTTTTGGAAACAATTTAATAGAATGTTCATTATTCACATTGTATCACAACTAATGTGCATAGCATTCATTATTATATGACAAGATACTTGAAGTTATTTCCCGATTGATCTTTTTTTGTTAAACTGGTGGGAAATATTAATGGAGAATCTTCTGATTGGAATTTCCATGACTTCTAATTGCACTCTAATGAAGTGCATTATTCAAAACTATTCAAGGTGTAAGTGTACATAGAAAGTAGTGGTATTAGAACGACTAAAAGCTACCCAGTTTATATAGAATCGATACTGCTCACTTTCACTCATGCAACTAAATCATGAAGATGAAGGAAAATCAAAACCGAATGATAATGGTTTACATCTAATAAAAATAATGAGTAAAAAGATGAAGGTTTCTAACTATATGAAAAAAATCTGAAGAGTCCTGTTTAAAGTTCTTAATTCTCCGAATATTTCTAATCAAAAATAATAGCATTATGTACTAGAAACCTAATCATTTTTCAACCAACATTTTCATATTTTCGTCTAATTTGTGAGTAAAAGTAGGCATAAGTGGGAGAGAAAAATGAATAGCAATTAATTAATTAATTTTTTTTTTTACGAGAGAATGGAATTTCAAGTGAAAAGCATCAACTTACCTTCAATACAGAGACACTTCCACTGACCAGGAGTGCCTACCTTCTGTTTCACAATTTCAATTGGTAATTTGGTCCCAGTGCGTACAGAAATAACAGAGCGTTTGAAACTGAAATGTGTCAAGAAAAGATGAATCAAACCAATGCAGATAGCAACATTTGATTACAAAGAGGTGTTTGCTAATATTACTAGTTGAATCTCTCTAATAGGGACCCGGCTATTGCCAGACTACAGGGATTAATCTTCCAGATCCACTTGAAAGAAAAGAAAAAAAACAAAAAAAACAAAAAACAACAACTCGAAAATTTAGCCCCCTTTGTTTCTTCAATTTACATCCTAGCATAGATAATGTTTTAGGCTTACTCTTTTTAGCACTAACATCATTTTCTGCACCTCTTGGATGATATCCTCAAGGGCTAAAATATGGGAAATTAGCAAAACAACTAGGCAGCAGTGTAAACAAAGTTTGTTGCCTTAGCACTGCCAATAGCGCTGCCCTGGTAGCAGATTTATACTGTGCCAGATCAGAGAATACCGGGTTAAAGAGGTTTGACCTGTACTATCTTATTTTGACAATGGGGGAAAATTTAAAAAAAAAAAAAGACAATGGGGGGAAAAAAAAAGAAAAAGAAAAAAGACAATTCAGTGAAGATGGTATCTTTATGTAATGAAAACAATACTCACTCAAAGTTTGTAGCATAGTACTTGAGAAATCCTAGAAAAAGGTCGCCTAGACTTTCTTCATTTTCACATTGGTACGGAGGCAGTTCTTCATCCAAACGCAGATTGCTGATGTCATTCTTAACACTGAATATGTCCTGAAGGAAAGAAAAATGAAGAAAAATGAAGCAAAGCTAAAAGGATAAATTCTAGAGTAATGCATGTCTTTTCATTTCATAAATTTAAAAAAAAAAAAAAAAAAAAAAATTGTTTGACATAAAATACAATTTAATCTCTTTATATTCAAGAGTAAGCTATAAATCACAAGTTAAAAGTCTATCGGACCCTTTGCACAAAAGCCATGAATTCTAAAACACCCCCCACCCAAAATCTGATCCACACTGATATTCATTTAATTCATCCACAGACAGAATTTGAAATTACTGAGAGAGTACACGCTTCTGTCAACGCTATACACCAACAGAAAACTGGATGAAAATCAGTTAATATGTAGCTACGATGTAGAACAGGAGACCAAGTTTCAATTTTCCATAGTTTGGACTATTGTATTAATTAGAAAGATATTTCTCAATTGAAATAAGAAAAAATCCTGGATCCATCCCAAAATATATTCTTCCTCAGCCCAGGACTCACCCTACCATGAAATGTCATCAAAATTCATTGAAAATTTCAGGAGAAACACGGGTGAATATACAGGTATACTTCGATTGGTGTGGTTAATTTGATCCAAGATTTTCCACACTGTTCAAGAGGTTCTTTTCCAGCTGATATTTAGTTGAATTAATTTGCATGGCAATACCTTGATTGTACTACATCGAAACCCACACTATTGAAGGTATTTCTGCAGGGCATAATCATTTCTTTAAGGTATCTAAAAAAAATAATGCCATATTTTCCTTGGTTGATTGAAAAAAAATAAAAACTGAAATTTCTAGGTTGTGTGTAGCTACTTCTTACCACAATTCAACTACTATATATATTCCTATTCGAAGTTCTAGCACAAAGAAAATTAGTATTCAGATAGTGAAAAAGTTGGGGGATTTTTCAAGCCATCAAATAGAAAATAGGAAAGAAAGAAATTACCGGGTAGAGTTTTTGAAGGGACGGTAAAACTGGAGGTGTGGTGCCGTCTGAAAATAAATAGGAAAAGATTCTTATTGAAAATTCATAAATCCACCACAGGAAATTTAATGTGAATAGAATCTTCCGAGGATAGAAATAAACAATCTTTAGTGGAGTCATCAGCTTTGTGTTTTCTTTTAACCTGAAGCACTCTGCAGGAGACTATTCACTAAACAAGAATAATTTTAGTCACTGCAATTAACTCCAATAGTATGTTTGGATTTAGCAATTGTACAAGCCACTTTCAGTCATACATAAACAGACACACAAGTTACAGGCTTTCAAAATTACAAAGTGCACAAAATCTTTGACAACTTTGATGTGGAGTTCTAGTCAAAGACAAGACAAAGGATCCATTTAATTTGTAACTTGATTAGAATCCACATCTGATTGGATATTACTAGCACTACTTGCTGGATAAAAATTTTTAAAAAATTTAAAAAAGTCCCTAGTAATAGGATAATTGTTTATACACTAAACCAGATTCAGCCAATGAAGGGATTTTGACCAGCCTGCAAGCAAATATTAGGATATTTTGCCAACTTTGTGTTTTAAAAGATTCTTTTGTCTTTCAATAGGATCAAAAGATATCTCACTTTAAATACATTACAGTGAAATTAAGTTCTTTGATTACTAATTGGCATTCATTGGTTACACACAAGTGATTTTCTAGTTTGAGTTATTCATTGATTTGAGGCTAAGTATAAAAATTGCATAATTCCCATATTTCAAGCTTTCTTTGTGGCATTTATCTGGCCCACCATCCAATCAATAAAATGTGATCTGCCCTGTAGTGGCAAAAAAAAGCTGCTGACCCCTACACACAACTGAAAAGTGAGAAAGACTCATTAGGTTGGGGAAAAAAAAAAACAACAAAAAAAAAAAAAAAAACGGGGGAGGGGGCATTGAGCATTACTCAAATATTTGACATCATACAACACTTTATTCAGCAATTACCTGGAATAAAATCAAGGTGAGGGATTTACTTACATTGAAGGTAATGAATAGCCATAAGGCCTAATGAATAACTTGAGATGGTTTGTTTGCGTGCATCGTTGATGTCATGAAAACGAGACCAGTATTTGATGAACAGGACTAAGGGCATAACTCTCCAATCCACTAAAAAAAGAATTTTGAGATAAGAAAAATTATGTGTTAATAAAAATCACTTTTCAAGTCTGCTTATTACACAAATAATTATATAAACCTATCTAACCTAAAAATCATAAAAAATTCTAAGAGAAGGTCTGGAATAGCAGTAAAAATAGATGCTTTATAGTTCTCACAACCTGTGGGGAAATAAGCAGATAACTAATTTCTTGATTAGTGAGAAAATGAGAAGTAACATTTTGCTTCTCACTAAATAGGAAATAAAAATATATCGAGATGGAGAGAGAAAGAGAACTAGGAGGCACTCAAAGAGCATACACCTCTGTCAATGCCATTAAAAACTGAATAATCAAGTTACAGATCCCACACTATACCATGACAAAAGCTGGTAAATATCTATTAGAGACATGTCAATAGTTCGAAAAATATCAATAATGCAATTCAGTATACTTGCTTATGAGACGAATGTTTTTAGTGTGTTGTTATATCCAAAAAGTAGGAAAAAAAAAAAAAAATTGTCCTATCATGCTACGTTAACAAAAAGCACAAAGTAAATATCTGGATCAGATACAAAATACAATCAACTGTTCCAGGCCCATGACTCACACTTCCACAAAAGTGAAAGTCACTGAGAACTTTTGAAGATACAGTATGGACAGACGAATATAAGTGAACACATAACCTGTCCAACTTTTCTGTCAGAGGCAAAATAACTAGATCTTAGACCTGTTTGTTTCTGAATGTTGCCTAGCCATCTTTGGTAGCTAAATTTTGATGGAAGTTGAGGTCTATAAACCAAAGAAGTTTAGAATGACTTCATGGCGAGTTTCAATAAAAACTAAACGGGTATGAAATATCCTATATCATGGATTTACACATAAGACCACCTTTCATTCAGTCCATTAGTCAACATTGCATTTTGTAAAAACATACTTTACAGTGGGGTTCTGTTTCTTAGCTGTTGAAAAAATTGCTTTGGAGAAATGTGTGTTAGATGCAGGGGGTTTCCTTCAGACAGTCAATACCCCTGTGGGACGAACTCAAACGGACAAGGTTATCGAATTCACTTCCAAATGACATAAATTCACAAGTCAAGGAGAGGTATATTATTGCCAAATTTTCTTGATTAGGAAAGAACAGGAAAGAGGAGTTATCTATGGTAGTGAACAGGTTCAACAGACTTTAGGGAGAAGATGTTCCAGTAAAAATATAAATCAAATTAATAAAACAATTACTTACATCTAGCATAGGCTTTCAATAAGTGTGTATTCCTGATTCCAACCGAATTGTTGATGTTCAGATCGCACTCAACCTGACTGAAAGAATAAAAGTTCATTAAACAAAATTTCCACACCAGCCATCAAGAGTGAAAGAGTCAAAATTCCAATAGGAGCAATTGTGGAAATCTACTCTAATACTGAACAATGTGATTTTGCTTAGTTCGTTGTCTGTAATACCCTTCCACTCCAGGGTAAAAATGTTGCTGATAAAAATACCCTCTACCCACTCTTTCCTGTTAATGATTTTTTCAAAATTCCTTATTGAGAGAGAAAAAAAAAAAAAAAAAATTATCCAAATGTGCAATTTTTTTCCCCGTTGGAATCAAGTAAATCACACACACACACACACACATATTATATATATATATATATATATATATATATATATATAAAATCTCATGAAGTATGTCACATAGTAATGAACAGTAGGGCTTATTTTGCTGGCAGTTGTCATTGGATCTCCTAGTGGCACATGGTCAGATACCAACTCATGCTAATACATACTTATATAATGACTTGTTTCCATGTCTTTGACATTTGACTCTTCCAACCAGGGGTAAAAATCTTGTTGATGAAAATACCTTCAATTCACTATTTGAAAGTATGGACTCTTCTGAAACAAATTTACTATTCCCCCCCCCCAAGTCTCAATTATTCAGAATAATAGTGAATTTTTTCACAGATATATACTAGTAAAATTTGATAATGAAGAGTTATTACCTGATGTCATCCCAGAACTTGAGGATTGGAACTTTTGCTTTTATCACCTGAGAGGTCTTGATGAAAGCTGAAATTAAAAAGAACATTTATACAAAATTACAAAAGTCAGATCAGCTGCCACCAGACAACAGGAAAGATCAACACTGTACAATAGCTGCTTTGGATCCAAATAATCTAAACAGTAGCTATGATATGAAGTTTTGACATTTAGTGAATTTCCCCATATTGAATTCAGGTTCGATCAGTTTCTGTTACCTCAGATAGAATCAAGTCTCTCAGTTATTTCTGCCACCAGTCAAAGTGGATGAATCTACACTGCTCATACTTTATCAGCTGAATAACCCAGGAGTGTTTCAAAACCTGAAGCTGTAAACAACAAGCTAGTTGGAAATTCTTTGTCAATGCCTTCCAAATTGTCATCATTTGGGCAGTGATTTGTTGAACAGATTTATCACTTCTTCAGGTTTACTGAACCAAGCTTTTGAATGTCATCAAGTCTGGATTCAAGTTGATACCCAAGTCAAAACTAAAAATGAAGGATCACTTGAACCAGGGGCATTCAAACTTTTCCTACAAAACCATCCACTTTGACATATTTTGAATAGATTAGAATATGCTACCACCCATCTAATATAGAAATCGCCTTTCTTCAAAAACTATCGCCAGCTCGCAAACACAAATCACCCACTAGTGGGCAGCATAGTCAACATTGAAGACCCAATTCAAACAAAATATATCAAAGAGACAAGTTTCCACTGATTTCACTTGAAAAATTTAACATTTGCAACAAGTGCAGCAGAAAATGTAAATATGTGATTACCCATGTTCACTGATTCAGTTTGTGCATCTTCTCAGTTTGCTTGAGGAAGAAGCATAGTTAAAAATCAAAGACCGGAAACGACAGGACTTATAAGTTTTTATTATATATATTTTGGCATCCCTATACAGTAAATCAAACCCTCTTCCACCACACATCAACTAGAAAAACCCTGCAGGTATTTTCAAGTGGGTGACGAACATGATTCTTTGCAAAGGGTACTGCACTAGTCTTCTAAAGTAACCATTCTCAACCTTTTTTGGGCTATGGCTCTTCTCAGACTCCAATCAAAACAGGGATACAACACAGAGAAATTCAATAGAACATAGATGCAGGATTTCTTTTGCAATGAGAAGTATGTAAAACAAATAAGATATATATATATACTTACAGCATTTTTTCAAGCCTCTGTGCACAAGATTCAATATTTCTGTGGCTTCTCGCTTCTGGTCAATCTAAAAAGTACAAAAACCAAGTAAATCATTATGCAAAGTAAAATTAAAACCACTGCATTACCCACAAACTCCTAATACTCTTGTTTCTTTTTAAAAACCTCATATGAAAAATCATAACACACAATATGCCCTACCTCTCCTTGCGCTCAATAAGTCTAATGAGTGTGTGGATGGTGCACGACTTCACCCCTGTTACCTTGGCAGATGTTGAGGAAAAAGCAAAAAAAAAGCAAAAAAAAGGCCAAATTTTATGACTAGCCCCAATATTGCCAACACTTTCTCCATAGTTTCTTTGAATTATCTGCCTTCATCTACACTCATTTGGATACATTTTGCATCATTTGTTACATTCTGCCAATTACTTTCAATGATTATACAAACGTTTCAGTCAAAATCATTTCACATGGGAATTATGGCAGGCAGCTCCATAAAATCTTTTGGGGCTACAACACAGTCAACGGTTCTTACAGGGTCAAGGATCTGCCATCAAAACAGGGATACAACATAAACTGATAGACAGATTTTCATTTTCATTATTTTAGTCTATGGCCACCTTGAAATGTGCCAGTGCTCCCAAGGTGGCCATATGGCTCCCCACTGAGAATGGCAGCTCTAAAGATCAAATGATTGACAATAAGAAATCTTATCTTGAAAGGTAATCAAGTGTATATGTTTTACAACAAAACATGCTTTCGAAGCACTGCTTACAATTCTAACCTTTATTTAATAGTCATAAACAGATCAAAATAAAGTAACCTAAATTTCAATAATCTTATCACTTAAATTTAGTGACTACATTGTATTAATCAGACGTCAAGAAATAAACACAAGCTCTACGTAATAGAACCCCAACTAGGTATGACATATTCATTGTTACTAATTTCAGAACCTCCTATTTGATCAAAACAGATGGCTCAGTGGGAGAGTCATGAACCCAAAAGACTAGTTAGGAGGCTCTTGAATTACTAGTTTCATTTTTAATTTGTTTTATTCCTTTCCTTCCACCTTCAATGAGAAAAAATAAGTTAAGTATAAAATTTTTTAAAAAGATCATTAGAGAGAAAAAAGGTTTCTTGGTATTAGGAATGAAAGTGATATCATAAGGCTTCTAGTTACAAGATTGTCTAGATCAGGGGTCTTCAACGTTGGCAGAAGCACCCACTAGTAAACGATTTGTGGTTCCAAGTGGGTAGTAGTTAGTTTTAAAGAAAACTAATTTTCACACACACACACACACACACACACACACACACAATCCCTTCAATGAGTAGGGAAGACATTTTTTTTTTTTTTTTTTAAATCCTTTAGGGAGAAAGGTTCAACTTACAGCATAATTTTATACTAAATTGATCCCTCATTTATGTCTAACAGTGTTCAATTGTTTTCAGAAAATACAGTTTTTGTCGTGATGCAACAAAAGTTGATAGAAGTGGCCCATTCTTTAATCACCCCTTTTCCCAATTTTCTCCTAAATGATTACCACCAACATGGCATGCTGCCAAAAGATGTTGGTCACAGGAGTTTCTACTCAGTGACTGACCAGACCAGTTTTTGAATAATTTAAATGACCAATGTAAGGAGATTCTATTGGAAATCTACATTGATAATCTCTTTCAAAATTATGAATTTGGCAGGCTCTACAATGTAATAAAAACATCAACTAGACATGTCATATTCACTGTTACTAATTTCAGAACCTTCTATTTGATCAAAGCTTTGGTGATGGTTCAGTAGGAGCATCAAACTCAACAGACTGGGTGGGCGGCAATTTTTCATGATTTCCCTTGGAATACTAGTCTTATTTTTAATTCATCAAAAATCAGCACATTTTTCAAGATGGAAGAATACAAGTAACATTTTTGGCATATTACGCCCTTTTCATTTTAAGAAAAGGTAAAGATGCAATAAAGCAAATAAGATTTGTGCAGTTCATGGAGACGGTATGGTGAATAATCAGACGTGTCAAATGAAGTTAGCTCAGTTTTCTGTTAGATTTCTTGTTAAATGAGGCTCTATGATCAAGTAGACCAACTGAGATTGAATGATAGTGATGAAGTCAAGGCACTAGTTAGGAACAATCAATATTATATATGTGAGACATGGCAAACAGACTCAAACATTCAAATCAATCACTGAAAATAATTAGTGCCAGAATGGTTATGTTGATTGTTTTGATGTGTGGCCTCTCTAGAAGTGAAAAAACCTACTGGGTCATATTTCTGGGAGTAATTCATTACTTAAACAATGAATAGATGTTTCTCAATACATGGATATCAAAATTGAAATATTTTTTGCAACAGCAAAAAAAAAAAAAAAAAATAGGAAATATGAATTTTGCATTTAACCTGTTCATGAGTAAGCATCAAACACAGGTCCATATCACTTTTGTTGGTACCAAAACCACTCATGGAAGATCCCACAGCATACAGACCACAGTCTAAAAATAGAGAAAGGAATTGACATAAAAAGAGAGCTCATGTTTAAAAAATATCAGTCATTTTGGTAGAGAACATTTCTCATTGTATCAACCACTGTTTCCATGATTGAAATGAAAAAATAAGAAATAAAATAAAAAATTTATTTTTAATCAAGCACAATCTATGAGGTTGTTACACATGAAATGCAGGTTTCATTTTCAACATCATAGAGAATAATGCTACAACTGAAAGATTTACTAATGAAGTTCCATCTTTTTCAGATTCAATGTATAGAGAGATGATATTTTATTTTAATACTGGAGGTTTTTTGGAACCCTTAATCACAAAGATGTCCACCAGAAAAGTTGGACTAATTCTCAAGTAATTAGTCAAGTTAGGACATGATGATTTTCAAGCTGCTGATAATATCAACGAAACGTTTGCAGTGAACACCACAAAGTGTTCAGTGTTGGTTCAATAGGCTTACATCTGGAAATATGGATACCAATAATGAACCTTGAACCTAGGCTCTAATCTGTTAATGATGAACAACAGATGCAACCGAAGACCAATGGAACAATGGCTCAAGCACTTTCAGGAAACTTGTCTTTTCAAGCAGTTTGAACTCCATTTTGAATTTATTTTCATGATAAAAAGGTCCAATAGGAAAGCCATAATTTGTGTTTTTACTGAATCAGAGGTGACCAAGCCCGAAGAATTTTACAGAAGAAATTCTATGAGAATTGTTGGAAAAAGTTTATTGCTTAATACAAGTCATATTTCAATTAAATATTTACTTTTAGCTTTTTGGTTAATATCCACATAGTACTATTTAGAAAAACATTTAGCTAATAGTTTTAATACCAAACTTTTAACCACTTCAGAAAGGTTGAGGAGATATCTTATGAGAAATATTGTCCTTGGTCATCTTACTCTGGCAGTAAATAATGTGGTGATTCAAGACAACTTATAGATGGTGGAAGCAATGATTGTCCTGAAGTGGTTAATAAGATATTTTGCCCACATGATGCCACAAATAGGCACTGGTCCCACATTGCAGGAGATGAAAAGTCAAGTATAAACTTATCTATATTCACTGTAGCAATTAGTTATTGAAATACCACGCACAGTCCTAGCACATAATTTCAAGTACATCCAATACGAAATAACACTGGATTCATAAATACATACTATTATAGAACATGCTTATTTCGTGAACCCAAGGACTAGTTATAAGTGCCAGCCAATTTTATGTCGTTCAGTACAATCAGAGAACCAGTTTCATAAAAGGAAGAAGAGGAAATATTAAGTGCATTGAAATAAACATTCAACTAAAACAGCTTCATATTTCTGGAATTCAGGAGTGGCAACCAACCAAGACAGGAGTGTAAAAGAGAGAGAGAGTGAGAATAAGAGGTAAGGAAATGGGAAATGTGAAGTTCCATCAGTTATTATATTGACTTCTCTAGTTTGCACTGAACCATCAAGGACAACAATAAAAGACAAGTCTGACTGCTGCAGGGTCAAACTCCACTTCTACTCCAACTGAAGATGACCACTGCCACTTTTATATAGTATGTATATATAAATTCATAGATATATGAATGGTCTATTTGGCTCAGTTGAAAAGAGAGCTGCCTAGCAATCACTAGGTCATGATTTCAAATAACGGAAGGGAAAAATCGATTTTATATCTGTTTGGTATATCGTGACAGGATACAGACACAGTGAAGAGTTTATTCCCCTAAATTTGGTGAGGATTGTTTTTGTTATGGAGGAATAAAGTCAACTTTGACTGGAGTTTGATAACAACCACTACATTTCTGAGGATGAGAGAGCCCCTTCTATAAGCAGACCCCACTTTTTTTTTTAATGATACCCCCCACAAAATAAAAATAAAAACAAAAAAGCAAAGACCAGCAATGATGTGGTTTGAGAGTAAAAGGAAAGTCAACTCACATGGAAAGACACCCTGAATAATACCATAGAGAGCATCTCTCAGTTTCATCTTTTTTCGATATACTTCCTCCGCTTGGTGATGTTTGGAAAAATAATCCATCATGGCAGAAGATATCTATAAAGAGAGTGGATGGAGAAAAAGTTGAAAAAAAAAAATAAAGAAAAAAAAAAAAAAAAAAAAATAGATAAAAGCTCAGCATAAACAATTTTTTCACTTTTCTTTTCAATTACTATATTAAAAAAAAAAAAAAAAAAAAATCCCTCCCCCACAATTTCAGCAGAGAATATACAAAATAATTTTCTCAGCATATTCACAGGTAGGCATTTAATGTTGTTGAAATATGTAGTTACAGTACAGCAGAAAATAAAAAGCTAGCACAGTATAGTTCACCATTTTAGTTTGTATTCAAAAATATATCTTGAACACTTCTCATGTCAATCTGGAGTTGGATGTTATTGACATTCATTTAAGAATATTCAGTATCAATTTATATGAAGATTCCCTTTAATTAAAGTACCAATAATAATGACATTTGAGTAAATAATCTTATAAAGGTAATTTATGACATCTGGGTAAATAATAGCCTACTACTTCAACTTCGAATACCAGAACAGAGGTATTTTCATCGATTTTTTGGTGAAAAAAAATGCACTTTATATGCAATCAAAATATGGTAGATGTTGGTTATTTTATCAGATGGATACAAATGTAAATCTTGAGAGGGTCACATTTAGTACCCAGAGGCCGACTTGTGCTAAAGTTCAATATCAAACAAGACTAGCACTGTCACTAATCCAAAACCAATAGAACTTATGATTCTGAAGGGAAATTACGAATAAAACAGATTCAGTGCAGGAAATCATATTCCGATTAAATTCTATCATTTATTACTTAGAAGATAGATAATGATCATCAATATCGCAATAGCTAATTTGAGCAAATTTTACACTTAACTCTTAGATTCATTATAATTACTTCAGAACTCTTCAATGGATAGGGTGTGTTTAAAAAATAAATCAAAATGGAATTCTTGTGAATTGGATTAAAAACAAAAAACTATCACTCTAAGGGAAATTATGAATTACAACCAGCCATATATGCAAAGTTGGAGTGATCAATTAAAAAGTTTAAAAGATGATCAATGAATAAGTTACTCTTCTTGCCTTTTATTATCACTAAAAACAGTCTGAAATCTCAGAACAGAAGTAGATATCAACAAGCAACAAATTTAGCATAAACTTACATCTGTAGTGAACCCTGCCCCGCCACTAAAAATCTATTTTGGAGTGAAATGTTAAAAAAAACATTTTCCTTACTCATCAGAGTGTGCGCGCGCAAAATTTCAAGTTTCTACTACGAACAGTAATGGCTGTGCAAAGTCCAAATAGATGAATAGATATATACATATAGATGTCAGAACACATGAATAACCTAAACCCAGTAATAATGATTAAACCAGTCTCTTGAGGGTAGTGGCGATTAAAAAATTACCAAAAAGTGCAAGAAAGAGGCCTTCAATTAGAAGTTACTCCTCTTTAATCACTTTTTTTTAAAAATTCATTCCTGGAATGAATTTAAGAGTTAAGAAATTGATAGGTGAATATGAATCACTAGGCCAATTGTAGCTTCATATCTAAACATTTCTCCATCTCAATCACAAGCCAGCTTATCAGAATTGCAATTTCTTAGAGGGAATAAGACTTGGTTATACTTTGAGCCTTGATTTTGCAATGCTCATTTTACCTGTGGTTTTTTTTTTACCCGTGTTTTTTTAAATCTCATTTTCTTAAAATTTATATCACTGAAATGAAATCATCAGTGGTTGATGTAATAAAAGTAGCAATTTAAACTCAGGTTCCTGAACCATGGATAGTTCAATGGATCTACATTTAAATTGATTTCATATGATTAAGACAAATGAAAGTTGACATGAAAATATACCATGCATAGAATATTAAATGCATAAGTTACAATATGCAATAAGATCATAGTATAGGTAAGTGGTCAACAAAAACATTGCCAGTTTATGATTGCAGCTACATACATAAAATGATAGAAATGGCTCATATCTACAAAAAGGAAAGCGATCAACTCTTAAGATGTCATATGCAACTGAGAAAATAGAAAAGTAAAAGGCACGATCACGAGCCACACCATCACACACCTTCAAGTACAAGTAGACCCATGTTATTTATGTATATTTCATGTTAAAATAGAAAAAAAAAAAAAAAGAAAGAAAAGAGGCAATGTAATAATTACACAACTTTGAATACAGGCATAACTAAATTGAATTCTTAGTGTTCTGATTGAATTTATTTTCTATTGCGTAAAAAGAAACAATCTACACAAAGAACCGATCAAGACTATTTTCGTTGTTTCATTTAAATTATACCATCAACATAAGTAACAGGTTATTTAAATCCCTAACAATAATACTTTACACCACAAAAACTGTTACTTGAAAGATCAACCTTATAGCAGAATGACATTTTAGATCCTTGAAAACATTGTGCTGAGAAGCTTTGTGTCAAAAATAGATTAAAATCAAAGAAAATTGCTTGGAATTCTGAGAAATATTTTATTCAAATCTCTGCATAGGCAGGACTAAATATGACTTTTCCAAAATTGATAATGATTAGAGAAACAGAAATAGATATTTTTTTCCAGGTATTAATCCAGAGAGTGTTATATCAATGACAAAGGGATAATTTTTGTTTCTGAGTGAATAATACCTTTGCAGACCTTAGAAGTACTAAGCAGATTATCTAATATGTATAATACAGGTGATAAAAATACTTAAAAGTGTACAAGTAGCATGATATACTATCAAATATTGAATTCGAACAACCCACATCCAATTGTTGAAGACTATCTTTTATTCTGTTTGAAAATCCACGGTCATATTAGTCATTATCTGCTCAGGAAGGTAAGTAATAGATGAAATAGTCAAGTTTTATTTTTATTAATTTTTTCAGGGTAGATTCTGGAATGATTTCACAACTAATTTCATATTGATCGTAATGTGGTTGCAAATTGATGTCTAAAACTGACGTAAATTATCTTCAGTTTCTTACCTTGTCATTTCCAGCCATTTCAAGCATTGGGCCCGCTGAAACCACTTCAGTTTGATTGTTTAGCCGTTGTCGCTTGAAATTGCCCAGGTTTCCTCCGTCTAGCTGTCTTCTTTAAGTAGACAAGACAAATGAAGAAACAGGGTCGAGAGAAATGGGGGGGGGGGGGAACAAAGAAAAAAAAAATCTTCATAAAATCTTTATAAAGAAGAAATAAATACTTTGTGGAGAATTTTGAAAAGTACTAAATGAACCCAGCAAGAATATTCAATGTTAGATCTAAATTCGAAAGATTAGATAACAGTCTTGTTAATTGCACAACTCTCAGTACTATGCGTCACACGTTTGTTATCTAATATTCAGGTGAAAATATATCAGTAATTTAGTAAAACCTACATTTACATCATTAAGTCTGCATTCGAACTAATGTTTCATGGAATCAGAAAGATTTAGAAACGCTATGTTGTTCATACCTGTAGATTTTTTGTGGTACATAGGTTTTATGAGGTGTAGTTGCTAGCCCCATGACCAACCCAGGTACAACTGCTCAGCTGCAGATTTTCTGTCAAAGTAACCTACATAGTTCAACTGCCTTAAAGTAGGTCAACTACCTGCTCTTTACCTATAATGGGGGAAAAAGGGGATTCATGCCTTTCCTGAAGGTAGTGCAAAAAGAACATAAACAGCCTCTATCAAAAATAACTTAGCCGGCCGATTCTGTTGTCTGTGCATGTTACATCACAGCAGCACCTCGACATAACTTAAAAAAAAAAAATAAAAAAATAAAAAATCCATTCCCTAAATAATACTACTACCTTCAGAAGAAATGCAGATGATTGTTACCATTTTCACATTAGATTTCCCCACACTAAGATTGTCTGGGACCTCAGGGCTGGATATTGATTCAGATTTCAAAAATTGATTCAGTCCAATATCCAATTCTTCAAGGGGGATTTCAGTAACTTACAATACCAAATTTGCTTGGATATGAAAGATTTCCTGAGAATCAAAGCTGTAATCTATATAAAGGAACCTTCTAACCTGGCGCATTATTGAAAATATCAATGTTCACAAAAAAATGACCCGAAAGCAGTTACAATATTCATGTACTTCAAATTTTTTTTTTCAATCTTACATGACTAAAACATTACAACATATTTAAATTACCAAGTTTAAATCAAATCAAATCACAAGGTAGGCAGTGCAAATAAGGTGGCTACAATATGTTCAATTGGGAGCATTCACTTTGCTGTCTGTGATTGTCTCACAAAGATTTTGTGCAATTAACTATATTGAATCTGTTACATATCTGTACAATATGAGAACCCCCAACAAAAAAAGGGGTTCTAAATGAAGTCAAACATTCTTATAAAACTTCTGTAAACTTTTAGTACAAAATGAGATACCTGAACTCTAAAGTTACTCCGACATGTCTCTTGTCATTACCTTTTCTTTTTTCCCCAGAAACAACCATATTATCAATACATTCAAATATTATACAAGAGAAATTGTTTTGGAACATACAAATGAGAAACAGTCTGGTAAAACTTGATATTAAACTGAAACTTAAGTCCAAAAAACTTGAGCTTCCTAATGAGTTCGCTTTCTTACTTCTTACTACCAGTTGAGAACACTCAGATGGGATACTAGTCCTGGGTAAACTGTCTGTATCGGGAAATTCATTTCCATTTCAAGCCTTTTTATTTTTTTTGTTTAAAGCTTTAAAAATCTACTTAAAAATATAAAGTTTTTTTTGTTTTTTTTTTATGCATGGAAGACGTAACTAGGAAATTTGAAAAAGTAAAAGAATGATTTGTTCACTTCAGCCACAGAAGGGAAGCAAGTTATTTTATTGTAACTTTTATTCATGTCGGTAAAAATTTTAAAAAAGCAACGAAAACATTCAGCTGGTGGTAGAAATTAGAAATAATGATTTATAAAGATACATCAAGTAAAATAAATTGGAAGAAAAAAAAAAACAAAAAAAAAACCTTTGAAAATCTCAGTTATCTTCCTTGGATAAGTAGAAAGGAATAAAAAGTATAAATAGTTTGAAATAAGATTATTCTTTTTAATAATGATAAAAAAAAAAAAAAATGAATAAATAAAAATGAATATTTTTTATATATATATCATATATATATATATATCATATATATATATATATATATATATATATATATATATATATATATATAAACTGCGTTTACTGTAAAACAAAAAAATTACAACAAATCCATCAAATGAATTCAATCAATTTGAAACATTCTCCTTTTCTAATATTGGGGAAAATTGTGGACTTCATGATACAAACAATAATAATCGAAATGATGGTTTATACAATATTTTAAAAACTTGGAAATGTGATTCAAAAGTGAAAAATATTGCAATATGCTCATGGATCTGTTAAATAAAATATACTTCATTTTATATCAAAATTAAATCGTCACTATATCTTGTAAATATATAATTAAATCAATAAAACATTACCAATAGATTATCATGTTTTTATTTAAGTATTGTAAATAAATACAGATACTGAACCTCTTACCATAAATCTCTCTCTAGTAGATTTCAAAGTGTCTTCAATGACAGAAGTATAGAATGAAATATCCATCCAGTTTATTTCTTAGAAAAATAAAGAGAAGTGAAAGTAAAGTATCTATCATTCAAGTGTAGTTCACGTTACAGTGGAGCAAAATTTGAGGTACTCATGTAAAGGAAACATTAGTCATGTCCTTTTCCGACCGTCCCTATTTATTAATCCCAACCCACAACTTACGCATTACATTTTCAATTTTTTCATTATATAGACCCTGCCTCCATTTATTTACATTTTCAATATTATCTCACTTGTTTATTTGGCACCCAAAAGTACTATGAAGATGTATGTCAAAAGATCAATTTAGGATTTTGTGAATCAATATCGGACCTTTCAAAGGAAAATCAATTCAAATAAATTTATTTTTTTCACCAAGCTCTATTCAGAATGGCATTTTTTCTTTGCTAATTCTGAAATTCCACTTTTACCTTATCTGTGAATGTATTTTTTGAAAATTCATTCTCAAATGAAAGCAGAAAACTTGACCATTCAAAACTATTTTACAAAGTATGTAAATAAGATTTAGTGATACCTCTGGAAAAATAGTTTATGGCATCCATACGAATTTTTAATGTGGTAAAGGGGACAATTGCTGAAATAAAAGTTTCCATTTCCATACAATGCAGGGGTTGGTTCCAAGCAGCCATTTCTAATGGAAATGGCGTGTCTGCAAAGTTTACTCAGCTCTAATGCAAACCCTTAAAGAGATGTTTGCAAAAATGTGAGAATTCGAAATTTACCAGCAAAAGTCACGGCTGAATGAAAAATGTACATGGAATACTGTTTACTCTACATGTTTAATCAGGAAAAAAAAGTCGCAAAAGCTCTACAATGATTCACTAAAGTTTATAGTAAAGATGCAGCGGGTGCAAGCAAGTTTCTAGTATAGTTTGTGAAGTTTAAAGAAGAATTTGAGCTCCAAGGCCTCAAAACTTATGAACTGAGGAATTTTTTAAGAGAGGTGCAACATAAACAGGTAAAGTCAGACAAGAAAATATTTTTGGTGGGGGCAAGTCGTTGACATGCGATTTTGCTGCATGACAATGTGTCCTCAAATTGCAAATGCAAAGCAACAATAGATCATGGAGCTTGGATAGGGAGTTCTACCACATCACATTCTCCAAACCTGTCATCACCAGATTATCACTTGTTTGATTTCACTCCTTTTACAGTCAATAGTTCCAACCAGCCTGTGAGATTCAACTCAAGCACTCAACCCAACCCTCTCTCAGGCATGGAAGTTTCTCAGCTTCCTCAACTGCTTGTCAAATTAAAGGGGGGGGGGGAAGAAAAATCATCACATTTTTTGTTTATTTTCCAATAATTTAACCCCTGACCTAACTTTTTCTCTGCAATGTTTGTTCACCTAGAAACAGGAAGGATAAAACAATGAAATCAAAGTCATCATAGTTTATTATACTTCAAACGATTCCTTTCTTTTAGGCACGAATCATTCTTTGCATAAGTATTTTGGTTGAAAAATCATTTTCTGACAAGTAAACTTTAAACTGGTAGAGTTCTCTTTTTTTTTAATCTTACAAGCTTGTTCAAACAATTACAAGACATTGGAAAGATTCCTTGAAGAATTAATTTAATCAATTTTTCTTCCATGATGGAATACACAATTTATCTGAAAAGTGGCAAGAGTCCATAAAAAGCTAGGCAAAATACTTTGATGAGGTTAAGAATTTATATCAGAGAATATCAAAAAATTTTTTTTCTCCAATGCTGGAAACCTTTTTCATTGACCAATTGATACTAGTTTTGTCTTTTATAAAAGGAAGAAACAACAATATTTAGTAGGCTTAGATTTTTTCAGAATGTCGACCTGATTTTGGTTCATCTTTTGAACATAACATTTCAACCGCTGTACCTTCTTCAAGTCTGGTGTAAATGGGGAGGATTTAGAATGCTGGGACAAGGGGCTCTTTTAGAAGTATGGGTGCAGAATGTCCACCATTCAGTGTCTATTTTCAGATGGTAAAGTTCCCTAAATCATGATAATGTCCATTGTTGGTGTTTGAAGCATTATTTAAAGGGGTTATGCAAACCCACAAAAAAAATTGTGGACCTCGATCGTCTTAGATTGGTCAGACCCTTCCCATTTATGACACCATCCTAAAGATGGCCGTAGGATACAACGTTATGTTCAAAAGACAAACCAAGACGGGGGACAACAGTCTGAAAAAAATCTACACATATTTGTGTACCCTCATCAAAAAAATTCAGACAGAAAGGAGATTTAGCATTCACAAATACAAACACAAGGAATAAGCTTTTCTTACTTGGGTCTTTTGCCACTTGAATTGACTTGGGCTGGATCTGGATCTTTCTGGATTTGATGTAGGATTTCAACACCGGCTCCAACATTATAAAAATTTTCTGGTGTCCTTAACTGAGGTGATATGTGGACAGTATTGTTATACCGATTCCTCATGAGGGACATAGCACCACCATCACCACCAACAGCCCCACTATTACCCCTGCCACGCCCAGCAAATCTCATCATGGAGTTGGCCATATTCCATGGAATCTGAGGTGAAGCTTGGTTGCCAACATGAACAGCCAAATGCTGCTGTGGGTACGGTGTGGCATAGGGTAACATAGGGCTAGGCTGAGCACCTCCCCGCGGGTGCTGCATGTTTAGCCAGAAGGCACCATTCATGGAATTAGACATTGCAGCAATCATATGCTGACCTGCCTCATAGTGTGATGGATAATCCTTTGCTTGTCTAATCCAGAGTGCACTTTATATCAGTGAGTTTGGCCTAAAAACAAGAGCATCTACAAAAATTCAAAAAAAATGTAATTAGTTGCCAAATTAATTTGAAATGTCACAAAAATCAACTGAAAGAGGCAAAGTTGAATAATTGACACAATAATTAGCAATGTGCGTATGTCATCTGTCATGCTCATGTCATCAGTCTTGTCTGTTGATGTAACTTACAAAAATAGAATTTTATGTTACATTAAACTTGAGAAATTGTATCTTTACTTGATTTTACCTATAGATTAGTTTAATATTCAGGAAATATTGGATATAAACAAAAAAATGCTGAACAAACACGTTTTCGATATATAGTACAATGCAATAGCAAAAATACTTGAATACTGCCATCATTTTTTGACAGCAAGAATAAAGTAGTTATGTTTATATTACCATGATAAAAATTACTAGTTTACAAATAAAAAAAAACTTTTGAAGAAAAAAAAAAAAAAAAAACAACTTAGGAATGCATAATTTCTACTTACGACCATTCTTACATCCAAGCAAAATATGCTGATATAAAACATTCACGTAAATATAAAAGTTACACTTATAAATTAAAAATTTACAAATGAATATTAAAAAGTTTTTCGGTTATGTGTGTACAAGAGCTGTATAAACATAAAAGCCTAATAAAGATTATACTTGTATATTAGGAAAAAAAAAAAAAAAACAAAAAAAAACACAAATACAATCTATCACTTATTTTAATTATAAGTATGAACTCTCAAATATGAAAAAGAAATAACAAATTAGTCCCAGTTATGTTCTGAAAATGAAATCAAGATGAATTTCAATATTAAAATTGATATTTTCTTGTTTATGGAATTTTTTTTTTGTCAATTTTCTTTCAAGTCTACAATTTACATATTTGCCGGCCTATGTTTTCCAACACCTTTTTTTTGGAAGGGGGCATCCCAATAATATTTGCTAAAGAGATCAAGCCTTTTGCATTCAGCTTCCCATCCTTAATACCATCGCACTGGGGATGCAGCGTAATATTTGGATATAGCATTTTTTTTGCAGTAGGTGGAGCTTACAGGCTGGCAAATATGGTACATACAAAATCAAAATAAAGACAGTTCAGACACTCTTCATTTGTCAGAAGCTACGATTATAACACTTTCAAAGGCTATTTCTGGTAGCACTCATTAAATTTTGACATCCTCAACATGTTAATGGTCCCATTAACAAAAAGAACTCAAAAACAGGCAAATTGACTCCAGTAGTGACTATGGGCTTCCTACTCTAAGTACCACCTTAGACTTCAGTTTCCTTAGTATTTATACCAATCTGCACAATTATAAAGCTCAAGACAGAAACAGAGAGCAAACAGACTGAAAAGCAGGTCTGGTTAGTCGCTCAATAGAAAACCTCATGTGATCAACATCTTTTGGCAGTAAGTCTTGTAGTGGGTGATTAATGATCAAGTTATGTTTCACCTTTCAAGAGAGAGAATGTTGCCGGACCAAGGCGATTCATTGTATGTGTGTAGTGTTCTATGTTAAATAGATCACTTGCCTTGTGTCAGACACAAGGCAATTCATAATCTATGAATTTCCTTGTGCGGGACACCAAACAAAGGGATCTATTTAGCATTGACCCCCTCCGCACACGACTAAAAACCTATTTACAGAGAGAATTCAATGAGAGGGGAAAAAAAGAAAGGTTTTTTTTTTTTTTTTAGACATAAGGAATAAATGTTGAAACTTTCAGACTTCTAGCTCTACTGATGCAGTCTATAAGAGTGATGAATACATAGCCAACCAAACCAACTAGAGAACTGAAGAAACCTATGTTGACAGTTTCTAATAAAGCAAAGGAGAACCAAAGTTTATAAAGAAATCGAGGAAAAGTGTGAACATATTTCTACTAAGACCAAATCATTGCACTAGAGTCATGCTTGAAATAAAAGGATATGTTATATAGTTCTGGACAATATCTTCATTTAATAAACAGTTTGTATACTGTAAATTCAATGGAGAAAAATGGTTTTCTACTTTTCAATACTTAGGATTTGGTATCTTTTATTTTAGTAAATACAGCTGTGCTACCTGAATGTAAAACTCAAATATCTTTGTGTTTGATAGAAATGTCCACCTTTGTAATTTCTGATATAGAACTTAAACGTAAGCGTCCATTCTGGACAAGAGGTTCAATTTGAAGATCACTTTTTCTATCTGATAGTACATGAAACAAACAATTCAAGTTTATATTTACAATTCTTTTAATGAGGTAATCTGGAGATATTGAAATAAACGCCAAGCAAATAATCCTACAAAATAAAAAGTATTCCACATTGTTGTCTCATTTTGGCAACAATGGATTGAAATAGTCTTCCTTTATGATAAACATTCATAATATGAGACAAAGAAAAATGTAATGGCTGTACTCATAGGTTACAAAAATTGAAAATAAAAGTAAGTTTGATGGGATGTTTCAGTTATCAAAGGATATATAAAAATAAAAAAAATTAGAAAAAGAGTAGGTTTTAAAAAAAATCTTTTAAATGATGATCCATTTTTAAATATAATCCTAACTGATTTAAAATATTTCAATATTTGAAAAGAAGCAGTTTACAACAACAAAAAAAACTGGGACAAAAATAAGTATATAAAGTGAAAGTAAATTGTTTTCCATGAAAATACAGTAGATCTAAGTAAATAGAAATAGATATTTGCTATACAATAGAAAATACAAAAATCTTATCACTTTTTACTGTATTTATCAGGTCCCATATCAATTCGAAAGATAACATAATACTTAAAATTAAAGATGACCAAATTGACTATTTTTGATATTTTTCCTAAATGGTGATCATGTTCTAACAGGTCTTTCCCAAAGCAGGTATGTAACTATCTGGACAAAGGGTACACTGGAGTGCAGTGCAAAAGAGAAAAAAATCGTACAAGTGAAAGATAGTGAAACAAATCACAAAAAAAAAAAAAAAAAAAAAGAAATCATTTATTGACAATGATAAATTGTTTACAGCAGGAAGTATTAGTGTCTAATCCACCAACTCATTCATAAACAAATTGTCGGCGAAAACTCGACGAAATAAATACCAACTAAGCTTCACATGTTCCATAAGTAATTCAACTTGTAATGCATGTTTTGGTGCTTAATTTCAATGCTGAACCAGTTGCCTTCAATGGTGTTCGTATGCACAGTGACATAATTTGAATCGACGAAGATATGATTTACTACAGCGTGATGATTTTGTAGTCCAATTGCATGCTTTCTATCCATCCGTAATTATACTTGGTGAATTGTTCCACCAACTGGGAGTAGTCTCCCATTTACCGACACAAACGAAAGATCGCCCTATTTTTTTTTTCTCGATTCGTATGCCGACAAAACTGTCTTTTTGTCGCCTTTTTAGGCACCTGTAGATAAAACCAAGAGGATTCAGTGAAACACAATAACACTTCTTAGCATAGAGGGAGACAAAAAAACTTCTTCGCACTTGGGGAAGTTTTAAGCAAAGTTTCAGGAAACGATTTCAGCGGTTTATGGTTTTACTTTTTCAAGTTTTAGCGCCATTAAAACGCCGACAAAACAACAGTCAAGGTTTTTAAGAACAGCAAAGATGTAGCTAGAAATCTGGGGACCGGGGGGCTCGCCTCCTTGACCCCCCTCGTCAACATTTAATAAATTTGTTGGAAATTCAGTAGGTGAAATTTTTATTTTGGGCTCACCCTTCATTCGGGCCAGGGGTATTTTCAAATAGCCACCCACCCCTCAGCTATATCTTCGGCTAAGAGAGTTACTAACTTGAGAAAAAAGTGAGTCTAAGTTAATAAATAGGTGACCATCCCAGTTTTTTAGCCGCCCACACTTCAGCTAGGAGTTTCATTTTGTATTGTTTGAGCGAGTACTGTTTATCGAAAAGAGAAAAGTACCAGTACCTACCTATGTGTACCAGAAAAAGTAGTTTATATCAGACTTAGTTCTCATCGAAATGTGTACAATATTTGAAATGATTTTGCCATCTTAAATATACAAGATATAGAACAAGAATCAAGGAAATAAACACTTCAAACAAGTCTTTAAAACATCCTTTCCAAGTTTTTTTGTGTGGTTATTTTTCCTTGAAATTGCGACTGATTAGAAAGGAAAAAAATTGCTCCCACCCACCGATGTTTGGGCTTTAACCTGATTTAATCGCCCAACGATATAATGTCCACGAGTTCAAAAAATACCTTTGATATTCCAGTTGTGGGGGAAACATTTTTTTTCGAAAGTTATATTTTGAAATTGAATTTGTCCCCAATAAAGAAAAAAATAAGAAAAAAAGTTATACGATTTTCATTTTTTTGACGTAATAAATGAATCTTAAAATAATGATTTCTTCTCAGAGGAACATGTTATACTAAAATTAAATCAAGCAAAAAATTATCGCGACTTATAATGAGTGGATTCATTTTTCCACCGATATAAACTAAATTAAGAAACATTATTCATTGAGGGCAACAAAAGTAAAAGGAAAGTGAAGTCATTTCCGTTTCTAAGAAACATGTGGTGAATTAAATGAGAAATTACTTACACTTTCTAAGATTTTTTTTTAACCAAAAGAGCACGCAAACTTACATTTTCAATCTAAGATTATTTCTTGACATGGAAACAAGGCCTTTATTCCGTTGAAAAAAAAAATATGTAAATAAAGTTTTTAACAACAAAACCGGTGACAATTTTTTTAAATGTGGAGCAAATGTGCCGAGCCTGTTGCAAGTGCCCCATTTCCAGTCAAGAATCCAAGTTCTGGCAAAAAGAATTCAGAAAAATAATCACCGTTTTCCTCTGAGTGGAAATAAAAACAAACACTTTACTCAAGAAAAAATTTCGTTTTTAATTCAAACGAATTCACTTCGAATTATTAAGTGTAATTAAACGAACATTATTAGTCACGCACGTTCTTAGGGAAACATCTCTAAAACTATTATTTTGACTTCAAATTGAAAATTAAAATATTATCACGAGTTAGAGAATACGTTATTGTTCCTAGTTTTTGAAAAAAAAAATTATTTGTTCACTTCGAGTCAAACCAGCTAAGATACCGTTATTTTGGTATTGAATTCCTGATTTTGAAATCAGAATTGTTCAGGCATTTTTAAAAGTCTTCTAGTTATATCGCGAAATACCAAAGACTTCAGGTTTATTTATTCAGATTTTTAATAGCCCAAATTCACAATTTTCGATCATTAAAACACAGTTAATAGTAGAATTCTGGACAACTAGTTTTAATTTTTTTATCTCGAAAAAGATTTTTCGTATTAGAAAGTAAAGTAATAAACAGGACTGACGAACGACAGGTAACCAAAAATTCGAAAACCAGAACAGTGCCGCTATGTTAGAGTTTTTTTTTAAATAACCAACATAGAATAATTTAGATGGTCAATTTTCATTTTTGAAGGGTTATTTTTTCGTTTAATCGGAACTTTTTACTTTCATTTAATTTTTTTTTCTTCGTTTTGTTTTTCTTTTTTTACTCACATTTCTTATTTCTGTCTTGAATTTAGTCGCTCCTGCTGCTGCTGCTCACTGCTTAGCCAACCTCGTGGTCAATATCAGCGGAAGTTAGCGTACTACGTCACGACTCCGTGCGTATCAAAGTTTGTCGATTCGTCACTAGTGTGTGCGCATTATGACGTCAACATATCTAGCCGTCGTCGAAATGGCGTGTGCAGAAAACACAGTCCTGGCTACTAAACGCTAAGAGATTCGTTTGCAACTGGATTCAATTCAAACAGAAAACGAACCAGTAGAGGCCATTCGACAATATACAACCCGCTGGTGCAGTCCACATTCACCCGAAGCGATCCCTTTTGGCCAGTGACACCAAAAAACCTTGAAGAACAACACTTGTTCTTGTGTTTAATACAAATCTTTATATACACACATCTATCTATATCTCTTCTTTTTTTTTTTTTTTGCATTCGCTCTCTTTCACTCTCTCTATTCCCCCGCTTTATTTTATTACGTACTCCCCCTCCTCTTCTTTTTTTGCCCACTCTCTCTTTTCGGTCTATGCCTAAGTAGAGACGGCAGTCGCCATGAGTGTTGACACGTACGGACCAAATTCACAAACTCTATCCTTTCTGGACACCGAAGAAACTGACCACCTAGGTGCGGACACCCAGGGGTCAGACTTTTATTTTACTGACTTTACTTTACCGTCTCAAACCCAGTCGCAAACTCAGGCGTCGCAGATTGATGGAGGACAGAGTCAAAGCCAGGTAAGTAATATGGGAAAGAAAAAAAAAAAAAAAGACAGAAAAGTACGGAGTATGCGTGAGAGTAGGTAGATGGATTATAGGGAGTGATTTAGGGAGAAGTATGTGTGAGAGAATATATGATCACAGAGAGGGGTTGAAAAGATTGTCTAGCCTAAATTACAACACACATATACGTAAAAAGTTTTATCTCTACTCGCACGCATTATCCTGCTTTTCTATACTGTTAACCTGCGTGCATGTAGAACTAAAAGCAAGCCACAACAAGCTTTTTTTATAAACATTTTTCTCAACTCTTATTCTTTTTCTAATAATCTAACGAGAAGGATATTTTTCTTTCTTTATTCAGCAGTTATCTTTCACCTGAAATTGAACACTTAAATATCCTCAGATTTTTTTTTCCTTCCCTGTCCCAACCTTTTATGCATGGATTCTTTTTCAGCCCAACTTTTTTTTTCTTCGCTAATTTCTTTTCTAAACAGGCCTTGTTGCTCATTATTTTTTTTTTTTAAGGTAGTGAATACTTCTCCCGATTTAAAGTTTTCCCAATCTTATAAAGATCTAAATGACTTAAAATAACCATGATTTGATTTTCTATAATGCAATTTTTTTAAAAAACTTTTTTATTGCTAGTTTTCAATTATGACCTTATTTCAAAGCTAAAGCATAAAAACCTGGATTGGCTACCAGGATTAGGTTCAAATTAAAGGGGGCGACATGGAATGTGCATTTAGTGCCTCATCTCTTAAAAAAGAAGAAAAAACTCGGGCGATCTAGTTAATGGTGAAAGAATTTATTGAAGTTTTTTGTTTAGGAGATATATTTGAACAAGTGAACTCCATACTGGCCTATTCAAAGTATACCGACCAAAGACGGTTAACTTCTTGAACTCCTAATTGGGATAATAATTTTACCCATGTGCGTAAATTCCTTCTTAACAACCTAGGTTTTCATAAGAACCTTAGAATTGTACTACTAATATTACGATGATAATACTTATGATTTTTCCCAAAAGACTTGAATTTCGAGTGCATAATTTACTCGTCATGGTTATTTGTCTATCTATTTCGTGTTTTTAGATCATGCATTTCCTCGTGTTTTGTGAGGAGAGAACAATTATTCACAACTGTGAACCATCATATTTTTTTTTTTTTTTTGTGTTTCTTTGGGTTGTATCCAAAATAGTACTATAATAGCATTCATGGGCTATTGATGCAGTAACACGAAAATAATGTGGAAGCAACAAGGAAAAAGAATCTTTTCACCTTCCTCTTTCTGTCTCTACTTATGAGACAATCCATTTTGCCAAAGCTTAGGTCAAGGCTGGACTTAGTAATGGTCTAAAAAATCAATTCAAATATGTGTGCATCAGTCACTTCCTGTATTTTATCGTTCTCCCTCAGTTACTTTTTTTCTTTAATGATAGCCATTAAAGAAGAAATTCTCTTTCACATAATAGTTTCTATTGTTTCGTCAATTCTTGATGTTCCTAGGGGGTGAATTTTTTCTCCTCTCCATGCACTAAAAATGTATTTAAAAAGAACTGATGCACTATAAACGTACTGACTGTCGTTTTAGTTAACAGGGCAGTCTTATTGGACCACGTTGTTATCATTTCATTACTATTAGACGAATGTTAAGTGGGTGGCTGGTCGCTTAAAATTATTTTATCTTAATGAAGCTTTCAGATGCATGTAAAGTTTCTGTAGTTAACGGCAAAAATTGTTGCTTTTGATTCGAATATTGACATTGATTGATATTCAACGTCATGTGCACTTATTGGTCTAAGTCGACTAGACTAGTAATCTTTTTATTTCTTGCCTGCCTGTCCTAGTGTCCTGTCTAATCGGTACTCTGAGGATTGTTAGATCTGTTTTTGTTTAACCATGCACTCTTTCTGTAATTCATTTTAATCTTCATCTCACCATCGGTGAAATGAAGATAGACATTATCATTCCCGAGAAATCGAGCTGAATTATTAGGAAGATCTTTACTGACTTTAAAAAGCCTTCAGGATTACATAACTTCCGTTTCCTGTGTGTAATAATTGAATCGCAACCTGACGTTGAGATTTCAAGAATTAATTGACGTTTGGAAACCGTTAAAATACGCTTGTATTTAAGATTTATGCCGCGATGAGCTTTATCTAATTTTTAAAAATAAGTTGAAATGAATATGGAGCAGGTGTCCTTAAAAGAGTCAGTCCGCAGCCATCGCTCGCTTCATACAACGATTGATATATAACTAACATGTGGCATGTCTCTTTCGCCTTTTTTCTTCCCACCATTTAAACAAATATGTAGAAAATTAATCAACAATTTTCTGATTTAAAATAGACTGGATAAAATGTCGATACCATTCTTTAATTTTAAATTCGGTCTTTTTCTCCTTTTTGAACACTGATATTTTACCCCCTTTCTTTTTTTAAAATTCACACTCTTCGGGAACAATAAAAGTTATATTAGGTTTTAGGCTCTATTTTTCTTTTTACATTATGAGTATATTAGAAGATAGAAAAAGGAAGTCTTTTAAAAAGAATCAATATCCGCTTGGTTTGCCCACTAAGCGAGGTGAAAATTCAGAAAATCTTCTCGAAGTGTAGATAGCAAAAATTTTCCTCGGACACATAATTTTTTTTTTATCTTCTATTCTCCGTACATTAATAACCATTTTGAATTATATGAATTCGTAAAACATTCTGCGCTGGTTGGAGTTGAATAGTTATAATTTTTATTTCTTTTTCTATTCGATGCTTTCGTGGAAAAAGAACCTGAAATACTCGTCATATCAATATGTCGTCATCACCGAAGAAGAGATTGTGGTGGTGGACGTATTTATTTATAATTTAACGCGTCGTCATGTTGACTTCGTTTTTCATTTTTTTTTTTTTTTATCCTCCGGGGTGAGGATAATTGATTTGTTGAGGGGAAATTAGAAAGTTAATGATCATCAGTTGAGTAACCTTTCTGATATATTTATGTAATAATTAATATGATCACTGTTGCTGTGTACATCTCTTCGATTAATCGTGACAGTTTGGATTCAAATTAAAGCTTTGTATTTTAAATGTTTGTGGCTTTCAAAATTTCCGTTTGTTAGTGATAATTTGTACTTGAATAAATCGATAATTTAAGGTTATAGCTAATATTCGAAATAAGATCTTCAAGTATTTGTTTCGGCTTCCGGCATTAACTGGATGTTGGAACATTTTTCTATTTCAGTTTGGATAGGAAATTCTCATAACACTGATGGCCTTAGGGGTTAGAATCGAACACTTAAGGATGTGTGAAAACATTTTTATGATTTTTTAAAATCCAATTTCCTTTCATGTATTACATTTAGATAGAAAAATGTTTACAAAACGCATAGCATTTATTCTTCTTGAATTTTCAATAGGGAACTGTTGATTCGAAATTAATTTTGTTACAGTATATTACTGGCGGTTGTTGCTATTTTTCACCAGACATTGAGACTGTAAAATGAGATCTACGTGAATTTTGGTTAGAATAATCATATGAACCTATTTGGGAACGTGCTGTTTTTCTCAAAGCATTGACTTTTTTTAATCGATTTTTTTATTATTAAGGTTGAAAAAAATATTCATTCTAACACAGCCACATCTATATTTTCATTGGAATAGCGCGAATTTTTTCGAAAGAATATTTGTTAGTTTTAGCAAAGTATCTAAATACAAACAAGGGAATGGTTGTTCGGAAAAAAAATCAAATTTGTATCACCTGTTAGCTTAATCAATGCTTTTCTCGGCAGTAAAGAAAGATAGGAAGAACAACGAACAGTCAGGTAATTTATTATTCTCCAATGTTATGAAATAGTTTCAATTCTCTTGTGTTAACTTATATTGCTAACAAATATATTCAATCCTAAATTAACAAAGAGAAGAGGCCTTGAATGCAACAAGTACGTAAGGTTAGGAGGTGGTGAAGCTGTATTTCGAAAGAATTCAGCTGATTTTTTTTAACAAAAAATTTATAGAATTTTTTTCTCTTAAGCTGCTTTTAGTTATATATTTGTGTCACTCTGATTGAAAACAATGAGATTGTGTAAGTAAGGTTGGTTCTCTGCTTTTGTTGAATTACAACATAAACTTGGATATTTTAGAGTGATTTATTCTGTGGCACATAAGTGATAGGTTTAATCACTATTCCCTTATTCTGTTCTAAAAGTTTCAATTATTTTGTTGCCTTTTATAAAATAAGGGTAATTTCTTGTTAGAAGAAACCTATTGTGATGAAGTAAAGCAAAGTTTTTCCAATTTAAATTTCATTATTTGTGAAAACACAGATTATATCCTTCCTTCCTTTCCCTTGTCTACTGAATAACAACCTGTTGCCAAAATGGCACATCCTTTCAATCTCCTGGTGAAGGCTTTTTTTAGGCTTGAATGAAATCCTGGGAAGAAAATAAAAGCTTCACAATATTTTTACTATCTATACAGGACATTGAGATTGAATTCTGTGTGAATTATTTGAATATTCCATAAATAATTTATAGCTAAAATATTGTATCTTGTTATTCATGCTAATTCTGGATTGTAAAGCTCTAAAACTATTTTTCTTTCTTCCCTTTTTCTCTCCTTGTGCACTCGGATTATGCAATGGTTAGCATGTCTGCTTCAAATGCATCAAGTCCTGGTTTCTGTTCCCAGTATGAGTGACGTGTGGAAAATTCTTAGATAGGACAAGTTTCTGTGTGCACTCGGCAGCTAATTGAGTACGCTCTAAGCCAGGGATGTCAAACATGTGGCCTACAGTGCAGTCATATTTTATGCTTTTCAATAAATTATATATATATATATACTTGAAATTTGGTAATTTGAATGAAAGCTCTGGCTCTATCAAAAGACTAGCCAAAAGAAGTATTTGTGCTTCAACGTTTCTGAAATTCATTAACACCCCTTTTTCTCTTCCATCCCAAATGATTGCCTCCTGATCTATATCATTTTTTGAACTTAAAAGACAATCGCTTGTGAAACGCATCAATTTTATCTGAGAGACAAAGAATTCTATCGAATAAACTTCATTTTCAATTCTCTCTCTAGAATTCTAATTTTATTTGATTTCACACATTGGAAAGGTTGCCTCAATTGTAAAGTTTCACACTCTCGCCCACTTGATGTCAAAAATGTTGCACAAATGAAGTGTGGGTGTCTTTCTTGCCACAGGTACAGGAAATGAAATAAATTGATTTTTTTAAATTTTTTCTTCCCTGTATCAGATTCTCTTCCAAATCTTCATTTTAGGATATAAATGTTGTAAAAATTGATTAACCTGTAATGTGATCGACTAGTTTTGTTAGTGGGTGTCAATCGTCTGAGAAGTCATAGAAATTTGATATTTTAGTCATGGTATGTCTTTTGCCGAATTTCCTTCTAATTTGTGGCTTTCTGGTGTGGACGATAATTTAGCTAAAAATGTTGGTCTAACATCCACCCGCACTATATTGTGAACCATGGTACAACTGGGGAGGCTTGTACTAATGTTATCTGGCCTACATACTGTGTGCTTTCATCATACTTGGCCTACCATTGTAAATAAGTTTTGACACCCTTGCTTTAAGCTGTGCGATTAGAGTTGAGGTTTCCCTAATGTGGACTTGCATTCTGTCAACGAAGTAGTCATGGATTTTTGGAAGAATGAAGTCCTGGTTTCCACCAGTCTTGAAACTTGAAAGGATCAAGCTGACATATGTAATGGAAACCCGGGACTTTGTCACCGACCATATATTCCAGTGGAATTGTCTCTTCAGACACTAGTGCTTGACCATTACTTTTTATTTTTGCCCCGGTAATATATTAGTTTGTTTGATAAGAGAATTATGATATTTTTTTTTTTTTTGTAATCATCATATCATATAAGATTTTGTGTTGGTGTTGTATAACCACATGCAGCTCAAAAGAGAGGTCATTTTGACTTGGGCAGCTTCTGACAAGCGAAGACGAAAACAATATACAAGCCCTCAAAAATCTCCCACTGAAACTTACAACTCATATTTGAACATACCTACAGACATGCACATCTAAAATTCCTGTTTTTATTTGAATGTTTCATCAAGCATGTGTGCATCATCAGTCACCCTAAGTGTCAGTACCATCCATCGGCATCTCTCCTTTCCAACCATTTTATTAAAATAACCTTATTTTCTCCCCTTTCCCTTATTACTGTTCTGTCACACTAATAGTATCAGTTGTATTCATTAGCTGAATCTGTTGTACTCTTATAATAACTATCAGTGAAGCAACAGGTCCTAGCTCTGTAATATTTTTGATGTTTTTAAATATTTGATGATTATTCTGCAAAAAATGGGTCATAATGGGGTTGGATCTGTAAGGAATATAAATCGGATTTTGGTTTCAATTGTTCACAAATGGAAATCTATTCAGAAAAAAATATTTGAAGATTATTGAAAATCGTCCTCAAAGAACCTGGAGTAAACTTTTTTGCATCAATTGGAAGCATTTAAAATAAATTGAAAAATTAGCCTAAAAAATCTTGGTGGATGTGTTTCATTTGGATAGAATAAGCAACAAATATCTGTGCGCAACATTTTTCAGTTTTTGGGCTATTGGTGTTTGATGCCGGGGGGGGGGGTATAGAAAATGGCTATCGTTCCATTTTAACTTGGCTTTTGTGGTCAGAACACTGATACTTTGTAATTTACCAATTTAGCCTCGGACAGCTTAGTGGAGTGATTTGAAAGCTGCTAACTACATATCTATTGCTAAGACAAATTGTTTCACATGGCCTAATTTCATGTGTAGTATTGGCATCAACACCTTCCAGGGTTCAACCAGTTGTTCCAGTGCTATTTTATCCATCCCCACTTAGAAATTGTGTGCTGAGGTCTTCCTGCTGTCCCAAAGGCTAAGACGGGTTGAGGAAATTGGGGAACTGTTAAAGATGAAATCATTTTAAAATCTCAGGTAATCTCTCAGTTGTACTCATCATACTTCAAGGCATCTATCTAGCAGGGTCTTGATAGTGTTAACAGGTGAAATGAATTGCTCAGAATTTTTTCCTTGTCCCCAATAGGCGAGCTGAAATATGCCATTTAGGCAATTATCAAAGTTGTTGTCATTGTTGGACCAAGGATAAAGATGGGGTGGAAAGAAACTCACTAGATCACAAGGCTGGAAACTGTATAGAGCTGGTTGTGATTATGGTGAAGAACTACAGTAAAATTGGCTGCAGACTGACCCTCAAAGGCTGTATTCTTGACACTCATCTTGATGAAATTAAGGAGAACATTGAAGTGTATTCATGGGAATAAGATCAATGCTGCTGTCAAGAAACATATAATGAGAACATGTGATTATATTTTTAGGTTGGTTCAAGATGGTGAATTTCTGTAAATCTCAAATAATTGCTCACTTCTAAATCTTTTGTGATCATTCTTGTTCATTATGAGCATATATGCATGTCAAGATTCACCCATGGTGTTTCCAGACAGGATGTGATTTAAATTTTTTTCCTTGTCAATAAATAAAAAAAATATATGCAAATTCATCTGTGGTACAATTGGAAATAGATAAATTTTAAAATATGATTGTTCCAGTCACAATTGTAAATTTGAAAGGAATGTTAACTATTTTCTGTACTTTTTATGCATAAGCAAATGAAAAATACCCATGAACAAAAAGTGCATTTGCACTGTGTAATCAAACATTGGTACTTGCATGAATCCTCTTCAATGGTATGAATTTTCTTTCATCTTGAATGTATCATCATTTCTGCACCATGTCAAGATATGGATTAACCTTAACTGAAACCATACACTCACCTCTGGGAAGTTATGGTGAATATTTGTGTGTGTTTGTGTTGAGAGGTTCCTTCATGGTCAATGTGCAATTACTGCACAATGGTTATATAGACTGGCTTGGAATGGTGACTTTGGGAACAATCCTTGTTTGTTGAATGGCATTTTACTGCATAATACCTGCCTCTCAATGTTGCAATTGAATCAGATAAAGATGGACTTTATTGTACCCTGCCCCCTTTTCTTCCTTTTTGATAAAGATCAATTTGGAGAAGCCTTCAATAAGTTTCTTGAATGAAAAGTCAGTAATAGTTGACACCATTCTACTTACTAGTGGATACATAAAAGCTGAGAATGGGATATGGATAACTTTTTCTTTTTTCTTCTCTGGTGTGTTGAACAACCTGATATGATCCAAATACTTGGAAAAAATTACTCTTCATTATCTTTCTATACTAGAGGTATTTGTCAATTCTCTTGTTTCAAAGTAAATGCCTAACTTATCAATCATTGAAATTATGCAAAATTGAGATGTTGTTTCAAATAATGAATAGCAAATCTTGTTTTTTCTTGTTGTGGCTGGCTGTGTCCTAACTGGTTGTCATTGCTTGATTGAGGTTTCAACTGAGCAGGATTTTCCTGAAATCCATCATTGCTTATTAAACCTGTATAAGTGATGCTTAGGAGTTGAATATCCTGTTTGACGTTCACATTAAGTTTCATCAGTTAGGTATTTGGAAACTTACTCAGTTACCAAATTTTAGGTTGACTTGGCGAATAATTTTAATTGAAAATTAACTACATACAAAAGAATTTTTTCATCTTGTTTAACTGATTAAGAAAATATTTTTTGGTTCAAATCATTTCTAGTTTATGCATAGAATCATCTTTCATTCTGTGGTTTTTGTCTGATGATTTTTGTGCTATTTATCCTGAAACTTATGATGGACTTAATGTGTCTTTGAAAAAATGTCTTTTCATACTTAGTAAGTTGCATTGCTCTTTACGAAGAAACTGTCATACAAATATTTGTCTGTATCCCTATCAAACTTGTGACTGGATTTAATGTACCGTCTTCTTGGATTCATTATCACTTAATGAGAATTACTATATGAACGGGGATATGAGATATGCCACCAATAACTTTCTCAGTTTTTATTTTAAATAGTATTTGAGCCTGGTTCCCTTTATGATTTTTTTTTTTTTTTTTTTTTTTTCTCGTACAATTTTTCTTTTTATTATTCCTGTTGACTTTAGTGGAGCACAACGACTCCAAAGCAATTAGCTGTAGCAAATAATGTGTACAGGGTGGAGTTGCTGACCCCATACCCGACTCTCCTCTCCTCCCTTGCTGAGACGAGCTATGGTAACTGCCAAGCTGTCGGATTTTCAACCTTCACTTGGACTGCCTTACAGGGATTAAGAGCTCCAACTGCCCTGCTTATTTACCTATAGTTTGAGGGAGGAGTGGATTTGTGCCTTTTTATTATTATTATGGGCACTTGTACAAAGTATACTATCTGAAGAGGTTTTGAACAGTTTTCTCTCACTATGAATAATTTAGCTTCCCTTTTGACTAGAAGCTAACGTAAAATTCTCTGAAGTAGATTCTCAAAATCTTTTGTTCATATCTAGTAATTGCTTTCATGGATCTTTTAGCTTAAAAGTGGGGAACCAGTTACAAGCAAGACTAGGAAACTAAATTGCTTTCATTCTATGTGTGTAATGTATAAATTTTTGAGATTTATGTTGTTCAACCTCTTGAATTTCTGACTGGCTGTCCTCTGGGAACAGCCTTATATATGCAGATCTAAAGCAATATTGCCTTAACCAACTTTTAGTTTTTAAACTAGTTCCCTGAGATACAGTAGGATAGTTGTCACATGAGAAAATATAAAATTTAGGTTGTTTTGTTTTTGATTTTTTTAAGTAGCTCAGGTGAGATTTTTCTATAACCTTCAGAGATACTGTCATATCAAACACTGGGTTCACACACAAATCTGCCTACGCATATGGATATAACTTCACTTCCTATACTCATACATGAGTATGGAGCATATATTCCAAATTTGCTGTGTAAACCATGGTGAGGTTTCTCTAATGAAACCAAAATGATATCAAACCTTTCCTTTTTCATTTTGATTGATCCTTAGTGAAAGATGAACAATCCTTTTTTTTTTTTTTTTTTTTTTTTTCTTTCCTATTTGATAATGTTTTCTAAAGAAGGATATTCTTCCATCAAGATCAATACTTACTGTAACACTAGAGCTTGTGTATCGATTTAGAAGTATCTAAAATTGATGTTCAGTCACAATACTGATTAGTATTTATTCGGTAAAATTTGCTAAATGAATCCTAACAGAAAGTGCAAATGACTGAATTCTAATCAGATGTTTGTTTCAAAGTATGAATCATAGCTGAAAGTGTCTAAAAACTGATACTCGATTTCATCTGAGTATGAATGATCTCAGAGAAAAATGGCATCGGTCAAAGGACTCTAACTAGAAAAGTAGAAATGATTTCCTTGGGTAATGAAATTTTGCAGGGTGGTCAAGCTGGCTAGATTACTCCTTAACCAATGGTAGCAGATGATATGATCTGATCTGTAAATTCCCTCCCAATCAGGGAAATAGTGAGAGGAAACTGTTCAATGGAATTGAAGAATAGCAGAATGAAGGTGGCCCATTTAGTTTCAACACTTACTAGGTGTTTTCCTTAAATACATTTGGAAATTAGTTTTTAGGATGAAAGAGGAAGCAGACATTTGTAGGCAGTCCTGGCAATTCAAGACTAAGTACTGGTAAAGGTTTTGGCTTCAACCGAAGTCCCAGCTCAATACATCACCAGGTCTTGAGCTTGAAAAAGTGCTCACCTTTTGTAACTGAAGGCTGGATTCTGTTCCCTGTCAATACCAACCGTACTTGTTATTTGCTATAAACCTGACCAGATATCATCTTTTGGTGGCTGAGCATTTCTGGAAGGGTCATATTTTGGCTCTTTTTTTTCATCCTAGAGTATTTAAATGCTTTTGTTAAGCATTCCTCTTGACTCTTGAAGTTATCAAGATCTTTGGTAAATTTACTTCGCAACTGGGCCAACTCAAACTAAAAAACGTCCAACAACCCTTCTGCAGATCTTCAAGCTCAACATGGGTGTAGAAGACACAGCAGGGTGAGGCTTGAACAAGAGATGGCAACCTGTCACATAGTAAAAGAAAGAAAAGGAAATTTCAAATGAACTTAATTTCAGTTTTGTTTTTGATGAAAACGGAAAAGTGTTGATAATCACCAAGTGAAATTGTTCAGATTGATTTTTGCACGTTTCATCTGGAAAGCATTAACATTTGCAGCACTTTGGTTTGAGGTCTTTTGTACTCCTTTCTGTTTCTAATAAGCATAGTCTTGTTATGAGATAAGTTTTGGATTATAACATTATGATCCCCCAATAATGAAACTCTCTAACAACCATGTTTATCAGCACTTGTCATTGTTTTTAAGTAGTTGCATTGGGTTTAAGTTGGAGTAGGCTTCTAAAGTCTTTTGCACCTTATGACTATTCAGATAATATACTCTGATATCCAGGTGGTATGGTCTCTAGCAATTCACATAACATTATCTATTTTATTGTCAAAAATAGTTTGATAGGCTCAACACTGATTTTTATAAAAGTTGCATTGGAAGTACTTTCTCACACAACCTCTTAACCTTGAGCAATTTTCACATGGTTATAATAATAATTCTATCATTTTCTTTCATTTGTTATTATGTAATATTTATCAGGTTCTGTTTGTGTGATTTTGAACTATTTTGAAATTAAAACTATTCACTCAAATAGTCCAACTTGGTTAATCTTGTGGTTGCCTAACTACGAAAGTATTGTGATTATTAGGTTTACATGTTTAATAATTTGTTGAAGGATTAGTGGGGGGGGGTTGTAGTTTTTTTGTTTTTTTTTCATAGATTTCTTTTAAATTAAATTTTTAAGATGATTAAGAAAAAAGCTCTTTATTTTATATTTGTCATAACTGCTTTTTTTATTTTTAAGATTTGCTTACATACTATGGTATATGCACATAAGAGCCTAGGAGAGCAATTGTGTTTTTGTACCAGCGCTGTGCTAATGCTCAGTGTTAGTGTCCAGTTAAAAGTCAGGATTGTAAATGCTGATTTTGGGGGTAGGCAAATGTCTACCCTCCCATTATGCCATTGACATATGCTATTTCCTTCTTCGGACATAGTTGAACATATAAAACCTACAAGTTTGCCAACTCTGTTAACAATCCAAGAGTCTAATTTTCAACCTCAAATTTATGAATACAGTACAACAAATATTTTATGATGAATGTAATTTTAGTAGATTTGTCTCTACCTATGTCTCTGTAAATAAGAGAAAAATAAGTTTGTATTGGGTGTACTGGTTTAGCTGATTGATTATTTAGAAAATGTTGTCTGATACTACATGATGTTTATAGGACTATTTTTGATCTAGATTAAATTTATCTATTATGAGAGCTTCGATGAAAGTAGGATGTTTTTAAGTTTCACAAATACAGACTATGATGAAAATGCTTTGAAATCTATTATCCTCTCAGGTGAGTTAACCCTTTTAAGACTAACTTATGAAGGTGCTTTATGCCTAAATTAAAGGACATAATCCCAGCAGTGATAGAAGTCTAGCATCTATTCCTTAAGAGATGGACAACTCCAATGGGAGCACACGGCCAATAAGTCTTGGCTTTTATTGCTTGCATCAGCTTCAAATCTGGTCGAGTCTTTATGTCTACCCCCTTGGCAGGATGCAAGTCTGTCCTTATCAAACAGCTTAGTGTGCTCAATTAGCTGCTGAGTGCACAGGGAAATTTGTTTTAGTAAAGGGTTTTCCATTCTTTTTGCTCATTCTGGGAATCTAATCTTTGTGCTATCCCTTATGCTATTTGAACTTACAGGAATTCATTAAAGTCTTTGGGGGATATATATATATATATATATATATATATATATATATATATATATATATATATATATATGTGTGTGTGTGTCTGTGTCCTAGGAGTCTCGAAAAGGTTAATGAGCCTCACTTTTCTGGTTTGGAGTGAATCAACTACAATTGACTTCCTTTATGTTTTATGCATCTTGTTTGGTGGGTTAAACAAGTTTGAGGATAATAATGGGAAATCTTACTAAGAAAGTTCAGAATCTATTTTTGAAATGAAGTACCTAATACATATTAGAATTAATCCAGTTAGGAATAAAATAGGTTACTCATGGCAGCATTGTGCCTAATGTTTTATAATAATCATGAAACCTTGCACATTTTTTTAATACTAATATTTTATATTTAAAACTACAGATGTTAATCATAGATTTACTATCTAATATCTTTTTTTGGTAATGATTTGATAAGCCATGTCAAGACTTGTGTAGTGAACTTTATAATACACTAGCAGGGACTCCCCCACGTAGGTGGGTGGGGCTAGCTGCTTCAAATTAGACAACCCACAAAAACTATATTCCTTTTACAACACACCACAACTGGGGAATGACCTGAGAGGAGACATAATGCCGAACTTGATCCTGGAATGTGTACAGGCCTGCCTGGGGTATGCAATAATTTGTCCTGGTTGTGGGGGGGCAATATTGGAAATCTATGCTAGTTATATATATTAGATCTATACTAATATTTGACCTCTTGTTTATTTGTCCATGCCTCCCTCGTACTAAACTTTCATGCCCTATTGACCTAATATTCGGTGGGGGGGGGGGGGATTTCTCATAAAGGATAGTATTGGCTGTCATTCTCTTGCCAATCTTGGGTTCTGAACATTGGAAACGAAGTTTGTTATATTGGAATTTTCTGCTATATTTCTACTTGCCAATGGCAAAAAAATTCTTTACAGTGAAATTAATTCTTATTGAGTGTAGGGCATTTAAAATTTTTTTTTTTTTTTTCTTTTCCCCCCAAAATACATACACTTCCGCTCGAGTAATAATTGTCTCTTAGGGAGAAATAGTAACACAACACAACACATGCGTACTTACTCCAAAACATATTTTCTTTTATGTCCGTTTTTTTTTTTTTTTTTTTGTTTGTCGTAGCTGCCTAGTGTTCTTCCCCAAAGGAGTTGGGGTGCCCACCATACTTCTGAGAAATCTAGATCCCCCTAAGTTGTGCAATGGAACTCGCCTGTCAAGCAGATTCTTCCATGTATCATCGAGGCCTCTGTACTGAAATAGTCAAAAAGTTTGTGTTCATCCTCATGATCCTCATTGCTCTAACAGATTTGTTTTTTGAAATCAAGCAAATCCAGTTCCCCGCGAGACGCTTCTTTGCCATGACCATTAACAAGGCACGGGGACAATCTCTCAAGACTTTTGGCGCTTTTAGGGTTGGAACCCCAAACAACCTTTTCACTTGATGATACTTTTTCTGGTGTAAATTGTGTAAAAAATATTTTATTCATTTGCTGTGTTTTGTAGGAAAAAATATATCAAAACATTTATTACTGTTTTATCTAAATAACAATTACCGCATCGAAGGTTGGGGCATGCCGGCTATTATATTATGTGTGTAATTATGTAGAAACAATTAGAGTCAAGAGGAAAACAAAAATTGTCATTTTAACTTTAATCCGTTTATTTTTTTCTCCTAACTCGATTCATTTTTTCTATTGATTCTGAGGAAAATACATTTTAGTTTTATTTTAAAACCATGGTGACACACTCTCGCGCACCAAGACACGGCTGAACGGGGTGGTTGTGAAGGGTCTTGATTGTGACACCACCACCACCTGACATACACGCACACATCCCCCGGAAGATAAAAGGTGAATGTAGGCCGAGATATGAAATGGATTACTGAGGCTCCTTTCCTTACTGAGAAACTGTCTGAACCGTTGGGCAGGGTGGATGAGGGAGTAAAGTTTAGGGCGAGAGAGATAAGCGTACAACAGAGTGGGAGGTTTCGGGATGGGTAGTGTTCTTTGGCTGACAGATTTTTTTTTTTAATCGTTTTTCAAATTTTATTTAGGTCAGTTACAGGTGACTTACTAAATTTCCTTGAAAATGATTTTCAGATTACTATATCAAACTTACTTAAACATAGTTTTATAAAGTATCTTCTTTTTGTATAGTTGAATGAAAAAAGATGTTTGTTTGAAATCATAAGTCTAGAAATTGAATTTAATGCAAATCCGCAAACTGCCATTTTGTATTTGGTATATAATTCTGGTTTTATTAACCTGACTATCTAGGTGGGAAAAGTTGGGTTTTTCCAGATTATGAATACAAATTATACATATACTCTTTTATCGTGTATGTTTGACAGTGTTAAAAGGGGATAAGAAAAATAAACGTTGCAGCAGCAGCAATGAAATAGCAAGAAGCGGCCTATTTATTTTTATCAGATGGAGTGTCTTAAACCGAACGAGTGGCTGAGACACCTCCGGAGTCGCATGTTCTGTGAAAGATTACGACTAAAGACTAATTATATTTGGGCCTGTTTCTTTTAAACTCTGAGTGAGACGTCTTGAAAACAATTCTCATCGGTCGCAAATAATGAAAATAAAAATCTAGAAACCCTGCTGTAACCCTTTTTAGGTTTTGATTACGATTTACCTTCATCTTAATTTTTTGGTAGGTTTTTAGATTGATTTTTTTTTTTTACTTATTGAAGCAAAAGATGTATTGATTTTCTTGTGCATCCAATCGATAACACCTCAATTCCCTTCTGATTATCGGTTAGAACTTCTTTGCTTCATGTAGGTGCTATTTATGATGTACCCATATTTCTGTTCCTCCTACAACCATCCAACATGATTTTTCGAAATCACAGAAATTCATCTGAACATCATCAAACATGAGATACCCAAAATAATTTATTTCACATTGGAAGGGACTTTGATATTTCATCCATACTTTTCTACAATTGATGTGAAGGGTCCACGTCTGCATTATTGTATCAAAACAATGTGAATATAACCTCTCACTCAACGAACTAAAAATTTGTATTCTTCCAAAACTGACTCATTTCCAAAATGAAATGTTATTGGTAGAAAGTGCAAAAAAATTCTTGTGTAAAAAAGAAAATCTAACTTTTTTATAGTTTTCTAATTTTGGTGGTTAAACAGTTTTTAAAAGTTTTTAATCCGGGCTGTGAATTTTCTACATTCAGTAAACAGCATAGGTTGGAAATAAAGAATAAGCTCTTGGTATAAATTGAAGTTATTTTTTTCCGAGGGCAACACAGGGTATCCACACGTGTGTGTGTGTGTGTGTGTGTGTATATATATATATATATATATATATATATATATATGCACCTATCCAATAAAAAGCTATTCATTGACTACATGTCCAGTAAAGTGTCACATCTCTTGAGAGATAACCCCTAATGGAGTATGATGGCCAGTGACTAAGTCCTGGTTTCTGTTGCTTGTGTCAGCTTGGTAATCCTTGCATAGTGTAGTTCCTTGACTCTTGAAGTGTTGATAGAGCCCTAAGAATATGCATTGGATGGCAGTTGAAAAAAGATTTTGCTCATGAATGCTTTTTGTGCAAGATTTTAATGGAGTTTTAATATCTAGATTGAAGATGATTTATGTCCACAATTTGGAGGATGTGGTGAAGTTTTAGTACTGAATGTTATTGAAATAAATAACTTGTTGCTATTTATTTATTTTGTAAGCATCGTAAACATTCAGCCTTAATATGGACTGCAAAGCTGGCTTCTAGAATTTAAACATTTTATGAATAGTGTCATCATTAATGGCAGGGATAGGCGCATCCAGTTTCATTTCCCATGATCCACCATTTTTTCTTTGTCAATAATATTTAGGTGTTGTGTCATTCAGTTGTTATGTTCTGTATATTCCTATCAATATCAGTTGACTGTCATTAAATTGCTGTCATCTTGTTCCTTCTAGTTTGGTCTAGTTTATATCAAAGTCAATGAACTAATATTCAATTTGAATGAAAATATTGATATTAAAATTGAATTTTTGCTTAGCAAAGCTGAGAAATCTCTTGGTTAAAAAAAAAAAACCCTTTATAATTTAGTTTTATTTTGAATGTTAAGGGGGCGGTTACTGATATTTTTTGCTACCTGTTTCTGTATTCAATTCGGTCTGTTTTAAAGTTTTCACTTCAGGAGAAAATCTCTATCTAGTGATCCTGATTAAATGGAGCTCACTTTTGCATAAATTGTGCACACTGAGAACATCTACAAGACAGACTGAAGAAACATTAGCTGAAATTTTTTAGAAATGTATTATGGTATTGAATAATAACATTGCATGATTCATATATATGATTTTCTTTTTCCACTTATAAAAATATCAAAGGCTTCATAGTCTTCTTGGGTTGTCCTTTACTGTGGAAAAGTTTCTCTGTAAAGTTTAAAGGTTAGTTGGCTAATTATAGCTGTTTCTCAATGGAAATCATACTTAATATCATTAAATTTATAGATGTAGCGGTATCAATAAAAATACTTGTATTTGAACTTGCTACTTCATTTTAGAAAACCTGATTCAAAAATCATGTGAAAAGGCACAAAATAAAAATGTATTTTGTTTATATTTTACAACTTGATTTTAGAGCTGGTCATACAATGGATGTATTTGTAGGTATTACAATTTTTATAACTATTTGCTAGAGTGTTGAATAAAGTTACCCCAGAATTAAGTGGAAAATTGATCCTTGCTTTTAGTTAATATTATTTTTAGTAAGAACTCCAGTTTAGTGTACCAAGTTCATGAAATCTGCTATTGTTTATTGTTGTATTTTAGATAGATTTAAACTATCCCTACTTATTGATGTTGGTATTGAAAACAACTGTTATTGTCCAGTCAATCCTGTGGTTGTTGAATTTTCTAGATTTTGTAACTTTTACTATTCATGGTGATTTACCAATTGACATCAAAATCCTAATTTGGTAGTGTGTAGACTTCTAATTTTTTTTCCCCCTTAAGTAGCCACTCATAATATGTTTGACCAGTACTTAACTATGTGCAGTAGATCAGTTTTGACTGTAACATTTAGAATTTCCCCCAACATTAACTATTGTAAATAGACATTAGTGAATTTCCAGTAAATAGTCATTTTAATTGAATAATCAATCACTAAACCCATCTACTAAATGTAAGCATAGACACGAGATCAGCAGAGGAAATTCAACCTTTTGTTGAATTATTTTTGTATTTTAAAAAGTTCCATCTTGAAACTTTCTTCATTTTAAAGTATGTGATGAATAATATAATATATATGTGTGTAATTAACAAACCTGGTTGGTTATGTTAGGCCTTGATTTTCTTTTCTTTTTTTTTCCTTTCTCATAATTGTAAGAGTATACTTATCTTTCCTCTCAATTTTGATAGCTTAAAAAATACTCCAATGGCTGCCAATTATACAAGATGCAATTGTTTTGATATGCCTATTCTATTCATTTATCTATACTGGGCAATCTTTGATATACTTCTCTCTCTCTCCATAATATAACAATTTCATTCCAGTTATAAAATTCTGCATTTCAACAACTAAATATTCCCTAACCAAAAAATTATAGAAAAACTGGTATTCAACAGCATCATCATTTTCTACTTGAAAATATTTTTAGCTTTATGGTTAGTTATAATGATAAAATTATATCCACATAAATGAAATGTTTTTATTTAGTTGCTGTGGGCAACCATCAAATGAACACACTAGCAAAAAGTAATTGAATTCGAAGTTATCAGTTGAAACCTCACCTTTCTCTATCCAGTGCTGACCGTCTGGTGTGAGTACACATATTAGTTTCATTCATAAAATAAAATCTATAGAATTTTTTTCTCTACACATTCAAAATATTCCTGTGTTTTTGTTTTTTTTTGTTTTTTTTTTTTTTTTTTTAGGAAAACAAAAAAAATGAATCTGATTTAATTTAGTTCAGATGTTCGATGGTTTAAAAAAAATGGTGCAAAAGGAATGTTTGTTCGAAAGAACTTGTATGTTTTGATCAGTGAATCATTGCACTACTGTATGTTTTTATCAGCTGGTTTTGTTTACCCCTACCAACAAAGTTGGCAAAAGTGTGTGTCCTCACTCTGCTTTTCCACGCAGTATCCCCATAAGTTCTTGATGAATTGGTTTAATTAGAGGAATTATTTTAGTTATTTCCCCTCCCGTTTTTAGTGACAATGACGTTGGCAGATGTATGAGCTGTCTGTGCTTTCTTGTAGAGCTGTTTTGATGTTTGTATATGTCAGAATGTTTTTGCCAAACACTTGAGTGCCTGATATCGATAATTCTACCGATTGCTCTATTCGGTCCTCTCTAGGTTGCCTATTACAGGTAAACACACCTATCCTTCCTGTTGGCCTCTCTGCGTGGTCTCTTTCTCTCTTTCTCTCATTGTTGTTGAGAATCTATTTTTAGTTGTTTCTGTTTTGTTCTGATACCTTTGCTTTTGATAGATTGCTGTGCAGTAAGCAATTCTTTGGCTCATTAGAGTGAAATGATGGTTAAGAGCTTCATCTGTGATCTGGATTCATTGTTCATATCTTGTTGACTAATGCTTATGAAATATCTTGATTTGAAAATCAAGATATTTCATCAGCACGGGACATTACTCATATATCCAAAGGCTTTGTAAAATTCTCCTTACCTCGCCATTATTTCTCTTTTTAGTTAGTATTTTTGTCTTAGTTATCTATAAATTATCTCTAATGGCTTAATGATTTTAAAATCTTGGTTTCCTAAATCAAAGAAAATATTTACCTTTTCTCTCTGAGTTTGAACTTGTATTGCTTGAACATGGGTGAGATGAACCCAAAGAAAATTCTATATTTACAAAACTCAAACCTCTTTATTTCTAACACCTAATACATTTCCTTAAGGTAATAATGTGGATTACTACTAACTTTCCAGATCTTTCATTCACTCTGCAGGACAGTGAAGTGCATTTCTTACCCTGTTGTGCTCTCCTTTCTTTCTTTCTTTTCCTTCTTCCTCTCTTTTTTTTTTTTTTTTTTTTTTTCTTCTTTGAAATACATCATAATTTGCAACAGAATTCTTGCTATTTCTCTTATGAATATGAGAAAAAACTGTCCGATACAATGACAATACAACTCAACTCTGCCAATTTCCTCTCAGTCTGGGAGGAACTAGTAGCCCTGGATTAGACAAGGTGAAAAAGTTCTATGCTCAGTTGAGGTCCCTAACCAACAATATCCACATCAATAAAATAACGTCACTGTTTTCATTTTCTGTTCCTAGATTTCTGATCACTGTCGTTTTTTTTTGGGGGGGGGGGTTCTCCTATAAATTCTATAACTATCATAACAATCTTTTGCTTATGTTGATTCATACTTTTAAAAACAAGTTTTCAAAGTTTTTCTCCAATCTTGCATGTTGGCATATGTTGAGTTTAAAACCGCCCCAAACAAATTTTTTGAAAAAAAAAAATTGAAAATGTTTATCTACAAAGTTTCCGCATATCTAATAATCACTTCAATTTTGAAGATAGTGGGTAAATGGAGTGTTTTGAAGCTGACTTGAGAAGTTTCTTTGGCATTTAATATGTAAGCTGCCTTTTCAGGTATCAAGTGTGAATATAAAACTTATACACCTGGATATATCGTAATTGGAGATTGGTGAAATTAGTTTTAGTGCTTCAGCTGAACTTGGAACTTTTGTTTTTATTGATGTATCTTCAGGAAAACTAATTTTGCTGGCTACTTATCTATGTTGTCTAGTATTACAGATAAGTATTTTTTTTTTCTTCAGATTGATGTACTTGATGGACCATTCCAGAATGGGCTTGATAAAAATGTTGGTGCCATTAACCAAGGTGTGGGTGAATTGAATTTCGAAGAAGATGAAGAAGAACAATTCTACATGAAAGATTTGCCCAAGCATGCTTGCGCGTGAGTATATAAGTATATGTATATATATCCCCCCTCCCATTTGCTCTTGAAATTAGTTGTCATTCAATTTTTCTTGTTACCAAATTGTTAGCGGCAAATCCTCGTGGTCTATGGATGAGTTTTTAGTTCCGTTCACAAGACATTTTTAGCTAGTTTTTTTTTTTTTTTTTTTGATTGGTTCGAACTGGTCATTTTCCTTGTCATCAAATATAATTGTTATTTATTTGAAGTTTAACCAAGACTCTTGTTAATGTTTACATTTAATAGATTTTTCAATATGAATAGAAATTATTTGCTCTGGTCATCAAGATAATAATTAATTTTGAGTGACTTCTGAAAGTTATAGAAATTTTTCTTCTATGATGAGTTATTTGTGACCTTTTATCATATTCATACCATAGTTTTTGAATTCAAAATTGCTACTCACCACATTGCCAGCTGTTGGAGTTTTGCAATTATTTGGGTGCATTTTAGGGGGGAAAAAATTTTTTTTAAATTGCGCACTCCCCTCCTCAAAAAAAAAAATATATATAAATAAATAAATGAAATAAAAAAAATTAGCACCCGAGTGATAAGGATTTTCAATTTCAGTTACATTATACTTCATATTTATTAATCTGACATTCCTGGGTTACTGATTGCAAAATATTTAGATCTTGCTCAATTTTTGGCAATATCCAGGAATAAATGAACTTCTCTAGTTCACATTCAGATTTGGGGGGAGTATTTACTATAGTGTTTAGTTTATAGCTTGAACTTGTTATGATTGACATCTGTTAGCTCATTAAATTCCAATAATCTTGTTTGTTGCTAGAGTATTTATCTTGATTTCTCCATTGGGGTCTTCATAATTTGTACGTCTGAAAACCTTGTTGCTAAATTGTTAGCAAATTTTGTTCACTTATGCATATCAAGTTATATATCCAACTATATCTGTTGCCAAATGTTATATCCACAGCGTCAGCTGTTATGTTTCCACCATTGTTATAGTTAGTATTTGTTAATACTTGTTAATGGTACTCTAAGCAGTTATGCTTCAACACTGAATCGAATCATTGAGTTTTGTTTATGGATACACATAGATACTGATGTGGTCTCAATATTATGATCGTACTATTTTTGTAGGACATCTATTTCTTATTAGTACTTGTAATTCACATAGAAACATGTATGACAAATAGGACCACTTCCAATAGTTGGTTTCTATACACATAAGGATGTATGATGTGGGTGATAAATCTAATAGTTTCTCGTAAGTAAAACAACTCGCAATTTTTTGATTGCATTAAAGGAAATTTCATTACTACTGTTGATGAAAATCTTTTTATAAGTTGACCGCAGAATTTTAAAACTAAACTGTGTAATCAAAACGTTTCTTTCAATGTTTTGCTGAAAACTTGGCTATGGACAGGACCTCAACTTGATCTATATTTCATATGGCTAAAGATAAAGATTCAGTTTAGTCAAATTGACTGACGCAAAGTATAGGTTAGATTTAGTATTTTACCGAGAAACCTCCATTATCCGTACAAGACGGATAGGGAGTATTTTGTTTGGATAATTGATTGTTCGGGTAACTGATCTGATCTTTAAAAAAAAGAAAGTGAGCTGTACTGAAAACGATTAAGGCATCTTGGAATTTTGTTCATATATTCTGAAATTCTGATAACCAAAGTTTCTTTGTACCTGCATTGTAAATTGAACCCTATACTAAAATCATGCTCCTGGGCCCCATTAGTGACCTGGAAATGTGGTTGCCATAGCTCAAAGCATCCTTGGGTTATGTAATGACTGACAGACATCTTCTGAATAAAATGTTTGAAAAATTATAATTTCTTACATAATCATGAAAGAACATTCTCAAGACTCCTGCCACTTGCATTCTCAGAATAAAGCAGAACACAATCAACTCTCGAATAAATCTGGCTAAGAAAATGTAGTCAGCTATGAAATAAGCATCCTACTATAATTCACCACGTGTCAATTAGTCAGGAACCATAGATCATATTTCCTGAGTAGTGGGGCCTTCATCAGGCATATTTTTAGAGTTTTTTGAAATTTCCTCCAAAATGATAGTGGGGCAATATTCCCACTAATTTTTCCATAGTCTGTGCAGAACCAAAAAGTTTGAGCAACTAGAGTTCAGCCACATTTCAAAGTTTATGCTGCATTGAAATTTTCTTGTGCATGGCCACGCAGCTTAAAGAGAACAGTTGCATGGGGTTTGCATTCACACAGGCTCTCTTAATTCTAATTTGAGTTCTCACTATCTATATAATATTGAGTCTGATTCTGTTTTTCCTTGTGGTCTCTTTAGTGTCCAAAATAGTGCATTGTAGCCAGAGGCATTGAATTGCGGTACCCTTTAAAGCAATTTTTCATCTCTGAGTCCAAAGGCTCTAATCAGGCCTTCAGCTGGATCTGAGAATTCCGTCTGTAGGGTGGATTTTCAGTTAGTATCAAATAATGCAAAAAGACAGTACTAGCAGCTTCACAAAAGCTATAAATCGAGATCTCCTCTCATTTTGTAGTAGTGAATATTAGCAATATAGAAAAACTTATACTTTTGAATGAACAGAGTACTAAAAATATAACATTCAACTCTAATTATGTAATTGCTAGAAAATTGATTAACACCCCATACTAATACTAACCCTATTCATTCAAGTAATACCAATCTTTATGTTGGTATCATCCTTGATGATGCTATTTTGAAAATCCTCAACTTTGAGTGTTATGAAGAAATATCAGATTTCTCTTGAGTAAAATGAAATATTATCTGATTCTTTTCACAGTGCAGATATGAGGTTTAAGTGAGCATACTCTACAAAACGTGTGGTTTAGGGTTTACTGTTTTTTTTTTTTTCTCTTTTTTATATTTTTTTTTTTTTTTTTTTTTGTCAAGAAAACCCAGTGGAAGTTTTTACTGCATTAAATTTTCTTTGTCAGTGTGGAAGTTGGAGGTGACCTACGTTGAAATCATGAAATTAAAATATTACTAATTAGAATCTTGGCTGACGACTATAACCTGTCTCGTTGAAGATGGAATGGATATGGATCAATTGTTATTTTTTGCCCTCTTTAATCTGTATTTAATGCATCTTCCCTGCTGCATTTGAAGCAGAAATATTCACATTCAACAATTGTTTGTTACTGAACTGTGTTGTTTTTTTTTTTTTTTTCCAAGTTGTTGAACAGTAAAAACAAGTATTGTTACCAATTGTACGCAGACGTTTTTTTGTTTTTGTTTTTCAAGTGGGCACCAGAAATGATTTTATGACACAAGCAACATGTATCTTTAAATTTGTCCAAATGCTGGTCTTAGCCGTTCGGGAAGTAGGGCTAGAAAAAACTTTTTTTTTTTTTTTTTTTTTATATAAACTCTTCATTAATATCTAAGTTCTATGATTGTCATTTATCTCAAGTACTTTTGAATGAAATCAATATGATTTTTGCCATGCAATTTCTGGTTCTCTTTCAAGATATTATTTTCGAAGAGAACTCAATACGGGTGGAACAAATATTCTTTGAAAGAGATACTTTGCAGTAAATGAAATAACTGTGCACATGAGGATATTCACATTTGGTTAAATAATTATTTTGTATTCAAATTCTCATTATTATATGTGCATGTGATTTTTACAGTATTCAAGTTTTATTGTTAACTAGTCCATGACCTGTCACTATACTGATGGTTGTAAGTATTCAACAAGCTCGGCTGATAGCTGCTACTGATACTATGTCTGACAGTGGGAGGGGAGAAAAAGAAAGGTGGTTTGATAGATGGGTAGGAAAGTGAGGAGGACTGATTTCTGCAACTGATACTAATTGTGTGATAGACATGGCTCCTATGCGTATGATTTTGATTTTTTTTTTTTTTTTTTTTTTTTTTTTTTTAATTTACTAGTTCAGTTTTTATCGAGTTTTCCCTCTTTTTAACAAGAATGATTATTCTGATACTTAGGTTGTGAGCTACCATAGTTATCTTTTGCGGTAACTTTTTTTTATCAAACTTGGTAGATTATGAATGGGGGTAATCCTTTTCTGCTTTTGAAATCCTTCAAGAGTTGTATTGTGTTACCCTTTACAATTAATTGCATCCTGACAAATGTCTTCTTTCACTTCTGCTGAATTTTTTTCTTTCATGGGCCAGATAATTGCTCAGTCTATATCCGATGTTGGAGTCGGAACAGAAGAATTGTACACTCAAACTTTTCCAATTCTTTCTGGAAGTAATAGAAAAAGGACAGCTTCAAAAGAAGTTAGGTGTTAGATAATTTTCAGGAGTGGTCAGTTAGTTCGTAATATTAGATGTATAGTATGTATGTGTTCATCAAAACAATATATTTAAGTTAGGAATATGCTCTTACCAATGAGGGTAAGATCAGGTTTTGTCATTTTTGGTCATCCATACTTGAGTTGTCTCCTGAGATGTTCATGAATGTAAGCAGGCTTTCATCAATTGAATTGACAGGTGGGGGACACCTGCTGTTAAATGTTTTTCACTACATTTCAAGTAAAGAGTTGTCCTTTTTTTTTTTTTTTTTTTTTTTTTTTTTCTTTTTTAAGTAATCATTAGATTTACAAATGTTCATTTAAAATTATTTCTACAATGGCTACTTTATTTTTGGAAGCTCTCTTTAATAAGGTACAATTTTATTCTTTTGTCTGCAATTGTAAAATCTGAGTAATTTTGGATGACAAAAATTAACATGACAAATGTTGAATTAAAAACAGTCCAATACCTGCTTTAAGTTATTTTCTTTTAGTCAAAACAAAAATTACTCTGAGATTCCCCCCACCCCCAGTCTATGATTGTTGCTATGAATTCAAAGTATTTTGATGTTTAACAGAGATGAGCAACATGTAAACTATACCATGTTATTCAGACGTATTTTTGGTTTATGTATGCGAAATATAAACGGTGTATCACATTGGTGTGAACAAAAACACAGCTTGACATGACAAGAAACTTGTCTTGTATATATATATATATATGATTTGTAGGTCATGCAATATACCTCCCACATCATGTGATACTAATAAACCCCAGTAGATTCAAGTGCAAATCCTCTAAGATTTCACATTCATAAGTGATGTTTTTGTTTCCAGTTTCTTTTCTAAGAACTGTTCTTTTGATTCACTGATTACATTGATTAGTAGCTATGGGATTATTGATTTCTAACCCAACCTTCAGTAGCCTGTTGCTATTGGCAAACTGTCGCCTACATCTAGTTCTTAACAGCTGTTATATGGCACATTGAATTTGAGAAAAATACTATCTTGAAATTTTAATTGAATTATTATTCACTATTCTAACTTTTTTCTTTTTCTTTCTTTTCCTTCTTTTCTGTAGCATGTCTCAGAGGCAGCTTGGTTCAAAATACACTGTCTTTTCAGAACTCTTTAATCATAGAGCTCGTTTTCTGGCCTTTGATCTTAGTCATATCTTGACAAAATGTAGTTTTTATTTTTATATTTCCTTGTTTTGAATAGTAGTGTTTTATATTGATACTATTTATTTGTATCTACTATGAATTTTAGCTCTTTTTTATGAAGATAATTCAGTCTTATCTAAACATGCTAATAGGTTTGCAATTTCTGTAACAAAACTACATACCAATGGTTGCCAATTTTGAATTATATGAAATTGTGCTAGTACACATTGAAAAATTTTTCCAATTTTTTTTTCACTTTGAATGTTTACAGGAATAATATATCTTGGTATCTAATTTGATTTAAAATCATGCCTGACTTCCATTGCCCACACAATTACTCTCTAAAGTTGCTTATTTGATATGTAAAGTAAGTCTCGATTTTAGAATAATTCAGATCAAATTTATGCAGCATTTGTATTCGGATTTTTTAAAGCTTAGGTCATGTTTCAGGAAGAAAATCTTAGTTCTGTGATCTGGACATGAACATCTTTTATAGAAAATTGCTTTCTCATTCGCCAATTACAAAATTTTGCACCAAACTTGAACAATTAGTGTCAAAATAGCAAGTAGTTATTAGGTAGTTACCAATTATGAAATGTTAACGTCCTTTCAGAATATGTTACCAGATTACAAACTTGTATTTTTGGTTACTATTATGCTTTAAAAAAAAAAAAAAATATACCCGTCCCCCTTTTAAATGATCTACTCATTAAAATAAACTTAGATAAGAATCCTGTCACATTTGGGTGTACATCATATCTTGATGAATGGTGTCTACACCTTTCTTGTTTAAATTAGACAAATGACCAAAAAAAAAAAAACTTCTGACAATAAGCCAAAACAGTTGAAGATTGGAATATGTACTGAATTGAGTGTAAATTTTCATTAAACCTAATATTTTTTCAATGGATTGACTCTCCCCTTCATGTCTAGATAAATTTCAATCTGGAATGTTTAAAACAGGTTTTATAATCATACATCAATTTTGTTTTGCCATGATCACTGATTTGCTTTCCAATTTTGTGGATTATTCTTTGAAATTGTCTTATTGTCTTCATTGGTAACTTTGCTAATTGCCTTTTTGAATTTGATAATTCTGTTTCTTACCTTATATGTAAGTAATTGAACTGAATAGATTTTTTACTATTTTTGGACTGGAAGAATACCCTTTTAATGTAAGACCACACTTCTCTACAGTGCATCTGTTTTTGAAGTAAGGATTTTCTGAGAGCTTTTTTTTTTCTTTCCAATTTTGATTCTTTGTGCCCTCTTTTTTGAACTTTGAGATAAATTAGAGCTTTGAGATAAATTAGAGCTTTGTAACTATTGTCTGAATGATTATGCTTTTCAGATATTGTGGAATTCATGATCCTGCATGTGTTGTTTATTGTAACACAACTAAGAAATGGTTTTGTAATGGGCGTGGTAATACCTCTGGCAGGTGAGTAGATTACTCATTTCTTACATTTGACTTTCTTCACTAGCAAACATATTGGATCAGTCATGTTCTAAGATTGAATTTGAAATCAAAACCTATCCAATTTTTAAAGTTACATTTGTACAAAATGTTTTGAATGTTCAATTTTCCCACTCGTTTTTAACTTTAATAAAAAAGGACTTTTCTGCCATAGAAGTATTGAGGATTTTCAAGGAATCTTCCCTCTGGGAATTTTTTGACATGTTGAAATGCTTTAGATGTCTCCGTAATACCTTAGATTTTTATAACAAATCAAGTCAACATGTAGCAATAATATACTTAACAGAGAATTCAAGATTAACTTTGATATGATTATTTTTTGGTTAAAAATTCAAATTACTATTGTAAATTCTATGTTCATTTTTCAGTTCAGTCTTTCTTCCTGAAGGTTGTGATTGGATTGATATAAAATTGCCTCGAAAAAACATTCCTGAAAATTATCAACTTTGAACTTTTTCTAGATTTGCTTAATTGGATGGATTAAAATCTTTTGAATGTTCTTATGTTCTCTTAACTTGTTTCAATTATTTTATTTATATTAATGAGGTAGATTGGAGTTATCGCTCTAAGCAACTGATTATTGAAAAATGTTAGATTGTATTAAAAAGTGAGTTATTTTCAACTGTATGTGAAGGGTTCATGATTATACTCCAGTTAATCCCTATCACCTCATTCTTTTCACCTCTCTAGCTATGTGTAATTGTTTGTTTCAGCCATATCATCAATCACCTGGTGCGTGCCAAGGCTAAAGAAGTTACCCTTCACAAAGATGGTCCACTTGGTGAAACAGTCCTTGAGTGCTACAATTGTGGTTGCAGGAATGTCTTTCTGCTTGGCTTTATCCCAGCCAAAGCAGATTCTGTTGTGGTGCTATTATGTCGTCAACCCTGTGCTACTTTAAGCAGTTTGAAAGACATGAATTGGTGAGTAAAATTCAAATATTTCTAATACTTATCAAAATTGAAATTATTGTAATGATTAAAGTAAGTTCTTTTTTCAATTTAAAAAGAATTTTATGTAATAGATGTAACTTGACTTAATACTTTTCGGAGTTAGATGGGTTTAGAATATTCTGTTGTTCCTAATTGAAGCAATGTATGTGGCTAATTATATTTAGACCTAACAAAGTGGCTAATGATTTCACATTAAATCTGACAAATTTGTCGCTTTGAAAATCTTCAGAGTTGGCTCTCGTGTTTACGGAATGAAATTGTAGTAGACAAGCATATAAGCTAGACCAATGTGTGGCTTGTAGTTCCACTGTCTGTGAATCCCATGTAAGAAGTCCATAAAAACGAAAATCATTTTGAAATGTACCCAAGTTTTCTGAAAACTTGGGATGGCTTTAGGAATCCGCGTATTTATTTTTTGAGATCGAGAGGGGAAAGTTTGAGAGCTGCTAAGATAAACAATATTGTGCCCCCCCCCCAAAAAAACTTGTCTTGGTTTCTGTCAATTCTTTTTTTGGAAAATTTCTCAATTATGGTATTCATTTACATTTTCGTAAAGTTCTAAGTCATATTTAAAGCAGGCTGTATTTCCATTATTGACAGTATTTGACATTTTCCTGTTCCAATCATGAAGCATAATTCAAAATATGGTAGAAAACTAATTATTGAAAACAAAATTGTTCTGCATCTGGTAACTCAGCATTTTTAGTGTTTACAAATTAAATGATTTTTTTTTTTTTTTTTTTTTTATGCAAGTGGCTTCAATTTTTTGTCTGCCTCAAAAAATTGTCTAAGCTTAGTTAACTAATTTATTGAAATTAGTCTGCCTAGAGGCTACATTCTTATAGTACCCTATGAGGCTGAATTTTGATACATAAGCAATAACCTATGATTTTGGTTTACTGACCCATATTATATGCCATGTACTCCCCCACCCAGTCATAACTAAATTGATGGGTCAGTTTTATAAGCGCAGCTCTATAAGCTTGCTGTTAGTGGTGAGAATCTGTATGTGTGTGAGTCTGGTAAAAAAACACTTTTCCAAGTATTAGACATAGAATGCATACAAGTTGTATAAAATTTCAACATGCCTACATCATTCAGACCTTTGCTTGGAATTTGTTTTAGAAAAACTTGTGTTATTAAAATTAAGATGTTTATATATATATATATATATATATATATATATATATATATATATATATATATATATATATATATATATATAATATATATATATATATATTTTTTTTTCCCCCAAACATCCTTCCTTTGGTCAATTTTATAAACTGAAGATCTAAATTCTTCACTTCTACATCTTTAGAAGTGTCCATTAATGTTTCACATAAATGTTGAAACTGGATTCCTGGGCCTAATTCTGTGTTTCCTTGGAAGATCAAAGCAAGTTAGATCCTATGGCAGACAAATAGTTTTTAGCTGTTCTTGTTTGTCCTATCTGTCAGAATGCCTTCAGGTCTTATTTTTTTGTGCTTTGAAAAAGGTTGGTTCCACCTGTTACTAACAAGAATAGTTCTTGTAACAACTACAGTTAAATTTTCTGAATTCTAAAAATCACTGAACCCTAAATTCATACCCTTTTTTCCTTTAGGGATCCAAGTCAGTGGCAGCCCCTCATCCAAGATCGTCAGTTTCTCTGCTGGTTGGTGAAGATTCCATCTGACCAAGAACAACTTAGAGCTCGCCAGATCTCTGCTCAGCAGATCAATAAACTAGAGGAGCTTTGGAAGGTTTGTATTGAATTTTTTTTGACTGTTGATCTGTAATTTCAAATTTGATAAAAAAAAATTTTTTCAAATTGTGTGGTCTAAGGTTTTAGTTTATTTAGTAAAATGGCATAGTTTATATTCAATATTAACTATATTGAACTTATTCACTGTTCCACTATCTTCTGCAATCTTACCTAATTCATGAATTGCTGAAGGTGCCTTTTGCAGTCTTCTGGGAAATTGAAATAAGTTTCATTTAAGAGATTTCTGTAAAGATGTAATAATCATCTGAAGGTACAATATCTGGTGAATATGGTGGATGAGTGAAGACTTCCTAGACAACTAGCAATTTTGCTTGGTCACCAAAGAAGCTTGATGTCTAGCGTTATCCTGGTGGAATATCACGCTATATCTCTAACTAGTTCTAGACAGACATTTCTCATTGATTGCTGCCTTAAATTTGTCTTGTTTGAATCAATCATTTGGTTCCCTGGAAGGAGATCGGAGTAGTGAACTCCTCTACAATCCCATCATATACATATTGACAAAGACCTGTCTTTGGTATGATTAGTGATGATTCATTTCACTTGCTCCGTAATCTCTTGCATTTCATGTTGTAAAGTAACCACTATTATCACCTGTCACAAATAATTCTACATTCACTATGTTGAGTAGATCGCACATGAAAATACAATCCTGAAGGGTTTGGTCTTGGGGTGTATTTCTGTAGAGGCCATTCAGCAAAGCAACTAACAAAACAAAGCTGGTGCAAATCACTATGTTTATTTTGTAAAACAAGTTGTTTCAGTTAATTGATCCTGACAAAACTTTAATATAGATTGTACTATTTAACTAAAATATTTGTTTACTTCAAGTAAGTTTTCAATCATTTAACCTATAAGATTGCATTCTCGTATATAATGCTGTTCTGAAGGAGAATTTTATTTCTATAACTAGAATTCTCCCCTACCTTTATTTTGTAATCCCTAAATAATAGATTCATCCTAAGATATTATACTCAAGAATTAATCATTTAATGAACTTTTTAAGGAAAACCCTGATGCCAAACTGGAAGATCTTGAGAAACCAGGTGTGGATGAGGAACCCCAACAAGTTCTGTTAAGGTAAAGACTCCTCTTTATTCTTTTTTTTATTTTTTTTTTATTTTTTTATTTTTTCCTTTTTTTTTTCTCCCCGTTTTTTTTTGTTTTGTTTTGTTTTTTTTCCCCCTTTTCTTTCAAGAGAAATTGAGTGAATTTTCAGATCAGAGTGAATTTAAACCTCATCAAATGATTTATTTTTATTTTTTATTTATTTATTTATTTTTTCCAGATATGATGATGCCTATCAGTATCAAAATATCTTTGGTCCTCTGGTTAAACTGGAAGCAGATTATGACAAAAAATTGAAAGAATCCCAGACCCAAGATAACATTGTTGTCCGTTGGGATGTTGGACTGAACAAAAAGCGAATTGCTTACTTCCGCTTACCGAAGGCCAATGAGGAGATGAAACTGATGCATGGTGATGAGCTGCGATTGCGTTACCTGGGTGAGCTACATAAACCTTGGTCTGGAGTGGGGCATGTCATAAAAATACCAGATAATTACAGTGATGAAGTAGCCATTGAATTGAAGAGCAATGCTGGTGTACCTGTGGAGTGCACACACAATTTTGTTGTAGACTTTGTATGGAAGTCTACTTCTTTTGATAGGTAAGTATTGATTCTTCTTCATGACTATTCTTTTTAATGGAAAATGCACCATATTATTATTATGCCTTGGAATTTTTTTCTGTTATAAAAGCAAGTGTTTTACTACACTATTGAACCATAACTTTTCCATTAGGCGTAATTATCTAAAACTTCCATTGTTCAAATAATAATCCTGTAAAGTAAAAATTCTGAACAGAAGACAAATGAGGGTTGTTTTTTTTTTGTTTTTTTTTATTTTTTTATTGAAAAGAGTGTTTATACCCTTGAATTAGTTAGATCAGGATTGTTTAGCCTCTGTCAATCATGTCAAAAAATTGTAATTCTGTTCTTTTATAGAATGCAGGCAGCTTTGAAGACGTTTGCAGTTGATGAAACTTCTGTCTGGGGTTACATCTATCATAAGCTTCTTGGCCATGAAGTAGAGGATACAGTGCTGAAATGTCAGCTGCCCAAGCGCTTTACTGCTGCAGGCCTCCCTGAACTTAACCATTCCCAAGTGTATGCTGTCAAAACTGTGCTGCAGCGTCCTCTCAGCCTCATTCAAGTAAGTGCTAAAAAGAAACCTCACGGAGATATATATATATATATATATATATATATATATATATATAATTTTTAAAAAAATTTCTTTGAGTTTTATCACTAATTTTTCAAATAAATCAAATTATAAAAGTTGATTTTTATCATGTTGATCAACTCTATAGTAAAACTTTTCAATACAACTGCATAAATAACTTGACATTTCTCCCTCGTCATCATTTGCATGACTTGGACTCTTGCATTTTTTTCATGTGGGATTGTAGTAGAGTCTTACTATAACCCCCAATTTCTTGGGCTTTGTCTGTTTAGTAACAGCTTTGTGAGGTTTTATTCTTATGTTAAAAATACATCTAATTTTTGTTTTTCTGTTCTTGCTTGAGTTCTTTAGGTGCCAAGTTTTTGAGTGAAATTTTATTAATTTTCTTTTTCTAAGGGTTATATAGGAGAATAATCGATGATGGGTAGCTATAAAGAAATGAAATGAAATGGCACAAGGTTTATCTTGAAGAAAAAATCTGATTTGCACGTGATTATGCCATCATGTTGTGGCTATCTTGGATTTTAGAATTTTTAGTACAAGTTTTTTATTTCCAAAATTAATTTGAAAAATCTGAATATTACAATTGCAGTATTAAACTCTGAATTGTGTCAATATACGTTCACCACCTATCGATCTATAATGTGCACAGCAGATTCTACCTATATTTTTGTATATATCTTCTGAGTGGGTGGTCACGATTAGATGATGGTGCGTAAAGGGTGAAGAGAACTTGATTGGTTCTATGAAGTATTATAAATGATTTTCTATTTTCCTCATTAATCTGATCTCTCTGTTTTTTGTTTTTCTTGTTTTCTTCCCCTCCCCCCTGGAATTACTTCATGTGATGTGTTTCTCCGAATCACTACTACCTTTGTATAATTCAAAACTTTTTATAAGATATAATGCCTTGAAATCCTAACCTTCAATCTTGAAGTAGTGCGTATCAACCAAATTCTCTCCCTCTTCCAGTTAATTTACACATGTAGGTATAGAATTTCTTTCAAAATCCATACGTTCAAGTTTCTTCGGGGAATAATTCATAGCCATAACAAGTTTGTTTGGTTTGCTCAATATTGACACTGATTACAAATAAAATGTTATCCATGCAGATCTCCATGTATTTTTCACATTTGATGTGACACCTGCCATTTAAGGATTGTTTCATGTTTTGCTTTATTAATATGCAAGGAGGAGATAACTAAATTCTATCTGGTGGTACTTATCCTGATACTACATTAATTGTAACAGTAGGAATTCCTCTCTGTACTGTAACCTTTTTTCTGTTTCCTTGTGCTTAACTGACCATCTTATGATTACTCAGTATTGAAAATCGAACAGCTTTCTTATTTATTTTGATTTTCACTTAGTGCTGTTAGTTATACAGACATGAATTTTCAACTTGCTTTTTTTACAGCATCTGTTCCGCAGTGTATTGTGGGTCTATCTTATGTTTTTATGTCTGTAAATTGTGAGGCTACTCCCAGTTGGTGAAGCAGTTGACCAAGAAAAATTACAGATGGATTCAAAGCATGCAATGATCTACAGAATTATACTGTAGTAAATCATTAGTTTTGTTGATTCAAATTGTGCCACTTTGAGCACTAAATTGACTTTGTATTTTCTCGAAGGGAAAAGACAAATATTAGTCTAGCATTAAAACCAGTATCAAAACCTGCAAGGCACAACTAACACATTTACCCCCCTCTGTCTTTCTCTCTCTTTTTTTTTTCTTCCCCCCCCCCCCCCGTTTCAATGCTGAATCTGTTGGTTTCAAAGGTGTCCGTATGCACTGTGGCATAATTTGAATAAAGGTAGTTAGGTAGTTTACAGGAAGGACAGGAAGTTAGAAAGCAGAAGAGGAAGTTGGGTAGTGTATTGGAGGATTAGAAGAAAAAAAAATTGCACATGGAATTAATCCATTGTTTCTATAATATTTTGATGAAAATCGTGGACCAGCAACAAAGATTGGAAGGGATAAGTGAGGAATGAAATAATGGATAATTTCAGTTGTCAACACTTGTGGGATTTCTATGGATCCCGCTAGTTATTTTTGACTACCAAACCAACTTTTTTTACACTCTTTTTATAAATCAGGATGAATGTCTTGCTTCTAAAATAGTAACCTCAAATGTTGAGAGAAAAATGAGATTTTTTTTTGCTTTTTATGTTATTCTGAGACTATTATTATTCATTACTGTTAAAAATTATTACATATGTTTTCAAAGTTTGGTATTTTTAAATTTGATTCGCAGTGACTTGCATTTTGGTTTGGTCAAATTCCAAGTTTGACTTTTCGGTGCCTGAATATTTTCCTCAAATTGACAAGTTTATCATTGCATGAAGAGATCAAAAAATTATTGACATCCACGATTCTTCTTTGTTACAGGGACCTCCTGGAACTGGGAAAACTGTGACATCTGCTACCATTGTCTATCACCTGGTCAAGCAAGGCAATGGCCCTGTGTTGGTCTGTGCACCATCAAATATTGCTGTAGATCAACTTACTGAAAAAATTCATAAAACTGGACTGAAGGTAAGTAATCACTTCCACAGTATATATTGGCAGTATAGGTGCAATTGTTGAAAATTCTCCTTTTGCAAGGTCTTAAATGGAAGAAAATTTATGTTACTACAATTGATTGCTTTAGCTAAAAAGTTTTAAACAAATCTATGTAATTAATTTGTAGTCTATTCAGAATTTGATATCTTTTTCAGTCTTATACACACTGATAGTATGAAAAGAATTTGTATATTTCTCTTTGAAATTTGATCTCGAGATATGAAGTTAGGTTTGTTTCTATCCCATTGTTTGGTGCCTTTGAAACCTATTAATATGCAGAAATCACCCCCTCCTTCAATGACAAGCTTTTACTACTAAATGTATCCCTTGATTGTCTTACTAGCTGCCTACACTGTCATTTTTCCATTTTTCTTCAGGTTGTGCGTTTGTGTGCCAAAAGTAGAGAGGCCATTGATTCTCCAGTCTCTTTTTTGGCCTTGCATAATCAGATCCGGAACATGGACAGGTAACTGTTGCAAATTTTAAAAATCTATTTTATTTTTTCACTTTTTATTTTGTGTGTATACATGTCTCCTATCAAACATTCTCTTTTGAATATGTCTGATTCTTGTGGTTATTTTCTCATGTGTAGCATGCCTGAGCTGCAGAAACTGCAACAACTGAAAGATGAAACTGGAGAGTTGTCATCTGCTGATGAGAAGCGTTATCGGGCTCTGAAGAAGCAATGTGAAAAGGAATTGCTTCAGGTAAGTTAGTTTTGCAGGTGGGATTTTGGGGAAAGTCTTATCCACTGATTGCAGAATAGCTCTTAGTCATTTGAAATTTTTGAAAAAACTATGTAATAGCTTTTCTTTTTTATAAATTGAAAAATATTAACGATATGCAGACATGTTCTGCAGAAATAATTGAGAAAAGAATTGTTTTATTATAATTTTTTTTTTCTATGGCTGATCAGTGATGCTTTAGGTATTGAAAATAAGAGTATGAAAAGGTTTTAAGATATGTTGACTTGCTTCTTTTTTTTTTTTTTTTTTTTTTCCTTCTCTCTCTCTCTCTCTCTCTCTACCATTTACCTTCATGTTTTTTTTAGTTGTTTTTAAACACAATTTAACTCTATGGAAAAGAATAAACTGTGCAGATAGGAAATAAAGAATAACTCTTGGAGAGACTCAAACTTGCATCCCTTTTGCCACTGAAGCCTAGTTAAATTCATTAGCTGCCTTACTATCTGAGCTATGAATACTCTATTGTTTGCAGACTATAAAACGATCAGATACTTTTTAAACCTATCCAAAAAATGAGGGTAAATAATAGTCAAAAAATGAATGATTTTCAATAATTCATTTTTATTTTTCATAAGATGATCTCCTGGCTGTCTATTATTTAACATATGAGTACAGTTTTGTGTTGTAATTGTTTTACCAATTGTTAAAAATCTCTTTTCATAAACATTTGCTGTAACAGGTCTCTCTGAAACTTGGAGCTAACTAGAGTGAGAAAAAATTTAAAAAATTGATTTTTCTATATTCAGTCACGTTTATGAGACTGTTTTACCCAGTATCTCGTATTTAGAAAATTTTTCTATTTAGGAATTTTAAAAAGCAATTTATTCTTTTTTTTTTCTCCATGTTTAGCATGCTGATGTAATTTGCTGCACTTGTGTTGGCGCTGGGGACCCTCGATTGGCCAAGATGCAATTCCGTTCAGTTCTAATCGATGAAAGCACCCAGGCAACTGAACCTGAATGCATGATTCCCGTGGTGTTGGGATGCAAACAGGTAAATTTTCTATTATAGAAGAATTCTTCAAATATTACTAGGAAATTATCTTTTAGATTCGTTGCTAGATCACTGCAATGTATATTACAGTAGTTCCACTTGCCATCATAGGATATACTTCGTTGACCATCTTGAATCCCTAACAATTTGCAAAAAGACTACAAAAAATCATTGTATTTCAAACAAAAACATTGAAAGAAAGTTTTTGAAGTATGAGATGTATTTCACTCTAGACTTCTCAGATCAGATTCAGTGCTGAAAATTTTAGCCCATAAGTTATTTCCAGAATAATTGTCATTGAGGGTCAACAAAAAAAAAAAAGGGTTATTGGAAGGTGGAACCATTGTTTAAACGAATTATAATACTTACCGTTTCTTTTCTTTTTTTTTTTCTTTTTTCCCCTTCATGATCAAGTTCCCTGAACTTTTGATTATCACTGAGTGGGTGATGCTTATAAAGATTTTTTTTTCTTTTTTTTTTTCCTGTCTTCCTTCGCTGCTGCTTTTATGCATAGTAATATGTATTTTTATTTGATTGTAGCTGATTTTAGTTGGAGACCATTGCCAGCTTGGCCCTGTAGTCATGTGCAAGAAGGCTGCCCGCGCTGGCCTCTCTCAGTCACTTTTTGAGCGTCTTGTGGTCCTTGGTATTCGTCCCATTCGTCTGCAAGTCCAGTATCGTATGCACCCAGCTCTGAGTGCATTTCCATCAAATATTTTCTATGAAGGATCTCTTCAAAATGGAGTCACAGCTGGTAAGATTATTTAAATCTAACGAAACATATTTTAAGTGTATCTTGTTTTAGAAACCTTCAAATTTAACTTAATGTAGCCTTGTGGCACTGCAGGGTTTTGCTTGAATGAATTTATGTAATATTGATGTGGAGGTATTCTGAATTATTTGAAGTTAAAAAAATTGCTGATTTATGTTGTTTTTGATATTTAAAAATCTTTATTTTTTATGAGCATTTTTAATGAAAACAAAACTTTTTTCTTTTCAAAGCTGAACGAACCAGGAAGACACTGGACTTTCCTTGGCCTCAGCTTGATAAACCCATGTTTTTCTATACAACTGCTGGCCAAGAAGAAATCTCCAGCTCAGGAACATCTTACCTGAATAGGTACGTAACTGTCTACTTGTCTACAATGTTTTGACATTTCCAGGTGTATGCTTTTGGAATATTTTCAGTAACAAAAAAAAAAAACTAACTATAAAGCAGATATTTCCTTATCACAAAAATGAGTTTATACTGAAACTAGAAACTTGTTTTAAAATGCAGATTTTCCCCAATATCTATCAATAAAACTCTTGTAACCCAAGATAGCGTAAAGCAATGGTGGCAAAGTGCTTCTATCATAACCTGATTTCCAATTCCTGTTGCAAAAATTATATTACTTATTTTGCACTGGGGGAAATTTTGCTTGTTTCTTTTTCATCGGCTTTTTTTGTTTATTCTGTGAATTTCAGTTAAAATAGATAAGCACAGATGTTCACACAGTTCAAAGCAAAGTGGCATAAAACAAATTTTCATGTAGCTCTTTGAAATAGTTTAGTTGTTTTCTTGATTTTTAATTTCTGCAATCACTTTTTTTTTTTCTTCTAGAACTGAAGCAGCAAATGTTGAGAAAATAGCTACAAGGTTCCTTCGCTCTAGCATCAAACCAGAGCAGATTGGTATCATTACTCCATATGAAGGACAGAGGGCTTATGTGGTGCAGTACATGCAATACAGTGGTGCCCTTAATAAGAAATTGTACCAGGTAATGTATCACTCTATGTACTGTATGGGCAATGGTAGTTGGTGAATATTTCCTTTTTATATAGCTTTGTAGAAGGTGGCACTTCATTATTTCTGATGGTAACATTATCCTTGTTAGATTGAATGGATGGAAATGATTTTAACTGCAATATGACCTGTGTAAACATTGATGTGCTATATTTTGTACCCATTGAAACAGATTTAAGAAAATCCTCTCTAAAGCCTTATCTCAGAATAATGAAAAAAAACTGTTTACTCCTGTCAACTCTTTGTGGGGGCTTGGGCTTCAACCCCTCTCTTTTTTTTTGTAGCAAGCATTTTTTTTTTCACGGGAAGGGATTGCCAGCTCCATGCCCAACCTTTACCTGGCTTAGGACCAGTTATATTAACTACTGAGCAGTCTTTTTTTTTTTTTCTCTCTCTCTCTTTTTTTCTCATTCTTCTGTCAGAGTAACCTTTTCTTGGATGAACAAAGCCTTACAGGGCTCCCATGCCCTGCTGTTTACTCATAATGGGAGAACTGGATTCATACTTTTCCTAAGGGCATTAGTGAGCGGTGAATGTTTGGTCTTGGGTGAAACTGTCTGCTGATTCAATTTTCCTTGCCAGTAACCATTACACCACTCCACGCTACCCAATGTGAATAATATTGCTCTGTTTGAAATGTTGCCTCTATACAAGTGTGCTATTCCCCACTTTAGCTTTAAGGGGGTAATGAGTGCAACAGGTATTTAAAAATGTCCTCTAAAATAGATTTGAAAATATTGTTAATCCATGTTTACACTGAAGTACCCTTCCACGTCCCATTCAAGCCACTTGTTTCTTTACTCATTTATCTATCAACTTTTTACTTTCTGTGCATTTATTTCTTTACTCCATTTTCCTGTCTGCCCACCATCTGTATAGAGATGAAAGTATGACCAACATAAATGGAAATTAACTAGCAGAATATTGATTATATTAGAAAATTTTCAAATGACAATTTTCATTCCTCTTTAGCTGATCCTATTTCAATTCAAAAGAACATTTGAAGTGTTTCATTCTCTTAATTTTGGGGATTTTTCTTCTCTTTCAAGGAAATTGAGGTTGCCAGTGTAGATGCTTTCCAAGGACGTGAAAAAGACTTTATCATTTTGTCTTGTGTCCGATCCAACGAGCATCAAGGAATTGGGTTCTTGAATGATCCTCGACGATTGAATGTTGCTTTGACTCGAGCTCGGTAAGTTTCATCCGTTTCTTAATAGGTGGGAAGACATGAAAATTTGTTTGTTCAGAGCCCCCCCTCTACAAGTGTGGATGAATGAAATGTGTAATCCAACCTTTGTATGTTGGACTAATCTAAGCCTGCTGCTTATAAATGCAAGTTGCCTGCCTGCTTCATGTAGCAGTGACCTTTGGGTAAATTCAACATTAGTAAGCATATAGTTAAAGCAACTGAATTAGTAATCTTTTGTAAGCATAGTTACATCTATACAGTTGGTTTGTTGTTTTTTTACCGTCACTCTCTGATAATGTAGACAACTAAAGCAGCAGCAATTTGTCTTTTGATTTTCGAAATGTTGGTGAGTTTGATTTAGATTGTATGATGAAATATGGAATTTAAAAACATTTTTCCAGCTGCATTGTCTATTTTTAAAAACTGACAATACTTCATCTAAGAAATAAAATGGAAATTTTTACTGTGTGTAGATTGGGGGGGGGCATCTCAGACAATGGGGGGATGTAAATAGTTATATGGTCAGATTTGAATGACTGCAGCCAAAATATCTCTGTGGCTTATCTATTAGGCAGCTATTACATAAAGATAGACTTCCCGAGGAAAAGGGATGTGGGTTATTATCTTGCCAGAGGCTTATTCTCTATTTCCAATCAATGTTTATTACTGACTGTAGAATGAGGGTCAAGGAGTTGCAATGATAAGCATTTGAAATCAAAATTAAGAAAATGTTTCATAGTTCAAAGCTTTTATGGATTTTTATCAACGTTTGTCTTGTAAGTTTTTAAATTTTGGCAATAGTTGACTGGAAAGATCAGTCTCAGATTTGAATGTGGACATTGTATTCCCTATAATTTGTGCTTTTGCCACCCCTCTCTCCCTATGACTAAGATGATGATGTGTTTTCAGTTTGTAATGGGTGAGTGTCTTTGTTTATACCTGTAACTGACTGTCTACCATGTTATATCCACCAGCCACTTGCTATCCAAGACCACATGAACTGAACTGAGAATTCATACTCTGTGTGGAGTAAAAGCAGTGTATACAGTCACTTGATAGTGAATGCACATACTACACTATTGATTGCTATTAAGCTGTGATAGTCATTAAATTTTGATTGTTTACTTTCCCCTTTGCAGGTATGGAATTATTATTGTGGGGAATCCAAAAGTGCTATCAAAGGTAAGGGTTTTCATTTTTGTCATTCCTTTTTTCTGTTCAAATTGTCTATTTAAATCAGCTTTATCACCTGTCACTGGCAATTTTAGTTGAATTCAAACCATTGATTCTTTCATACCAGAGATAAGTTCATCTTATGTGATAATAGCTTCAGTAAATCATCCTCCCCCCAATTTTGGGTGTCAAATATTTTTCTAAGTGCATGGTCCTTCCTGTATTAATGGAGCCTGACTCCAGCTCCAGTGAAATAGGAGCTAATTTCTATATTTGAAGTCATCCATCTTTTATGAGGCAAGTTTTAATTCAGTAATGTTTTTAGTAACTATAACAGATCATATTAATTTATTGAAAAATGAGGCAAGTGTTATGGATTGTTTCTGATTGAATTAGTTTGTGGCTAAGATTTATTGTGAGTAGAATATTTGGATCCATCTTGATTGCTTCTAAGTCTTGTTTGAATCTTTTTTCCAGCAACCCCTTTGGAACCACTTATTGACTTATTATAAGGAGCAGAAGTGTTTGGTTGAGGGTGCCCTCAATAATCTGAAGGAATCTCTTATTCAGTTCAGCAAACCCCGGAAGTTAGTTAATACAACCAACCCAGTAAGTGTTGAACCATTTCTTCTTAGTTTGTCGTGTGTGTTTTTTGTTTTTTTCTGAAGTCTTGTCTTTCAAGTTTAATTAAATTGAGAAAAATAAATCTATATGATCAAGAATTGAAAGCTCAATGAGAATGTTGTATATTTCTCTCTTCAGGGAGGACGTTTTATGAGCAACACCATGTTTGATGCCAGAGAAGTCCTCATTCCTGGCAGTGTCTATGATCGTCTCAATGGAAGTAAGTAGTTTGCTCTTTCTCTTTTCTATTTGTGTTAGAAAATAGGTACACTTCATTTAATTTTTGTATTTATTTACATATTTTCTCATTGTTCAGCATTTCATGAATGCTCAAGATATTACTGCAATTGGTCCCAAATCTGAGACATGGTGCACAATGAACTCTTTAGTGACTAAGATGTTATTTACTAAGCTTAGTCTAGTGCCAAAACTAAGCTATGTAAGCACAGGGCACCAAGTGAGAATCAAACTGTTTCCTCAGTAGTAATGATCTTCAAGGCCAGCTTCTTGAACATTACACAAGGCATTCTTCATGTGACTAAAATGGAGTGAGTAATACCATGAAATCAAGGTGTGAGAGGTCTCTGTTTGAACCTACAAGAACAAAGCAAACAGATTTTATGACGGGTAGAATGGAAGACAAAAAGTGTTTCTACGATCTCAGAAGATCTTGATAAAATTCCGTTGATATTTTTTTCGGGGGGGGGGGGCTCATTTGAGAAATGCATATTGTAGTCTCTTCAGGTGTTTGACCTTTGGCTATTTGCATATGAATTGAAATATTTGCTCTGTCCTTTGTCTTCAACTCCTCCCGTAGGGTCGCCAATTTAGAAATACTTTTAAAAATTTGGCAGTCCAGTTGGGCTTCTTTTTTATATATATATATATATATATATATATATATATATATATATATATATATATATATATATATATATATATATATATATATATAAATATATAAATATATATATATAAATATATATATATATATATATATATATATATATATATAGCATTTGGGAGTGATTTCCACGTTCAAAAAATTGATAGAAGAAACATATCTTGGCAACTTTGACTATTTTGTTTATGATTACGGGCAGTGTCATGTGCTACCCACAACTCTTTGAATCCTGATTATCCCCCAACGCTTGCATTGGCTTGATCTGGTGATACTATATCCCATATGGTATATAAAGCATAAGAGTTCAATTTTTCAAAAATCATCTTGTCATTCTTGGCCCTGAAATTTAGCTAAAAAAAAGCAGAAATTACTACTTCACCTACTCTGGAGGAAATTTCATTCACCGAGCAAAAAGTTTATCCAGCCTTTCAATGAGAGTGTTGGAATTTTCATGGTTGTTTTGTCATGTGATACACAAATTATGGGCCTTCGAAGTTATTAAGTGCACAAAATCTTGGCACCCTGGAAAAAGAATACAGAACCAGGAGTTAGACCATTGTGTATGCAGAATTTAAACCCTGAAATTTGTATCATAATCTGTGATTTTCGAGTATTTAAAAATCAAAACTTGGTCTACATCTAAATGTGCTTCAATTTCATTAAGTTCATTGGCTAATTTATGTTTTCAATTTAACTACGATTTTTTTTTCCCCTGAAATTTTTAGTCCTTATCATTTCAGGAGTTGTTTGGACTAATTCTTTTCTTCTTTTCCTTTTCAAACAGAGCCTGGACCTAAAGGTTTTACTCCAAACTTTTCAAGTAAGCAGATATTTTCCACAGTTTCTTTTACTTGTTTGCTGTTATGGTTGAAAATATAGTGAGCTTTTGAAGAGCCCCTTAAAGACACTTATTTTTGTTCCCCTCAATGCATAATGGAGTGATGCTTAGAACTTTTTGATCACTTTAATATCAATGCACATGGGGGGGGGGGCTTTTTTTTTCTTTTTTTTTTTTTTTTTACGTAACTGAATTTTATTTCAAGTCATAGGAAATGTAAAATTCATCTGGTATAACATTGTTTTGATATCTTGTAAAAAAATTTCTGATTTATTTTAAAACTGAAATTCTAAAAAATGTGAGTTGTTCAAATATTCGATTGTATTAAGATAAGTCTGTTTTGAACAATAAACTTTGAATTGTCATGAATCAGCTTTAAAACAACTTTTAGTCAATAAGTATCATTAGAATCAACACAATGTTGCTAATGATCCAGCAATGAATGTATTCCATCACAATAAAAATTTGGGGTTCCAGGCACAAGTTTCTAATTTGTAGAATGAAAAAAAAATTATTCCTATGGATGTCTTTGTGGAAAACCAAACACTGCTTCAGTGCACAGTACTTATTTTTCCTTCGTTGATTCAAGATAATTTGCAAAAAAAAAAAATCGATATGACAACAAGATTATTTTGTAAACTAGTCCTTTTAATACTTCGAATTCATTTTTAAGATGACTTTTTTTTTCCTCCTCATATGCCACTTTACCTCTGTATAGACAGATAAGTATTACATGCGTATCTACCTAGAAACCAGTTTCCAACTGCGTTCAGTCTGTTTCCAAAAAAGAGCAGTGGGAACTATATACACATTAGTACATGACTTGATGACATTTTACACTCAGTACAAAAGCAGCCTGATCATAGAATAGTTGTTACATTCTTTGCTTTAAATGTCACGCAGCCTTTGCTCTTAATTTTTGTAGTTTCAATTGTTTGATGAAAATAAGATTACCTCAACTGTTTGGTACTTACTAATTGATTGATATTGGCTATACAATTTGTCAGTTGAGTTTTTGTTATTAATTTTTTTTCCTCTCTCTCTCTCTTTCTCTAGCTGGAGTCGGTCTTCGTGAGCCCCTGGTCCGCCCTCATGACCAACTTAGCTATATTGCCTCAGAAAGGACTTTTGCAAACGCCCTCAACCTGCCTGTACCAGTCAGCATGTTCATGCCCCCAATTCCTGCACACTTTTCAAATCAGCAGCAGCAACAGCAACAACAGGCTGCAGCTAATGCAGGTAATATTCAAATCATCAAATGGAATAAAAACTTTGACACTTAAAACAGATTGAATAGAAGTCATTTTCTGTCGATTTAAACAATATTTTATTATTATTAGTAACAAGAATCATTGTTGGGGGCAAAAATGTTTTGATTATATAATGTAATTTCTTCTTCAGTAATTGATTAAATCACACTGTAATGGTATTCATATTCTTATCAATGAATTGATTTTTTCCCCCTGATTAAAATTTGTTAGAAATAGGATCATTGCAAAATTAATTCTCTTTTTTTTTTTCTCTTTATTTTTCAGCCAATCGTGGTAATGTTCGTAAGAATCGACCCGGCCGCCAAAAGCCTCCACGGTATAGCACTACTCAGCAGAATTTGGCTCAACAAAATGTAGCCCAGTCCAGCCAAAGCCAGGCTAGTCAGGTAAATAAAATTATTTACTGGATTATTTTTTCCTCGGTGTGTGTTGTATATAAAATATACATATTGTATAAACTTTGACTGCAAGCCGGCGGCATTCTGTTCCACTCTTCACAATAAGTCCTTTTGCAGGATTAAATTGGGCAAAATTTTCAAGATTTGATTCTTTCATTTTTTTTCTCATTTGAAAACTGTTGTGTGTAGAAATTAAAGTGACTCCTTGAGAGTTGAATGTTCAAATGAGTTGATTCCTTCTGTGAATTGTTGAAACAATACTACTTCTTCAGCCGTTATTTAAAGTGAAAAAAAAAAATTCTTTCAACTCTACAATTCAGTATGAAGGAATCCTATTCTAATATGAAAAAGTTGATATAATTTTTAGAATTATAAGGGGGTTTTCTTGTAGAAACTATGCTGTCACTACTAGATTGGGGGCAGGTGGATAGATTTAAGCAAAAATAACTATGCTGTTAGTTTTGATGGTGTAAATTTTTTTTCTTAACCTCCCACATCTCTCTTTTTCAGGAGATCTCTCAACCATTCTCCCAAGGTCCACTGACTCAAGGTCAACTGTCAATGAGCCAGCCTTTCCAGATGAGCCAACCTGGCCTCTCTGGCCTTTCGCAACCTGAACTTTCCCAGGTAAGCAGTACTGCTTTACTGTCATTTAAAATCTTGAATTTAAGCCTTTATTTCTAATTAATGTTGCATGACCAAATGACAATCCCAAATTATAACGGATGACGCTGGTAGAAGATACAAAATAATTATAGAGGTTGTGAAGAGGCCTGTTTTTATATCTATATAACTCGACTTGGTAATTTTAACTTGAAGAGAATTTTGCTTTTGACTAGTTATTAATTTCCTGAAGCTACATGATTCTAAATTCAATCACCTGGTTCCCAAAAAAGTAATTTTCGCTTTGAAATTAAATTTTCAATTTTACTTGTAAAGTTTTTCTGTATCTGCTTATTCTATAATCTTAGTTTTTAAAATAACTGGTATTTTCAAAGTCACTTGTGTTTTAATTTTACATTGAATTCATGAATGTTAAAAATATTATGAAGCACAAATTAATTTTTATTTTCCATGTTTACTTTTTAAAAATTCAGGATAGCTTCTTGGGTGATGATTTCAAGTCTCAGGCTGATGGCTTGCTTTCACAAGATTCCACCTACCAAGGCGACAGGATGTTCTACGCCTCGCAGCTGTCTCAGGGTCCTTTCCACTAGAGGCCGCGCTGGTGCAGCCCCCCCTGTGGCAGGAAAAGTAGGCTTGATACAAGAAGGCAGAGGATACAACTAACTACCAGTGTACGAGGCTGCAGTGTCTGTCTGACCGCCGGAGAGAGAAGAAACCTACAAAACCCACTCGACGACGATGACGACGAAGTCTGCTGCACGTGTGAGTGTCACAAGTGTCCTGGAGGAGGAGGAGGAGGAATTGTGCAGTAAGTGAAGACAGAGGTGCAGAGCTACTACTGATTGTAGCAGGGTGACTGACGTTGGGAGCAGCAGGAGGCTGGATTCACTGGGGGGAGAGAGCGAGCAAAGCAGAAAATTGGAAGGTTTTGAAAAAAAAAAAGAAATCAAAAATGAATATATAAAAAAAAAAATTCAGTAAAACTTCCAACCCCCCATCCCACCCAAACCTACCTTGAATCAAAAAGTCCTATCAAGATACTTATTGATAAGTACCGCTAAAATGCATTAATAGAAATATTGTTTGCATTTCTAACAAAGATGTGTGTGTGTTTTGAAAGTGGTAAGAGTATAGACTTCAGAAAAGGTCATGAATCTAAGATGGGTTAATAATAAAACACAAGCTACAATAAATATGCATTCCTCCCATCCCTTTATGACATGGTAGATTTTTTTAAAGATATTCTCTATAGAAAGGCTTAATTTTTAATATTTTTCTATCAATTTTTAAACTGAGACATTGAATTAAAAAAGAAAATGGTGGCTTGGGAAGGGAGGAAGGGGGAAAATGAATTTCACTAAATATTAAAAAAAATGCTGCAATTATAAAATTGCCACCATTGTAATCCTTTATCATCTCTCTACTTTTTTTCCTTTCTTTTTCCAAGGAATTGTCAAACACCATTTAGTGTCCATGCTGCTGTTCTGTGACTAGTCAGAGCTTGTGTGTGCGTGTGTGTTAGAAGGAAGATTCACTACTTCTGCCCAATCTTAACCCCCATCCCCCCCCCCAAATGCTGCTGCTGCTACAAGCAAGGTGGCGGATATGATGTTGGGTGTGGTGCTCACTCCTCATTTCTCCCCCCTCCCTACCTGCCTGCCTGCTGCCACCCCCTCACTGCCGGCCAGTCCTACTGCAGAAATACTTTGCTCGACTGCAGGCTGATGGCACTGACAGCAGACGGCAGACACTGGCCTAAACTGGATAACACATGGAAAAAACTTCATCTGGCTTTGAATACAAACAGTATCAATAATATATGGAAAAATTATTATAACCTTCCTGACATCAGAATGTTAAAGTTTGGGAAAAGAAAAAAAATTGGAAAAAGCAAGAACACTTATCAATTTCCTTTCAATTTTACCCTTCCCTCTGAAATAAATGAAAAAGCAAGCAAAGAATAAGAATCCCCTCCCCCCATCCTTCCCCTGCAAGCTAAATTTGCAACTTCTGTAGCCACATGTTAGCAAAACTATATAATGGGCATTTGGCTTTTGAGAATAATTCCCCCCCTTCCAATGCCCCACCCCCACTTTCTTTTTATAAAATTTTATTTAGCCTTTCTTTCCTTTGAGTGACATTTGTCTTGCTTCCCACCCTAATTTTCTTTTTTCCTTCTTTCTCTTTTCCTTTCTGTCATTCCCTCTTGGTTCTTAAAGTGTTTCTTTCTTCAACATTTTTGCTTTTCATGTAATCTCTTGATGAATTCTCAAGTAAGAAAATGCTAAAAGCAGTTTCTCAACCTTCGTCCCAAGTTCTTGGCTTCTTTTGTGCTCCTGAAGAAGAGCAGACGCCTTTTTTAGAAAGTTTGTTTCCTCTTGGAATCACTTGCATTCCCAGCCGAAGTATTTTTCCGTATACTGCAAATAATTTTTACTTGGTTATTGCTGCTAAGTGCCTAGCACATGCATTCATACGTATACTACATGGGATTCACATGTAGAGAGTAGCAAAGAAAAATATTAAGCTTCCCCTCCTCTCCAATATCCCTGCTCCCTTGTCTGTCACATCCAACCCCTCCCATTCTCCAGCAGTTGGCTCCCTCTTTCCACAGTTAAAAATACTCTCCTAAATCCAATCCAACCGTAACTCTGAAAAGCAAAACTTATTTGAAAAGTTGTTTCATTTTATGCTCTGTCATGAAAAAAACATTTTTTAAGTTGAAATAAAAAGTCGAAAAATAATGCAAGTTTTTTTTTTTTTTTCTCCTTAAGGCTGGTTGAAGTGACTGTGATGCTAAAAAAGGTGACTGATATTGTCTGGTGTGGCTTGCATAATGCCCTGCTGGGTTTAAATGATTTGATTCTATAGAAGAACTGTGTGATGCCAAGAAAATCTCTTTACCATTTGTTTCAACTCCTTTTTCTTTTTACACTTTACCTTATAACTGCTTTCTCCAGAAGGCAACTCCTCTTTTTTTTCCCCCTTTGTCCCTCTGACCCCCATCCCCCGCCCCTTTCCAGGCTTCTGATGACTCTTATTTCAGTTTATGTGTGTATGGCTGAGTATCTTTTTAATGGCATATTAGATATTTTTTTAATTTTTTTTCACCTTTTGTGGATGACAGTTGTATATTTTGTGGTGTGGTATACTTCAGTTCACCCACTACAATCAAGGCAAATCCAGCACCCTTGGCACATTACCCTGAAAGTCAGAAGACCCAGCCAATGCCCAAAAGGTTGGGTGGTGGTTTTGTTTGCTTACTCATTCCCTTGCAGCTTGCACAAGTTAATTTGTAGTCAGTAGAAAACTTTGACATTCAAAGATTGTGCTTCTTGCATATAGTGCTGCATTAATAAATACATAGAAAAACAAAAACCTGGCTTTTCATTTTCATTTTTTTGCACACCCCCTCCTTGCCTGATTTCTGTTCTTCTCACAGGTTGATTTATCAACTCCAGGGAAACCCTTCATCACACCCATCTCTTACAGGTGTTGGATGTGGTATAAAAATTGGCTCGGTCCAGCCTTTTTTTTTTTTTTTTTTCCATTATTATCGAGCATTTTCTTTTTAAAAAGTACACAAGTCGGAGTATATTAAATTTTTAATTTTATTTGCAATAAAATTTCAAGTCATGATAAACACAAAAGGTATAGATTTGTTTTCCCCCTACCCCCTTTAACTTACACAACAATTACACAGAAGGAATAATAGAATTGTCATGTGACTCTCACTAGTCTGCTTCAGGAAATCTCTTCACCATCGTGGATGATTGCTGTACCGTGTTGGAGTCTGGCCTTGAACAGCTTGGGAGATTTCTTCCAAAAAACTAGAAATAAAGAATGATATGTTACAGGACTCGAAAATAATGGAGCAGTTAACATTTAGAATTTTCAACATTAAGGAAATTTCCCCACCTTTTATAATTATGTACCGTGGTTCCTCCAAGAACTATGCGCACACCTGGTATAGATCGATTGAGACTGTGTATTGACAGAGCTTCTTCGTATGTGGTACCTCCAATGATGAATACTATTATGTCCTGGGGCCTAAAACAAAAGGGGGGAGAAAATCAAAAAAGATGAAAAGATAAAATCATTTATTAAAACAATTTTGGGTAGGACAAAATGGTTTCTTACCGATCTTTCAACTGCCCTGTGCCTAAATATGGATAACTTGATTCTTTTAATTTTCCTTTGATAAGTTGGTCAAGGATGGAATGAAACATAGGCTTGTGTTGTGTGTAAACATTTTCCACTCCCTACAAATCAGAATTTTTAAACTCATTTCAAAATGTTCTTAAAATGTTCTAACATTAAATGAAATCTCATAAATTTCAGAATCATACATTCATACACTACCTTTAAACCCTTCAGAAATCTCTTGGTTATGGCAACAGGGTCTTCATTTTCAAACAAATCACTTCCTCTTGCATTTGCTCCTCCATAATCAAGCAAGGCTTGTACTTTCTGGGAAGGAAAATAAGAAAAAATGGTGATCTCTGACCATACATTAGTTTGGAATACGTTGGCTTTCAGTTCATATGTGTCTTGATCTCACGTACTTACCGAACGATATTTTTCATTTAGTCCTTTTTTCCGTAAAATGTCCAGAAGTCCAGCAATTTCATTACTGCTGTGTTTCTCATAGCGCAAAGCATAGAGCATCACCAAACGCAGCATGTCAATATCTTGGATCTTCTCTTTGTTCAGGAGATTCTTTACTTTCTGTGGTGGGAGAGAAAAAAAAATGTTTCGCTTTCTAGATTGCTTCAGTAAATAGTTGAAAATGTGAGGATGATTACAGTGCTCTAATGCTTAGCGAGTCAGATTCTCACTGGATGCCAAAGTTATTGTATTACTAAGGGGGCAATTTTTATTTATTTTTATTTTTTTTATAACTATTTGAATCTTGATGCTTTACAAACGAGGTAAGTTCTTTGGAGAAACTTTAATATGCTCTATCAATGTTATAGCTCTTACCATCTATAAATGTTGTTCTTGCACTTGACTTTTTTTTTTTTGTTAGGTCCCCCCACTTGAGGCCAAAAGTTGAAGATTATTGGATTAGAGCAATTTTTCTGCTGCTAAGTAATATTGAGAGTTCCCTTGTAGGGGCTTACAACCTAGTTCAACATTTCAGTGTGGGGAAGCAGGATTATATAAAGAGATTCAATATAAAAATTTTTTAAAAAAACTCACCTGCAGAGAAGCAGAATGGTCATTCTGGCTAGAGAGTTCTTGTTCACATTCTGATATTTCCAACAAATTATTCATCCCTACCAACCGGGACAATTCGCCAACAACTGTCACATGCTTTGACACCGTACCTGACATCTTTTTAAATTGGGGATAATTTTCTACAAAAGCCTGCAAGATTGAATTACAATAATGTACCAATAAGAAACTAATGCTTGACAATTATTGTAAAATCAAATTCTACATTACTGAATGGTTGTCTGATTAATTCTATTGATATGTAAGTTGATGGTCAAGTTACCTTCATATCTGCAATTGATTCTACTTTGGCATGGCTCTTTGATTTCTTCTGGAATTCTTCCATTAGCTGTTTGATATTGTTGCCAATTTCTCCAAAGTTCATGTACAAATTCTGATAAAATAGAAAGACAAAGTGTGGCTGAATTTCAATTGTAAGTCCCCCCCCCCTCTTTTCAGCAATGCATCTGGTTCCAGATTGTAAAATTTTTGAAAATCTGGAACTAGATGTTTCATCTCTCTATTGCAAGGGAAGGTGGAGACATAAAATAAAAAAATTTGAGAACAATTCAATTTACTATAACTATCAGTATGTTTACACAGTAATTCATGCAAGGTAATTCTAGTATTGAACATGGACATATACTGGTTGGCTTTGTGGTTTAGCACTAAGTGGGTTTGGGTGTAGTCCTGGTTAGAGAGAAATCTGATTTTTTTTCCCACATTACATAGCAATACAATTGTTTGGTTAGATTTTTAAAAGATTTTTTTTTTTTTTCTTTCTTACATTTCAATTTTGTTGGAGTTGTCTACCCTAGACCAGCGTGATGTTCAATTTCTCTCCCCCACCCCGTCAAACATAGAGCAAGGGTATTTTCTTGAAATATGGCTTAGCTTAGTATTTTATTATACTTTTCTTGACTCACTATTTTTCTCTTTAGTTTTCATACCTTCCCTTCTGAGGAACATTTACCATGTGTAAATTTTGTAGTTCAAAGCCTCTTCACAGATATTGAGTTCTCAACTTTCTTTTCACACAAAACAAAGATTTGGACTTGCTCAATTTAGAACTAAGTTACAAGCATGGATTAGAATTGGAGAGTTGGACCAAAATTCTCAGAGGGAGACCTATAAATTCAAATATCTCCTTATTTGCATTGAATGTAGGTGTACTTACGTTCGCATAGAATTCATCATGTTCAGCAGAGAGAACCACTTCCTGCAGGTCCCGGGAGATGCCAGGCACTCCTGACAGGTTGATACGATTGTTATTAATGGTGAGCAGCTCGTGAACCATTGCTTGGTAAGTCCACTGAGAAAGAGATTTGGAGAGACAGACATGAATCTAGAGTGTTTAACTAGTATATAAGGACATACCAGCAAATATTACAATGCACTGGTAATCATGACCAGGGGTCTGTCTACTTGATATTAACACTTATGGAGCTTGTAATCAGTCCCCTATTTTTCTTAGTGAATGAACACACTGCATTTGTATAAGCAACATAACCATTGCCTGTTGTAAAAAAAAAAAAAGTGTTTAGGCAGGTTCACTTGCAACCAAATTCCAGGAATATTCATTCCTTTTACTTTGATAATATCAGGTGGAACTCTTGTTTTGTTTGAATTAAAAATGTTCACTGGTAGTTTTTTTTTCCTCTCTCTATACTGGGGAAATATGAGTTACAAATATATTCAACATGGCAAAAACAAACTACAGATGTTCTTTAGGTATACAAAATATATATATATATATATATACACACACACACAAACATATAGCAATGGATATTCCTAGAATCATTAATTTCATTCCCCTATTTCCATGTAGAAGCAAGGAGGAAAAGACTAGTGTCTGAGTTTAAAGTGAATCCCCAACAAAAGTTACTGAGTAGAACAAGTAAGCATCAGATGAAAAGTCAAAAAAGAATTTACCTGATTCAGAAGGGGAGTGACAGCATCGTCACGGCGATCCAAAATAAGAAGCAGGGGTGTCACATCGGTTTTTCTGAATTCAAACAAGGCGGCTTCCTTGTTAATGACTTGCTACAAAAGAGATCGAAAATATTTTAAAGAAATTTGATAGAAAAGGCTAACTATTCAAAAAAAAAAATGAAAATGCATAGAAAAACAATAGACCAACACATTTTGCATTTATATAAGCTTTATTGCTCAACATGTAATGAATGAAAAAGGATGACAAACATTGGATTAACAGATAAAGTTATTGAATTTGTATCATAAGTTTTTTTTTTTTTTTTTTTTTCTACTTGATGGATTTGATCCCTTGAATGTTTTGCATAAATACTCTCAATTATAGAATTATATACCGGTTACAGCATGGCACAAAAGAATACCGAGAAAATTCTGAATTCAAAGAACCATATCAATTCTGAGAATGTAACTTCCATGATAAATACTTTGCCAAAAAGTAATCAAATGTTGGGTACCAAAGACCACTAGTCACAACTAGCTATTTAGGAGGGGAGGACTTTTTTTAAATCTAATTTTCTCTCAGGAGTGGATGTTGATTTAGCTCTGTGATTCTCAGAAAAGGAGGCACTTGGCTCCCTGGGAGGAATGTTTAAAGATGAAAAAATTATTAGATGACAGTACGAAATAGGGGAGGAATCGAGGAAACCTGGTAATCTGGGAACCTCTGATTAAACTACGAGTATGTTTTGGGAAGTCACTTTCTATCTTTGCTTTAAGATAATCTGATGGACTAAACTTTTTTATGAAAAAAAAAAAAGGAAGAATCTTTCTTCTGTCTTCTCCAAAGTGATCAACCGAATCACCAAAAATGCTAGATGAAAACCAACCACTAGAAAAAGCAACTCCACCATCTCCATTCAGTGGACCAACAAAAAAAGAAAGCAGCAGAATATAGAATATCACTAGCTGTAGCATTTATTGACTTTAAAAAGGCCTTCAATTCAGAGGAAATCCCTGAAGTTATTGATGCAATAATACAAGGTGTAGACCCCATATATGTCAGTGTACTGCAACATATCTACCCACTCAGCAGTTCCACTATTAGGCAACATAACGACTCTGGACTCTTTCAACAAGAAAAAGTAGTGAGACAAGATGATACCAGCTCACCCTTCCCAGCCTGCCTTAAGATGATCTTCCAAAACTTAGAATGGGAACACAAAGGAATTAGGATAGAGGGAGAGTACCTAAGTAACTTCAGATTTGCTGACAACATAGTTCTCTTTGCGAAGAACCTTCACAATCTCCAAATAATTTTAGACAAACAAAACGAAGCAAATTGGCCTCCCACTGAACTTCAGCAAAACAAACGTCATCTTCAACTAAGATGTTGGGGACAAAGTCACAACGATCGAAATATGAAGGGTATACAACCTATGTATCCAACCGATAGTCACATACGGTGCTGGAACATGGAACTTGACCAAAAGATTGACTTTCAAACTGAGAACCGTGCAATGTGCACATGAGAGGATTACTTGGCTCTCACTTGGAGAGATCTTGGGATGGCACAGTATATCAGAAAAAAGACCGGATTCCCAGACATCAAAGAAACAGTTAAAAAACTCGAATGGCAATGGGCTGGACATATTGCAAAAATGTCAGGCAACCACTGGACATCACGATACTTACCCGCACATTTTCAGCAAGTCTTCGTGCCATTTCTGATGAGTTTTGGTAGCGAATCATGGGACATTTCTTTAGAGAAAGAAGCACTGAAGTTAAGCCTTGTACAGTTCGGGACAAGGATTTGGGTAACCAAGTTGTGCAGCCCTAAATACAAATAAAAGAAAACAACTTGTTATTTTTGGCTCTTTGTGACAAATTACACAAAGAATTTTCATACAAGTTCACACCAGATCATTTTTTTGGTGGTGTAGAAATTTTCGATTCAAGAACAAAAATGATTTGCTTTTTGTATTTTATTAAACGTACTGAAAAATTGATGACATTCTTAAAACGTGATATTAGAAAGTGTAATAGCAAAATTCTTTCAATGTTTGTCAATGCTTAAAAGGTTAGACATTTGAGAGTCAAAAACTGACAGAATATCACTTTGAAATTCGTTTTTTCTCCAACATTCAGATTAATTTAGCAAGGTCTTAAAAATTTTATAATTTATTCTGATTAGATGAAGTATTGTGAACCGTTATCATTGATTTTTGACTATTATTGCCTTCATCTTAATCTTTTTAGTTACATTCTATCACAATTTAACTCAGGCTGTCAACCTAGGGCAGCAAGTAAACAGCACATTGTAAATAAAGAATGATTTTACCTTCAACTTTAATAAAGTAATCAAGAACACCGCTTAAAAACTGTGTATCAAGAACCATTAACAAGCGAAGAAATACTTGGATAAAAATTTAAGATTACTTTCAATGAGTTCTGCTTTAATGCCAGGTTATAGAATACTTTTCAAATGAAATTCAAATAAAGCTCTTTTACAAACCTCCAGAGATAGAAATAGATTTCATTTTCCTCACCTGACAACACCCGACAATGTTTAGAGAAAATAAATGTGGATTCACAGCAATGTAATCTCCGAAAAACTCCTATAACAAAATGGAGAGAGACAGAGAACATGAAATTGTAGGGTCAAAACAATAAAGATGAAGACAACTGTCGATGGCATAATGAGGCATAAAATAGAGGAGAAAAAAAGAAATGGAAAAAATGTTGATAGGAGTTTTGTTCACCAATGTCAATTTTAAGCAGATACTATCAGTTCTCTGTTCCTGTTTTACTGTTTTTGCTGAAGAGCATTACAAAATGTAACAAGTGGCTTTGCTGGTATATGGAAAAAATCCAGAGATGACCATATAAGGAGGTCACATTCTAAGGATTTGTTTACAGGATATTAGGTGAGATGTCCAACAACACAGCCTCTGACAAATAGAATTATCTATTTCAAAGCAGACTGATTAGAAGAAATAAAGATTTTACTTAAAATTGGGAACAATTTAGTCATGAATTTTGCTTGACACTTGGTACATCACAAATATCACAATTTATCTTACTGATAACAAGTGTATTTGGACAGTGAAATTGCTACCTCAGAAGTCAACTTCTTTTCATCAAATTTCTTTCCAATATGATAACAACACCCTCACACACTAATCTGCCTTAAAGCCTAATGGAAACGAAATATGAATTCAATTTAAATAGTTCTAAGAAAATTATAGTTGTATATTCTTCTCAGACATCAATAAAAGGGTTCAAAAGTCAAAATTTCAACGAAAATACAGAAATAATGGGATTGTGATTTGGCTGAGAATGTCAGTCATATCATATTACATAATAACTGACTGAAATGAAACATCAAAATGCATGAACTGATGATGTAACATATGCACTTCAAGGGAAGAATGGTTTCAGGTAATTAAGGCAAGACAAATTTTAAAACCCAGTAGAAAATGACCATTTACAAGAACTTTAATTCGACAAAGGAAAAGAATAAGATGAAAAATTTAATTATCAGCATTTAATTTTTATCTGCAGTATTTGATAACTTATAGAACCCCCCACTTTTTCTTTAAAAAAAAAAAAATGTTTCAAAAAGGTTAACGTAACCTTCATTGTCCAGACCCACATTAACCAGGTGTTTAAGAACTGGGTGATAAATGAGAAGTGAAATGCACTTTTTTTTAAATATTCCTAATATCGGTGAGGAATTTTGAGATAATCTTGTCTTACCTGCACTTCTCGGACCACTTCATGATCATCCGCTTCAGCCAATACTTTCACATCTTGCTTACTTATGACATTACTGAAATCTGTTAAACAGAAGAGAATTAAATGAAAAAGTTGATAGCAAACATGAAAATGCATTACAAATAGAAAAAAAAATGATAAAGCTGAGGGATTATTACTATTCTCTAGAAAATTTCCATGGGGGTATCGAGAGTCGCTAGCCTTTGATCTGGTACTTATAGATTAAAACAAAGCTACAAAGCACTCAAAAGCACATACCAGTGCCGATGTCATTTTCACTAATAACTGAAAAATCAGGTTGCATATCATAGACTATGACATAACAAAGCTTGTAGTAATTATCTATTAACACTTTCAATTATTTGTTATTGCACTACACTTTAATGAGGTTATTGCTGAGCTATTAAATGAAAAAAATTTTTAAATTTCCTATCATGCAATGTTAATAAATTTGAAAAAAAAATTCCTGGATCTATCCTAAAATTTAATCAATTTTTCTCTGGTCCATGGCCCAGCCTTCCTCAAAATATCATTGAAATTCATTGAGAACTTTTGTAGATAATGTGTGGACAGATGAACATGGGCGAATAGATAACCGCTGTTCGACTTCGTCAGCAGGGAGGAAAATTTTCAATTCAATCCAATTTAGAACCTTATGGGCATATCCCAGGAGAGATACATTACTATTATAGTGAGTCTTCTACTCACTGGGTAGCTCTTATTTATGATAGTCTGCCAGACTAAGTTTTCATATCAAAATGAAAATTACTGGTTTGTATCCCTGTTCAAGTACTTTATCAATCCATATAAAAAGATAAGATTGAATCTTAGACATAGCACCTTCACAACAGCAAAATCAACAAACATTCTTGATTTAGGGTTTAATGAAGGGATAATCGTTACTTTGAGATCCTCCTCTGTATAATTCCTACTTCTCTATGAACAACAAAAACAGACATTCTGTAGAAATCCTGCTTACATATATAATATAAACCATATTTTGGAATGCGCAGTTCTTGGGAGAGTTGTTGTACATTTTCCTTGGTAGGCCGGAGGAAACAAATGCATTTCAAATGTTTCATCGTCTCTCGGGCTGAGGCATCTATCCTTTCAAACAAGTACACTTCCTTCTGTAAGATCTCTGATTGGGCAAACACCATGCTCACAATCGGGGTCTGGAAAAAGAAATAAAAGATACGTTAATTGCTTCTTAGTGCATGACTAAATGGAAACTGGATGGCTGCAGTTTGTTCCTGCTGGGAGTGAAAGTAACAATGTGACAAACAGTAAAAATGGTTATTTCATAAATGATTTTTATTTTCAAGTCAGAAGCATTAACCACAAAAGTAACAACAACAAAAAGAATGATCGAAAATTGTCTGTTTTTATTCAATAACTCAGTGATTATTCAAATATAAATACTTCTAGTCAAAATTCATTTTTATTAATCGTGGATTCACTCTAACTGGTGTCCTCATCTTGATTGTTACAGTAACAATAGCCTTTTTCAAATGTCTGTCCGAGTTGGTAACCTTCTGGGAATTTAACCAAATCCTTTTTTCAATCCATGGGGAAAGATTGGGCTCACTCTAATGTCCATGGCAGAGGATATATCATATCAGTTAATTCTTTCTACTCAATTTGTCTTCATGAGGTCATTTGTTAGGATCTTCCACTGAACCAGGCTAGAGGGTTTTTTTGCACTGCCCAACCCAGGGATTGAACTCTCAACCAACAGGCAGGTTACTAAGTATGCTTAACCAATACTTTTATCCATAAGACAACTGGTGGTTGAAACCAAATGTTGCTTGTGTGACTCTTTCACTGAATCAGAGTACATGACTTTTTGTGCTACTTATCAGGTAGTCAGGATGTGAAATTTTCAGAGTCTTGAGCTGAATAGCCTTCCTTTCTTAATTAGAAATGAACACCATATGAGAGCCTTTAAGAAAATAAAAAAAGAAAGAACACCAGTCCAAATGAATCAGTGTAGAATGATAATAATTCCTCTTAACAGAAATTCACACAAAATTCATTTGTTGATGACACAATGGCATTCAATTTCTGCCATATAATTTTAGATTTTTGTAACCTTTTTGATATCTGGATTGTAATTGAAGAAATGTCAAATTAATTAATGAAAATAAAGTTTTACAAAATTTTTGACCAGTGACGTATTTTTCACCGGGAACAGCTCAATCTGAACAGGGCTAACATTGTAGAGGAGTACTGTACACAGCTGCAAAGTGTGGCTGATGCAATTGAACTGCAAAACAATGCTAGACCACATGTTGCACTGATAACCATTGCAAAACTATTGAAGCTCTGTAGGGAAGTTCTGTTACACTGGCCGTATTTGCCTAACATGCCACCCTCTGATGACCATCATTCCCTGAAGAATTTCCTGAATGATCAGGGCTTTCAAAATGATAAAAAGGCCACTGGAAACTACCATTGATTTGTAACTGGAATCTATCTATCTCAAAGTAACCTATGATTTGCATACACATTGACAGTAAGTGATAAATAACGCTTGTTTGTGGTCAAGACCATTACGTTTCCAAATTATTATTATAGAAGCCAATGTCACTCTGTTGTCTTCTTACACCTATGAAGCTTGTCAATCTATTCGTTTCAACATGTTCTTGAGTTTAATAATTCCTTTCCCCTATTGATGTTTCACTGATGACAAAGTGGATATAGAACATGACAAGAGTTAAACTCTGCTGTCCACAGGAAATAAAGCATAGGATCTTAATGCAATAAAATTTAAATTCTTTCCATATCTTTCACCCTTTCTCTTCTCCCTCTTCACACATTCTAGCATTGAAATGAACAAGAGTAAGAATGGAAATGGATGCTTATGCTAGAATAGGAGCCAACAGGACTCAACCTTTACAAAAACTGCCATTTGTTCATTACTCTTAGACTAAAACCTAAAAATTATTTTGTAGAAGAAATAAATTAGAGGAATATGGACAGTAGGAGTAATCAATAATAATAAGTAATATATTAGTTCTATAGGTAATGATTTACTTCAACAAAATTATATACTTTAATAGCAAAAATATATACAAGAGTAATGATATCATAGTCTTTAACACATACAGATTTCAACGGGTCTAGCTAGTATTGATTGTTCTATCTATCCTTTTCGAGAAATGATAAACTTTTGTTGGCTGTTGGTGAACTTTCTAATCAACTCAATATAATTTGTTAGTTTCTTTTCTCTCAAAGGAAATTAACAAACAGAAATCTGGCTATTCATAGTTAAAATATCAGTCACAAAGTTTAAATAGATGAAGCAAAATTTTGAATCTAATTAGAAATTTTGAAAAATTTCCAAATTAAAAAGGATACTTTTCTTTCATCTTGAATTTTCAAAAGTTTAAATCTTATTCTTAATCAATCAGACATCTGGAAATACCAGCTTCAAATGCACAATTACAATAATAGTATTGAGTGAATGTGTATTTTACACATTTTTATACTCACATCCTGACACGAGATTATCAACACATATGATAATTAGCAATATGCTGATGTCTTCTGTCATGCTAATGAATGTAACTGACATGGTATAATAGAATTTCGTTCGTGTAACTGATGCTGTAAAGTAGAATTTCATTCATACTCTACTGACATTGTAAAAATACTGAATTTAAAGAATAATAGAAAAAAAGAAAAAATGTCAAAAATAGAACAAAAAATAGAAAAAAATTGTTTGTGGTCAGCAGAACACTATTTGCAATGTAAATCTCTATTATCTATGTTGGGGAAGCCAATCCAATTGCTCATTCTTATTGAGTGGTTACTGACCACACCAATCCACCAAATGAAAGGCTGAATCAGGGCAGTGGTTGGCTGGGTGTTGAAAAATGGTGAAAGGTTTATAAATAAGAGAAAGGTTGATCAGTCTGCTCATGTTAGTGTGACCACTATGATGTTTCTCTCCTACCAAGACAAGACGAAGCTCCAGGTCTCTCTCTCTCTCTCTCTCTCTCTCTCTCTCTCTCTCTCTCTCTCTCTCTCTCATTAAGCAATTGACAAGGCAGGAGTCAAAAATATAATTACAAAGTTGTTGAGGAGTAGGCACAGATAGAAGCCAATGTCACTCTGACTATGTACTGTTTTGTTAAAGGCAAATGTCTCATATTACAGTCATAGGTATTTGATCATGTTGACTGGGTTTTTAAACATGTAGCCTCTGTTTAAGTGGATTCTTTGTCAAAATGAACTAACTAGCATAGTGCTGATAGAAAAAATGACAGACTCATTTTTGCATGAATGTTTTACAAAAATGTCTATTTTAGTATAAATGTATTTAAAGCAAACAAAAAACACTTACTACAACCAAAATTCATTTTCTGTTAATTTTTTACAACTGTGTATTTAATGTTCTTTTTATGAGAAAAGGCAACTGAATAGGGTAAAAAACTAATTTTTTTCAACATGAGAAAAACATCAGCTTTATTCATCAAAAATCAGAGATGCCTACACTTGATTTCTATCCAATTACAAAGGCAGCAGCAATAGTAGAAGTGATTTAAATGTGAACACACAGACACAAGCTTTACTCTCTTTCCATTTGCTTTAGCATGAAAAAAAAAAACAATACACAAAAAAATGGCAAAGGCTTTTATATATATATGTATCAAGAAATAGATATATATGATCTGACCGAATGATTATAACTAGAATTATATCATACAGAAATTCTTATTCAAAATTAACTCCCGTCATTACACAGTTAATGTAACACTCGAACTAGACAACATAAATAGACTAAATAATTAGAGAAAACGGGGCTACTGCAAGAATTGAACCAGAGATACATACATATATTATTAGGAAATGGATACATAATCTGACAGAATATTTATGAATACGTTATATTATTTTGAAACTCTATTTGGAATGACCTCCCATTATTACACAGAGAACAAGTTACACAGTCCAAGCAAATAGAGCGAGTAAATAGAAATAAGATAATCAAAGTTGCAGGAATCAAACCTGCGACCAATTATGTAGCATTGCTCTTACCATTGAGCTGAACAACCCTATGGAAAAGCAAAGGCCTAAATAACCACTTCATATCCACTCCTCTCATCTTCTTCATTTTCACTATCCATGTCTGCACTGTTCTGTTTCCAACGCAGACAATTCTTTGTGTAGCAACAAGTGGTCATTTCAAAATAACATAATGCATCCATAAATATACATACATATATAATACATTAGCACTGGATGATGGAGGGGTAGTTTCAAGTTATTTTCAACATCAAAAAGTATCACTAAAAATGTAGTTTTTGTAAGCAGAGTGAAACACAATTGAAGATACTAGACTGAACATTCAGGAGAAAGGTTGGAAAGTTTTGATTTCCAAAGATTAAATTGCTGTTAAGATTTAACACCACAAATCGAGTTTCTAGTCGGTGAGAAAAAGAAAATGCAATCTAATTATTTTTTTCTGTTTTCAGTCTTCCATACTTAGAAATCATTGATGTCAGCTTTTGGTGGAGACAAACAAAAAAGCCCCCAAATCTTGCTGAATTATACAGAATCAGAGATATGACGTTGAATTTTTTCCATTTAAAAAAAATAATCAATTTTTGCAATAACACCGTAGTTGGCAGCATTCGCAAATACATAAACACACACATTCAAAATTATTGAAAAGGAACTAATGGTAGGATTTCAGTATATACCTCTATGGATTGAAGCTGAATTACCAAGTTAATATAAAAATATTATTTCATGGTAGAGAACTTGCATTTATAAATTTTAGTATTAATTACTTGGCTTTACCAGTCCATTCGCAAAGATATTATTTATTCTATAACACGAGCCCATGATATGAAGATTCATTGACAGTCTTCTTTCTTCGCTTGCTATGTAGACTATAACAGGGAAAATTAATTTAATAAAATCTGTTGGGTTGTAGTGTTAAACATGCTCCAAGAAGATTAGGCAAAAAAGTCAAGAGACCAACTTATAAAATCGCTAAAATTACAAGGATATTTTTCACCTCTGTCAACCAAGTTGGAAAAGGTATATGTATTGACTTGTTTCTGTTTTCCCACAATATATCTCCAAGTTCACAATGAATTGCAATGACATTTAGTAGAAAAGTGGGTCATGGGCTAAAGAAGAAATGATTAAATTTTGAGGTGGATCCAGAATTTTTAAACAGTTACCTCCCCATCATTGTACTCATATGTCAACACAATATCTCCAAAAGTTCTCAATGAATTTCAATCAAATTTTCTGAAAGGGTAGGTTTTGGGGTATGAAGGATTTGGTTAGATTATGAGGCAAATCCAAGTTTTTCTTCCGATTGAGACATTTTTCCATACATCTGTGTATTCACTCAGGTTCGTCCATACAATATCACCAAAAATTCTAAAAGAATTTTAATGATATTTTGGGAGGGGGTAGGCCGTGGGCTGAGAAAAAAATCACTTTATCTTTGTGCTGATCGAGGATTCTTTTTTTTTTTTTTTTTCAAGTTACCTACGTCGTAGCTATATACGAACTGATTTTCATTTAATTTTTAGAGATAATTACGTTGACAGAGGTATGCACTCTCTGAGAAAGAGAGAGAGAGTGTTGTCTATTTCTAGTCTAAGTCTAGTTATGTACTTAATCCTGTGACTGCAACTCTTTTTTTTTTTTTTAGAAAGATTGGGAAAGATGCCAGCTGTTGGAATCCCACTTTAAAAATGCGTACTTTTATTTATTTCCTGAGCCATGACTAAATTGATTCAAGGTTAAGTAAGGAATGTGAAAACATGAAAGAAAATACCAAAGATAGAAATGATAAACATTAAGTAATAATAAGTGGGTGGCTACGGATGAGGTGCTCCTGCTGCTGTTATTATTGTTTTCTTCTGATGTTCCAACCTGTCATACACAAAAAAAAGCAACTATTTCAGTTATGTTTTTGTTACTCGGCTGGTAAACGAACCGGGTCAGTCAACTAATTATAGAGAGTCATTTAGAGATCGTTATTGATTTTATCAACAAGTTCTAACATAAAAAATATTCAAGACGAACAACAGAACATTTTAAAAAGCCCATACAACCCTGCTCGCGAATAGAACAGAAGAATCACATATTTCTGATTCTGGTCGACATTCAGCAGACTTGACCAAAAGAATTACATTAATACAGAATGACAAATGAATTTTTTATTTTATTTGTTCATATGCCGTCATAAGTCCGTTTGTAATCTATTGGGCTTTTTTTTTTAATGACCCCCCCCCCACAACATGCATAGAAAAAAAAATCCCACAAAACAATATCCCCGGCTGAGGTGAATATTTTGTGAGACTAAAAAACTACTCGAATCGTTAGAATGGATTTTAAAAAAGCCAGTAAACCTTATTTTAAGCACACCTGGTACATTTTTCAATGTCAATGATTAATGAATGAAGGTATTCCGTGCTTTGAAAATGGCTTTCGCAAAAAAAATCAGATATTGTTTTTCATTCTATTTTTCTTCATTCCTAATAAACCTTGCATTTAGCAACTGATTATACGAAAAAGAAAACGTTTTAATCATATCCACGAATGAATTAAATAATATTGTTTGTAAATAGACGAAATTGTAAGTAGATATAAAATAGAAAATGATGTCAACTTTTTGCTCGTAATAAATCAATTGAAACAGTAACAAGATGAGACGAATTGGAATTAGGGAAAAAAACAACTTAACTAATTGATGATAATGATTACTGATAATCGATCAAGTAAATATTGTTTTTTTCGTGACGATCGGATGTGAAAGCATATATATATATATATATATATATATATATATATATATATATATATATATATATATATATTTTTTTTTTTTTAAACTCTTTTTCTCTTAGTTTCAATAATTGAATATGGCTTTCATCGTAAAAAAATATTACATTTTTCTGTACTTGATTAATTAGAATGTTGCCTTTGGATGAGGTACTATTCAAATGAACATTCTAGTTTGAAAGGCTACAAAGCTTTTTGGAAAAAAAAGCTCATTCTAAATTCTAAGTAATATGATTATATTAAAAACCTAAAACAGGGAATTAATCTATTTAAAAGCACCAAAAAATAAACAACAGAACCATGTATAGTAAAAACAGAGAAACTCAACATTTAAGCGAAGCATGAAAAGCAAACTACACTTGGTTTAACCACGTGATCACTTTAGAGTAAAACGTACTGAAGACTCGTAAAAAGATTAGTGTCTAAGTCATTTTTTTAAAAATTTAAACAATCAATCTGGAGATTTTTTTTCTCTTTCCAGAAATGAGGGTGGGGAAATATTGTCGACACCACCAGTAAAAGGCGTGTCCGAAATGAGAGACATACATTCAAGGGTTTTTCGGTTTTAAATATGGTTAAAAATTTTAAAAAAACTACCAATAACCAAGTCATAACTAAATTAATTGTCACCCAAAAGTGACGAGTTCCGTTTAAATTAAATGAATGAATGGTATAAGTAAAATTATTAAACTAGTAAGTAGTCTAATTTATTAATAAAAGGGTTCAGTTTTCTCGTTACAACTAAGCTTATAAAATAGCTTTTTAGCATTGACACCACGTCTACTCTCATTGCTAAAGGCAAAGCAGAGGGGGTGCTAATAAAAGCCCCCTGGCCCCCAATGGAGCCAGCCTCCTAAATAGTAGTTCGCCTACTGCATTTCTACTGACAAATCCTTCCAAATGATAAATGTTTAAGGGAGCCACCCCCTGGACCCCAGACCACTAGCTACGCCTCTGATAACGATCTTTTTTATCATGCCTTATATTGCGATTATCCCTTGTGATGTGGATGTGTCAACATGGAAATATTTTTGAAGTGG
>OY735205.1:53052630-53130130 GCA_963457665.1 Thysanoteuthis rhombus
GATAAATAAATATTGAAAGAAAATATCTCAGTTCGGAACAAGGCTCACGAAATCTCTTCTGAAAGTGTTGACAAATTCAATCTCATGTTGAATCTCCCCACCCACCCAATTCTGTCAAGTTTTAAAGGAAAATTAATTTTGAACTCCTTTGGTACATGTTTTCATTTCCGGTGAGAAACTTGGGTGGTAGCGGAGGTGGCTAGGTTAAGCTTCCTGTCAAGTTGCCTCGTTCGAAAGAAAACTTGGACGTATTTCTTGCAATTTACTCCACACTCAGTTTTCCATCGCTAAAACCGTGGCTTGTGCATATATACTCATACACATACACACAGGTACACTTTGATGCACTTGGATAGCTGTGTACATATGTGGGCCTTACAAATATTACCAAGACAAAGGCCACCAACGGAGAGGAAGAGAAAAGAGGATAGGGGAGAGATGTGGGATGATTCTAAGGTTCTGTTTACATATGATGCATATAACCCCTTTAAATTCTAGCTAATTTAATAAGTATGATAATATATATCAATGAAAGAAGCTTACTAGCAACACATCGACAGCTTGGAGAGAGAAGAGTAAATGGAGAGCGAAGGAGAATGATAAGCTATAACATTACAATCACCTGCCCAATAAAAGGTCTAATACGTGCCTGCAAAACAGCTTTTACACTATCAGGCAAGGGAAACACGACGGTGTCTTGTTCCTATTTCTGAAGCCGTTCCAGCATAGCTTGAGTAGTTTTTGGTCAGGGCACATAGTCTTTGTGAACAATATCACTATCACCATAGAGGACCTTTGCCGTGAAGGGGCGCATCTAGTTTTTAACAATATTGAGGTAGGGGGTACCTTCCACATGAATGATAGGAACCAGTGTTATTCAGCTGAACGTTGCCCAAACCTTCATACTGCCTCTACCGGATAGTTGTTTTCCCACAGAGAATCCTAGTGCTATCAAACCCCGATATAACGACGCTCATATACCCAGCCGTCCATCTTATTCGAGACAGATCGGACGAGGCGACTTTCTTCCATTGATACAAAACCCAATTCTGATGCTCGTCTGCACATAGAAGATGCTTTTGGGGATGGGCATTAGTTAGCACGAGTATTTCCCATGGCCTGCAGCTGTACAGTCCAATAAACAACAAGGATCGATGTAATGTGCATTATGGCAGATTCCTTCCATCGAATTAAAGCTATTTGCAATTGTGCCACTGTAACCGATCCGGTGGCTCGTACTTGGTGGGAAAGCCTCTGTTCAGCTTGCATCAATAAATCTTGGCCATCCGACGCTTTGTCGGTGGTTGGTGATTTTTCCCTTTTCAGACCATGGCCGGCAGGTATTTACCACAACGAAACATATGCACCCACAAACTTTGCCGCTACAGAAATTTCCTAACCAATTTGACTTCCATGAAGTTGCCTAGGCTGTGAACCAATGATCCACCCTTTATATATGTATGTATGTGTGTAAGTGTGTGCATGTGTGTATGTGTGTGAGAGAGAGAGAGAGAGAGAGAGAGAGAGAGAGAGAGAGAGAGAGAGAGAGAGCGAGAGAGAGAGAGAGGACACCTGCTCCTGGCTGATGATTAACAATCTTGTCTCACAGGTCATTCATTAGTGTAGAAAGTTCAGTCGCTAATATTATGGTCTTGTGTCAAACTAAACTAAGCCCAGTAAATATCCATAGATAGATAGATGGATGTGTGATTGCATGTGAATATATAGGTGCAAATGTGTAAGTGTGTTTACGTCTGTTTGTGAGTGTGTGTACGTCTGTTTGTGAGTGTGTGTAGCATTTTCTATTACTAAAAAAGGATATAGCTACTATGTTAAGCTCCTATGTTATGAAGAGAATAAACTTCAAGTTGAAACTAAAAAGTTGGACAATACAAATAGAACGTAGTAAAGGCATATTTACAGCAAATATACACACACATGCTCATATACTAGAAATTACGCAAGTGTGTGTGTGTGTTTATAACCACGCCAGTGACGCAATATCGGTCTTATGCGTCGGTCACGATTTTCTTTTAAATTGCAAATCCGTACCTCGTGGAACCAACATTAATTTCTTTCTTTCTGTCTTTTTTTTCTTTTCACTTTAACTTGACTCGGACTTGTGGCGTTTATATCTGACAACAACCAGGTCACCACGATTATCTCCTTCCCTCTTTCACTGTACATTTCTCTCAATCAGATTCCCTCGTCCTACCTCGAAATCAAAATGCGGTTTGTTTCTGGTAGCGGTGGTACGTACATTCAGGCTATGCGTTCACACTGCTTGTTGGCGAATTAAGCCTATTACCGAATAAAGCTCCGAAACGCAGCACGCAAGGCAATGGATTGACAAATTAATAGCTGTTCCAAAAGCAAGTCAACGATTGATCATGTTCTGAGCAAGTATGGTATCTTCTTTTTCCTTCCTGTTTTCAGCCTTCGCGGAAGAACATCCCTTCTCATTATTCTCTCACCGTATTTCACCGTACATAATCTGTTACCGTAGATAATCTGCATCTAACGATTGAGCTTCAATTTTGAATGAAAAATACATTATCCCATTTGTGCAATTATGTATAACAATTACGTTTCCGCAGATAATATGCATCTGGATTTTCTTGATCAAAATTTTCAGAAAAAAAGTGTGGGTTACACATGGGGACTTTTCACACGTTAGAAGCCCACATTTCCGTCTTGATATTCGCATAGCATAAACTATGCGAATAATGCAGATTCTACGACTGAAGAACCCGTTCTGAGAGAGAGATAGAGAGAGGGAAGTTAATTAATTGGTTAGTTTTACTAATTACAAGAGTATATTTCAAGACAAAACATCTATTCTTGTAATTTTGATTACCTGCATTGAATCTTTCGCCTTGGGTTTTATTCATTGTCATCGAATAAGGATTTTTCATTGCAATTGAATCATCAATAGATCTGTGAACAGTAAGGTAGTTTGTGAATGTAGATCCAAATACAGTGCAGTATTACTACCTAATTTGTGTAAGGTGGTAACTTTCCATTCAATGTGAAAACAAGTCGAAAACAAGCGTACTAATGAGATTTCTGGAAACATACTTCCAAGTTATAAGAATTTTGTTACTTGAAACTGAAATGTAGGAAATTCGGTGTATTATCTCTATCCTCATCAGCATTAAGCGCAAATGAATTTTGACCTGACTGAGATTTTTTACTTACCAAGTTATTTGTGTTATTCCGACTTGGCACAATGGAGAGATTTGCCAGACATACGAAGAATTATAAATGTCTTTGAAACAATTACTTATCATTTGGGCTTTTGAATAATTTTACCTTTAAATATGGTATTTATTCTTGCCTTTTTTACGATAGTAAATATGAGTATAATGATACGTCAATATGGTTTGAAATTTTCATTATATTAGATTGATGCAAAAAATAATAGCTGTTTTTGTTATTTTAAAATGTGATGCTTACTTTGGGGAAAAACTAATTATTTACTATTTTAAAGTGTGAATCTTTCTTTATTGAATTAAGCTGAACTTCTTTTTTTTCCACTATTCATTCTGGTTTTTCTGTGGCTGTCAATTCAAAGATGGCAAAAAAGCTAATTCCAGGAAATTGCTCGCAATATCTACCAAGTATTTGGTCAGGGAGCCGCCAACAAACGCTCGGCTCAACATTGGTTCTAAAAACATCGGAAACGGAGAGAAGAGCCTTCAAGATAAGGAAGGTCCTGAACGTCCTTTTGGGAATGACGACATCCAATTCAGGGGCATTATTGAGGTGAGACCATACGAAATAACCCGAGAGGTTTCAGACGAACTAAATGCTGACCATTCAGCAGTTGTTCGAAATTTGTCCCTAATTGCACCGAAACACTTCCCCAAACCAAACTTGCATCGAAAGAAGATTATGGTCACTGTTTGGTGGTCAACAAGTGGAACCATCCGCTACGACTTTTTGTATCACAGCAAATATTGTCAGGAAAAATGCACCAAGAACTGCAACGTTTTACGAAAAGGACGAATTCTTCTTCGTGACAACGCTCGAGCGAATGACAATGGAATTCTACAACACTCTGCTTATTTGCCTGACCGCGCTCCAACCGATTACCACTTTTTCAAACATTTCAACAACTTACAGCGAGGGAAGGTCTTCAACAACCAAAAATTCAAAATACCTAAAAAAGAATTCATTGGTTCTAGGATCCCAGAATTCAACGCTTCCAGAATAAATGGACTTGTTTCTGGTTGGCAAAAATGCGTAGATTCTGAAAATTTTGATATTTTGATTAATTACTTTTATTCTCAGTTGAGATATGAGGCTTTAATGTCGATGCAACAACCGAATATAATTTTTGACCAATGTGTTTATATACTCTACTGAACTAAGTGCGCAGCATATTATGCTGAAATAAATATTTGTGGCGTAATATGAATATATATATATATATATATATATATATATATATATATATATATATATATATATATATATATTACCAACAAATTTCTGTAGTGCAACCTCTGATGATGCCTGTGATATATATATATATATATATATATATATGTGTGTGTGTGTGTGTGTGTGTGTGTGTGTGTGTGTGTGTGTGTGTGTGTGTAGGTTTCAATTCTGCCTTGCAGTACTGGATGGGATAATGGAAAGTCTTTAGGTCACACTGAAGAGATGTAATACATCGAAACAGCTATCTGTGGATGATACAATAATTAATGCTCCTCTATTCAGGGTTGAGTACTCTTCAAGTGAGGTAACTCATCCATCGTAAGCTTATGCAATGCTCTTCCGTAGGAATAGAGTACTCTAGTGGATGAGGGATTTCTGTATAAATAGATATATCGCCTAGATTCAGCCTTACTGACAATCCTGTTCCGTAGTCCAGAGGTGGATGACACAATATATATATATATATATATAATTTTTGACCCATGTGTTTATATACTCTACGGAACTGATATATATATATATATATATATATATATATATATATATATATATATATATATATATATATATCATGGGCATCATTAGAAGTTGCTCTACAGAAGATTTCCGTCATCTTCATTCAACTGTCTGGATTTAATTTGGGTCCTTGGCCAACAAAGATGCAATCGCTGAGAGAGATCCTGTAAATGCAAATACGTGCAGCTGCAACGCAACAGATTATGCCGTGTCAGCTTTCTGAGCAGGTAGAACTTGCGTGACTAGAATTTCAGTATACGAAATCCAGTTTTTCATCTGCATTCCCCCTACAGGAAAATGTAACTGCTTCACCTGCAAGGCAGCCCCACTCGCACATCCACACGTACACACAGGAGAAGTAAATATTTCATAAATAACGACACAAGCATAGTATTAAGAAGCGAAAACAGAATTAAACTTCAAACGAAAAATTTGATGTTAAGATAACTGTACAAGTCTTGGCCTCCTAATCCAATATGTCCACAGTAACGAGAAAGTCTAAGAAAGGAAATCTGATATGTAATTAGAATGAAGGGAAACTAGAACCTGAGATCCGATAGATAATTGTTTTCACTTGTAACATACAGATAACTGAAAATTGAGATGTAGGTATACGCTGTACATCTGTGTACCCCCCATATTTCCATCCCGGGGTCAAAGGGATTTCTTTCACGAATTTTGGAGACAGACAACCGTTCTTACATTCTTGTAAACTACGGGAATGAAAGAAAACTCACTGCTTACATCATTGTCAATTAGTCTGTTGAATTGTGATTGGTTGCTTCTTATCGTCAATCAAATAAAGTCTGAATTTAACAAACATGGAGGTGGGGGGATTGACTGATTTGGTAGGGTGAACAGGAGCATTGGCCCGTTGTTATATTGCTGGATTAGGATGAGGAAGTTGCTGAGTGAAAGGAATGAGACATTTCTTCAGATTTTTCCCTTGTTGTAAATGAGATTTTCATTTCAGAAAATCGGTTGTCCAACACCTTCACTGGTGAAACAGTCCCATTCCATTATGCCACCATATTGAACTTTCTTGTTGATTGTAAGCAGTCTTCTCAGAATTATCTGTTGATTTTCTGAGCTATCTATCTATGATGCCTGTCTGGAAACTAAGGAAATCTTAATTCATCTGAGATAATATTCTGGAAGAAGTTCTCGTTCTTATCAACAAATTTCTATTCATCAGCAAGGTTCTTTGACACTTGAAACTTTTTTATACAAAACTTACTGGAAATGCCAAATTATTATAGAGACCCTCTGAAAGTATGTCTGGAGACACCTTTTCCATCAATGGAAGTACATTTTTGGACAAAAATCAACTTCCTGTCAATAGAGGCATTTTTTGGTATGTCTTCTGTCTCTAGAGCTGAGGGTAAATTTTTTCAAGGTGCAATCTTCTGGCTATTGATCCTTTTTCTTGATTCTGGTGGATAATTCTGTGAATAGTGGTCAACGGAATATCCAAATTTCTTTCTTTCATCCTCTTGGTGGTCATGAGGCTATGATCTTCATCATTAGGGAAAGAATCCTTCCTTTTTTTGGAGGATGATAACTGCTTTCTTTAGTAATGACCATCAAGCCTTATATTAAGAGATTAGGCCTTGTATCATCTAAAATGAAAAAAAAAAATCAAACGTGTGAATAGTTATATCAACTGAAACTGAACTTCTTGGTTTTTCACTTCTTGTTCGATTATCGAATATTGGGGAATTTGAAGAATTTTGCAAATGAAAATAAATCTCAGTAATGAATTCTCTGAACTCCTTACAGAATTAGACTTCCAAAAAGCGACCGAAAATCCTATCAGCAAAATAAACTATGATAAATTTTCAGAGTTAGCCAATGGAGTTTAACAAAGATAGAAAAAAAAAGAAGAATCAAAATGATCGATCAATTTTTTTTTCGAAGAAATAGAGCTAAATAAAATAACAACAGTAATTAAATTTTGACCAAAAAAGAGAGGGTTAAAAAAAATCATGTTCCATTTTTACCTGAGACGAATGCCGACAGGTCTATGAATACCAAAATCTTTTTTATCATTATTACAGACCAAATTCAAAAAGGTTCAAAGAGTTCATAAAAGAGAGAGAGGGAAGAGCGAATGCGGGGGGGGGGAAGAGGAATATTTTTTCCTCCTCATGATTGGGAATCTACACTGCTCTTACCAAATAAGGGATCAATCGTTATTTTCTCAAATAATTCACGATCTGTTTATAGAATTCGACGCCTCTGCTGTTTCATGTGAGAGTTAAACCCACAGCTGCAATTCATTCTTTGAGGAAATAAATGAAAACGATTTATTTTTAAACTTTATTCCTGGATGCCTCAAGATCGGACTAAAAGTAAAGCTATTTATATTTCTCTGTGCAGCCTTACTGCTTTGCAAGTTTATTACTCTTTTTACGAGGCCAACTCGGTTTCTGTAAATAAATGCCATCAATTCGAAAGCAACTGATTCTTGAATCTTCGGTATTGCTCTTCTGATGGTTATTCGCGTTTATTGGAGACTAACTGTTGTATCACGGTTTGCCTATTGCAGCGGTATTCGAACGGTCTTTCCAAGGGTTCCTTTAAACAAAGTGACATTTTCGCAATACATTTGATAATTTTCTTCACAGCTTTCACGGGTCTTTATTTTCTTCCTCTCACACGATCAGTTATACAAGAAAAGGAATTAACAACATTTTGCCTTTTCGAATTTCTTGCGTAAACGACTGCTGGTCAAACCACTAATGTACACGAATCGAATGATTCCATAAAGTCAAAATCGAATAGTCAAATACTCATAAATATGTAGGTTGCTGGAAATGACAATTGGAAGGTGAAGAGAAAACTCAAGAGATAGGTGTTACATCTCACTTCAGTTTTTCTCTTCACTTCCCAATCGTCATTTTCATCTACATTCTGTCGGATCACTTCACATCCTGAATACAAACATAAATACATATGTAGAGGGTATTGTTTTTGAAGGGGTTCCCTAGAAAATTCAATAATTGAAAAGGGTTCCCCAAGTAGTTAGAGTTTGAAGGCTACTATATATATATATATATATATATATATATATATATATATATATATATATATATATATATATATATATATATATAGTATCTAAAGAAAAGAAATATATTGCAATGCGTTGCGTATCTAAGGCTTTGGCCATAATTAAGCCTGGACCCGAAAAATCCTACTTACCTCAGCGTTGTAAACCCCTAAAATTTATCGAAATTTTGAATTGATACGCCTAAAATATACAGTAGTAATGATCAGCATTACATATTGACCGTTACTAAATTGTGTAAAACAGGGGATTTCATGAGATTAATGAAATATCAGAGATTTCATGAAATAACTACGTAGTTTCACAAACTCACCGTAACATATTACGTACACACACACACACACACACACACATATATATATATATATATATATATATATATATATATATATATATATATATATATATATATATATATATATATATATATATATACCATACGGCCTATGTAACTCGTATCGCGCTAACGCAGGTTCTATATATGTACATGTGTGAGTCACACGTACGTCTCTCTCTCTCTCTCTCTCTTTTTTTTTCTCTCTTTCTCACACACACATAGACCTGTTGAAACAGCATCCCTGCAGTCGGGTTTTCAGCTAATCTAAGTAATATCAACCTCAGTTTATCCCATAAAAAATCATTAAGGGGTGTCTTTTTTATCTACGACGGTTGGATTCAGAAAGATAACCAATTTGAAATTTACCACAAAATCTTCACACTAATTTGTTTTATTGGTGATTAAGCCCTTTACAGCAAGTGATATTTAAATTCTCAAAAATGTAGAGCTGTTTATACGTATATCATTTTGTTTTTAAACCTACCATTTTTGCCTTTTTGACAGCTCTACAGACTGGCGAACTCATCTCAAGAATGTGTTTGTATTCCACAAAGCAGGAAATTACGATCCCATGCTATTCTGTCACGGGAGTGCCCATTTATATGATGCTGTAATGCAGGGGTCACTGAAATGGTTGACATCGACCCCTGGCCTAATGGGTCGATAAATGGCCGGTGGTCCAAAGCGAGCCGATAAACGCCGAGCGGTGTCCGATAAACTTTTGGGGCCAAAAGCTGATATTTATATGAGAAATAGAAATACATAAGATATAACTTGCTGAAACACATTTCTTGTTTATATATGATTGGTGCTTATTGTCTATTCAATTTTTATTCTGATTAAGTTTTCAATAAATGCGATATTCTGATTCATCATAATTGTTGTATCGGTTGATAGAGTTATAAGATACTATGGATTTTGTACATTTTTGGAAGATTTGGTACGTTTAGGCTGCAGTATTGGTATATTTGATACATCCCTCTTGGCAGCTCTGCCGAGAGGTCGATTTGGAATCAAAGATTCCATGAAGGCGTCGATGGTCTAAAAAGTTTGCAATGGCGTAAGCGTAATGTTTGGTTATGCGACAGATTTTCACACTTCTGCGTTTTTAACCTTACTGGGATTGCTTTTAGATATCTATTCAGGTTAGCTTAGTCTTACAGAAAGTAGAATAGGGACGTAGTCATAGAAAGATCGTGTTATGACAATATCCAAAGTGTGCATGTATCCGCGTATAATGGGGGGGAAATCTGCTTTCGAAATCCTGGTTCTCCCCCGGACTCAAACAGGTATCACTATGCTATAAGATAGAACATTGATCTATCCTTTCATGTGAAGCCGGTATGTGAAAAAAGGCAGCTGATTAAAACTGGCGAAAGACGAATAAAGAAATTGTGTATATTTGAGCAACAGAGAGTCCAAAAGAAAGTTACCCAGAGATAAACCGCTTCCTGGCGTGAACGTTGTCTATACACAGATGACGACGCCGTTGTGGCCGCACATGCATGCGCATGCGCAAAGACTGACCAACCTTTCTTTCCCTACATCTACGCTTTCTCGTCTCAGCTATTATCCATTGCTTTAAATAAGATGTTCGTAGTAACTGCAAAAAAAAAAAAAAAAAAAAAAACTGTTGAGATATTTACTTTCATATATAACAGTTATCGAAACCTGCTTGAAGTAAAGGAAAATTACTATCGCAGAGAACAGCATATTCATCGAGAGTCCTTTTTTCTTGGCCGTAAATATAACTCCGAGAAATCACCCTTTTAGTATTTTCGACAAACACGGTGCATTTCACGCAGAAGACATACCCGGGCAATTTATCGACCAGAGACTCCGAAGTATTGCCAGACTTTCGTGCCTCATGAATTTCGACACATTATCAACACGACCCCGATAGAAGTATCAGACCAAATGCAACATTGTTCGATTTTACGTACAACGCTACAACTGGCACTGGTTTGAAATATGCAACTATCTCAGCTATGATGCAGACCAATATTTTATGAACGGAAAAAGAATAGATATCATTTAGATCTTAGCAAGGGCAGCAAAAGAAGAAAATAAATAACGTGAGAGAAAATGTCAATCTTTTCATTGGGGAAATATAACAAGAGCTAGCAGAATATCCGAAAAAAAACGATAGGATTATTTACGTGAGGATGAATTACACACACACACACACACACACACATATACATATATATATATATATATATATATATATATATATATATATATATATATATATATATATATATACATACATATATATATATATATATAAATATATATATATATATACACACACACACACACACATATATATGTGTGTGTGTGTATGTGTACATATATATATATATATATATATATATATATATATATATATATATTCATATTGCAAACAGACAAAAGTGTATACCGCGAACGAAATTCTATTTTCTGTCGTTTTCCACAACTTCTCGTATTTTTTAAAATGATTTCTAAACAGTGAGACCGAAGAATTCAGTAAAAAAAAAACGGAACTGAGACATCAGCAGCAGCAGTCGTAGTAGTAGTGACATCAGCAGTAGTTGCCTGCGTACTTCCAGCGATCACTGACACAGCAGCAGTAAATTTTGGGCCTGTTTTTTCGGTTTCTCCCCTTCCTCGCTCCCTGTCAGCAAAAGCTTGACCGAAAACCAACCAACTAACATGCTTCAAAGTAAAAAAAAGGCTTTCATATGATGAGATGATCCCCCCAAATTTGTTCGAACTAACCCACTCTTTTTTGCATTTTTTTTGGTGGGGGGTGGGGGGTGAAATGACCATTTCTTTTAGTATTTCCCCTGAAAAGGCATTTCACTTTTACTGCCTATGGCCTTTGCTTTGGACATTGTAGTTAGACTATTACAGATTTTGCAAGCATACTAATGCACTGACTGCTGGTGAGTGTTACGCTTTCTTAACATCAATCTTCCGAGGAGAGAGAGGGGCGGGGGTTTTCCCATGATTAACCTGGAGTCAAACACCGACCATGAAGTTGCAACCGTCAATTGATTTAGTTTTAAGGTTCGCTCAATTAATCACCTGATGTGTCATTCTGTCGTTTTTGATCCTAGACAGATTCTGTTCAGTTTTAGCTAAAAGACGTCATTAGTCATCTACGTACGCCTCACGCGATATCAGTCAACGATTTCAGCCATCTTAAGTCTATTTTTTTTTTTTTTTTTGCTTTTTTTTTTTTGTATCAAAGGCTGATTTATGAATTTGGGACTGTTGATTAAAAACCGGAAGGAAACGAATGAACGGGTTTAAGTTAAACAAAGACCAGTTTACGCTAAGTGGATTCTACTTATTGCAGATTAAAACTGATGATCGAATAACACCAGAACATCATTGTATCTTTACGCTATTTTTGTTCTCTAATTGTTAAGCAAGAGCATCATACACGGAGATGCGTATTTGAGACTTGCAGGGATCCCCAGTGTTGCCCAGGAAAAATAACTTGAAATATAACAACACGGGAAAATATGCTCATCAATATACTTCCTCTTACACATCAGAACACATGAAAAAAAAAGGAAAAGATTATTTATGCTATTTACACGGGAAAAAAAACTATCTGATACTTAACAAGTATTCAGATGAACAAAAGCAATGATGTAATTCCTTAGTTTGACAGAGTTTCTGGGTACACAGCATTTAAAACAGCTGAAAAAACTATCAAGTTTAATCCGGAAATATTTTGAATTTTTGTCTGGAAACGTTTTTCATGGTTGCTCAAAGTTTTAGAAACAAAACAAAAAAATCAAGTTTTTAGCAAATGAAGAAAAGTACCTGGAATCAATTAAGAGAAAAGGCATGATATTCAATCAGGATAATGAGAGAGGGGGGGGGAGGATGAGGGAGAGAGAGAGAAAGAGAGAGAGGGGGAGGGAGAGAGAGAGAGAGAGACACACACACACACAAAGTAAGATACTTTTCGGCGAATCAATGTTTTCTTATATGTATTTGATAATAAACTATTTCTATACAAATATAAGGCTTCCATATTTTATCTGATTAAAGTCTTTTCGCATTTTCTTGATTTATCTAGGATTTTGGCGCTTCATAGCTGACCATGAATTCCCAGAGTGAACACGATTTCGTAAAGAAGTGCCTCGAAAAACACGACCACAACAGATTTGTATTCTTTTTTGTTCCATTTACAACGGATTTTTCTCAAGACATAAACTAGCCACCATGGCCAATAATTGGACAACCAGACGTCAAAGTTTGAAGTCATCTAAAAAAATTCCATCGAAGAATAAATATGGTCAGAATAACTTCTATTTATGACATCATTAGAAGAAAATAAAATGAAAACATCGAGAAACATTTAGATTCTTGAGAATCTAGATAATATAAATAAACCCTACAAAATGAGGCCCAGAAATGGTTTTCAAAGTTTCTTTCTTTTTTTTTTTCAAAATAAAATTTAAAAAAAAAAGGCATTTCTAATAAGGGTGTAGTGGAGTACTGATGCCAATTTTCAAGTCTGTGGACAAAACAGTATGACTGGGAATGCTGGAACACACAAACTCTCGCGCATATTATAACGGATATAACCCTTTGCCACCTTTCACAATATTTCGTAAAACAAATGATTACAGATGGAAATGTTGATTTCAGTCTTGAAAATTGACATGACCCCCCCCACACACACACACACTTTTAAAAACTTTTAGTTTTATGTCCCTTATTTCTCATCATCCATTCGGATATATATGATTGAAATTGTATATTCTATTATGGGGAGATGGTTTAGGTTCAAAGAACAAATGCGGTATTACAGTGATTGAGAAAGAATGTGAATAACGTTAAATTTTTCCGGTATTAGTAACAATGCTGTATTCGTGGGTCACGATCAGTTCTAGTTTAAAGAAGGATAGGCAATGTATGACTAACCTCTCTATCAATGGCATTATCAGCCTATGCGCCACATTTTGTAATTTTACAGAATAAATATCGTCTATAATCCCTTTGAGGACTTCATACGTCATCAACTCGCTTCAATCATCAGGATGCAAACTTTCATTTTATTTAGATGCGCGAAATGACAATCACTGACTGACTGACTGGCTGACATACCGATACACTCTCTCTACGCCACCTTCCCCCTCTTACTCGGTGTATGTCTGAAAGTGCAAAGGGACTCGTGTTAACTGCAGTTTTTGAGAGTGAAGTCATTTGCTAAATCTTCACACAAGAAAAGATGTCGTCTGCTTCCATAATTTGTAAAGAACAACCTGTCGGGTTTTTTTGACAGGTTGTATTGGCAGTTTGGTCTCGTTTGACAGCCGTCTGAGATGGCAATCCTTCACCTCAAACTAGCTTGTTTCACTATTGGTGACATTACGTGCCTTGGGTGATTTGAATGGTTTTACCAATGACACTAGAAACACTTTCGATAGTTCGATAGATCCCCAGCTCAATGATCGAATTTTCTCATCAAACTGAAGTAGACAGAATCATAGAAGCTCGTTGTTATTATCAGTATCATAAGGTCGATGATGGGGTGGTAGAGTGATGTGTACCGGAGCGTATCCTGGTTAATGGGTACCGAATATTGCATGATACTATGAAGCGTATCATACCATGATACTTGATGTTATCAAAAATAGTTTTTAGAACTAAAGTATAAAATGACAAGAAGATGACTCATGGAGGCCATTTTGGAAATCTTAAATGACGGCCATGCATTTGTCTGAGCAAAAGCCAACATTGATTTTCTGTTGCCCCATGCTCTGACCATTCCAAAAATATGTAGTTTTGCTAATCTATAAAAACATTCAAACGAAAATACATAGTGAGCCTGATTGAAGAACAAACGTTTATTTTTCGCTGGTTGCCTAACATAGAAAGAGGTCTGTCAAAATAGCTTACTGGGAAATCGGGGATCAGTCAGAAATTCAAGTCTTACAGGTCTAAAGGAACCCAACTTCCCTGTTATTTACCCGTAGCAGAGAAGAGAAATGGATCCATGCCTCTCTCAAGAGCATTGGTGCAAATTGAACAGTCAAAACTCGACTCAGTCCGCCAATTCCGTGTTCCGTGTCGGTAACCGTTACACCACTCAAACATCTACTGATACAGATTAGCGAGAAATACAGTGATGGAATGTTTCAAATATATCTCGCTAGACATCCAAAGGGAGTTGTGAATATTAAAACAAAATTCAGGCCTGAGTTTTTCAGATATTAAAAATGTAAGTATTGTCTTTTGGTTTGTTCTGAGGGCGATCTCATGCGTCTGTCGTTTCATGACATTCCAATTCCTTCTTTCACTTGAACCTCAATCAGTGTATTTCGTGCATCAATGTGTCACACTTTTGTACAAAGATAAAACAGGCGTCATTGTTCATAGTTACAAAGGTGAGTATGCACCTCAGGACACACACACACACACATACACACACACACACATATATATATGTGTGTGTGTGTGTGTGTGAATGTGTGTGTGTGTGTGCGTGTGTGTGACGGGATTATGTGCGTGCGAATAGGTGAATACAAATACACATTTTTACTAAAATGTATACTTATTTATTGCAAACAAAATTGCATACATCCAACGAAATTTTCAGTTGATTTTCTACAACTCTTCATATTTTCTGTTTTCCAATCAATTCAAAACGATATATATATATATATATATATATATATATATATATATATATATATATATATATATATATATATATATATATATATATATGTGTGTGTGTGTGTGTGTGTGTATAGGTATGTGTGTACACGGCATCTATGAATGTAACAGCGTTTTGCTGCTATATCCTGATTGGTAAGGTTAATTTTGGAAATTGGATTGCCTAAATGATCACTCATGGACTTTTTTCTGTCAAATATCATGACATACCATTGAGGAGACCTTCTTCAAGTCATCTTGCGATGGGACGAAGGGTACGGTTTCATGCTTTTCCAAAGGTTAGTAATGATAATAAAATCATATATATATATATATATATATATATATATATATATATGTATATGTATATATATATATATATATATATATATATATATATGACGCGCATATGTCTCTATATATACATATAAGTATACACGTACACACACACACACACACACACACACATATATATACATATAGAGAGAGGCATTGTAAAGATATATATATATATATATATATATATATTCTGGCATAATTAGGTATGGCTAAGCTTAGAGAATAATGGTTTCCTCTTATTCGAATATCATGAAGTATCATTAACACAAACACAAGCACGCGTGTGCAAGTATATGTGTACATGTATGAGTGCATACTCGTGTGAATGTTTTTGCATTGGTCTAGATATTTCAACTTTAGGCGTTGGAATTTCCAATGCATAATTCGTAGTTTACTGAAATTGAGTCATTTAATACGCTCGTGGTCTCTGAATGATGTTTCCCATTAAAAAAATCAGTTTTTGATTCTTTTGGCAGATGGCAAATATGGTTGGAGCATTTCTTTAATGCATGAAATTCGTCACTACATTTGCGAAATCAGCAAAATTTGACTCATTTAAAACAAAGCAACGGATATTTGTTAAGTGTGGCATTACAACGTTAGCCGAATCGAACTGCTGCCGTGTAATGAATTGAATATTGTTGTCGCTTTTGGTGGAATCAGACAGTCTTTTGAAGGCAATTTCTAGGTGTGCAGGTACTGCTGAGAAAAATGGCTTAGGGCGAAAAAAAAAAAGACCACGCCGTGAAACCGCGATATAAACCGTCTTATAGCCCAGCTAAGACATCAAGCATACATGATGTATAGAGAAATATTTTCTGTTCAATTTTGTGTCCATCATGGGAGATAATGGGCAATTGTTAGTAAGTTCCACTGTCTAACTTATCAGGCTTGACGAAGCTTCGATCTGCTTACGGCACCCGGTATTCCCAATGGTCACCCATTGACCTGGATCAGCGTTACAGGACTCATGAATCTATGTATTCTACGTGATTTGAACTTAAGTTCCTCCATCTTAGTCCTTGTGCTGAGTGCATTGCGTAGAGGCATTGAGTGTCAATTTAAAGTCTTTAGCATGACTCGGCAGTGGATTGAACCACGGCTTACCTGGAGGCGAGCACTCTACCATTGTATCACGGCGATTGGTCATAAATCATACTTAGTACAATCAATTCAAAAGCATAATGAAACAGATAATTTACATATATTATGATATGTTCTATTACATAAATCATATTATAAATATATCCTTCTACTTTCTGAACTCTCAGAGAAATCGTTTGAAAATCGATGAAGCGCTAATACGAAAGAAAATTATTTCTGATTTCTGGCATATTCTGTAATCTGGTAATGACCTAGTTCTAGGGTAGCCAGATTGAAGAGACAATTATTTGTAATGCTATCGTCCATTTTTCATGCAGTCATAGTCAATGTATTTCACCAGAGATGTTCATTCCATAAAAGTCTGTAAAGAGTTCATAATGAGATCAAGAGAACTTTCTTTGAGGTTGTTGATGTTGGTCCGCGTGTCCAAGAAACGGTCCTTACTTGATCAGGTATGGTAAGACCTCCTGAAATATCTCATCTGGTATCAGGTGCTAGGATGTTAACGGCAGGTCTTTTAACCGAAGCAAGTTAATAAGTGAAGGTGCCCAAGAGTGAGTTTTTTGGTCCAGCACATCACATAAGTGCTCTGTAGGATTCAAATCTGAGGTGTTTGGTGGTTAGGGCTACACAGTGGTCTGCTTTGTGTTCCTGAAGTAATTCCTGTACAATTCGTGGCTTACCCCACTGAAAGATGTCACTACTATAATAGAAGACTGTTGCCATGAAGGGGCGTATCCGGGGTTCAGTGATGTTTGGGTAGGCAGCACACTCTGTCTTCACCAGCTTGTTGTTTTCCCAAAGTGCAACTTAGTAACCAAGGGTTAAAATGCACACGTACCCTGTTGTCCACCTTATTCGAGAAAAGGCGGACTAATCAGACCAGGCGCTGTATTCCAATCGATATAAGGTCCAATTCCGATGCTTGTGTGTCCATTGAAGACGCTTTCGGCGAAGGACATTGGTTAGTAGAAGTACTCTGAGTAGTATGTGACTACGCTGCCCCGTACATAACGAAGATCGATGTTCTGTGTGCTATGATGCATTCCTTCCTTCATTTCGATTAAAGCTATCTGGAATTTATGCCACAGAAGTATTTCTGTTGGATCCTACTTGGTTGGAAAGCCTCCGTTAATTTTTCGCTTCGATAAGTCTTGGTCGCCCAATGTCTGACCGTTTAAACGTTGAAACTTTCATTCATTCAGATGATTACATATCTCGTGACTGCCAATTCTGACAGCAGATTAAAATAAAGATATAATCAAATTTACATTTCAACATCAACTGCATTTCACCCCCGTGTATATAGACAATAGACAAGGCTTCGTTTTGTTTTTGTTTTTTTGAGTTTTTTTTTTTTTTGTTTTTTTTTTCACTGTTGCCCACTGGTTTTACCGCTTCTCAATTACACCCGAGTCAGCTTTAATCATTTCTCCACAAACAAACTGAACACTTCTGGTAGTTGGAAAAATTGATCATCAACAGTAAATTTGAGATTAAAAGAAAAACAAAACAATTTTCCAGCAAGTTTCGGCACTCATTGTATATGCTGTGCATTGAAAACCGAGAAATGATATTGCCTTAGGTCATGAATTAAGACAAGCTGTACTGACAGAATATGTATTATTGTTACTGGTTATTCACAAGCATGTCCTTGGGTTTTTTTTTTCGTTTTGTTCACTTCTATCTGCTTATTTTACTAACTTTTTTATTGTATTCATTTTGTTCATTTTTTTTAACCTTTTTCGGCAGCTGTCACTTATCAGTGGATCTTCTGTGCGGACAAACGACAATACGTGTTTATTTCATCAAATGGATGCTTGTATTTCTCTGAAGTATCTCGCGGCGATGAAGGCCTTTACAACAGCCTTACGACTCTGACCAGTATCAGTTGATCGAGACTTACCACGTCACAGCCCCCGAGGTGAGTCAGCATACCGATACAATTGATTATCCCAGATAAAGTAAGTCTCTAACGGGAAGTTATCGGACCTGGAAATTTGATTTAAAACAATGGCGGTAAAGATTCGCATCCGTTAACAAAGTCGAAAAAGATGAAAAACATTTTTTTTGTGTTTCTGATCGATTAGACCCTACCAATCTTCCTTGAATTTGTTGGTTTTTTGAAAAAAAATATTTGTTCAAGATTTTATGAGGGGTCTTACTTACGAAGTAACTGTAAAGGTAAACTGGACCGTTACTTTCATTCCGTTGTATGGAAGTAAGGCTGCGAAGTATGTTGTTACTTCCCTTGTGAAGATTGTTATCTCATATATAGATTTCCTTTTCTTTGGATAGACCAGTGAAAAAAGGGAGCTTCAATCTGTAAGATACATGGTAAAGCCCTATCCCCACCTTTTGGCTATTTTGACCCATAAACCAGGGTAAGGAGTGGATTCCACTTCTTTTTTTAATCCAGTAATCCATCTCTTAGACTGGATGCTAATCAGGGTTTGATAGCCAAGTCTGCCCCGTTTTATAACCCTATAGATGGGCTTAGTTCTAATGAGATAAAATAAAATGAGTGATATGTTCATAGTTTTGTTTTTTTTTTGTTTTTTTTTTTATAAATTTCTTTTATAAAACCTTAAGAGTGATTTTAGTTCGGGTTAAAGTACAAATTTGCACTTGAATAGGATAGAATCCTTTTCTTGCTAGCCCACCAAAATCAATTAAGATCCTATAATTCATAATGACTTCATCGTGGTTTTCCCACAGCCGCCAATACGAGGGCAGACAATACAGTTGGAATGCTTCGTTTGTGGATCGTAAGTCTTTTCAACCTTTTCTTGTGTAAATGTGTTTCCAAAAGTGATAGATGTCGAAAAAGAAATTGTGAACATAGAATGAAGAATTCTATTCGAAGAAAGAGACTTTTATGAAATTTTATTAAAAGTTCCGAAAAATAGATGAATGCTAGGAATATCCTAAAAGTATCCAGGCATTTAATATAATAAAAAAATAGTCTACTTTGGCTATGGCTCCTTAGTGGTCCCAAAGTACTTCTCTTGAGAATTCACAAATTCATCCCAGCATCCCGTCAACTTTCTTCTTCGGGATTGCAATCAGCTGCCTTGCTGCGTTCTCCTTAATCTCACCCACACGCCTCTCTTCACCTAAATGATCCAAGAATTGAATATGTAAAGGGTATTATACCATAAAGGCGATGCTTTGATGAAGGTTAGTGGGTTAAAGCGATGGATACCCCACATATTCCGGTTCACCTGATCGTTTGTAGACGACACCAGAATGAAATATACCACGCCTGCTATACGGCGGTAAATACAATAATTAATTTTTTTTTTTTTGCTTCAAATTATTATCAAACTCCGATTGATTTTTTTACCGTAATAACAACATCAACAATCTTCGCCTAAATATATTTTTGAAATACGCAAGGGCTTATTTCATTCCAATAAACAAATTCACTTATACTAAAAAAAATGGAATACATATTTTCATAATTTTTTATTATAAGTATAATACAAAAGTTGCAGTAATCATATCCAGTCGGAATAGAAGTAGGAGTGGAGTTCGACCCTGCAGCAGCCAGGCCCTTTTCTTGTTTTACTTCTAAAGTATTCAAGTCCTTTGTTTATTCGACGCATTTTATATCCATTGATCATCAGATATAAGTCAATATAAATAAGTTCTGAATGTAATTTATCAAGCTTAGTTATTCTGACACCATCCCACAATAGCGAGACAGTCAGTGAAAATGGAACTCTCCACCTTTGGGAATTGATCTTCAACGCAAGCTCTGATCGCACTATGGTAGGTACCCAATCACTGCCACACGCTGCGCATGCGCGTCTCGTGGTATGTTGCATATTGCCTCGAGACATACGTGCATTCATTCCACAGTTTTATTCACGGCAATATAAATAGCTACGACAAGTCGCTAGACTCAGTCTTGTATCCTATTTTATTGCAGTATCCCAAACAGTAATGAATGTGGTAAGATGTAGGAAAGTAAAATGTGATGATTTTGCTTGTAGGTGATGTCGCTCTCACTTCACAAAAAAGAAGACTTTCGTTAATTTCATCTGGCACATTTTTTTATTCTGGAATACTTGAACTGATTGATTGCAGATACATAAGTGGCCTTCTGCCAGACTAAGCCTAGCTTGATAAATATAAATAAAGATAACTACATTTGTGCGTGTGAAGTTGATCACCATGTATAGGTAGTCGTGCAGAAGGTCTTGGGTGTCCCACTGTAGGACAGGCATTAGCAAACAAGTCTCGTAGACCACTACTATAGAAAATTAGATCCTCACTGAGCACTCCTACTCCATTGGCCTTGTGCCAGCCTGAGCTCAGCTTTGTTAATGTGACGAGGGCCTTAATATGGAACAGTGCAAGCTAATCTAGCAGACCATTTCTACAAAAGTGAACTCGATTCGCCGATTCTATATTCCGTGCTACTAACCTTTAGGCTACCGGTACCTCCTAATACAACCTAAAATTAACGGTAAAGATTCTATAAAAGTTGGCCTTTTTCCCCTCAAATTAAGATTTAAAATATCTTTACGCTGATTTTTTTTAGTATTGATTGTGAATGATAATAACTGTAAAACATGAACCTGTGATACTGCCATCTTTGACCGTGTAAAGGAATATTTATGTCAACTGTAAAGGCGGACATTTCCAAAGAAAAAAAAATCATGAATCATTTCTTCTTCTTGAAGCCTTCAAACCATCTTTCCACAAAAACCCTGTCGGTCGTTCTATTTGGGTAGCCATTAGCGGTAACATAACGATTATATGCCAACCAAAAGTCGCACCCACACCGGAAATAACTAGGAAGAAAAATGGCATTGAGATGGGCTTCGCATAAGGAACGTAAAATAGCCGCGCCCAACTTTATCAAAATGGCAATCTATTCATCGAGAGAGTGATTCGAAGAGATTCAGCAAAGTATACTCACGCAGCAACAAATTCTCACTGAACAGATTTAAACACAGCTTATCTTTTCGTTCAAGGTGGGGGCTCTTCCAAAAAAGTTATAGAAATGTGTGGTAGCGCATGATAAGAGCCCAACACACCATTAAAGAATGGTATTTGCGTTATTTTTAGAGCTACAATGCTCACTTTATTTTGATTTTGAAGCTTGGACACTACGGAAATAATGACGTACAGCATTCGAGTTTCAAAATGAGAGTAACTTTAAAAACAACGCAAACATCGTGTTTTTAAAAATGGTGCGTTGGGCACTTATCATGCGCCCCCCGATATTTTTCGAAAAAGTAACATGAATGATAACAGGAAACTTGGACGATGCGCATCCAAATGAGATCAGAGTAGTGGGGCACTTTGTGTGGATGCCACTCATTACACAAGCGAATAGGTCCATGAGAATATCTGGCTAAACACTGTCCTACAGATGTATGAACGAAGATTAGTTTGTTGTTAGTTTGGTGCTAACAAACTTGAAATAAAGATTCATAATTGTTTATAAGGAACTAAACATTACCCGTGAAAAATTTCAAAGATATATTTGAACATCTAGGAGATTATTTTTGTAGAAATTATACATATATATATATATATATATATATATATATATATATATATATATATATATATATATATACATAATGTGTATTGTAAAGAGTGAGACCGACTCGGGGGTAAAGTGTTTTGAGGTAAGGTTTATTAATCCTTAGATGTAAATTGTCCAGACATGCTTCGGGATTCTTCCCATCTTCAGTGGTGTGTGCTGTGTGTGTATGAAAATTTCACCTTAGCCAGTTATAACCCCTGTCCAAATTATATATATATATATATATATATATATATATATATATATATATATATATACATATATATATATATATATATATATATATACATATATACACCCCCCCACACACACACATATATATATATATATATATATATATATATATATATATATATATATATATATATATATATATACTTGAATTTCCATGAGATTATTTTCTTCAGAAAAGAAAATCTTTTCAGTGGAAGAGTCCATTGAGTTTCAAATAATAGGTTGGCAATATTTTATGAGCAAAATTGTTACCTTCGAGTGGAAGAGTCTATTGTTACGGACAGAGAAACAGAACAAATCGCACTGAACATTGAATGAATAGAATATATGATAGTCAGAAAAAAAGGAGAAAAAGAAATGTTATTCTGTTCATTATATAGATAAATACTTCTGGAAATTCAATTGAATAAATCTTGATGTAAATCACTGAATCTAAAATTATTGATTTTTTACGAAGATAAACTTTGTCTGGCGCAAAGCTAAAATTGTTGAGTGTCAGGAAAGGATCCAATTCGTGCGTAAAATGAGTAAAAACTGTGAACACGGCTCCACCAAGTGCTAAAGATATCTATCAGGTGCAGTTATGTTTAGTGTGGGTTTTGATGTGGTACACTTAAAGTATTGCCGTGAAAATGAATTGAACTAAGTACAGGCTGGAAACGAAAACAGTCAATTGCAATAAGACCCTGAACAGTGTGGTTTTGGAACTAATTGACCGCATTAATCAATATATACCTGTATTAAAAAAGAGCAAGAGAAATTTTTTTTTTACAGAGATAACTATTCTGAGAAGCAAATAAAAATTAGAAATGCCATGGAATATTATCAAAATGTTCCACATAATAGAGTGATGATGGAATGGTAGATAAGAAATGATTATTAAAATGATAGGAGCTGGATTATCGATGTTTTACTTGTATATTGAACACTTAAAGAGAAAAACAAGGAGAAAATGAAATGTCTTGTATACCTACCACATTTCATTTGTTTCTTAATGGATTCTCTGTTCTATTCAATGATGCAAAAACCTTGACTAGACGTCCAAAAAAATACCACGGTGGCAATCAACTTTATTGCGGAGTTTCTCGTAACAAAAATATAGATATAGTGTATCATTGGGGATTCAATGGAGAGCCAATAAATACGGACTTGATTCTCATTACGAAATGATAAATTCCTTTATCATTGGAGCTTTTTCATTTGACCCTTACTAAAAGCTAACGTTCCTAATTTTAAAGTACGGAAGCCCAAGAAGGGGGAAAATTGCACTTTCCTGTCGGGTAGAAACTTGATTTAGAGTCAAATTTGAACTGCAATTTGATCTTGGAGAATCAAAATATTTCAACTTTTCCCTCGAACAGTTATATACGTATGTCTCTAATACGGTTCTAGATCAGTCAATTAGTCAGATTTTGGCAACTTTGCACGTTGAAGAGGTTAATGCTGTCAAGAGTATGAAAGAAGAACTTGGCAATATAGGGTACGACATGGGGGTGAGGGGCTTGATCGTTACTACCTCGCCCGACCAAAATTTCTGTAACCAGTGAAATTTGATGTTAAGTTTATTCCATTGGACCTACAAGCCACCCCATCATTAAGGGTTTGGGTTTTTGTTTTACGAGAACTGGTGTATCCAACGTGATTTGGCCGTAACCCCTTAGCCTCAGAGAGAAGTTCCTCAATCCTAGCCCTTGATCAGATTGTTTAGCGGAAAGGCATTGAGCACCACTTTTAAAGTCTTTAGTATGACTCAGCGATGGATTAAACCACAACGTATAGAACTGGAGGCAAACACACTACCAATTTTCAATTTTGGGAATTAAAATCTATTTTGATTCATCTCTTCGAGTTGTATTTGTCTCACTCAAAACAAAAAAAATCCTAAAAATATTTTCAAAACCCTGGGTTGACAGATTCTCACGTAATTAATCCCGGTTCTTTCAATAGATTTCGGGTGACAGCGGTGAACGCCTTTCGACTTGGAGACACTAGCAAGCCTTCTGATTTGTTTTCTCTTTTCTACTATTTTATCTCTTAATCATCCGAATCGAACTGTGACACACGTTTCGTTGTGTGTACCCAGTATGGGTCTTTCGATTGGCATGCAACCTTATCTCCCTCGAGGCAACTACTTCTTCGAGATAGCTCACCGAAAACTCTCTCGGAGATGCAGATGCAACGGACCGCAGTGACACAACGTATAAGTTCGATTTTTCCAAAGTTATGATTTCGCCAATGCGCATCTCTTTCGGCAACAAGTTTTCATTGTGCACCTCCCTCATTTCGTTTCGTCTTCATCTCATCTCCCTCTACATCGTCTCCTTCCCTCGTCTGACTTCTCTCTCCTGTTTCGTTAGCAGTACCCGAAATCCCAGCGAAGATGCGACAACATTCCAATAATGTCGTCACTTAGGATTATAGCACAAGACTGTAACTTTGGGGGATCAGTTTTCTATGCTTGGTTTCAAGACATTATGAAGAGCTTTTTTAATCTCATGTAAAAAAAAAATGTGATGCCTATAACTCTACCGATCATTTAAGTTGATTTTTTTCATTTTTCTTGGGTGGGGGGGATTATACACTTATGATTTTTAGCAGATTGTAAGCAAATGGTAATAATATTCTGATTTTTTAAAATTCTATTTTATGAAGTATTGTCGACCATCATTAATTTTTGTCTAGCACTTTATTTGCTTAGCATAATTCATTTTTCTCAAGAATTTTCGTTCATCTTACATCCTTTCTTCTGACTCAAACCGTCAGTCTACGGCTATTATTTGAAAACAGCACAGATAGTAATTAAATAAGCTCTAGGGGAGAGTCGAACTCACGTCCCTTTTTACCTTCCCCAGAATTAACCACACTTCTCTATCAGCAGCAGTCTTTCAACGTCCGTCTTTGGACAAAGACCTTCCCCACAATTCGCCTCACTTCTCTATCGTGGGCGTCGCAGAGCCAGTAGATGTGCCGGTGTACCACTGAAAGGGAAATTATGGATAGGGGTTGCTGAAAAGTAAACCGTGGATTAGGAGGGCACTAGAGAAGTATCTACGCTTAGAAAATTAGGATATCAAGTCTTGAAGCATCTCTTATATCTGCCTATGTACGACACTGTTATACCGACTGAGTAACTAAGATTCTTATAGCTAGCAGAAGACCAAATATTAACCTTAAACTCGCCCTTCATAGTTTGCTATGTTCGAGTCTACAACTAAAAGAATAAGATGGAGAAAATACTAGTCAAAAATTAATTAGCAAATGGGTTTCGAATCAGTTGCAAAGCAGGACGAATTCAACACCGGCTTTTGTCAAACTAAATACTCAGCATTTTTATTGTAGAGGCAGTGAAGGAGGCAGTGTGAGTGTCCAAAATATAACCTGGAAGGTCAATTGTTTTTAGCTTTTTGCTTTTGTTTTCTTTCTTACATTATCATCACCATCATCAATAATCAGCATTTCAAAGTCCAATGGTTATCAATTATAAAGTTCGAGGGAAGCCCAAAGTTCCTCTTAATGCTGAAGAATCATCGACAGTGGTGGCCAACGGCCCATGAACAACAGTTCGAGCATTTTCTGGTGACTTTGGAACTCCAACAGCAACCATAACTTGACACCCTAAGGCAATCAGCAGCAGTAGCAGTAGCAGTAGCAGCAGCAACAGTCTTTCAACGTCCGTCTTTGGACAAAGACCTTCCCCACAATTCACCTCACTTCTCTATCGTGGGCGTCGCAGAGCCAGTAGATGTGCCTGTGTATCACTAATAGGGAAATTGCGGATAGGGGTTGTTGAAAAGTAAACCGCGGATAAAGAGGGCACTAGAGAAGTGTCTAAGCTAAGAAAATTAGGATATTAAGTCTTGAAGAATCTCCCATATCCACCTGAAATTTCTGCTACAGATTACCATCTTTTCAAGCATTTTGAACTTCATAAAAACTTGAATAAAAGGTCCTATAATTTGTGCTTTTACTGCATTTGTGATCACAAAGCACGAAGAATCTTATATTGATTACACATCATTCGAGGATCATGTTTTGTTGCTATTTACATCATCCTCCATTTTACTATTATGATAACCGATATTTCACATATACCTAATACAAATGGCCCTTTAGATTTTAAGCTAATATACCACCGACCATTTATAAGAGATTTGGTTCAGAAATATCATAGCAGGGCTTTTCTTTTCATCTCTATATTTTGAAGTAAATTTTTTGCTGGTTTGATTTTCTCATTTATTTCAGCCTCTTACTCCCGGGGAACAGATAGGCTATATTGTCTCATCATCAGTCTTTTATCGTCCGTCGTTGGACATAGACCTCCCCCAGGATCCGCTAAAATTCACTATCATAGGCGTCGCAGAGCCAGTATTTTCTGAATTTATCTAGTTCATCTCCACATCTTGAATTCTGTCGTCACTGGTTTCGTTTGTGATCTCTGGGGATCAAAGTTGAAAAATCTTTGAAATCTTCTAGGTTTGCAAAGATAATAAATTTCAAGATCTTGACCTTGAATAATTTTCTCCCCTACTTAAAATCTTTCTCTCAATAGTTTCTCGTTTTCCTACCATCCATCTTTTCATTTTCTTTCCAGAAATTTGAACTAAGAACAAAGCATTTAGTGATAAGTGGATGTGGAAAGGGATGGCCTGTCATAATTTATGCGTTGGCCTAGTGTAACTCGTTCAAATTCAACAGAAGATTCATTTCTTTGAAAATAGAAAATGACCACGCCATTCAACATCTTTATATCATTTACATTCGTTGAAAAAAAAAATGCATAAATTGATACTTAGCAAAAGACTTCATAACATGAGCAATCAAAGGAAGGAGACTGTGTATACGAGGTATGTCCAGAAAATATATAACCATTTTGAACACCGCGAGAACCGGTTGCACGGACTTGCTGTAACATGACAAACTAACCAGAAGAGACCTTAATGAACATACTTGAACAAGAACTCTTCCATTGAGTAGTCAGATGCCATTGAGTTGGCTTGTGTACTGCGAGGCTGTTGTATTCACAATGACGGACCCTACGCATTCTTCACTTCACGTGTAGGGCTTTTTGGCAAAACATCGTACCACAGAGGTCTGTCAGTCCCCTTACAATCCAGATTTCGCTCCTGTGACTTTTTTTGTTGTTTCTCTTAGATAGGGAGGATGGAATTAATAAGTGTCCCAAAAGATGGCAGTTGATAGAGGAGCAAAAAGCTAATATGTTATTATATGAATTTAATGTCGAATTTTTTTGTAGAAGTCATTTGTATTCACTTGATAATTTGATAAAAGGAACAAACTATTTCAGCCATGTTATAGCTATGATACGTCAAAGATAAATTCGGTAGATAGGAGGAGTAGCATCAACACGAAAATAAATGAAGAATCCTGGAAGTGGTGGCCATTGTCTCTGAAAATTGAATGAAGGGAAATTCATTGAATTGGATATTAACCGAAGGAAAATCTATAAAGCGTTTTTATTTTATTTTATTTTTTTTCAGATTTGTCTATGTATCTCAATAGCACGCTTTTCGGTCGATCAGTCGGTTCCAGTTATGTAAAACGACGGAAAGAGGAAAGAAGAGAACGTATGACGTCATTAAAAGAACTAATGAGTAGATGATGTATCAAGCATTTGTTTTCTCACTGTGTTGCCAAGTATCGTTTATTAATAATTGCCAAGACTGGCTAAATTCAGCTAAACATTTCAATTTTATCCAACTTTATAGCCCCAAACCTCGTATATATACTCATTCAAAGCCCACTAATCAAATAAAATAACCACACACCAAAACTCCAGAACGAATTACTGATAAAACTGTATACTTGATTTAATTCAAGCTTACTTGTTGCTTTTTTAATCATCATATTTGCAGGTGAACCATCTTCACCTTCCCCTTCCTCTTTCCTGCAACTACAAACACAACAAGTAATGCTGCAACTACTTAGTTTAGAATCTTTTTTTTTAAATCAGAAATCACATATATGGACGGAAGGGATGGTAGACGCATCGTTGAACTTATGGTTCTTGTTTTATGAAATAATTTTCACCCAAATAGTTTCGTTCTTTCGTTATTCTCAAAAATAGTCTCTGGCTGGCTTTATAATCAACCACTGAGAGCGTTCATACACTTTTTTTTTTCAAGTACAACAAAACATAGCTGTCATAATCCAGGGATTTGCAAAAAACAGACGCAAAATATTTGGAAGTTACAAAAGAATTATTTTTTCTTCTTGATTTTACGCTTAAAAAACTCTCAATTATGATACCAAATACTTCGTGGCATTAGTAAGAGAGCACAACGATTATTCAGGGTACGAGGTCAATGTCCAGGCGTTCAATAACAAAGGCCCGCACTCTATCACAGAAACTATGAGGTCAGCTGAGAACCGTAAGTGTCAGTCAATTACGATTTGGTTGGTTACTATTGTTTCATGCTCGAATTTTGTCCTCCACGGCATCTCAGAGGACAAGGTCGACTAACTTGACAATCCATCTCCTTTCCAAATATTATGCAACATATAGTTTGGGGTATTGGCTACGAGAAAAAATCCCAAACCTGCTTGAGCTTTATCCTCCTAGTGGCATATCTATGTTGAGAACCATATCAATATATCTTGTAATTATACAGAATGCAGGTATGGGTAGATTCATGCCTTCCCCGAAAAGTACGAGTGCAAAGTAGACATAGGCACCTTCAGCTCGTTTCAATTGGTTTTGTCGGTTCCGTTTTCTGTGTTTAAATTTGGAGGAGCTTTTTGATAAGGAGGTTACCATGAAATTCCAAGCAATAATCTTTATTCTAAGATCGAAACAATTTAACAATATCTTATCATACAAATTGAAATTAGCAGATTTCAAAGTTTTTACTCTTTCGGGCATTGAATTCATTTGATCTATCTTTTATGGTCTTCTCATCTCGCTAATGCCTCTGATGTGCCATTTGATGTTTACTTTTTTAATTTTTATTATTTCATTCTCTAGATCAGTTTGGTGCTGGTCAGTTGAGAGTGTTCTGACGCTGTAAGTGCCAATGTATAACGTTGCTCTTTGATGATGGTTTTTGGGCTATGTTTGGGCAGTCGCTGTTGGACCGACGACCCGGCAGGAACGGATGTTTTTTTGGTCAAGTGTTTGGGTAGTCGCTCTTGGAGCACATCACACCCAGCCAAGGCAAGTGGTGCAGCCGGACTTTTTGGGGCCGATGACCCAGCAGGAACGGGTGTCCTCTTGGTGGAGTGTTTGCGAGGACCCAGCAGGAACGGCAGGTGTAATTTTTTACTTGCAGACCATGGTGAGTGTTGGGCCATGCCCGGCCATACTGGCCCATGACGATAAAAGAACAAATTCTTGGCTATTAGGCAAGTGATAGAAATAAATTAAGAGACCACAGACTCTCTTTTGATGGGGTTTATTCTCTTAAATCTGGAGAAAGCCACGCACTTGATTGAAATGTGCTAAACAAATGTTTCAGAAAATCACGACACCTTCTACGTGGCTATAATGAAGTAAGAACATGCGAGAAACACATTTGTTGAATTATGTCTAAAATGATAATTTCAGAATTGACTCCAGTAATAAATCAATAATACTCCTAAATATAACTATTTTTATTTGTTATATGAAATCAGAAACATCCAATAGTTATGATTTTAAATATTTTTCAAATGCCTCGCTTTTGTAGTCCTTTTCATATCAAAAGAACCAAACGACTGAAAAGTCCATCAAAGGGTAACAGAAAGAAACTTTCAAAGACATTGAGCATAATTAGCAAAGGCATATTATAATATAGCATGGAGTCATGATCCATAAACTCTAAACTAGTAACTTCAATGGCCTATAAGCCTCTGTAGCATAGTCTATATGTCATTTTTTTTGTCTTACGAAAGCATTCATTACTTTGCCGAAAGTATGAGCTATTTCACTGTCTTTTGAATGCACTTATTACCGTGTATTGCGTATGCATTTATTACTTGCCACATAAATGTATTTATAACATTGGACACTCATGTATATATTCAGTATGTTGTCTTGCATACCACTTAATTATATTGCCTTGTGTACAATTCTTGTCTTGTGTACAAATTATATACATTGTATAGATTTAATGCATTGCTTTGTACATATATTTATTGTACTGTTTTGCGTTTGCATTTGCATTTTACGTTTGCATTTATGACATAGTATTGTATATACATTCGTTCCGTTGACATATGGGTGCACTTATTACTTCTGAGGATAACATAAATATTTAATGGTATTTTTTTCTAATCACTAATTTTGTCAGATCTTGTGAGATAGGACGATGTAAGACTGCATATGTATATATTTGCAATTTAGATAATGACCGAAGATATGTCACCTCTTGTACGCATTATATTGCTTTGTGTATATATTTTATTACATTGTAAGTAATAATCATACATTTGTTCATATCACAAAGTTATGGCCAGTTTATCTATCTTGACAGATTAATTATTGGGAGGATGGTGGAGAGGATCCCTTAATAAGATCTAAACACTATCCAGAACAAGTGGAGGGTGGATTGGTCATCGGACTACTTTTAGATAAAAAATTATTGGACAAATGTGCAAGTGTATAATCCCGAGGGACTCGGCCCTCTCAGTGAGAACTACATAAATGGAGTCCTGTTCACAGGAATTTGTTTATATAACAGTACTTTGTTGGATTAACATGTAAAAGTAGTACTCATGAAAGAAGACTATACACTATTTATTACCACTGTTGGGAATATTATGATAAAATGTTAATTTTGATCACCCAGTATGAATATAAGGTGGCTTGCCTTGTGACCAATAGTTGCTTTTTCTTACCCCCTACTAGTGCTTATAGTCGGTGTTCGAACCCGTGTAAAAAAGACAAAATTTCAATACTGATTTTAAAGGCAAGTTGACAAACCCTCTCCATAGTATCAGGGCAAAAGAGGGTAAATTGGGTATCTAGATTGATTTGTGCCAAGATTGAGATACCCTCTTTTATTCTTGTATTACAAAGCTATACTTGGTATATATTGCGAGCCAGGATATCAAATGCTGATATTCAAGGAAGGTAGACTCTACCCACTCGGAAGATTGGTGCAACACGATCTTCCCATCACTATCAGCCCTTATTGTCTTTTTCGAAATAACAATTTGTCTTCTCTCCATTTTCAGCACTCCTCCATTATCAAACCAAACTGTTTTTATTTTTGCATGCACAGATGTATTTTGGCTTCCTTAAATATCAACAAGAGTTACCTCCTTTTGATCCTTAAAGATGGTTGAACATAGCTGAAAGTTGCTGGATTTTTTTCATTTCTTGCCAACTTAATAGAGCCATTTTCAAGCCATAATTTGTTGCTTCTCTCGTCCTACTTCACTCAGAAAATCATACAATGGTTCCTTAGATGTTTGGAAGTTTTAATTCAAGATCATTTCAAGGAGGCTCCACCTTAGTCTTATTATAGCATTGATATCAGATCAATAAAGCTAATTCTTTTCTTGCTTAAAAATAAAGTTAAAAAGATAAAAATAATAACAAAATGAAGAAAAAGTGCTTTATTTTGATTGTGTCAATGAATGTGAAGCACACTAAAAAATCATATGAAGGCTCTAATAATTATTTATGTTTAAATTTTTAATAGAAAAATATAGCATTTAAAGATCATAATAATTATACTTCTCTTTTCATAATTCATTGGAGTTTTTGTGTGAATTTTTTTCCAAGAGTATTAATCATTCAGTACACTCAAAAAGATCAGATGAAAGCAGTATGTGTTTGAATTTTTGATTTAAAAAAATATATTTTTTGTTTTTATCAAAATTTCAGGAGCCATCATATATTTTTGAGGATTTAACATTCCTTACTTGATATATTTCTGAATATAATAATCAGGGACCCCCAAGCGTTCAGTGTTTCTTACATAAATACATTCAAACATGCAGAGATTTCAGCATTCATTTTTTGAGTGAACTCAACATTTTTAGATATAAAGTTAGCTGGAAGTAGCTGGAAATGAAAAATGGAAACATCTAGCCATTTTTGGCCACCAAGGTTAGCTAAGGGAGGCTACTTTAGTTGACATTTACAGCAGACATGATTTTACATACGTGTGCACAAAAATTAGTTGAAGTCTTTGTGCTTCCACATGGCCCAGACAGTGTCTGGGTAACTTGGAAAGGTATCATCTCTCCTCGAGCAGGTGAAATGTCTTTGGTAGGCTACAAAGTAAGTATCTTAATAGTTTATATTAAAACATACTTGTAACTTCATACTGTCCTACAATTGGTGCTAGACATGTCTCAAAGGTAGAGATTACAGGTAGAGTTGAAATATGACCACCAGTCCACAACTAAAGAACCAATTTAGCTTAAACTTACATTGCTAACTGAATCCCCTGACTATACTAAAACACTATCTAGATAGCTGCCGGCTAAATTCAAAAACAGGAGAAAGTTGACTGTTTATATTGACTTTAACAAGATTTCCATTCAGTTGTTAGTGACAGTCTTAGGAAATATCCTTTAACCCTTTTAACTTCCTGAGATTACTCAGTGATTAATTCATTGAAAAAATGATTTTTTGATGGTTTCACTGTTTTTTTGGCAACACGTTCATTAACATGGGGAAAACTCAAGCAAAAGCACAATTATGATTGCGTTCAGATATTTTGAAATAGAAAGAAATAGAAAGAAGAGGATGAAATGTTGGCAGACAACAAGGAGAATTAAGTGAATCTGTGAACAGAAATATTGTTTTTTACCATGTTATCTGGGATCAGTTAAATTGTTTCCAGAGTCTACTTGGCATTGAGGTAGTTGCATATATTGCACTGTCGCCAGATGTCAGTGTTCCCAAGTGGAAATCCATGATTCTGATTGCAGAGTCTCCAGACATGCAAGCCAGCCAGCCAGCCAGCCACAAGATTGACACTACACAATTCTTCTTTAGACTTATTTGATATTGCGCCCCACCAAATAAAAGTAAAAAAGATTGAAAATAAAAAGATGCGAAGAAGTAGTAAGTATAAAAACAAGCCTGACCGCTGCACGATCAAACTCCATTCCTACTATAATTCCAACTGAAGATGATTACTGCAAATTTCGTATTGTTTATATAATAAATAAATTTGTAGGTATGTAAGATTCGTCAGTTTAGCTGGAGTTGCCACTGATATAAGCATAGAAGAAAATATTGTGAAGAAAAATCCAATTTTTGCTGAGAATAGAGGAAAACATATAAATGAATAATAAAATAAAATTAGTCCACAAACTTTGTACCCACCATCACTTTATCTAAAACAAAAGCTATCAACTGGATCCAATATCTGTTTTTTTTTTTTTTTAAAAACTTTGATTTGATTCTTCTGCAGATTTGGGTTTATGGAATCACAGAAAGTATTTGTTGCAACAATTATTACAACTGACTGAGTCTCTGAAGGAATTGTGGACAATTAAGAAAGAAATTAACTCAACTTTTGCGTGTTCTTGGTTACAGTGAAAGAGGAGATGGTAAAATGAATGAGGTTGTCTACTTTACATTAGGTGAGCTCTAGAAGAGTTCCACAATGTCTATCATTTGAGGCTTCAAAATTTTAAATACCCAGCTTGAAATCCAAAATAATATGCAACCTCCTCTCCTCAAAGAATGAGAGTAACTCTGGAAAACACACTGATGGTCTGTCTTTAACATTCAAACTTGGGGGGGGGGCAATCTGATCTTTTCTACCCATCTTTGATGTCAACACAATGTTTTGGTCGGATATTACACCTGAAGAAGGCTGTAGAATTATTCAGCTGAAATGTTGAGCTGATGATTGTTGTACTCTATAAAAGTAGCAAGAAATAAATCCTGTCTAATTTTCAAGATTTTTTTCTCTGTAATTGCAAATAACATAAGAGCAGACCTCACCCAGTGCCATGAATTAATTCTTCGAAATATTTCTCTTTTCAGTTTCAAACTAAGTACAACTGCATTATCTTTTTACTTTCTCCTGGCAGGTGGCATTGTTCAGTTTGATCCCAAAACAGCACAAAATGGCCTACAGTGTTTGTTTGATCAGGTTATCAGTCTTGTTATATCTTATTACTCTTTTAAACCTCTGTGGTTTATGACCACAGTTTTCTTAAAGATAAAAATTCTCAAGTGAAGGAAAATAATTTCTTCTATGATTTCACATGTACATCAAGTTCTTACTAGTTCAAAATAAAATTGACTCTCCACAAAAAAAAAAAACATTTTAAGGTTATTTAGCAAACAAGATATTTCAGTTATATATTATTCATATGAGATCCTGTCTTGTGATTGAGATAGCTAGGCATTTTACAGAAGTCAGGGGAGAAAACAACATCAGGGAATGAATTGGCTAAAATGTTGCTAGGAAAAAAAGTAATCAAGATAAGGACGATTCACAAAAGCATTCAACACTAATCAATTGACTTTTCAGAAGAAAAAATATACAATAAAACATATTACAAGACTACCAGCTGCATAATAAATAAAATTAAGACTAAAAAAGACTACGCAGAATCATCAATAAATATTGATCATGTGACTGTTTTACTGTAAAATGTACTGAACAAAATATCTCCTGATGATTTTCATAGCTATGCTTTCACTTCTTTTGAAAATTCAAGTCTTCTAGTTATTTACTGACCTTAGCTTAGTCTGGTACAGAAATGGGGCACTTTGTGAACATTGAACTCACCAGTGTGTTGGTCAGTAAGATAAATATTAAAGTCATTGTGTTACACTATTCACTCTCGATATATTTACCAAGATTTGCTTAGTCAGACACAAGAATAGGACACCTTGTAAAGATCAACTTCACTATACTTGTCAGTACAACAAACTTGCTATATATTGTCTTATGATTGGAGTGTAGTTTGCAATGGGAATAAAAGATTTTTGAGACTACATTTTGGTAATGTACATTCACAAAACTGATTTATGTCTGATTGAAGGTAATCTCAATAAAATCTTAAAACCCATTGACTGGTTATGATGGGAATTTCAATCATTGTTGTCTGATGGCTCAACCATGAATGACGATCATTTCTGTCATATCATTGTTTGCTTCCTGAAGAGAACATAATATACGTAATGTTATTTTCAAGTTCTCTAGACAGGAAAGGCAAGAAAGAGAACATAGAAGAACAGAAACCTTGCTGGATCAGTCACATGATCATTTGGTGGACGAAACGTAATAGATAACATTGGTTCCTTTCTTTTCTGAGAGAAATGTATGTACAATATAGATGTTAAGTTGAACATGTTTGTATCATGCTATCTTATATTGAGCAGTGCATTCATTTCTCTTCATCCTACAATGGTTGACCTATCCATAATGAGTCACGTCAATATTACAAGAATGTAAGTCAATGAATGGCTATAGTTGTGGGAGAATGATTTGAGCATTCATTCACTCAGACATTTTGTTAAGATATCCGGTGACGAGACAGAGACAGGGAGAAGTGAATTCATACTTTCCTCAAAAGGTATTAGAATGAAGTGAACATAATCCTGCTTCAGCCACAGTTTTGGGCTGATCCTATTTTCCTTGTTGACAACTGCTTTGCCAACCCACATATATATGTGAGTATATAATCTGCCAGAGCTGATAAGACATACATATATAATAGTTATTTATTTTTATGCTGGCATAATATTTGAAGAGAGCAAAAATGCAACATGATGATTGAATTTACCAGAAATGATTGGCCTGTGAGACAAACTTGTTGGACATTGTGTTATCGTATTCATCCTCAAGGCCCAACTGTGTTTGTTTAGCATAAACTTACAAATATAACACAGCCACTGGTAGAACTGTTAGATATTTAAAAGAGCCTAATGTATATTGAAGTATCACACCTTCAATTATGGGTTTAGATATCTTCATAAGGTTAAACGTATTCAATAACAGTTCTAGTTAATCATTTGATAGGAACCATCATGTTACCAATATCTTTTGGCAGCATGTCGTGTTTAGGGTGATCAATTAAAATAATTAGAAATAACTTATTTAGTGGGGGAATTTTGAAAAAACAAGACAAAATATCTTTTCTAGCCATAATGAATAGCAAATGTTCAAATTTTAAGCACTCTGGCTCCATTGGTGTAGCCTTTATGTACGATACATACATAGCTAGCAAGACCACCTTAAAAACTGAAGAAAACTTATGTTGATAATTTTGGTTGAAGATTCCTAAAATAAATTTTCTGAAAATAAGCAACTGGTTAAAAAAAAATAATGACCAGAATAGAATTTTAGTTTTCATTTCATTTATTTAAAAAAATATTGTAGAAAAATACAAGTCCATCAAGGTAAATGTATTGAAAAAGATATTTTCATTAAAAATTTTCCTGGGGTGTTTGGTTTTTCCATCGGTGTTTTCATTAAATACAGCATTAGGTGGGAGAAGAAAAAACCTGTCAAAGCAAACAGTTGCGTTTAGATTATGTGGTACCAATTGAATTTGAAAGGAAAGTCAAGTTAAGCTTTCGACAGGCTTCAAATTATCATCCATAGAATATATATATATATATATATATATATATACATATATATACACACACACTCACAGTGGTACCTCTTACAGCGAAGGACTCTTATAATGAGATTTCACTCAACAGTCTCAATTGCAGGGGAAAAAAAAGAAAAAAAAACACTTGGCGAAATATTTTCCGTTTGCAAGAAGAAAAAAAAACTACGAAACAAAATTATCCAAAATATCTAGATTTCATTTATAATTATCTAGATTTATATCTAGTATCTGTCACCTCTTTCTAAATAGACGGAAGGACATTTGGTGAATTATAAGATTATTTACCTATTTATTACATTATATACGTTTGTATTTATAGATTACTTAGAGAGTAATTAGTACACTATAATATCTAAAAGGTAATTATTAAAGTTTTAAGGGTCCGATATCTTTACTTGGAACAAATTACTGAAATCCCATACGTTTAATTATTCACTTGATGAATTTTCATTTAATGGGACGTTTTGTGGAACAGATTAGAGAGATACCACACTATATATATATATATATATATATATATATATATATATACATACATACATACATATATATATATATATATATATACACATAATATAAATAGATTGAGAGAGTGAGGTATGCATAATAATAACTTGGAGACCATATATAAATTATGTCATAAAAAGCACAATGGATTCTATCAATTAATACTGCCAACGTAACAATTTTTAAAACTAATGAAGTTTTGTCAATGCAATATAAAATGATTGGATTTTTCTGAGACTTGAATCATTTAAAGATATCATTGCAGCAATGAATTTCAGTGCCTGAAAAAAAAAATTTTTCAAAATTTTTTCAATGGTAGAGCTCTTTATTCTTAATTTAAAAACTATCAAAATAAAATTAAAAAAGATGTATAAGATAAACAATATTCCTTTTTTGTAAGTCAGTAAGCACAAAAATCTTATGTTGTGCAAATTTTTTCCTGTGACAATAGTATGTGTGTGCTTTTAAATTTGACATAATGAAATGATTTAATGGTAGAGTGACTTGTTTCTTTTTTTCCTCAAACAAGGTAATTATAAGTACAAAAAACAAGAGCAGAAAACATAACACCTCATTCCAGAAAACAATAGCCAGTAAAAAACAAAATGACACCACATGGAAAAAAATATTCATAATTTCTGACATTATAAAAATGCCAGAGAATTGAAAACACCAAATAGCAAAGATAAAGTACAAGGCAGACTACAAAGACAACAGTGTGCAGACTCGTTAACAGTGGATATAAATACAGTGGTGGACTGAGATACCAGGAAATCTCCCAGTGAGCTCCTTCAATTTAGGCCCTTCTTTGAAGGTAAAATATTTATTGGTAGATATGTTAACTTGGGAAAAGATTAATTTTGCTATTTTCTTGCTTGTCTAGTGTGTCTCGTTTTTAACAATCATTTTTTTTTATGTGATTGTTTATTGTCAATAATATATGATAATTAAATTCAAACTTGTTCTGTTTTCAGTTCTGTAAAGTGAGCTGCAACATGTAAATTACTTGAGAGAATGCATTCAATTTTAAATTGTATGTACCTCAATTTAAAAATAAGTAACATTATGATAAGAAACATTAAGTAGGATTTGGGGATTAGGTAAGCCTTATTACATGTTTTTCCAGTAGGAAGTTTTAAGCCCATTCCGCCACCACTGTATTGATGCCCATTTTTTTGAGAATAAAAAAAGTATGAAGTCCATTTTCATTCTTAAACTTGATTTTGGCCTGGATGACTTTTTGAAATTTGGGTATAACTCAGCGTCAGTGGTCCAAATTGGAATTCAGCTGGTGTCACATAGACATACAATGTGTTGAAAATTCATGAAGTGAGGCAAACAATTCAACATTCAATTCATTCAACACACTAACAATATAATTCATGCATTTCTTGCAGTTATTCTTCTATGAATTTTCATATTCAAGAGCCATTTTTAAATTGGACTGTTTATAGGATTGAAATTTTCATACTCAGAATTTCAATCAAGACCACCTTTTCTTAGGACAAAATTTGTTGGACAAAATTTGTTTGACAAAATTTTTAAAAGCCAAATATATTACCAGAAATTATCACAAAAATCACTTTTTGTAAATGGAATTCTTTCAAAAAAAAAAAATTAAGTTTACATATCCTTTTTGGTATCGCAAAAACAAAAAGAAAAAACAACAGCAGTTTTGGATGAAATGGAATAAAAAAAGAAGCAATACAAAAAATCATCTTTGATTAAATTTCACACTTGTTGACAATAAGTCAATCTTTTCACAATTTTGAACTCAAATATCTTGATTATATTCCTGAGTGACAAGTTCAGCAAAGTATCTTGGTAAGAAAATAGTACAAAAAATTATAGTCATGTTTGCAGAAAAAAATAAATGGTAAAAATCAAATCAAAACTCAACTAACAATAGCAAAATATTCTGATAAAAATAGTTAAAATCCAAATCTATTAACCCGGTTTATTTGAGGACCTGATGGATAATATTCTCTGATAAGATTTTATGATAGATATTGCATTTGTTTTTCCAATGACTATGAACAAAATTAGAAATTGAAAAAAGAGATTTTGAGAATACAAGAGGAATAAAGGATGGTTTTATAATCAGCTGGTATTGAACCCGACTCCAGACTTGCTCGATTTCCGTATTTGAATGCCTGCATTGGGTAAGTCTCAGAGATAAAGCTTGGATTATCTCCCCTCCTAGCCAGATCTGGCAACCCTGCCAGAAGTCTTAGTATTGATCATAGCCTGAATGCCAGTGGCTTATTCAAGAGAAAATATCTCTTGCCTTAAATAAAAGAGTCCAGCCATTATCCAATGTCTGTAATGCCAGACTAACCTCTGTCTGTACAAACACTTTAGACCAATCAAATTATGATGAACATGAATACCTAATATATAAAACATCTTATTTGCAGTGATAATCTGTCACCACATTACAGAACACCCCCTTGTTTCAGCAGGGAATATTAGGAAAAAAAAAAAGATTCCCCCTGAATTCTTATTTATCACCCATTTTTTCTCCAAGTCTTCCTCAAGTTCTGGCCAATATGGGGCTGAACAACGGAGTTAACTTCTTGAGCTATTTCTTTGGAAAGGGGGAAGTCTTATATGCCATTAAATACAGTAACTTGAGGCTATTGTTAGTTGCATAGATTTTGATAACAAATAAGCCTATATTTTTGTTTCTATTTCCTGATAAAAAGAAAAAAAATTCCTGAAGAAAAAAAAGACCTGATTGTTGTTGCACTGATTAGGGGTCACTTGTTAATTTTCATCATTTTCCAATGTTACAAGTCCCTTCCTGGCATATTAAACTGACTCGCAAATGACATAACTTCTGCTCTGAGTGCATGCAGCTTCTCTTGGATTTCTTCATTCTCCAGCAAAAAGGCGCGATAAGTTTTCAAATTCTCTGAAAAACAAGATAAATCAGAAAATTTTATTTGAAAGAAACATGCAAGAAATTCAGAGAACACATATCTCTGCCAACACCATACACTATCATAAGCTGAACGAAAATCAGTTCACATATAACTAGGAAACAGGGGAGGTAAGTAAGTTTCAATTCTCCATATTTCAGACTACTTTCTGACTGCAAAAAAAAAAGAAAGAAAAAAAAAGTGGAACCAATATAAGTACTATTTAATTTACATCTGTAAAAATTAATTATGAGTAACCTTGGTGTTTTTAGTGTGCAAGTGCTCAATTACATTTCATTACCAACATGAAAATCAGGAATTATCCAAGACAATTGCCAAAGCTGTCTATTCCTGGGTTGCCTAATTAGCGCAGAAGGGCAGATAATCCGTGCTTCATGTAAAGAGGCTGGTATTGAAACACTTCTTATAGTTTCGATGTTATTCCCAGGCCTATGTTGGGTAAGTCTCTGACCCTTCTGGCAAAATCTGGTACACCATGGTCAAGTCAACTACTTACTGGTTTTCTTCTTGACTTCCAATCCAATCTGAATGCCACGATCTAAAAGTTCAGCCACTTGGACGAAATCCTTTTCCACCATTCCTCGTGTTGTAAGTGCAGGGGCACCTATTAAAAAAATAAAAATAAAAAAAAGAATATATATATATATATATATATATATATATATATTTTTGTTATTGTGTCATCCTCAGACAGCTGTTTCGTGGTATTACAACTCTTCAATGTAACTGTAGACAATCCATCATCCCATCCAGTACCACGAGGCAGGACTGAAACCTTCGCTTCAGACCCGAAGGCCAGTATCCTACCGCTGAGCCATAGAACTGGATGGTCAGTAAGGCTGAATTTAAGTGATATATTTATTTAGTTTAAATTCCCCATCCACCAGAGTGCTCTATTCCTATGGATATACAAATATATATATATATATATATATATATATATATACACACACACACACCAAAGAACAAATTAATAATTCAATATCCATCGTGTGCTGGGTTTATTTCATAAAGTGCTCTAAACACAAATATTTAGTTAAAGTAGAGCTTCAAATATGGTGAAATTATTTCACCATATATATATATATATATATATATATATATATATATATATATATATATATATATATATATATATATATATACACACAGCAAATTCAAATCCATCTTAAAGATGAAGTTGATCTCAAAAATTCATTTAATACTAATAATTCATCTCAAAGTCTCTGACAGAAATCATTCTTATTCAATATGCTGATGTCAAACTATAAAATAAACGTTTTTTAGTATTTATGTTAAATTGGTTCTATAATTTGTGTCCAGCAGAGTTCAGGTTTTTTTTGTTGAAATTTCAACTTTTAAGTGTTCCCAGGCCAACAATAGTTGAGACAAGCCTATTTATTGATGACCACTTTTTCCTTTTTTTTTTAAATTGATCACCCTTAACACATCAAGTCAAAATATGTGGGTCATGTCATTGTTTCTGTTTTTAGTTGTTCAGGATAATACAGTGGAATTCTGCAGATGCAATCATCATATAAACATACAAGAGTGAGAGCAAAAAAAAAGAGAGATAGAGAGAGAGGGAGCGGAAAAGAAAAGAGAGAGAGAGAGGGAGCGGAAAAGAAAAGAGAGAGAGAGAAAGGGAGCGGAAAAGAAAAGAGAGAGAGAGAGAGAAAGGGAGCGGAAAAGAAAAGAGAGAGAGAGAGGAAAAGAAAAGAGAGAGAGAGAGGAAAAGAAAAGAGAGAGAGAGAGGAAAAGAAAAGAGAGAGAGAGAGAGGAAAAGAAAAGAGAGAGAGAGAGAGAGAGGAAAAGAAAAGAGAGAGAGAGAGAGGAAAAGAAAAGAGAGAGAGAGAGGGAGCGGAGAAGAAAAGAGAGAGAGAGAGAGAAAGGGAGCGGAAAAGAAAAGAGAGAGAGAGAGAGAAAGAGAGCGGAAAAGAAAAGAGAGAGAGAGAGAAAGGGAGCGGAAAAGAAAAGAGAGAGAGAGAGGAAAAGAAAAGAGAGAGAGAGAGGAAAAGAAAAGAGAGAGAGAGAGGAAAAGAAAAGAGAGAGAGAGAGGAAAAGAAAAAAGATAGAGAGAGAGAAATGAAAGGAAAAGAAAAGAGAGGGAGATGGGGGGAAAAAAGAGAGAGAGAAAAAAGGATTTGGTACACAGTATGTGACCTTTCGAAAAGAACTTGAGTAGATATTCAAAAACTAACTTTGGCATAAAGTAGGATTCAAGGAGAAACCAGAGAGAAATATGCACTGCAGAAATAACATGCCAATAATCTATTGCAGTTACTTAAGAGTATGTTAGTTTGTGTGTGAGTGTACATGCAATTGAGTGAGAGTGAGACTGTACAGCTGAATAGGAGAGGCCAGTCTCTGCGTTCAAATGAAAAATTTCAAATACGAAACTGCTCTTGTTTATCAAACCCACTTTATTTCATCTTCACATTCATCCTGCAAATGAACTTGGCTTCATTAAAAGAAACTTTCATCTGATTTTTTCATCCAAATTCCAATACAGAAACATTTCATGCACCCATGACTAAAGTTACGGTTCACTTCTTCTACTTGAGTAAATTTAATGACTTCAGTTACTCAACATTAAAAAGGATAGAAGTATCAAAATTGACGAAGTACTAATATTAATCTAACTACTTTATTCACAGTTGCAAATTTTAACAATCGACACTTACTAAAGTATTTTTTTTATACTATTATGGCATCTCCTCATTTTTTCTACACTACTTAAATTCAGTATTTTTTCTTCATACTACTTACATTCAGCATTTTTTCTTACACTGCTTACATTCAGTATTTTTTCTTACACTGCTTACATTCAGTATTTTTTTTTTCACACTACTTACATTCAGTATTATTTCTTAAACACGACTTATACTCAGTATTATTTCTTAAACACGACTTATATTCAGTATTTTTTCTCACACATGACTTATATTCAGTATTTTTTTTTTCACACTACTTACATTCAGTATTTTTTTTTCACACTACTTACATCCAGTATTTTTTTTCCACACTACTTACATCCAGTATTTTTTTTTTCATACTACTTACATTCAGTATTTTTTTTTCATACTACTTACATTCAGTATTTTTTTTTTCATACTACTTACATTCAGTATTTTTTTTTTCATACTACTAACATTCAGTATTTTTTTTTTCATACTACTTACATTCAGTATTTTTTTTTTCATACTACTTACATTCAGTATTTTTTTTTCACACTACTTACATTCAGTATTTTTTTTTCACACTACTTACATTCAGTATTTTTTTCATCCTATTTACATTCAGTATTTTCTCTTCATCCCATTTACATTCAGTATTCTTTCTTCATACTACTTACATTCAGTATTCTTTCTTCATACTACTTACATTCAGTATTTTTTTTATCCTACTTACATTCGTTTTTTTTTCACACTACTTATATTCAGTATTTTTTCTTACACTACTTACATTCAGTATTATTTCTTACAGTACTTACATTCAGTATTATTTCTTAAACACGACTCATATTCAGTATTTTTTTTATCCTATTTACATTCGTTTTTTTTTTCATACTACCTACATTCGGTATTTTTTTTCACACTACTTACATTCAGTATTTTTTTTCACACTACTTACATTCAGTATTTTTTTTCACACTACTTACATTCAGTATTTTTTTTCACACTACTTACATTCAGTATTTTTTTTCACACTACTTACATTCAGTATTTTTTTTCACACTACTTACATTCAGTATTTTTTTTCACACTACTTACATTCAGTATTTTTTTTCACACTACTTACATTCAGTATTTTTTTTCACACTACTTACATTCAGTATTTTTTTTCACACTACTTACATTCAGTATTTTTTTTCACACTACTTACATTCAGTATTTTTTTTCACACTACTTACATTCAGTATTTTTTTTCACACTACTTACATTCAGTATTTTTTTTCACACTACTTACATTCAGTATTTTTTTTCACACTACTTACATTCAGTATTTTTTTTCACACTACTTACATTCAGTATTTTTTTTCACACTACTTACATTCAGTATTTTTTTTCACACTACTTACATTCAGTATTTTTTTTCACACTACTTACATTCAGTATTTTTTTTCACACTACTTACATTCAGTATTTTTTTTTCACACTACTTACATTCAGTATTTTTTTCATCCTATTTACATTCAGTATTTTCTCTTCATCCCATTTACATTCAGTATTCTTTCTTCATACTACTTACATTCAGTATTCTTTCTTCATACTACTTACATTCAGTATTTTTTTTATCCTACTTACATTCGTTTTTTTTTCACACTACTTATATTCAGTATTTTTTCTTACACTACTTACATTCAGTATTATTTCTTACAGTACTTACATTCAGTATTATTTCTTAAACACGACTCATATTCAGTATTTTTTTTATCCTATTTACATTCGTTTTTTTTTTCATACTACCTACATTCGGTATTTTTTTTCACACTACTTACATTCAGTATTTTTTTTCACACTACTTACATTCAGTATTTTTTTTCACACTACTTACATTCAGTATTTTTTTTCACACTACTTACATTCAGTATTTTTTTTCACACTACTTACATTCAGTATTTTTTTTCACACTACTTACATTCAGTATTTTTTTTCACACTACTTACATTCAGTATTTTTTTTCACACTACTTACATTCAGTATTTTTTTTTTCACACTACTTATATTCAGTATTTTTTCTTACACTACTTACATTCAGTATTATTTCTTAAACACGACTCATATTAAGTATTTTTTTTATCCTATTTACATTCGTTTTTTTTTTTTCACACTACCTACATTCGGTATTTTTTTTCACACTACTTACATCCAGTATTTTTTTCACACTACTTACATCCAGTATTTTTTTTTCCACACTACTTACATCCAGTATTTTTTTTTCCACACTACTTACATCCAGTATTTTTTTTCCACACTACTTACATTCAGTATTTTTTTTCCACGCTACTTACATTCAGTATTTTTTTCCCACACTACTTACATTCAGTATTTCTTTTTCACACTACTTACATTCAGTATTTTTTTTCACACTACTTACATTCAGTATTTTTTTTCACACTACTTACATTCAGTAATTTTTTTCTACACTACTTACACTCAGTACTTTTTTTCCACACTACTTACATTCAGTATTTTTTTTCACACTACTTACATCCAGTATTTTTTTCACACTACTTACATCCAGTATTTTTTTTTTCACACTACTTACATCCAGTATTTTTTTTCCACACTACTTACATTATGTTTTTTTTTTCACACTACTTACATTCAGTATTTTTTTTTCACACTACTTACATCCAGTATTTTTTTCACACTACTTACATCCAGTATTTTTTTTTTCACACTACTTACATCCAGTATTTTTTTTCCACACTACTTACATCCAGTATTTTTTTTCCACACTACTTACATCCAGTATTTTTTTTCCACACTACTTACATCCAGTATTTTTTTTCCACACTACTTACATCCAGTATTTTTTTCACACTACTTACATCCAGTATTTTTTTTATTTTTCACACTACTTACATTCAGTATTTTTTTCCAGACTACTTACATTCTGTTTTTTTTTTCACACTACTTACATTCAGTATTTTTTTCATCCTATTTACATCCAGTATTTTCTCTTCATCCCATTTACATTCAGTATTCTTTCTTCATACTACTTACATTCAGTATTCTTTCTTCATACTACTTACATTCAGTATTCTTTCTTCATACTACTTACATTCAGTATTTTTTTTATCCTACTTACATTTGTTTTTTTTTCACACTACTTATATTCAGTATTTTTTCTTACACTACTTACATTCAGTATTATTTCTTACACTACTTACATTCAGTATTATTTCTTACACTACTTACATTCAGTATTATTTCTTACACTACTTACATTCAGCATTATTTCTTAAACACGACTCGTATTCAGTATTTTTTTTATCCTATTTACATTCGTTTTTTTTTTCATACTACCTACATTCGGTATTTTTTTTCACACTACTTACATTCAGTATTTTTTTTTCACACTACTTACATTCAGTATTTTTTTTAACACTACTTACATCCAGTATTTTTTTTATTTTTCACACTACTTACATCCAGTATTTTTTTTCCACACTACTTACATTCAGTATTTTTTTCCAGACTACTTACATTTTTTTTTTTTTTTTCACACTACTTACATTCAGTATTTTTTTTTCACACTACTTACATTCAGTATTTTTTTTCACACTACTTACATTCAGTATTTTTTTTTCACACTACTTACATTCAGTATTTTTTTTAACACTACTTACATCCAGTATTTTTTTTATTTTTCACACTACTTACATCCAGTATTTTTTTTCCACACTACTTACATTCAGTATTTTTTTCCAGACTACTTACATTCTGTTTTTTTTTTTCACACTACTTACATTCAGTATTTTTTTTTCACACTACTTACATTCAGTATTTTTTTTCACACTACTTACATTCAGTATTTTTTTTCACACTACTTACATTCAGTATTTTTTTTCACACTACTTACATTCAGTATTTTTTCTCACACTACTTACATTCAGTATTTTTTTTCACACTACTTACATTCAGTATTTTTTTTCACACTACTTACATTCAGTATTTTTTTTCACACTACTTACATTCAGTATTTTTTTTCACACTACTTACATTCAGTATTTTTTTCCAGACTACTTACATTATGTTTTTTTTTTCACACTACTTACATTCAGTATTTTTTTTTCACACTACTTACATTCAGTATTTTTTTTCCACACTACTTACATTCAGTATTTTTTTTCACACTACTTACATTCAGTATTTTTTTTCCACACTACTTACATTCAGTATTTTTTTCCAGACTACTTACATTCTGTTTTTTTTTTCACACTACTTACATTCAGTATTTTTTTTCACACTACTTACATTCAGTATTTTTTTTCACACTACTTACATTCAGTATTTTTTTTCACACTACTTACATTCAGTATTTTTTCCTATTCTAGCGCTACTACCTCTTTATTATCATTTTCAAGAGAATATCAAATCACAAGATCTATGTATGGACAGTATTTTTCTCTCTGAATCCCTTAAGAAGAAAGAAAAAAAAAAAAAGAATACAGAAATGATTCCTTACCAAGTCTAAGTCCTCCAGGCATCATCGCACTCTTGTCACCTGGACAAGTGTTCTTATTTGTTGTAACATTGCATAATTCTAGTACTCTCTCAGCACGTGCACCATCAATTCCTTTCGATTTCAGATCTACTAAGATCAAATGATTATCTGTGCCATCTGGGAAGATCAATGAAAGCAGAAACAAAAAATAATGAAAACTTTTTCGTGATCAACAGAATGCTATTCTCCAAGCTCTTTACAATACAACTCTCTATTATCCAAGCACATAAAATGATAGGCTTATCCAAATATTTCATATATGCTGCCATTTCTGACATCAAGAGTAAACTGGAGTCATCAAAAATCTTTTGAATTATATGTCTCTTTATTTGATGTGATCCATGGAGTGAACCTTCAGGTGAAACTAGATTGATGGCATATAAGACCACCCTACCTCCATGTAAAGAGAGAATATGTATAAAAAATATTTTCTTAAGTTCCCTTCATCTATCATAAAGTTTTTTTTAACTCCTACTAAAGTTATTGGCTAATGTTGAGCTGAAAAACACAGGGTACATTTATGATTTGAGAAAAAGGAAGGTGCAGGTCTTATATGCTGTCAAATACAGTAACCAGAGACAGAAACTTAAGTTTTACAAATTTTAAAGGTATTGAATTAGGGACTAAAACTACTCATATTTTTTTCATTTTTAAACTCTTAAATTCATAGACCACCTGTACATGCTTGAAATTGAATGAGAAAAAATTTGCCAACTGGTCGAAGAGAAACAATTTTGATCAAGTGTTATTTCCCCCAATAATGACATTCAAGTTTTTTTTATATGTATTTAAGAGTTGAGGTTGTGAAGATGTTCAATTAAGTTTAGGTCATACACCTTCTTTACATTTGTGCTCATATTATGAAATACTTTTATGAAATACACGGCAATACTTTTTTTGAAAGATGCATGATGATATCCTAATCAGAATTCAAAACCCCAAGTTTTAATTAAATCTAAACAAAAAGTCTTTCACATTTTCAAAATGACAATTTTCTAAATTGCTGATTATGAATCTCAAAAACACAAAAATAGAACAGATTCTATTCATAAAAATTTGGTGCATGTGCAAGAATCAGGGGGTGGGGTGTTGCACCAGTGAAGCTACAAAAACTGAAGTAGTTGAAAGAAAAAGTTTAGAGATTTATATTTATTATTAGTAGTATTAATAATAATGGAAGCTTAGAGGCGCCGCTTTTCTTGGAGACTAAAGCTCTCTGAGGAAGCATTGTCATCGTTTCATGACTAGCATAGTAACCATCCAATACGATGACATTTACTTGTGGATCATTTGTACATTCTTAAACATGGAACCTAAACGAGAGACAGATCCACAAATTGAGAACCATGCAATGTGCACATGAAAGAATTATGCTGGGCCTCACATGGAGAGATAGCACAGTACATCCGGGAAAGGACAAGAGTCAGGGACATCATAGAATCTATTAAAAATCTCAAATGACAGTGGGCTGGCCATGTTGCAAGAATGGTGGACAACCGATGGACATCGTGACTCACGACATGGATCCCCCGAGATCACATGCGCAACCAAGGCCGGCAGAATATTAGATAGAGAGACGAGCTAGACAAGTTCAGGAAGTACTGGCTCCACGACGCCCATGATAGGGAAGTGTGGCGAATCCTGGGTAAGGTCTATGTCCAACAATGGACGTTAAAAGACTGATGATGATGATGATGATAAAATAAATTTATTTATTGCGAACAAAAAAATGCATACCTCAAACAAAATCTATTTTTCTATTGATTTTCTACAACTGTTTATATTTTCTTCTTTTTAATAAGATAATTTCAAAACAATAAAGCAAAAAATTGGGTCAAAAAACAATTCTTTTTTTAGTATGAAAAAAACATCAGCTTGACCCACTTCCTCTCTTTCTGTTTGCTTTAGCGTGTCAGAAACCAACAAACAGAGAAACTGATGAAAAAGTGACATGGGCTTTTAACATATGAAATTTGGATGGATATCCTCATCTTTATTGTTTAAATCCCAATGCAATTTGTGGCCTTCCTCATCTAAACGCTGTCTCTGGTTAAGTTTCAAGAAACTTTCAAAAGAAAAATCCTTTATCTTGTTTACAGTAATTTTCATTTTTCTACCTTAGGCGCTAACTATCAGTTAGGATGATACCCAATTTTCAACGAAATATTGGTTTCTGCACAAATCTCCTCGAAGATTATCATATGCGCATACACCAGAGGAAGAAAGGAGAGTGCACCAGCTGAAACATGAACAAAACAAAAGATGAGAATATCAGTCTGGATAATTGCTACATTGATTCTTGTACAATAGAAAAATAGAGAAGTGAACATATATATATATATATATATATATATATATATATATATATTTTTTTTTTCTTTTTCTTCTCTACATGAAATGTTTTTCTGTGTAGGATAAATTTTCCTCACCTGAAACTAATTTGTATCCTTTATCAATAAGAGACTGACCAAGAACTTTGGCATTTTTCAACACTTGTACTTGGTATTCTTTGAATTCAGGTGTCATTGCCTGTCAAGGGTGGAGAAAAAGTAAAATTAACAATTAATTAGCTGAAAGTATTAACTCGTTACATATGAAATGTAGTTTTTTGAAAAGTAAGATCAAGGATGATAGAAACAACAAAACATTATATATTCTATCAAAATATAATCCGTTTGAAGCAATAACCTTTTTCCAGCAATCCTGGGAAGTAGGAGATATTTGTATCAGCGAAGTTGTGGCAGAGTCCATTTGTTCATTATATAAACAGATTAACTCATAAAATTCCAAAAGAAATGTTTGGTTGTTACTTCTTATTTATTCTTGAAAACTATAAAATTGTGACAATTTTTACCATTTTATTTCATAGATATTTTGATGAATCATTGAACTGAATATATTTCTTTTATGAATTCATACTTTCAAATATGCCACATTTCTCATTTAAGTTACAATGAGAAATTTAATAAAAATGATGGAGGTAAATTAATATTGACAGATTCTCTTCAAGGAGTGGAATTCCATCCTGAAATCATATAGATAGATAGATATAGGTAAGGATAGGTAAAGATGGGTAGCTAGAGGGAGAGAGGTGGGTAGCTAGATAGAATGATATATATTATACAAATTGGGAATATAATATAAAATCCAACGTGTGATGAGTTTATTTCATAAAGCGCTCAATACATTCAACATTAAGTTGACTTAGAGTAGAGCTTAAAGTATGATTAAGTAAAGGATTTGCTACACAAACACATTTATGCTTCTGCCCTGTTAGGGCTTCTTCAGGCAAATGATCCCTGAAGAAGCCCTAATGGGGCAGAAACATAAACATGTTTGTGTAGCGAATCCTTTACTTCATTGTACAATATATATATATACATATATATTTGTGTGATAGAGTGATAGATAATCAGACAGATAGTGATAGAGACAGGTAGAAATAGATAGAGACAAAGAGATATAGACAGACAGATAGAGATAGGTAGAGACAGACAGGTAGAGATAAATAGATAGAGATAGATAGAGACAGATAGATTGAGATACATAGTAATACAGTGATAGTGATAAATAAATGGAGAGATATTTTTTTCCTGACCTGTTTAAGAGCAAACGCCAAGGCCCCAATTTGATGTTGATGGGGCCCACCTTGAAGACCTGGAAACACTGCATTGTTCACTTTCTTTTCTAAGTCATACATTGTTTCTTCACCTGTCTTCTTGTGTACCGATCGAACCCCTTTTCGGAAGAAAATCATACCAGACCTGCAAAATTAAAAATCCCATCAATAAGTATACAAATGCTCAGGGCCTAGTGGCTGAGATAGTTTCAATTTCCCAGCTGATGCTAGAGATTGGTTTTCAAGCCAAGGTAAAAACCAGTATTGGAGTGCTGATTTTCAAGGTAGAAAAGCCTTCTCCACTTGGATGAATGATACAACACGATCTTCCAATACTCATAGCTGATAGTATATTTATAAAGTTAAAAAAAATCTCCAATGCTTTCATTGTCTATCTATAGGCTTGCTTATGGTTGAGATATATGCACATTTCTACTGGGGCCAGTAGTTAGTGCTCAATATAAAAGTCAGGATTTGAAATGCTGATTTTTAAGGTAGAAACGCCTCTCTGATTTGGAAGAATGGTACAATATAATCTTCCTATCCACATTTGGCTTTATCCTGTACTAAACTAATATTTCCCCTGCTGGTGCCAGAGATCAGTATTCAAACCCAGGTAAAAGCTGATCTTCAAGGAAGAAAGACACTCCGTCATTTAGAAGAATGGTGCAACAAGATCTTCCTACTAGCATTTTTTTCATTTGGCTTTATGCTATATTAAGCTAATATTTTCTCTGCTGGGGCTAGAGATAAGTGTTCAAGCTCAGGTGAAAAGCCTGGATTTTAAATGGTGATTTCCAACATAAAAAGGCCCTCTTAATTTGGAAGAATGGTGCGATATGATCTCTCAACCAGCATTTACCTTCATTTGGCTTTGTGCTTTACTAAGTTAAACTTGGTAAATATCTTGAATTTTTCACAGCTCTCATATTACTTCACTGAGTTGCCATGGATAGTGTTGTTCATGGAGCCTACTCTAAATTGTTTATACAGTGGTGATTATTACTGCTCCATCGATTTAGTAAAATTCCAAGCCTTATTTGCTTACATTTACCTCTAGTAATGGCTTCCAAGCAGAGCACAGAGCACAGGTGCCAGTGGTGGTAAGTGCTAACACTATTCTATATCAATGAACAAAAAAAAAGTGATAGTGTTAAAATAAAAACTTGACCAGTGTTTCAGTACAGATGCCGTGTGGAATAGAAGCTTCTGGATCATCAACTGTTTATGATATTTGTACTTGTTTAATTGATATACTTGTATAATTTTTGGTTATATTAATAAACAATATCATTTATATCAATGTATTGCATTTGAAAATTTAATCCATATTTGTTTCAGTTTCTAACAGTCCTTATACTTCAAAGATATAAGATATGCATAATAAGTGGGCAAGAAGTGTATTATTATCATCATTATTACATGATCTCTGGTCAGTCTAGCAAAGTGGATAATCTGGCAAAGTTCTGGAATGAAGAGAGCCAGAAACTCGGCAGAGCAACTGGAATGAAAATTTTTTTGTAAAAAAAAAAAACGTTACGTTCAAAATGCCTGTTATTTGGATATTGAATATTTTTTCAAAAACAAAAATGAAATGGCAATTTTTTTAGAGTTCATGCCTTTCACAAAGCAAATAATCTAACCTTGGTCCTCGTAAAGTCTTGTGGGTGGTGGTTGTGACAAGATCACAATAGTCAAATGGACTAGGAATGACGCCTCCAGCTACCAACCCAGAGATATGTGCCATGTCTGCCAGTAGATATGCATTTACATCATCACTGATCTAAAGTGAAGAGAAGAAAGAGTAAAATGAGGAGAAAATTAGAAGGATGAATTAAGCAACAAAAAAAAAATGATTGAACTAACTGAAATTTCATCATTTAAAAATAAATATTCACAGCTAACTGGTTAAAAAAAAAAAATCACCTTTCCTGCACAATTCTGAGCCCCTTCCTTGCATCTAAAATGAAAACGGAAGCTATAATTTGAACTTTTGATGGATTTGTGTCCACTAAACCTGAAGAATTTTATAGAGATGAAATATTATCATTAGGGAATTGTTGGAAAAAGGCTATACATTCAAATGGGTCGTATCTATTTGTGCCCAACATTTTTCTTAGGGATAACTGTGCAAGTCAAAAAAACCCAGACCATCTATCATGAATGTGTGGATGGACTAACAGTGGCAGCACGGAAAATGGAATTAGAAAACAAACTTCAAACTCTGGCTGAGACAGCTTGTATTCATTATGAACTAATGCCCTTGGGAAAGGCATGAATCTATCTCTTCACACACTAGCTAAGGGTAAATGGCAAGGCAGACTGGAGTGGGTTATTCAACTTTGGTTGGTAACCTGTCTAGTTGATAGATAACTCCAAATTCTAACCGAGAAAGTCCAACCTCTTGTCCAGCACCGTGGAAAGCTGATAACGGACAAAATAAGGGAATGTATTTCTGAAATGTATAGTTAACAGGGCTTTCACGAATTATAACAAATTCAAGTAAAATGAAGGAGAATAAAAATGGATAGACAGAATAATTCAACCATGGTCTCCATCTCCCTATAATACCTCGAGTACAAGTGGAAGATAGATTAAGTTTTAAAAATAAATGATAGCCCAAATTTTCTATTATGACTGCAGAGCTGAATAGGATTATGAAAAGAGTATATATATATATATATATATATATATATATATATATATATATATGTGTGTGTGTGTGTGTGTGTGTCCAGAGAACTCTACAGCTTTAAACACTAAACCAATAGGAAAGAAACTTTTTTCAAAATTTTTTTTTGGACACTTCAGTCACTTATTTCCGAATATCTGTTGATGTAATCTATGTAATTTTCTTTGGTACTTTTTTCATGTTTTACACATACTTTGAAATTGTGATTCTATGTGCACATTTTCTCTTGTTGGGATCATCAGTTGTTTAACAGTTTTGAGGATTTAAAAACAGTTATATTAACCTGACATATCTCACCTCATATTCACCTGACATTCGAAACATTGAACTTACTTACGTAGGTTACACCAAGAACATATTTAACGATGAGGGATCATCGAGTAACACAATAGAGATGACTTGTTCGTTTCACATCAATTGAGTGTTCACCTACATGATCATTAAATCTGTTGTGTCAGTTTTAATCTTGGATTTATGATATACAGAAAAACTTGTTCGAGTTGATTATGTACTTACATTTTCAATCGGAGAATTTGACAATTTTTTACTGCTAACCTCAAAGTTGATTTTTCCTCATAATATTTATTATTAGTTCTATCCTAAAATTCATGGCCATTTAATTTACATCATTTTTCATGTATAATTACCATAAATTGCTGCATATAGGTCAATCACAAAATTTTTAGCTTAAAATTCCTATTTAGGCTTATACTTTTTCTATATATTTTACATTCACCTTGTGAAGTCAATGCCTAGTTTTTGGAGAAAAAGAATTTTGTACAGAAATTTGACTTGTACACCACAATTTACTGTAAGATTCATGTTCATTTCATGAATCCATTCAGAAAAATTGAAGGCAATTGAAAACATAATATTTTTAAAGCCTTATATCATTCATAAATTGTGATGTACTAGATGACAACTTCTCAGAGTAGGATGAAAATAGAAAAAAAAAATTCAAGAAAGGAATATTGCTACTCACTTCTCTGAAACGTTTATAATCCAAAAGTCTAGAATAAGCGGAAGTTCCAGCTATGATGAGACGTGGCCTGAATAGCCGAGCTGTTTCTTGGAGTTTGTCATAATCCACAAGACCTGTTTGGGGCTGAAAAATAAAGAATACACATAAAAAATGAGATCATAGGACTCATTTCTCATTTAAATGAACAATCTTTCAATCATTCAACACATTGTATTAATTTTAATAAGGCTGTGTGGAATAAATGAAAAATGATTTGATAAAAATATTTTTTCGCGTAAAAACAAAGGAATAATCTAGCAGTGAATGGTTTCAATGATGTAGTGCAGAATGGCATAATGGTTGCTAGCAGTTTATGTTCACTTCCCACTAATGCCCACAGGAAATGCATGAATCTATCTCTTCTCCCCCTAGCTATGGGTAAATAGTAGAGCAATTGGAGCCTTTATCCCTGTAAGGTAGTTCATCTAAGAGAAGGTTACTCTGACAAAAGAAAACTCCACATCTTGGCAGTCGCTATAGCTGGTGCCAAACCAGACAAAGAAGGAAGGTACTAGTAATTCCACCCCGTAAAAATCCTACTAGCTTATGAAAATGCAGCAGTGAGGCTCCTGCCCTATGCTCCACAAGGGGTCTGCAGACATATAAAAAAAATTTTTTTAAAAAACGAATAAAAAATAGTTTTAGTGATCAAGATTATTTTACTAATCAGCAACAAATAAATTTTGAAATGTTTAGACATCATTCCATACATTGGGGGGGGGGTATACATATTCCCCAAACTATACAAAAGTAGAGCGCTAACATAAAACCTTTCATAAACTGAAATGGCATAAAGCAAAGATGCAATTACCATTAATTCATATGGGAGAACATTTTTGAGTGTTCGCAGATGTCCAAAAATAATCTTGCATAAGCTTTGGCTCCACAATTGAAATGATTGCAGAAAAGTATGATGTTAGTTTTGAAAGGGCGTGTAGGTTTAGGGTAGGTTTGCGAGATGTTTCGAGTGCCCACAAAGAATTACATGATAGAAAAATGTGTGAGACTAAGCAGTCAAGCAAAGCTTGTTTTAAGCCTTTCACATCAGCCACAGCAGACAACGAACGTCAACTTTTGACACTGAAATAGGTTATTTTTTGTATGATGGAATGCTAAAAAAATGTTTTCTCATATAAATTAATGGTAAATACTTTGTCACTTTGGCAATCTTGAAAAGCAAAAGTAACCTGTACTAATGTAAGTCTTTCATAAAAACAAAATGGCTGAAATAATGCTTTTGAAAAGCTGGGGATACTTGTATTATATTCTACATTGTTGTTTTAAACACAATATTTTGGTTGATACATCTTTCTGCCTTCCTAATGAGTACATTGCATTTGGTGGTCTTTAGAAGTTGCTTACTTGTACATAGCATTTTACTATAAGATTCATATTCATTTCATGAATTCCATTCAGAAAAATTAGAGGCAATTAAAAAATAACATTTTTTAAGCCTTATATTATTCATAAATTGTGGTGTATTAGGTGACAACTTCTCAGAGTAAGGTGAAACTAGAAAAAAATATTTACAATATTTTGGCTAATATATTTTTCAGCCTTCATGAGTATATTACATTTGTTGGTTTTTAGAAGTTGCTTAGGACTCTCTTTTTGTCAAAAATCTGGCTATGTACTTAAAATTTGTTAGTACCTCCCAAGTCAAATGTTGATATTTTTTCATTAAAAAGGGATGTTTAATAAGAAAAGATGAAGCTTTTCCAGTCTCGTCTGTTTTCATTTCAGCACTACTAACAAATGACCTTAATAATACATGGAATAATGAAAATACTTCATCTCCAAACTTCAAGAAACAATTGCAAAAAATATTGTTACTTACAGATATTTTATAAGGCATAGATTCAAAATAAATGGAAGTGGCAGAAATTCTCTTAGCATCAGTCATAAAACCATGAGTCAAACTGGAAGAAAAAAGATACTTAGTGAAAAGAAGCTTCTATAAGGATATGAACTTGGCAATGTGCAATGCTACTGCCCTTTATCAAGTATTTGTATTTTCATCCAGAGTAGATCCTCTGAGTTCAACTAAACTGGAAAAAAGAAAATGCAAACACTTCTAATACCTGTCACAATGGTGTTGTTTTTTTAGGGGGGTTGGAGGTGGAGAATTTTCTTCCTAAGACCCGCAAAACAAATAAAATTCAACTTTTGTTTTATTGTTCCATTAAACCAAGCAATGATAAGAATTGAAAAATTAATAAAAGATTTTGAGTTGCTTTGATTTTTGATTTTCACTAAATTCAAATCACTTTCCGCTCTTGAAACTAAAAACCCATCTCTTTCTCATCATGAGTGTATGGAAACTCTTTGTTTAGGAGATGCAGAGAGATTGATTTGTCTGAAACTATTGCCCGAATGTGGATGGGGGTCAAGAGGACATTTGAGTCATGGATCACAGGCCTATGTTTCTATCTCATCGGCTAATCATTCAAGGTTTTTCATTCATGATTTTTAAAAAAAAGTTTTGCTTCAAAGCAAAGCAAGGTTACATTCTGTCTCATACAACACATGGTCACCATCACTTCCCCTATGAGAGATGGGGCATCAGAAATCAAATAAAAATCTAACAAAAATTAACATTAAAAAATCCTGATTGAGAAATATTACCAAATAATTTGGTATTTATGGAGAGCAGTCTGAGATTATGGGATGATTGGCTCTTATAAAAAATCAATGCTTTCTGCAGAAAGATTTTTGAATGACCGATTTCCCAGCTAAATGTTGATGGATTTTAAAAAAGGCTTTTTTCTGGCTACTATCTTGGCAACTTGTGTGATAAAGATACTGTAATAGTGTTTTGGGGCTGTTCTGGCCTTACTTTTATAGGAAATCAAAGCTATATATCTGCAGAAAGATTTTTGAATGACTGAGAGAAGAATGATTAATGATAGGAATGTTACTTACTGTCCGCCATCCGGTAAGTCTTGTCCCATGATACGGTCATGAGGGGAGAGGACAGCCGTATAGACAGCCATATTGGCTGGACTGCCAGAATAGGGTTGAACATTGACTCCCCACCGTTCAGGGTCCAGCCTGTAACACTCCAAAGCTCTGTTTCGGCACAAGTTTTCAATTTGATCAATGTGGACATTTCCTCCGTAATATCTGCACAAAAACAAACAGGTCTGATTAGTCATTTAATACAAACCATTACGTGACCAATCTCATTTGGCAGCATGCCGTGTTTGGGGTGATCAATTTCAATCACCCCTAAAAAAGTCGCAATTTATATAATAAAAAAAATAAAATATATTTCAAAAAACAGCAAAAAACACACAAAGGCTACCAGATACAAACTAAGGTACCAATTTAGCATAAACTTACGTGGTATCCCCCCCCCCCCACCAACCTATTTTGGGCAGATTGAAAAAAAAAAAAAAGAATTCTTCTAATCATGAATAAACGTTTACATATCAGCTCTCTAGCTCAATAAGTGTGATCCTGTAAATGGGACTCATACATAGCCAGCTAGACTGACTTAAAAACTGAATAAACCTATGATGACAGTTATGGTTGATGGTTTCTAATTGTAAAAAAGGGATTTTCCAAGGATTGTTTTTTTAGTGTGTATGTATTTGCAAAGTGACCTCAATATCCAATGGTGTTGGACATCAGAAAATGAAACTTGCAAATTTATTTCAATCCTGATAACAGAATATATAAGTATCTATATATGTAATTAACAATGTGACCACTTGTAAGTCTCTTTGTTTCTCTGTCCGTGATACATAATAAAAGTAAGATGAAATTTATATTTTGTTGATAGAAATAGCTCCTACCCATCATTTTAAACAATGGACTCTTCTCAAACAAGTTCAGTCAATTTTTGATAAAACCTCAGATGAAATTGATTTGACATAAAAATTTATTTACACTATTAACAGATTCAAGTAGTGAACTATCAAGTAAGTTAACCATGTGAAGGAGTTCCACAGGAACACAGGTAGATACATCTACCAAATGCCTCCAATATATATAAGTTTTTCTATGAAATAAAAAAAAAATCATAACCCAGAAATTCAAAAATATCTGAAGTAACATCTAGTAATAATGATGTTTGGTTACTTATACAATATAAATATTCCAGAATCAATACAGAAATCCCACTTTCATTATACATCAATTTAAAATTTATGAAAATTTTCCCATGGTATCTCATCAACATTTCAAATTTATAAAATCATAATTTCAAATATTTTTGACATACAAGTTTGGCAGGAGAAGCAACCTGACATTTAAATTGACTACATTATCTATGTCAAGTTTACTCAACAAAATCCTTCAATGACATAACATTGTCATAAAGTAAATTGCTCATTATATGATGAAATGCTTTTCTCAATTGCTTACGTGCAATAAATAATTAAATCATAAAATAGTCTAGAATGTCACTGATTGCAACAGCATGACTAACAAACATTTCAAACTGAACTGACAGCCTAATTTAGAAGAGAGACAAGCATGAATATATTTCCTTACTTCTCTACAGAGACAGATATATGATCATTTTTGTTATCTTCTTTATTTCTACTTGAGGAGCATAGGGCCACTACCACAAATGCAGTTTCAGTTGCAAGTAGGTTTACTAAGGCTTGTGGCCAGTTATGACAACGGCAAAGCTGTAAGTTTGTTCTTTTTATGACAGAGCAATTTCACTTACAACGAATGTGTCACTGGGTTTTAACTGTCCAGCTATTTACCCATAACTGAGGAGAGAAGTGAATCTATGCCATTTCCAAGGGCATTAATGCAAAATGGGCATAAAGAAATTCGGGCCCTGTTGATTCCATTTTCCCAGCTGGTAACTGTAATGTCACTCAGCACTTCTATGATTGTACATATTCGAATATGATAAAATTGAGTAGGTGATGAGTTTTTGGTAGGTAGAAATGTTAGATTTCAAGCTCCCCCCCCTCACATCTTCTGAGCAATGCGTATTTAGTTATAAGCATTTGTTGCATTTGCTTGAGCCATCATGGATAGGCTAAAAGGTCAAAAATCTAGCATTCTGACACAAACTCAAGCGAAAGGTCAACAAAGATATTTGCTATCAGATTAAAAAAAACAACTCCTGCTCAGAAACTAAATGCAAGCCTTCTCACCTGATAACTACAAGAAAGAAGGAAAAAGCTATTTCTCTATTGTATTTTCAATGTTATAACAGCAGAGACCACTTGGTAAAGAGCCAAAATCAACAGCAATATCTATTTGGTGGTTCCACAGACGATGTTTTTCAAATAGTAGGATGAAGATTGATATAAACAAAAAAAATAGTAAATATTCAATCAAAATATAATCCATTTGAAGCAATAGTAAAATAAGAATAAGACTGTTTACAACAGGATCAAATACCACTTCAACTTCTATTCCAACTGGAAATGATTACTGTGACTTTTGTACATATAATGAATAGAAAATTATAAAAATATATTTTTTTGTACAAATGTATCTATTTATTAGAATAAAATAAGCCCGTGTATATCTGTATCATAATTTTTTTGAAGTTATTATCTATAATACAAGATTCAGTAACTTGTCAATATATCTCAATCAGTAAGACAGCCTCTTAGCAATCACTTGGTCACAAGTTCAAATCACAGAAGGTGATTATGGATTTTACATATTGGTTTACACCCCCTTTTGCGTGAGGATTGCTCTTCTTGTTCTTGCTATGATAAGAAAACAAAGTTAACTCCAGGCTTTGTTCTGGAGTTGATCATCTCCGTAAAATTCACTAAAAACACAAATTATGACTTCCCTGCTATTTTAATCTTGTATTACAGATACTAACTTCAAAATGCTTGCAAAGATAATAATCAGTAGAGGGAATGTCAGGTGAATATGGAGGAGGATGCAAAATTCTCCAATCTTTCAGCTGAAAGGTATGGTGTCTGGTACTGACATGGAGCATTTTATTCAGTTCAAGTGAGATCCATTTTTACAGCTTTTTAACCTTTTGTATTATTGCCTTGAGATGATGTGATATAGTCACTGCTGAAGTCCTCAAGTCTCAAGAAAGTGCTTGAATTGTTGTTTGTGGTCTATTGGCCACTGCTGTCAATGATTCAGCATTTACAACAGGTTTTGGTCTTCCTCAAGTTTTATTATTTGTATCCACATTTCCAGACCTAACCCTATAGAACCAACACTGAACAGTCCGCATGCGATAATGTCCACTCCAAATGCTTTTTGGACATGATCAATAGCTTCAACAGCATTGTTCTAAGTTTAAATTATACTTGATAATTGGTCTAACTTCTTAAGAAAATACCATTGCTGTCAAGGGCTCAAAAACCTTCAATAATAATGAATTATATCTTTCTTTATATTGAATCAGTAAAAAATGCAATTACACAAGTGAATCTTTCACTTTTAGCATTTGTCTCCACGATGTAAAAAAAATATTTCATGTGAAACAACTCAATACAAAACTAAATTCAACACAGAGTTAAATGGAGGGAAAAGAGGTTCGGAAAATTGTGTTGAGCCAATCTTGCACAATGGAGTGGATAAGCCAGCCTTTGAAATCAGCATCCAAAATCCAATTTCAAGTCGAGTTAGAACACCAACCAATGGCAGTGAATATGCAACTATCCGACCAACCAGGCAGACCAAAACAACATGTTCCAAAGGATAAAGGAACTAGTTAAAAATTCTCAAACATAATCCCTAAGTTATCACTCTATCACTGACATATCAAGTAACTAATTAGTTTCAACTCTTGAATTCATACAAAGAAAATAGGAAGTCAATTCCAAGGAAAAGTAACACTTAATTGGTATTATCTAACTCAGACCATTTATTTTTGTAAATTCAATTCACAGAAGAGTTCTACAGTCAATTACAAGAGGTTTCAAGCTTTTTATGAGTTTGAGAGTCAAGTTACTTTGTACAATCAATGTTACTGTTTTGACTACAAAAACATCAAGCATTTGACAGTGGGCTGCATGTCGTTCTAACAAAATTATCAGCAAGGTAATCTCCATTCCCATTCTAATCATCATCACTTTCTCAGCTAAAAGTTGATGGATTTTAAAAAAGGCTCTTTTCTGGCTACTGACTTGACAACTTGTGTGATGAAGATACTGTACTACTGTTTTGGGACTGCTTTGGCCTTACTCAGCCACATCTGCTGCTTTGCCACTGGAATTTTTCAATTTTCTGTCTCATCAAATGAACATACCTCTCTGATAGCTCAGGTGGTAAAGATTTGGTTTAGTAAAGTAATATATTTTAGAAGGAAAATGTATTTTTATGCATTTTGAATGAATATGGACAGTTTTCATTTTTGAGAAATATTGAGGTTTTAGGGATAAAGTTTAGGTAAAAATTTCATTAATATTTTTCATTTTATCTTTTCAAACATTCATATTGGACATAAATTTAAAACTTAATTTTCTCAAACTGTTCAACAAAGACAATCCCAAAACCGTTCATGCTTTTAAGCCACATTCAGTGTTTCCTCATAATTTATTCAATTTATCTCAAAAATGAATTTTTCTATCCAATCTGTTATGAAAAGCCTTGACTAAAAGTCATATTCATTCAAAACACATCAAAATACGTAAAGTCTTTACTGCCCAAGTTAACCTGAATGTGACACAATGGTTTTCTATCCTGAAATTTATGCTCATAAGATTTATCGTGAAAAGTCTTACTCCCAATTACAATAATGGACGCATTCCACCTTTCAGATGAACCAAAAATACATTCCCTTTCTGAAATTTGACAATTCCTGGAATATGAGAAGTGATTGCGATGTTATTTCTTTTGTTTTTATAGTAAAATGCATAATTGTCAATGAGTATACTTATATCAAAAGCCAGAACTGAACAGAATAATGGTATCTATTTACTTATGTCATTTTTCTGCACAGGTATGTCTCACTGGTTTGCAAATTTTGGCCAAGTTCCAGTCTCCAGGTTTGTTTACTTGTAGTATTCAATGGAACAATGAATCTAAGAAATGAGCTGAAAGAATTGGCACAAGTACCTGGCACCCGGGTAGCCTTCTGCGTACTTGTTGGTTAGACAAGAACCAACGAGATCCATCACACCCTTACTGGTAAAATTCTGAAAGAAACAGAGTAAAAGAGAATCGGTAAAATTGATTTCATTTGTCACATGCAAAAAACGTTGCTTCATCTTAAACATGGTTTGTTATCATTCAACAGCTCATCTTAACCACAATGCATAACATTGTTTATACACACACACAGAAAGTTGGAGAGAAAGAAAGACAAACAGACAAACTCTTCAAGCATCTCATTAAAATATAACTCCAGGTCTTTACATACATATCTTATATAAAAGCTGTCGTCACTTTTTTGTGCACATGTTTGTTTTGTCAGAAAAAAAAAAAAAAAAAAAGAGAGGGGTACTGAAAACACAAAATTATGTGGATTATGAAAGCACCTGCTGCTGGTAATATCACAACTACTACTACTAATTTCAGTTTTTTTTTCCAAACAATTCTGTTGCCTTATGGTTTTAAAATTACTAGAAATTATGAAGAATTATAGTAAATTGACAGAAAAATAAATTTTATTCAAAGTATGCATTTTTTTGTGATAAAGACATTTATACTAAAACATATACCTGTATAATTTATCTATACTTACATAATTCAGTCATTTTCTATAGGTAATATATATATATATATATATATATATATATATATATATATATATACGTGCAAGTCCAGTTAAGCATTATAGTTACATCGTAAATAGAAGCTCCACACTCTAAAACCTTTTTTAAAAAAACTTTCTCAAAATTATTTTCACTTTAAAACCTTCCCCTACATCCATTAAATGTAATAGCCAATTTTGGTTGGACTGTGCCCATGTTTTGGTGGTTCCTATAGCATGACAGACAGAAAGACAATGAGACATCTCTCATCCCGATAAGGATATATTCTCCATGCTTCAAATAATATTTTTGGTCATATAAGTATTTTGAAAATGACCCAATTATTGTATTCAAATGTCAGCATGATGTGTGCCCCAAATGATCTCTGTTCTCGTATTAATAATCGAGATTTAGATAATTTGACGTTAAATTTTGTCTTCATTAATATGAGACATAGGTACAGGACCTTCAGGTATATAGCATCCAGACTGCGGAATCAATTATCCTATAATATGCAGAACACGCACACGTTAACAAGTTTAAAAATCAAATATAAAAAACTTCCTTATTTTGAGACTTTCACATTTATATGAACAAAGACACTTTCTAACTGCAGCCCCTAGCCTGCATTATGCAAATGACTTCTTACTATTCTTTGATGCCTTATATCTTGACTGCAATGGTTACCCAGGTTTCCAAGCTCTTTTGTCCAGTGGGGGACATAAGCATAGAAGTTCCAGAAAATGGGCATTTTCTATAAAGGCGTATTATTATTGTTAATTTACAACATAGAAATATTTCTTATAAGATGAGCCAAAGTCCTTACATATTTTTTGAAAAATAAATTACGATATTTCTTTTTACATTAAACTAGAATAAAGCTATCATGAGTAAAAAGTACAACTTTTAAAATATTTGATTCAATAACAATTTCAGTTTTCTAGTGATTTCTGCAAGGTTATCAAAATTATTTAAGGAACTTTAAAGGCGGGTGGGGGAAAAAAAATGAAAGAATGATTGCAAAATTTCCTCACTTACTTCCGAAGCAATAAGTTCCAATCCATGGACTTGACGATGTTTCTCTTTCTGTAGAAGGGCAAACAAATCCGGATCTTCGTCTGCCAATTCTTCTTTTCCAGTCCATACACAGCGGACAGGGCCATTTTGAGAAATAGAGGCTGGACAAACTATCTGCCATTAAGAAAAAATTTTTTTTTTACAACTCTCATACCGAAAAGCATCTTTCAACAAAATATGAACACAGAGGGTAGTAGAGGAGAGAAATCTTTTAAATCTAAAAATGAAAAGATGAAATGCTGACAGCAACTAGCTGGATTCAAAATACAAAGGAAGGAAATCGTTTCATTTCATCAAAAATCTACAGAACAACGATCTTTCTCTAAGACTTATCAATTCCTGGCCAATGAAAGTTACCCTGTTGTGCAACAGGATGTTGACAGTTTGTTTTTGAAGCTGTTCACACGTATATATGTCTGATCATGATTATTCTATTCATATGGTAGTATCTATCAAAGAAAAGGGTTTTTTTTTTTCCTAAGGCTGGCTGCAGCTGATGTTTGTAGTTCATTCAGAAAAATAGAGAAAATGTCAACTCTTAAGGTGAGGGAGAAAAAAAAGATTAGACCCTTTCTTTCCATAATAGCTCTAGGCACAAAAATGGGAAGGCAGTAGACTAGCTAGTGATATCAAATCAAAACAGTAAATACAAGTTGTAATGTATTGAGAAGGATGCATTTAAAATGTGAATACAATGGAATAAGATAAAAAACAAAGATTTGAAATAAAGAATGTACTTATTGAAATATGTATAAAACATAATGATTTGATTGTAATTCTCATTAGAAGAAGTAAGAGGATGTGCTTTTGAAGTTGTTTTACTACTTGTTAGAATAATGTTATTAATAGTTAAAGGAAGATATAAGTGCATGATATTCATATGGAGCTAAGAATGGTCATAGGCATATGCAGGAAGTAAAGGAACTAAATTGTTGGTGTGTATGAATGTGTACGTACATATGTGAAATAGTTGTTGTGCTAAGTAGTTGGAACAGCCAGCATTCTACTAAGCGCAGAATGAGAAGTGGACCCAGATGAATGGTGTGCGCCTCTCTTATAGAAAAGGGTAAAGGTCGGGAGGCAAAATTCATTGCATTCTACAATAGTCTATATCAAAATCTTGACACTAATTATCTCTGAGAAAAAAAAAATTGCCTTTTTCTAGACTTTGTATCTCAAATGATGCTATTTTTAGAACAAATATCAAGATGTACTTGTTGCTGTTGATAGAGGGTTAAGGAATATCTAACGAGTGTTCTAGCAAAATGTGTTATCTCCTGATGAAACATTTTATAACCTCACTGAATTTTGGGTGTGTTTTAATAAACTGATTAGGAAGAAAAATGTGTGATCAGGTAAATGAATTGTTTTAATGACAGGAGACACCACTCCGTTACAACCCTTTGATCCACTTTTCTTTTTGAAAAGAGGGTCTTATATGCTGTCAAATTCAGTACTTCGATGAGAATGATGGAAACTAAGTGTGAGGATAATGACATTTCATTGTGAAATCCCCAAATTTTAGAGTGGCTCTCAGTATGCATATACATACCTATATACATATAAAATAGATGAAATTATCTTATATATATATATATATATATATATATATATATATATATATATATATATATATATATATATATATATATATATATATATATAGGCTCCTCTATTCAGGGTTGAGCACTCTTCAAGTGAGGTAACTCATCCACTGTATGCAACGCTCTTCTATAGGAATTGAGCACTCTGGTGGATGAGGGATTTCTGTGTAATTTAAATATAACGCTTAAATTCAGCCTTTCTGCCTGTCCAGCTCTGTAGTCCAGAGGTAGGATATCAGCCTACGGGTCTGAAGTGAAGGTTTCAATTCTGCCTCGCGGTAATGGAAAGTCTATAGCCACACTGAAAAAGCTGTCTATGGATGACACAATAATATATATATATAATTTTATTTATTTTACATGTATAAAATTCAAAATTGAATAATAGTGGAAGTCTGTGCTTGTATTGTTAATGTTACCACATTCCAGCCAACCCATTCTACAGCCATCTTTAAGAGTATAATTCATGAGGAATCAGTTGAAACATAGTAGTAACGTCAGCATACACAAGGAATGAATTCAACTGTTCAAACAAATCTTGGAATGTTAATAACTTTCATAGTAATAGACAACATGGTAATCCTTAGTTATTTGCTCCTGAAATACAACAGCACAAAGAGTACTAAAAGTTATCCCCTTCGATGACTAAAATGGCTAGATTTTCCATTTCCAGCTAACTTTATAGCTGAAACCTTTTTGTACACTTCAAATGACTTTGTGGTTCCCACTGTGAGATACTGTTGTCAAAATCCTTACCCTAACCACTTGTACAAATTTTGGAACGTTTTTAGCCATAGATAAGATATGAAAAATTGAGTCATTTTTGGCAATCAAGTGGGATAACTTTTGACAATCTTTGTGTATTCATATTTTGGGGCCAAATAACCAAGGATTACTAACAATACACATGTATGAGTAGAGGTTTCAGACATCGAATTCTGAATAGAACTCAATATTTTGCAAATGCGCACACACTCACTCACACCTCTCAAGGAGTAGGGTGTAAACAGCCCCCCTTTTTTTTTTAGTAAAAATTAAATACGAAAATAAATAAGAATTAGCTTTAGATACGAAACTTTAAATCTAGCTACATACACATGCATCACTAAATTTATCACATCATCATCAGTTCTTTAACGTCAGTCATTGGACATAGACCTTTCCCAGGATTCGCCACAATACTCTGTCATGGGAGTCGCGGAGCCAGTATTTTCTGAATTTGTCTGGTTCATCTCTCCATCTTGTATTCTGTCGACCTCAGTTTCGCATGTGATCACAGGGGATCCACGTTGTGAGTCGTGATGTCAATCGGTTGTCTTTCATTCTTGCAACATGGCCTGCCAATTTCCATTTAAGTTTTTTAATAGTTCCTATGATGTCTCGGACTCCCGTTTTCTTCTTGATATACTGTGCCGTCTTGTGATCTCGCCATGTGAGGTTGAGCATGATTCTCTTGTGCGCGTGTTGCATGCTTTTCAGTTTGCGGGTCCGTCTCTTGGTTAGGTTCCATGTTTCAGTTCATTTATCTACTGTTTGTAAAAGATCTGGACCCCACATGTACCAGCATACATTTGAAGGTTAACTTCTTAGCTATAGAACAGAGATGAAAAACCCAGTCATTTTTAACGATCAAGAGAGATAACTCTACAGTTTTTAAAATGTGACCAATCACTTCTAAACCTCGCCTATTCCATTTTCGTAGATGTTAAGATATCTCTCATATGCTCAGCTACAAATCGCAGACCCACTAGGTCAAAAGAAATGTTCACTTTGCCATCTCCCATGAATGAAATGGCAATGCATTTCTACATAACAGTCATGATTATCTTCCAACTTATAATCCTCCTTACTCCATTGTAACTTAAATAATCTGTCGATTGCTTTTCAGCACCTGAGAATGGCCTCCACGTTGCTCTCAGTGTTCATAAATTTGGATGCAGTACTTTGTCCACAACTTGAAAGTTAGGTTTTTAGTGCATTGGGGGGGGGGTAAATATGCAATGTAAGTTTATGCTTGATTATTTACTGTTTCCAGCTCACCTGATCTTTCGAAAATTCAGACTTTTTTTTAGAACCCAACAAAAGACAAGAGAGATGATTTATTCAGTGATCATCTCTTTTACCACCTTTTTAATTATTCACCCCCAACACAGTATATATGGGTGGTGGGCATTCATAATTTTCTTCAGAATGCTAGTCTTTCTCAGGTTTTATCACTAACTTTCAGCCTATGTTCTCTTTGGTCTTCCAGGGAGGCATACTTCATCAGTAGAAAGAGGCTCCTTATTAGAATAGCTAAAACTTCACCAGAGTTTTGATAATCAAGCAATACAAATAGAAATCTACCAAATCCAGGTCAAGATAGAGTTCATTTTTTTTTATCTCTCGTGTATCTTGAAGGGACCAAACAGGTTGCTCCCTAATCAGCAGTAAAAATGAGGACAATGGAACAATCAAAAATCCATAGAAAACACTTCAGATTTAGTGATAATAACCAGAAAGAAGAGAACAGCAAATCCAAGTGACTAAAGATAACCCAGAACTCGGGTTGGAACCAACCAAAATGTTCACCAAAACAGTTCAGATTTCATTTGTCATAAATAAGGATTAATATCCTGATATTTCTATTTTCATATGAATACCACTGAATTAACCATTCTTGCCAGTCTCGTTTTCCTTTTATAAAAAAAAAAAAAACTCTCGAAAGAATGGAATCAAACAGGTTCCAACAAATTATAATTGTTTATAAATACAGAGGAAGCTGTTCATCATGACCACAGATAATGCTATCAAACGGTTATTTCGATCAAAATCAAAGCCAAACGCTTTCAAATAAATTTGAAATTTATTCTAAAAAGTCAATAAGTTTCATATTCATTTTTTAAAATGTAAAGTTGTTCATAATAATGGATTTAATGATATGACAATGATTGTTAACACAATTTCTAAAGCCTTTGCCAATTGTTATCAGCTGGTTATTGATATTTAGAAGAGCCTGTCCTAAAGTGATCATAATAAGCAGTTTCCTCGGTACCTATTAGTCTCCTTTTATTTGATACAAAAATTCATTTACTATCTCAGAGGTCTTATTTCTAATTATGAGTTTTTCGACGTTAACTACTGGCTAAAATAACCTTTGATCTGACTCCACTTTTTCAAATAAATTTGGAGTAGAATAGTAACTGAAATGAAGAAAGTTCTGTGCTTCACTTGGAAGTATCTGCAAGACATAACTCCTACACAAAGCGGCAAAAGGTGAGAAGTGAGGAAATGAAAAAATTAAAAAAGCAGATCTAGTTGGTCACTGATTAGAAACCGGCAAGTGATCAACATCTTCTGGCAGCATGCTGTGTTGGCGGGGGGATCAATGAATAAGTTACTTGTCTTGGTTTTAGTTGGATCAGTAAAAAGTTCTATTAGAAAAAAAAAAAAAAAAAAGTGACCACTGCTAGACACAAACCAAAGGATCAACTTACATTGTAACTTGAACACCCACCTGAAACCTGGCCGCAGGGGGGGGGGGCACCAAAAGAGTTCGTCATTATTATTCATTTTCTTTCTACTATTTACCTTCATCTTAATTATCGCTGCTTTTTATTGCAACTAAAACTCAGGCTGGACACTCTTCAGCAGTGAATAGATAAATCAACTGCATGGATAGTAATTAAAAAAATAAATAAGAATCAAGTTAGCTATAGTGAGGATGGCTTAACACACACGCGTTCTTACCACTGAACTACTGGGACTTATTGAAAATTGAAATGAAGGTAAACAGTAGCAAAAATAAATAATAATGATTAATAATACTTTACCAGCTAAAATGAATAAACATAAAAAGGGAGTATATGTTAAAATCTTCAGCCCTGCAGCTCTTTTCTGTGCAGCTTGTACACATGACATGCATACATAGCCAACCAGGTAGAATCACTTGAAAACTAAAGAAATCTATATTGCCATTTCTATAAAGTTTTTAAAACAATTAGCCTACAAATCTTCACTCTACAAGTATGTTGACATTAACTGAAGTCTGTTATCTACCATCACTATCAACCACTAACCTAGCCTGAAGCTATTTTTCTGTTATCATAGATCAGTGACAGAGATGATATAATGAGAGAAAAACAATCTGGTTACAAGGAGACAAGTCAAGAGCCATCCAGCTAGCAACAGTCAGTGTTGCCAACTCAATTGTTTTTGCACTATATCAACCTTCCCCAAAGAAGCTTTGAAAACCACCAAAATGTGCTAAAAACCACTGTTAGCCTACTTATGGCATTTCTTAATAGCTAAATATGGCTGTATTTGCATAAAATGGATGGGAGAAAGCTTAGAATTGAAAAATAGCACTAAAAAATAGGGCTTAATGATGATTTTCATACTGTAAAAACAAGAAACCCACTGAATTTAACATAAAAAGCACTAAATTGGTAACACTAGCCGGAGAATCAATATTGATACATATGTACCAAAAGGACACGGCAGGGTCTCCCCGTAGAAGTTGTGTCAATATGTAAGATGAGGATAGAATATAATCTTCTGTGTACAGATCAACTTATTATGATCAGTGTGACAAGGCCACCAAGTAATGTTCTCTCTGATATTTAGTACCCAATATGCAGAGAAAACTTTTTCTTCCACTGATAAGAGTATACACTCACACTTGAATTTGACACCGTGGATCAATATTTCTTCCGATAAAAACTCAATAAGCTAATCTATAGAATCTGAGATCTGTTGTAGGCACATAAATTTCCTTCGTGCACTGGTTGCAAAACATGTGTGAGTGTGTGTGTAGAGCTTAGTGGTAACAAGGTCACCACGTATTGCCTGTGTTTAACCTCAGAGTCAGTGATATGCATGAGTACAAGTACCTACCTCTACTGATAGATGGAACCACCATAGCCTCTTATTTCATTGACTGCACTGATTACCACAATTTAAAACGGTCATGTGGTGAATGTAGAAAAGAACTTGATAATCAAAAGAAAAGAAAAGAAAATATTAGATTTGTGGTCTTATCCTGTTGCCGAGAATAGACAGATCTGAAGTATGATGAGAATCCTGTCAGTCATACTTACAATATCAACCAGCACCCTCTCCCTTTCTTCCATCCTGTTGAACAACCAAACTTCATTTTCTCTCCTCCCTTTTCCTACCCTCTTATTGAACTACCTTTCTTTTCCCCTCTCACCATATCTGTCACATATAGCATCAGTAGAAGAACCATTGTACACTCAGGACAACCTTTAGCAACGCAATGGGTGGGGGGACTAGTTATTAAAACCCATTAAAAGTGAAAGGTGATGAAGAGTGATAGTGATCCATTTGCAAGATAAAAAGACCTTGTCTATTGCAAGATCGACCATTACAAGTTAAAAACCCTGACTCAACGATAGAACTGAGTTGCCACCAATCACAATAAAACAGACATTTTTTGAGTTGGCCATAGAACTGCCATGACAGAAATTCCTGTCAGTTAATGAATTGAATTTTTTTTTTCTTTCCTTCCAAATGGCCAAATTAAGTTTCTGGAAGCTCAGTGATTCAGAAATTTAAGTTACTTTCAGGATTTTCTAGAACTTTTGCAGACAAAATTTTGACTGCTCTCCCCCATCAATTTACTCTCTAACACATTCAGTGCCAAAGGTTGTTAATTAATGGCCCCCTTGTCTTCATTTTGACTGATACCTGCATTCCAGCAATGCTATTTTATTCCTGGGGTCCCCATTGTTTTATTCTTGGCCAACACATCAGTAAAAAAAAAAAAAAAAAACCATTGGTAATTACCTCAGCCAATGAAGTTGGAGATGTATGTATATTTGACTGTTTCTCAATCAAAAAAGATCCGTGGACCTGCCCCAAAATTTAACGAATTCTTCCTGGGCCTATCCTTCCACAAAATTTCATTGAAATTCACTGAGAACTTTTGGAGATACTGTGTTGTCGACAGACAAATGAATACATATTCATACCTCTTCCAACTTTGTTAGCTGAGTTTTTAAAAAAATGTGTGTTGAAGAGTGTGATACTCTCTTTTTCTCTACAGAGAAAGCTTTTTTCTCTAAAAAAAAGAAAAAAAAAGAAAAAAAAAGAAAAAAAAAGAGAAAAAAGAAAAAAAAAAAAAAAACTGAAAGAGTTTTTTCTTTAAAATGTTCTTGCTGTCCAGCAATATGAGAACATTAAGAGTCAGTCAGAAACCCTTTAGAAAGATATTTTTAGAGTTATGTATTCCATGATCAACGTTCAGAATATTCATAAAACGAAATTTGGAACCAAGATCATTTAAATCATCTTATGTTGAACCAGCTTTCCTTTATTGATACACTTGACGATGCTTGCTGAGTTCTTCTGTGAAATTTTGAGCAGGGATTTTGTGGCCATTATGTAGAAGTAGGAGATATGTTTGTACAACTTCACTTTAGTTAGATATAAACTCAGCTTTCATGGTTGATTTAGGCATCTCAAAGTGCATAATACACACACATAGGTTGAGTCAGACCTAAAAGGACATTCAAAGTGCATTTGAATGTCAAGCTTCCAGTAATAGCATGAGAGAGATGTTAGGCAGTTTGATAAGAGAGAGGGCAGAAAAGAAAGAAAGGTGCTTAACTGAGGCAGTTGGAGGATTTTTTGTTTATGAAACTATTCGATGTTCATATGAAATTTCGATAAACGAGCAACAAAAACCTGAAAGGATAGGCAAGATTCTGAGGAGATACAGACAGAGTATAGCATTCTGGAGTGGGGCAGGTGCTTCCCCATGGTTACGCAACTCGCTTGGGTGCATATCTGGCATGCACCCCTTAGACGGGAAGGTGCAATTAGAAGTGGTCCCTTGCTATTGTGTATTGTGTTAGATCATCACTGTGTGTTGCTAGACTTAGTGAGGTCTGCTGAAATGAATTCTCTCTTCTTTGAAGTGACATTGAAATTGGTTCATAAATTTGAAAAAAGTCGGGATTTCATATAGTAATAATAATTTTTTACTTACTATCTGAGACTAGCAGAGCCCGCCTCGGTGGATTCTTTGAAAGGTACCGAATACAGAGAACGCATGTCAGTTGAAACATTTTTGTCTATAAAAATAATCTGACCTACTGTCAATGGGATTTTACAGTGATTGTATGTTGATGAAGCTTTGTTCAGTTAGTTGCATATAATGCTGATGTGTAAGAAGTTAGTCAATACATTTGCGAACATGTCAATGCATCCCACAAGAGCGCTGGAGTGGGGGTGGGGACACGCACCTTGGACACGGGCAACGTGTCTGATCCTGGACTCTCCCTGACTTGTGTTTATCTGTCTTCTGTTTACCAATATGGTAAGCTCAAACTACACTACCCCCCCCCATTTGCACGATTATGAAAATTTTGCCTACGTGACTATCTTTCACTTTTCATATCATTCATAGGTATTCTAAAATTCTGAAGGGTTTCCGAAGTTTAACTTAATCAGTTGATTTATGTTATGGTTTCCGAAGTTTAACTTAATCAGTTGATTTATGTTATCCCAGATTTTAACTTATGAGTTCAGTAGATAAAGAAACATTTTATTTCATATATATTCCTTTGTCCCATATTATAGCCTCAACCTATTAATTATTTCTAGTACCATTTTAAAGCTCATTTCTTATATTCGAAACATTCTGAATTTACTTAATTGTGAGGTAATATTTCATTCAAAATTCCTCTCCTGGGTTTTATGGGAACAATTCTCTTTTCTTTCTTTCTCAAATATCTGTGTCTCAGACTATCTATCAACTGACCTGACAATCTATGACATCAATCAATTGATTTAGCAATCTATCTTTCCAACTGATCTGTCTATCTATTGATCTAGCTTTCCAATCTCTTTCCAACCTGTCAGTCTACTTATTTAACCCTTGAATTTACGTATATAATTCGATTATTTTCAGATGAATCTATTTACCTATCTTCGCTTCCATCACACCCCCCGATCATTATGGTACAGAGAGAAGAATTGAAATGAAATTTCTTCAGGTCAAGCTAATCTAAACGAAACCACACTTTCGTTCAGTTCGTCTTTTTCGGAGGCATCCTCTAAAAGAAGCTCCGTCCGTCAGTCGATAGGTCTGAATCCATTTCTAAGTCAGATTACTTCAATCATGAAAGAGAGGCGTTTCTTGATCTGATGCTTCTTGTCTAAAAATAAAAATAATAATCTTCCTCTCGGGGCCATGTGATATGTCAATAATGGCCTTTAAATTTCACTGCGGACGCTTTAATGATCTTTCGGTTCTAGTTTACCTCTAAGTAGCCGAAAGAGTGCAGTGTAACCTGCAGTAGCTCTGAAATGCGCTAGCTTACAGAATGCAAAAAACAGGTAATTTGCAACTGGATAATAATAGCGTTGCATCTGCGTCAAGTTGTCTAGTCTCGAATGAAGAGGAGAAATTAAGTAACCCTGCTTGACCCCCCACCCATTTTATGCTTCTAGAATTTCTCCACAGGGACATTGTAAAGAACTTGGTTTATTTGAAAAAAAAGATCCGAAAAAAAGAAATTGAGTTTAGTGAATATTGTAGATGTATTAACTAATGAAATACTTTTATTTGTAGGTGTTCGTCTCCTTAAGTGAAATTAGCTGCAGTTATTTGCTTATATAACCACTGATAAATGAAGACTGGGTGGTGACCCTGAAGTTTCAGTATTAGATAACTCAAATTACATAAGAGATAGAACTATTCAGTAGACATCATTTGGAAGATTAATTCTTAATTTCTTTTTATAATAATTTCATCAATGTATATAAATGCATTAAATTAAAACTTTCGATGATTCCAACATATTGCAAGTTCGCCTTAAAACACCAAGTTATTTCCCTTTAATCATCAAAATTCATAAAAATTTTACGTAAAGCTATTTTCAACTGATTTAACTTTCATTTTACTTGCGGATTTTTAATACTTTGTTTTTCATAAGTTTTGATATCTGCTTCGATAATAATCTCTTGTTACTGACCAAGAAGTACCTTCACCACAACAACCGTGGATAATTTGGGACGCTAAACTACGAGATAGCGCGTGTTTCGTAACTCTGAAAAACCACGTGGAATGGGAAAAAAAACATGTGGGGTTGGGGAAAAAAAACCCGGACAGACTCTCGTATAAGGGGGGGGGGGCCTCGAAATGAAGCTAGTTCCCTACTTCCCTCCCTCGGGTCAATCATTGAGGAAGACTGTCAATAGAATGAAAAAATCGAACAATATTTTACTCTTTTTTGGGGGGGGGGAGTAAAGAAAAATTCTGATAAGAGACAGTTACACAAAATACTTAATTTTGCTCCAAGAAAAAAATAAATAATTTCAGAACAGACCTATTTTGAAAATGATTTTTTAGAATTATTCTTTATATACATTAGTTTTCACCAAAAAGATTAAATAAATCAACAGTAATTCAATAATTTTACTTCGGGCGCTACTTAAAAATTCGATGGTCTGCTTTTTTTTTTAATTGTCACTATGACACCAGGTGAGCAGCACACGAAATCTTTTACGAAACTTATTTAATGAATTCCAATAAAGTCGATTCGATTATGAATCGAATTTGTGAGTGTTGAATTAGCTGGGTTCAAATTTGTGCAACTTGTACGTATAGTAAGCGTGAGATTCCAAATTCGATTTGTTTCCTCCCAGGTGTTTTTTATAACTACCAGCCAGGGTGTTGGAATTTTAAAATATTTTCATCTTTGAGGCGCCGTTTAGAAAAGCAAGATTTTTTTTTCTTGATGCTTTAAAAAAAAAAAATCAAGCCCCAAATAATTTTTTTTAAACGATGTTTATTGTTTAAAAAAAAAAAAAATGAAGTTGTATAAATTCATAACAAGGGGAAGAGAAATCATATGTTCACGCATGGCGTGACTATTACGCTCGTAAAATCGGACGATCCGATAAGTTTCTCAATTCATGAGAAGAAGATGCTTTTAAAATTCTTATCATAGTGCGAACTAGGGCTAAATAAACTACCTCAAGCAGAATTCATTCGATTTTATCATTTTGAAAATAATTGTTGTAGAAAGTAAACGTGAGGATATTATATAATATCTCTTCTTGAATGTAAATACGAATGAATAAATAAAATAATTTTGCGCGGATTTTAAAATTTAAATTCTACCAAAAAGTTGCCTTTGTCAATGTCAGAAGTTTGGATTTTTTGGGTGGGGGACTACCAAAATATGAGACACGAAACAATTTTAAATACGTTCAGATAAAAAAAAAAAGAAAAGATATAAACGATGAATGAATTATATATAATAAATAATGTGTCAATGTAAACCTATCAGGGTTTTTTTTTTTGTCTTCTTGTCAACTTTATTACGTAATTCAACCTGATAGTTGTTATTATTTGGCAAATCACTGAAATAAATGCAAAGAAACCAAGACGTATTGCAAATAACAAGCGACTTACAATAATTGAACACCGAAGAAAGACAGAAAAGGCACTCAACGGTCAGTTACAACACCTAAAAAACTTCTGAAAAACTTTCCAGAAGCATTTCTGGATATATACAATTTTTTTTAGACATGCTTGTATTTTCATTCATAAATTTTCGAAAGGAAACATACCAGCTTTCAAAGCTAGAAAAATAGTGTTCCTACAAAAGAAATTATTATTATGTAATCATGATAAATATGGTAAAAATGAATAACACTCAGTTGAAATAGCAGATGGAGTGCTTACTTATAATTTTGGATTGTTTTTACGCTTGCTTGTTTTTTCAAGATTTGACCATTGTTTAAATTAGCATATTGTGAGTAACTGACCGCGCGAGTACTTTCACATCACAACATCAGTGATAATTTCAAAACTTGGTACACTAAACTACTAGATGAGTAAATAAAACATCTTACTTTACTCAACTGCAGTAGCGATCGCGGTCTCGTAAATGAAGACAACATCGTGGAGTGAATACCAGTCAAATCCTTACCCTAACGTAGATAACAGGTGAAAAGGGACGGGCAAGAGAGAGGATAACAGTGTGGAAAAACAGATGACCTTGACATTGATATCCATGTGACCTGGAGGCTTGGCAGAGATAACCAATGGATGCTTGTTTATTTGAACTTTGACCCCCTGCCTCCAAAGTTCCTCTTCAACCTTAACCAAGATAATTGCGATTGACGGCAACTTCGGATTTTTGCATGGATAGCTCTGCGATGTGAACGTAAAACAAGTTTGGTTACTGCAGGATCGAACACCGCTCCTGCTCGTTTTCCGACAGAAGATGATTACTGTAACTTTTGTATTGCATATACGATAATTGAAAAAGGCTAACTCTAGAAGCACACATCATGTAGCCATTTTGAGATGGGC
>OY735205.1:53135130-53240130 GCA_963457665.1 Thysanoteuthis rhombus
GTTGGCCAAATGGTATGGACATGAGTGCTAGAATACACAAACACACATACATTGGAAAAGGGATAGAACTCTTTGCCACCTTTGGTGGCTACAGTTGTTCAATTATGATGCATGTTTGAACTCACTAATGTGTCATTAGTTATAGATATAGTATATTTATGCTGAGGCACTTTGAGAGGTATAAAAATTATTTCAAGGCTTCTTCCAGTTTAAGACTATTGAGAAAGGCTGTTCTATACCATCATCAGCCTTTTAGTGTCCATCGCTGAACATAGACCTTCCCCAAAGTTCACCAGACCTCTCTATCATTGGCTTCACGGAGCCAGTCCTTTTTAAACTTGTCTAGTTCATCACACCATCTTTTTTTCTGCCAGCGACATTTTTGTATCTGATCTCTTGAGATCCACATTGCGTTGTGATGTCCAGTGGTTATCTAACATTTTTGCTACATGACCAGCCAATTGCTATTTGACTTTCATAATGGATTCTATGATATGTCTGACTTCTGTTTTTCCTCTAATATACTACACAATCTTGTGATCTCTCCCTATGATGTTGAGCATGATTCTCTCCTGTACACATTGCATGGTTCTTAGTTTTGAGGATCAATCTCTTAGTTAGTCATCTATATAGCTGAAACATGGAACTTATCAGGAGGATGCATTGATTATAGACCGTTCTTTTCAGGACTGATAGGATTTTCTTATTTTTGAGTTTTGTTGCCCATGTTGATATCATATGTGGCTCTAGTGAATAGTACTATTCTTAATTTTCAATTTATAATTTATTTGGGCATGTTTGGAGGTAGAAAATGGCGATAGGAAGTTTTAGGGATGATGGATATGGGAGTGGACTGTTTACATTGCCTTTGATTTAATAGTTTGTGTGTGGCTATTATTTTATATTGATTAATAGGAATTTAGAACAGTGCCTGCATTTTAGTATTATCACATTTTTTCTATTTAATAAATATTCTTTGGGCTTTTTAAAAATTTTAATAAAGTTTGAAATCTTGAATTTTCTCGTTTAGGCAGAGATTGCAAGAATTTTCTAAATTTGCTCTACCAAAAGCTTGCCAACCTACAGTGATTCTTTGCTCGAGTTCTTTTGGTTTTAAGGATTTCATGGAGAATCGTTGTCCTAGGTAGATGTAGTTGTCTACTTTCTTCAGCTCTGTGTTTTCAATTCTGATCACTGTGTCTTCATCATCAATATGTTTGTTGTACAAGACATTTGTTTTACTGAAGTCCATGTGGAGACCAACTTTCTTGCTTTCTCCATTCGGTTCGTCTAGCATTATTAAAATGTTTTCTCACAAAAAAGATGATGTCATCAGCAAATCTAAGGTTACTCAAGTATTCACTGTCTATTCTTATCCTCTTTCACTTTCCCAGTCTAGGTTCTGGGAGAACATCTCGAGGCAGGCTGTGAAAAGTTTGGGTGAGCTAGTATCTCCCTGTCTTACCCCTTTTTTGAGTCTAAAGGGCTTAGAGTATTTATGTAGCCTAAGCCTAGGAACCAAGACCTACTGTGTCAGTAAATATGTTACAATTTTCTGACATTTACAGGGTTTATGCCTTGCTTAATGATTGCATCAATGACTTGATATCACTAGTTAATCCCTTTTGAAAAAGTCTGGGGTATATTTGAATTTCTATGAAATGTTGGGGGGGGGGTAAAAAAACTACTAAACTCGTCTCAAATAAAGTATTCATTGTTTCATATAGTGTATAGGAAATGTTTATATTAGCAAAATTGTTACTTTCAAATAGAAGAGTCCATTGTTATGGATAGAGAAACTTGGAAAAATCACACTGTTCATTATGTAAGTAGATATGAACTACTGAACTTTTATCCAGTACATTGTTTGATATTCCTCAAGTGCTGTATTCATTTCTAATCGATCCCGCAGAGCGATACAACACACAGTTGAGGAAGGCCGAGGAATATAAGGATCAAAACATTATTTCACATTAAAAAAACCTTTGAAAAAATTTGCACGATGAAACGATCCAGTAGGAGTTATTTCCCTTTGTCCATAAACTTTCACAACCAGAACGGGAAATTATTCATTCTATGATCGTAAAAAAAACTTCCTATATTTGGCCTTATACCATACTCAACTCGACTGAATAAATATCAATATCGGGGTAAAATAAAGATGAACAGTCATTTTCAATGGGGGTAAAGAATGTATATTTTCTTTTAAAAAAGAAAAGAATAGGCTATCGTTCATTTTTTATCAGTCAAGTTTGGAAATAAAGGGAAGCTACTCGCATTTGGTGAATTATAAAATTTTAAAAAATGTCAGAAGTCAGAGGTTAAAGTTGACTTGGTTTTTCTACGATAACATCAGAAACAATAATAAAAACACTAAGAATAAGAAAAATCCTCTCCTGATTTAGGGAAGTTAATTCTTCACCGTTCGTCCATGGCATCAGGTTAAACCAAACAAATAGAATTAACATGTCCCTAAAATGATTTGAAATCATGACTAAGTGATTGGTAGGTGGCTCTTTTACCAATTGAGCCAAACTTATAAATCTCATATATCTATGAAAATTTATGTTACAAATTAACATTTCACAATCATGATCTGACATCAGTTAGAACAGAAGTGATGTGGAGTTTCACTCTGCAGCAGGCATTTATCAAATTCCATTATAGTTATCATGTTATTCATTATACAAGCGTGTGTAGATTGTCCAGAACCTCCAAATATCCACTGTTTAAAATTTTATAAGGAATTTACTTTGCTGAGCCAAGATAAGGCAATACAAAATGGAACTTCCTTTGTAGCTATTCTTTTCACCTATTCTCTCATTGGTGAATAAAATGCAGATTCTAATATTTTGATTGTATTTTTTTTTGTCAGCATGTGGTGGTAAACTCAAATATGTGGGCAGATGCCTTTGTCCTTCATGACTACTACAACTTTCTCACTACACTGGACCACAACTATTATTATTACTCCTCCACAATATACGACTCCAATACCTAACAATCCTATACCCCTGAACAAACATTTCTCATTACAGGATCATTTTTTTTATTTGACTTTGTTGTACAAATTATTGATTCTTAAAAACAGGAGGAGGGGATACAAAATTAGAAAAATAAGGATTTTTTTCTGCTTGACAGATGGATGGAGTGAGTCAACATTGAAAAAAAATGTGAAATTAGACCCGATTAGAATTTTCAAATGGGGGGGCGACTTTAAAAATTTAGTCTAAATAATCAATTTTTACAATCGATATAACAAATCTGTTCAGTTCATACAACTAAAATGCGTCTTCAATATATGTTTAGTTAACTTCGACATCATACTATCAAAAGTGTATGAATGGTATTTATATAAGTTGATGCGTTGATCTTACCCTTAAGTTAAATGAATGAGAGATACCATGAAATTTGACTGATGTCATAACCCAAAATGGAATTCTTTAAAAAGAGGGTTCACAGAAAGGAACTTACAGATGGGAAATTTATCCTCCGTCTTTCCGTCTATCTGTCCATGTGTTATCTCCAAGAGTACTAAATGGATTCCGACGGAATTTCGTAGAAGGATTGGAAATGAGGTGAGGAAGAAGTGGGTACATTTTGGGGTAGATCCAGGAATTTAGTTTAATTGAGAAGGATTTTTCTGTTTGTTTTTTCTTATACATTCATGTATATACTGATGACTATCCATGCAATATCTCCCAAAGTTCTAAATCAATTTCTATGAAAATTTGTGAAAGGTTGGACTATAGACTAGGAAAGAAGTGATTAAATTTCAAGGGCAAATCCTTGCACAGTTACCTACCCCGTATGTCTACAACACATGATATTGACAAAATTCCATGTTTGACCTCATGATATCTCTGAACGTTCTCAATGATTTTCCATGAAATTTTGTAAAAGGGTGGCAATGGACCATAGAGGACATGATTACATTTTAGGGTGGATCCATGCACAATTCCTTCCTCTGATAATGGCATTGACAAAAGTATGCACTCTCTGAGTGCTTTCTAGTTGCATTTTAGATTTATTGACAAGCGTATTTTTAGACCAGCGAATGCACACTTGATTCCCGAAAATATCAGTAGATTGATTCTCCATCCCAAAATACAAAGAAATATCCAAAGATTGTGAATATTTGTTGATCAACATGGGTTTTATTGAGTTTGAGATTTATGCAAATTGCATTTGCGCATTTTGGGCCTTAATATCGAAATTTTTATCCTTCCCCCAAAAAAGAAGTGTCAGTGCAGTCCCATTAAGCAATTACATTTCAAATTTGTTATGTTTCAATCAGAAATTGTGGTCAGTAGCTTCTGAACAAATTTGTCAGACATTTTTTTTTTGTCATGTAATAATTGGGCTTAATTTTTAATTTGATTGAATGCACCTGTTTGATCGTAAAAATCAAAATTTAAAAAAATCTTGAAAACTCACACATGTTTTAACAGCGGGGGGGGGGTGATTGGTGTCCTCTTGGCAGGAGATTTTCAGCATGACCCATTGCCTCTGTTAGTTATGGCATCATTTGAAGCAGAGGCCCCAAGAAAAATACCTCTTTGCTTATAGATTCTTCATCCAAAAATATAAAGAGATACTAAAAATTGTAAATTTTGTTTGCTTAATATGGGTTTTATTGAGTCTTGGATCTATGCAAACCATGCAAAATTTTCAGAAATCCACGAAAATGACTTTGCACAATCCCATCGAGCAACTGAATTACAAATTTAGTGTGTCTTGGCCATAAATTGTTGTCAGTAGCTTCTGAACAAATTTGACAGGTATTTTTTCTTAACCATATTCATGGGGCTTAATTTCTAAGGTGATTGAACACACCTTTAAATTCAGAATTTAAAAAAATCTGGAAAACAGCCACCATGCACTAACAGATAAGATCTACATTCCACAAATGAAGTACTTGGCACAAAAACTCTGAACTGTAGCCTTTTTAAGCAATTTTCATTGCTTGACTAATTGTATTTATTATTTATATCATCATTTGAGCATGGGTGGGAGGTGCAAGGAACATATTCCTTGGCACAAAGATAACTCGAACATTTAACGAGGCTATAGAAGTGGACAGCCTTTGCTTCTTGGTAACTGCCAAAAAAGGCTGGCTACGTCTGCTTTGCAGCTAGCCTTTTTAGGTGACAAAATCTCCAAGGTTTGTGATTAGCTACAAGGTGCTACTTAAAAAGTCGCAGTGATTTGAATAGTGGGAGCAAACCACATACAGTTTGGCCTTCTGTCTCTAGGTGGAGCCATCATCACCATGCTGACAGTTATGAGTGTGAATGGATTTCCCAGAGCAAAGAACTTGCTTCAAGTTCTGCTTCAGGATCAACAAGATAGCTGCAGAAATTTACCAGTTGCCTCACTAATTTTTGGGTGACAATGCTACATCCTAAAGGAGAATGTTTTTTTTCAGGTGCGAGTATTCCAAGTGAGGACAAATGTCTGTCAAAGGCGATGTACATTCTGGACAACCAAAACAATAGAAAAAGTGAAAAAGGGTACCAGACTATCCTAGTAGATCCTAGATGAAGCATCCCTTATATTTGTGATATCCTTGGACCAACATATGAGAGTGTTGAGTACTTTTAGTCAGACATATTGGACCTGAGACACATTGTTGAAAAATTTGTGTCAAAACCAATCATGTTGTTCCACAGTTTCTGGCTTTCAACAATTCCGTAGTCATCCCCACCCACCCTATTTGTCTGACCTTGCCCCCTGCAATTTTTTCCTGTTTCCCAGGCTGGAAGGGCACTTTTTTGATTTGATTGAAGAGATCCAAAAAGAACTGTAAGAGATGCTTAAAACCATCGCTCTTGTAGCCTTCCAGGAGTGCATGAAATCATGGAGACCATTCTACACATACCCTAAGGGACTACAATGATACTATATGGATGGTTCATTGACCCTTAACATTTTTATATATTATTGTGAAAAAAAACACAAATAGAAACAGAATTTCCCTTTGAATCTGTAAGCATGATATTTCAGGCTGAGTACTATCCTACCACACTGTAAACCCATTTGGGTTAAGAGTTGAAATAACTCCCATCCAACAAAGAAATATCTTTGACTTACTAACTTGAAAAATGAAATGAATTAGATGAAAGCTTTTCAATAATCAATGAACAAAACTTGAAAAAATTAATCTTTTCCCTCCACTTCTGCCCAGGAGTTCAGATACAGCATATCTCAATGCACAGCAGTGACTGGGTTGAAAGATTTAGGCAATTGATGTAACTATTTTGTTATAGAACACCGAAATTTAGAAACTTTATGATACACTATAGTTATCTTGTGGTATTATTTGATAAAAATAGAAAACAATAAATGATGCTATTTTTATTATTATTCGGACTATCCTCATCTCGGTTGTTTTTCATACAACGTTTTGGCCGTTGTACTCTACAGTCTTCATCAGGTATCATCTGGTAGGTGTAGGGAAGTAAGAAACCGAACCCTTTACTTGACCGACGGGGGTATATAGACCGCACTCTCCTCTTAGCAGTAGTAGTATTTTCGAATTATTATTGTCTCACCCTAGAATTGAACCTAGAACCATTAGATTACTTGATTCTTCCCCACACCTACCAGATGATACCTGATGAAGGCCGTAGAATACAACGGCCGAAACGTTGTATGAAAAACAACCAAGATGAGAATAGTCCGAATAATAATAGAAATAATAATAATACCTCATCTCAAAAATTCAGAGAAACAATAAAAGGCGCCTTGGTTTATTTGTTTAAGTCTCTCTTAGTTTTTATGTATCATATTGTCCATGTTAAATATTGCTCACAACCACCTCCAAAGTTATTGTGGCTCAGTTGCAATGCAGTCAGCTTTTTTGGGATCCAACACCCAAGTTAACATTTTCTTTAGTGTGACTTTTTCTATTTGTTTTTTTCGTTCAGTTGGTGCAAAAATAATTGCATTTTTTTGTTTTTGTAAACCTTGATTCTTATTCTTGGAATAAACTATTATTCAACTTACAGCATATACACATGAAAAATGGCGAGGTTATTGATGTATGGGTTGGCACTAAATAGTCAAATGTTAGTTGTTCGGTAAAAAATTCATGTATCCTAATTTTAGTTTTTTCTTCAAGACTCAACTTATCTCAAGCTGTTTTTAATGTGTGATGATCAGATATGAAGTCTTGAGAGTTTCTATGACGCAATTTTTATGGTTATGTCATAATAGGAAGGTAAATGAATCAACCAGAGCATCCCATTTGAGCCCCCAAAACAGGAGTCGGAAACATCATAGAATCCATCAGAAAACATATTGCAAGAATGGCTGACAACCAATAGACATCATGACTCACAATATGGATCCCTAGAATTCACATGTGTAACCAAAGCTGACAGATTACGAGATGGAGAGATGAACTAGACAAGTTCAGAGAGTATTGGCTCTGCAATGCCCATGATAGAGAGATCTGGCAAATCCTGGGGAAGATCAATGTCCAACGACAGATGATGATGATGATGATGATGATGATGATGATGAGAGACAGAGAAGAAATTTGTATGTATGCTCATTAAATGTATATTCCTGTAGTACACTATTTCAAAGGGTGAATTTATTCAAGCAAATGTTTTCTTCTCACTATTGGTTCTACAAATGCATAGCCCAACATTGATTTAAAAAATGTTAAAAGCCTTGAAGATGTAGACGTCCATCTGGGATTGACAACATCCAATCGAGAGCCATTACTGAGGGGGACTCATGCAAAACAACTTGTGCAAAGGAACTAAACAATGAATATTCAACAGTTATTTGACATTTGCAACAAATTGGAAAAACAAAAAAGCTTGAGATGTCGTCTGAATGACTCTGGATGAGAGGCAAAAAGGCTTGTATGTTATATGAATGTCTCTGCAAGAATTGAACGAACTAGGCTACAAAACTCTTGCTCATCCTGGCTTACTCACCAGAACTCTCTCCAACTGACTACCACTTTTTCAAGCCTTCAGGTTTTCAACTAATTGTTCAAAACATCTCAAAGAATTCAGTGGTTGCAGGACCCCAGAATTCTTTGCTTATGGAATAAATGGACTTGTTCCCTAGATGGCAAAAATGTATACATTCTAAAGGTTCTTATTTTGATTAATAACTTTTATTTTTAGCGCAGATATACTGCTGTAAGGTGAAAAAACTACTATTGTCTTTGCATCCACTGGATAATAAGCTACATGTCCATTTGAGGCAGAGGAGCGGCTCTGAAAATTGAATAACAATATAAAGAGGGCTGGAAGAGGGAGAGAAAAGCAGGGTAGGAGTACACAAAAGGGTAGTAGGTGAGAAATATTCGCTTAAAAAGAATGGCTGAACCTGGCTATCGATTAAAGAAGAAAAGCAAGAAAGTAAAATGGAGGTGAAATTCAACTTGCTTTCAAGTGTCTGTGAGTGGAAGATTTGGCCAAGTGCCAGGGATGGTCACTTCAGGCAGCTCCCATGAGATTTTTCAGGTACTACAGTACTTTATATTTAGATTTCCACCCTTAAGTATTCAATTAGCAAAACAACGGGTATTTTACTTATATCTTATGGAATTAATTGTGTTCAGTCTGTTTTTAACTATGGCTGGTGAAAAATTAAAAAATACCAGGGCAAAATATTATTTGGAAGATAGAAGAGAGAGAAAGGAGTTTGTGTGTCTGCTGTTAGTTCAAGAAACAGAGATCAATAAATGAGAAAGAGCAAAATAAATAACAGGTCTGTTTAGTCACTCAATAGAAACTGCTACATGACCAATCTCTTTTGGTAGCATGTTGTGTTGGGGATGATCAATTAGATTTGGGAATCGGAAAAAGTAGTGATCAATGAATAAGTTACTTCTCTCACCTTTTGTTGGGCAGTAGTCACAAAAAAAAGAGTGAATTTTCAAGAAACAAGTGAGAAAGCACAAACTAGGGGATCAATTTAGTATAAACTTACATTGAGAATTGAAAAAGAAAAACCCTATGTAGGGGTGCAATTAAAAAAAAAAACAAACATTTTTTTCCAAGAAATAATGAGGATCATGTGTTGAAATTCTCTGCTCCTAGCTCCATTGGTACTGCCTGTATGCATGGTACATCATAGAAAGCCAGAATCGCTAAAAACCTTAAGGAACCTGTGTTGACAGTTTTGGTTGACAGTTTCAAATGAATGAAACAAAGAAATGAGTAAAAAAAAAGGCATCATTTTTACCCTAGATTATATTCACTATGTCTTACACATACAACAACAGACCTAAGGAAAGGTTCAAGTACAAGGATAGACTTTTGAAGCTGCTGCTGCTGCTGCTGCTGCCGCTGCTGCAATGATGATGATGATGATGATGATGATGGTGGTGGTGGTGGTGGCGGCGGCGGCAGCGGTGATGGCGCCGGTCAGCAGACACTGTTTATTTTCTCATAAGAAACAAAATGTCTGCAAAAGAACTGTAGAAATCCAATATTATTTGTATTGGATGATAACAACTTTAGGAAAGAAGGGTAAAAACAAAAAAAACAAAAAAAAAAAAGGAAGAAAAGAGTGCAATTTCATTGAGTTCCCTTCTTCAATCTCGCACGAATAGTTCCAGCAGATACAGATAGAATTGAAGACATTTCATATTGCAGTCCGATCAATATCTTCCTTTCAATGCAATAGTTCTAAAAAGAGTCTCTCCTTTCACCCTTAGATGTCTTCTCAGTCACTCTGATCTAAATTCCAGCTGATCTGATCAGAAGAGACGGATTTATTTTCAGTTACTGATGAGTAGAGAGTTAAAAATCAAGCATAATAAACGTATTGAAGGAAAACATCTGCCTAACAAAAGTAGGTCTTTTATCATCAGTGCCAGCTGAATACACGTAAAATAATGATGGGATTATTCAAATATGGCTAGGATCAGAGTATCTTTGTGTTCTGGGATCAGAGTGCAGTATCTGTGAGCTCATTGAAAAGTGTTATATACAAAACTAGAAAGTACTCTGAGAGCACATACCTCTGTCAATGCTGTATACCAACAAAAGATGAATAAAAATAAAATATCAAAAAACTAGGTAGAGAATACGATTCTTGCAAATGTATAAATATTTAGTTACTCCCTCAAAATTCAAATCTAGCATTTTATTTACTGTACATTTTTAACCTCCTTTCATGCAAAATAATAAAAATGGCTCTCAATCAGAAACAAATAGACAGGTCCGAGATTCAATAACATCTTTTCCTGGCCACAGCCTACCCTTCTGCTGAATTTCATTCAAATTCATGGAGAACTTTTGGAGATATTGTATGGAGAGACATTAGTGAACACATAAATGTATGAAAAAAATAAAAAAATAGAGAAATATCTCTCAATCGATGAAACATTTCTGGATCTGCTCCCAAATTTAAGCAATACTTCTTAACCAATACGACCCCTATATTTTAGTTAAGAATTAAATATGAAACCCTTCTTTTACCTAGGTACCTAAAATGCCACTTCCTACGATGACCCCCCCATAAAAGCCCTGGACACAAACATGGTCAATTGTTTATCGACCCTGGCATTACTAGCCGGTTATGCCTTTGTTGCCCTTATCTTCCTTTCCCTCTCTCTCTAAACTTGTGGCCGGCATAGTTTCTATTCTTTGTCTATGACTGTACATATGTATTGTCTTGTCATTCATCTTCCTCAATGTGAGAATTCACAAGAACTTCATAGTTAATAAATGCACATAACCTGGACTAACCACCTTTTTATAATCTAGCTTGATCAACTATACCACTCATTATAACAGGCACGACTCATCAGGCTCCATTCGATAGATAGACGAAACAATATTAGACCCGTTATGCCATTTGTCTCACATAGGAATGACCAAAACCTGACAAGCCTGTACTCTTCTTTTCCCTTCTTTACATGATCAAATCTATTAATGTTTTTATTACATGTATTTCATTTACATTCTTTACTTGTGCATTAAATGTATCTCTCATTTTTCCATCTACATATTTGTGTCTTTTTTACTCCATTCAATATCTGCATCTACATTTGTACTTTGTGCACAAGTTCTCCATATCTCCCTTCCTCCTTCAACATTTCCAGTATTTTTGGAGCATGGTGCCAACCAGCACACTGTGTGGAGGCAAAATCCTTTGTCTTCACCTACATCTTCTCGCCACATCTAACCAACAGCTATTTTCTACTCTCTCCTACAAAATATAATTGATGATACCGATAAACATATAATAATCATACTTATCAAATTTTCTTATTCCATCAAACACCCTTCCACAAAATTTAATTGAAATTCATTGAGAACTTTTGTGTGAACAGACAGGCGGATGGACGGAAAGATGAACACAGAATATTACCTATATCCTTCCAATTTTATTGACAGGAGTTTAGTTCATATCTGTCATTATTTCAAGTTATTATTAGCATAATTTCATAATCATAATTACCATCATTATCATAATCACCCATTTGTATCAGTATTTTAAAATAATTTTAATTATAGTATTATTATAATTATCATTATTATATTATCATCATATTATCATCATTATCATAGTTTTCTTTTCTAGTTTCTTATGATGAATAATTATGATAATTATCAATATCTTAAGTAAGAAAATGCAGTGGTGATAAATGATATTGACATTGAAAGCTTTGATTTTGAATCAGCAAGTATTTTCGATGTTGTTGTTTTTTCCCCTGTTGGCATTAGACGAGGGGTAAGAGGCTCTCAGTCAGTGGTGAAATTCTGGATGAACAATAACCTGATTGCTCGTCTGAAATCTTTTTTGCTGGATTAAACCAATTTTCTATTGCTCCCATTTATAAGGAACACTTTCCCAACAAGACTTCAGGAAATTTTTTTTTTAAAGACAGAAAAAAAGATCTCTGGAAATATTCAACTGATTTATTCTTCTCTTTTTCTTCTGTATCCATTAAAAATGGTGGCCATTAAGAGAGAATGTCTTCTCTGATGGTCATGTGTGCTTCTTTCCTTGCCAATGATCTGACTAAAATCCTTCAATACAATGATTTCCAAACTGATAGTTGTAGATGTAGTCATAACTTGATCTGCTCTGATTATGAATTGCGTTATATTATATAGAAACTTATTTGAAATGATCTCCCATCATTACATGGTTAATGTATAACTCATCCTAGACAACATAAATAGAATGAAAAATTAAAGAAAATGGGTCTGCTACAGGAATTGAACCTGCCACTGATAGAGTAGCCGTTTCAACGTAGCAATGCTCTTACCATTGAGCTAAATGGCCACCGGTAATGCAAAGGCCAAAATAACTGCTTTCAACCCGAATTCTCATCTTGTTTATTCTCAGTCTATTCACTTCTTTGAACGTAACAGTTATGTATTGAGAAATAGATGTATATAATCTGACGGAATGATCATAAATTGCGTTATATTATATAGATACTTTTTTGAAATGATATCCCGTCATTACGAGGTTAATGAATCACTCACAGGTTCGATTCCTGCAGCAGCCCTATTTCCTTCATTTCATTTATGCTGTCTAGGGTGGATGATATATTAACCATGTAATAACAGGAGATCATTTCAAATGAGTTTCTATATGATAAAACGCAATTTATAATCATTCTGTTGGATCATATATATTCATTTCTTGAAGCATATTGATCTGCTCTGTAAACCAATCCCAGTACAGCATTCTCATCATGGAAGAAAAAAAGATGGGGCTCAGAATCAGGGCTTTTATGATTCAAATCTTTTGCAAAGTTTAACCTTATTGCCTCGTTGTGGCTCAGAAGTCAAGCATCAGTGATGCGTAACAGAGAATCCAAACTTTGAGAATCTCTGGCAGATCTAACCATTCTGCAAAAGCAATGCTCTGCTGACATAATATCAATATCTGTTACTGAGGTCAAGGCTAGCTAAGATGAGACATCAAACGAGCAACTGGCAGTCTAGCCAGCGAGTAGCCTAGACAAATGGCTAAAAAGAATAAAAGAAATAGGCCTGATGTTATTAGAGGCAACAGAAGGAACTTGTAATACGTAGCCAGAAACAGGAGCAAATGGCTCGGGATGATTTGCGTGCAAGCTGAGGTGCTGATCAGATGAAGGATGATCCAGATAGAACTGGAGTTACCTAAACAAAAAAATAGGTTCTCAAAATATGAAATTCTTTGGCAACTCTGTTTTGTGATTTTGTAGCAATATTCTGGCTGTGCTTATGGGTTTCAAATTCCTTTTCATTAAATCACTTACAGCTGCACATAGTTGCACAGAGAAAGAAAGTTTTGACTTTTATGACTCAACCCTTTTCATTCCTCTCTTCATTATTGACTTCCCTCACCTCTTATGCAGCGTAATGAAGTGTGGGAAATTTTCAAATTGTGTTTATTTTGATAGAATACAAATGAGGCTCTCCATTGACTGACTTCATTTTTAAAGACCCGACTGCACATGCATTACTCTACCCATACTTACAGAGTATTTGGGTTTTAAAAAAACGAAACTCTAGCAGTTATTTCTGTGGTTTAATTTATTAACTTGGACTTTGAACGTATCAATTCCAGAGTAGACAACATAGCAGCAGATACAGTCTACTCATTTCATAATCCAATAATTAATCGCTGCTACCCACGACAGACCAGTTGCTGGGTTTAGGTAATTCAAGTGTTCTGACAGTTATACCTACCTATCTATGTATCCGTTCAGGCTTCGTCCAGCCCTTCATAAAAGAAACTTGAAATTTCACACACACACACACACACACACACACACACACACACACACACACACACGCACACACATGCACGCATACTCCTCTCAATGAGCAAGGAAAATTCTTTTTGTTTTTTGAAAATTTCCCTCTAAAATGGGTTTTTCGTTCAATATGCAATGTAAGTTTATATCAAATTATATATATACTAAATTGGTCACTAGTTTGTGCTCACTTTTTTTTCCTTTAAATTCAGACCATTTTTAGGGATCACAGCACAACAAAGAGCAAGAGAAACAATTGTTATATTTTTTCCAGACTGTTGTTATTCTCAGTAGGGTTCAACTTTTTGTGCAGCAAATTTTGAGTAAAAGAATTTAGGCCAAGATGTTGGTGATGAATATCCTCTTCTCTCTTGGTAACTTGCAACTTTGCTGAACCTCTTGAAAATGGCTGACAAGATATCTGAAAAAAAATTTCTTTCTGTCTTGAAGTCAAGCCAAATTTTATCTGGAATTAGCTGACAAAAGATTTCACCATGTGGCTGTTTTGGGGATTTAAAAACAAAACAATTATATCAATATGGCTCCCCCGCAGTGTTGATCAAATACCACCTCCTCTTGAGCAATGATTCTAATATCTAGCTTTGTTTTATTTTTTTAGAGCTGTGTTATAATACATGTAGTTTGTTATTTTATATAGGGTATCATCAGAATGTATTGTATATAGATGTTATTTTATACTACACATCATCTAATTTTTTTAAACAAAGAACTCACGTAGGTTACCCCCAAAACTTATAACACTAAAAATGCTGAGAAATGGAAATTTTCCTAATGATGTTGAATTGAACAATATACTTCAAGTTTTTTTCATTGTATAAATTATAAATGGAAATTATTTGTGTTTGCTTGTGCTTTTCAATTGGTTGAATTGAAGATTCAGTAAAAACATTGATAAATACAAATCTAATTTTATACTAAAATGATCATTGAAAGTTGGTGAATTTAGAGTTCATTGATTTTGTTTCAAACTTCAGTTGGGTTTTAACACATTTTGTTTTACTGAATTGGTTTATAAACTGCTAAATTACAATTCAAACCAGATCCTAACTGAATCAAAAACCTTTAGTAGCAGATCCTCAAACTGATATTGGCAGACTCAAAACATGCTGGATCATGGGAGGTGATGGACTGCACAGTACCAGATCAGACAGGTACAACCTTTACAAACATAATGTATACTCATATCATCATTTGCTCACCATAAAGCACATATAGATTCTGTACCTTTAAGCCTTTCTCAATTTGTCTGGCCCATTCAGTAAGATCAAATAGAATCCTTTTATTTGATCCACAGAGCATACTGTATATCATTATACCTGTCGCATACATGGAAATTTCAGGACTTTCAATAGTCAAATCTTCCTTGAGACGCCAATCTGCCTCTCATCTGAACTGGCGTATATTTTTGTTTTATTTGATCCAAGGATTGAACTCATGACTTCCTGGGAGCCAGATAGGCTTTACCAGACATCAGGCCATACCCATGTTTTTGAACCTCAAACCAAATATCTGTTTTTTCTCAAGTATTCCCAGAAGATTACCAAAAACAATAGATACTTGAGGAAGAATGGAGGATTCAGTGGATGAAATGTAGTAATAAAGATGACAGATATGAGAAAACTAACTTGAAAGAATCAATGTATAATTATTAATAAATCCATCAGGATGAGGCCCCAAAAGGTCAAAAGAGATAAAAGAATAAAGATATAAACATTTTAAGTAAGAGTTTAGAGGAGTACTGATGCCAATTTTAAAAAGTTTGTAGACAAAACGGTACGGTCAAAAGCATCGGAACGCACAAACAAATTAGTAAACCCATCAGAATGAGGCCCCCCAAAAGTCAAAGGAGATTTTTTTCTAGAAAAATCATTTTTAGAAGGGGTTTAGTGGAGTATTGATGCCAATTTCCAAGTCTGTAGACAAAACAGTATGGCCAGGTGCCTTGGAACAAACAAACACACAAGTTTATAATAGGGTAGAGCCCTTTACCGTCTTTGATAGCTTCGGTTGTCCAACTTTGCCATCTTAGATGGTTACGTTTGTTCAATATTAGCAATACCTTGTCCAAGAAATTCAGAGTCATCATCATCATCATCATCATCATCGTCATCATCAGTCTTTTAATGTCTGTCGTTGGACATAGACCTTCCCCAGGATTCGCCACACTTCTCTATCATGGGCATTTCAGAGCCAGTACTTTCTGAATTTGTCTAGCTCGTCTCTCCATCTGATATTCTCCCCTTGGTTTGTGCACTAAATTCAAAGTACTCTTGATTAAAAAATAACTAAATTTTCCTCTGATTTTTATGCTTTTTTTATCATCTCTATACAGAATACATTCTGTTTTTTTTTTGTTACCATGTAGGAAAGGTTTCAAACTGTTGCATGTGAATATATTAAAAACTCCTGTCTTTCCCTACGTGTCACTCACAACAACTTGGACTTGACTCTCCAAATCAAGCTCTACTACTGATGTCACTCAACTGCTGACCATTTATACACTCAGAAATGGCAGGAGGTGACATCACAGTAGCAGTAAGAGTAGTCTTCATTCTGCTATCTTACAAAGTGAAAAATGCAGTTTGAACTATGATTCGCCAATAGATATATTGTAGTATTTTATTTAGAAAATTATCTACATACATTTAAGTGTGTCTGCCTAACACTTTTCACTGGGTGCATAGATCACTGTGATCTTAGGCAAATATGTTTTGGAATGACACTTTGATCCAAGGCTGAGCTCATAGATACTCTGATCTTAGTCAGTATTTTGACAGATACTATGCTAGTGCTTTCATATTTACTAAACTCAAGTCCCAAGGCCTGTCCATTGCTGAGGTGCAGTACTAAGTTATCAATTGCTGTCTCCAACTCCCCACAATACCCTGCAGTACGTGTGAAAGATCTGTCAATTTTGAAGCTGTATAAGGATGTTAAAATCAAAATTTTGAGATGTTTCAGATACTTTTGACACTCACTGTATATATGACATATTAATTGTCTATGGAAAGGTAGTTGTTTAGAGGTGATGGTCATGTGGTCAGCAACCTGGGAAATGGATAGGAATGTTTATTTATCGCAGGGTTTTTAGCTACTTAAATACCATTTTAAGAACTTAGGAAGAAAAAAACCTGCTGCATTTGTTTCTTCTCTAATCTATCATGGTTGGCTGAATCCATTTTAAGATTGAAGATAAAGTGGAAACATAAGTTTGAGCTAACATCTGTTACATTCCCAAGTCGATTTGTCCTTACCAGTAATCACCAAATCATTGGCTTAAATGGTAAACTTTTCATCTTTTTTCTTTCACACCTTTTCTAGCTTCTCTTATTCTTTCTTCCTTTTTCATCTTTTTTTTCTTCACCTCTTTTCTAGCCTTTTGCATTCTTTCTTTCCACCTTTTTTTCCCTTAACACTTTTTCTTGCTGTTCCTAATTTTCTTTACATCTTTTTTTCTCAACATCTTGTCTACTTTTTGTTATTCATTCTTTTTTTTCTTCACATCTTTTCTGGCCCTTTGTATGCTTTCTTCTCCATTTTTTTTCCTCTTACAGTTTTTCTTAGTCTTCCTTTTTCAGCTTTTTCCTACATACTTTGTTTTCAAAAATATAGAAGTATATGCGTTTATAAAATTGTAAATGTAAACAAATATTTTGAGTAATTGTCAATAAATTTGAATCACATGCTTGAATTATTTTGAAAGGTTTTGAGAAGCTGTCTTACAAAAAAAAAAAGCAATTTCTCAAAGAAAAACTTGACAAAATTGCAAGAAAAAAAAAAAGAAATGGGAAAAACTTATTGAGGCAGTGTTTGTGGGAGCAACACATTTGTCCTGAGAGAATTTAAGTTATCTTATCTACCATTTTATCAATAAATTTCTGGTAGCTTTTTTTTCCTTTCATTTATTTGTTTGAGATTTTCTATTGTTCTCCTCCCAACTCTTTCTCATTTTCACTCTTCCTCCCTGTCATTCCTACTTTTTCTCTTTCTCGTTCCTACTCTTACTTTTCCTCTTTCCAACTCTTCCTCTTCCTCTTTCCTCCTCTTCCTCTTTCTTGTTCCCACTCTTTCTCTTTTCGACTCTTTCTGTTTCCAATTATTCCTCTCACTCTTTCCTATCTTTTCTAATTTTTTCTATTTTTTTCTTTTTATAAAAATCTGTTTCGCCTCCTTCCTTCAAAAAAACAAAAAAAACAAACATAGATACATATGTCACGCACGTGCTGTGAGTAATTACTCGGGGTAGACAGTCGGTCAACCTTTAAATTGTCAACAAAAGACTTTACGCACTGAGGACAGACATAAGTGAATATATAAATGTATGGAAAAAATATCCTTTCAATCAAAAAAGAATTCCTGTTACTGCCACCAAATTTAATCACTTCCTCCCTAGCTTATGACTCACATTTGCATCTAAATTCACAAAGAACTTTCATGGTATAGTGTGAACAGACAAAAAAACAGAAAGATACAGGGTAATAATACATACATACAACTTCATTATGAAAAAAAAAATTGTTTTTTTGTATAAAATATTTCTGTTCAAAATTTTGAAATAGATTAACAAGTAGCTTACAGAAGCAGATGTTGAAATAAACGAACCCTTCAACTAGAGGAGATGGCAGGATCTTGGAATGATCTCTCCTTCTGTTGGCTATATATGAACGACAGACAGTTGTCTTCTCAACGCAGGCAGATTTTTCCCTGCCCTTTTCCTAAAAAACTGAAGGTGAGACCAGCTATTACGGCACATCTCCTTCGTGTAGTTACTCGCTTTGAATATATTGACTTTGAAAGGCACGGGAGAATTATGCCTTATGAAAGATGACAATATCAATTAACTGAATAATATGTTGAATTCAAGTCTATCATCAAATTTCTTATGAATCGGAAAGCTTTTATTTTCACTTTTAATAATTAACCTTTATGATTTTTTTCAGGGTAGGCAATGCTTACTTTGCCTACCTGAACAGCCCGTTCCTGACATATGTATATGTATAAATGTAGATCTAGTTAGAAATCTAAAAAAAAATAAGTTAGCTATATTGTGATTTTGTTTTGAAAGTTCTTGAGTTATTTTTTCACTCATAAATAACATAGATTTATAAAAAAAAATATCAATTTATAAAAATATGATTTTGGTCTGTAAAAATTGCAATATAAATTTTGAATAGTAAGTTATAAATTTAACTTTTAAGTGACTTTTTAAACATTTGTATGAACCCATAGACAAACGATCACTTCACCATGAAGCAATGATAAGAAAGCTAGTTTTACAGATCATCACAACTGTAGAGAGTTCATTCCTTACTGAGCTTTTGGCCTTGTGCCAGACTAAGCTGAGCTGAGCTGAGTTAATACCTATATATAGAGAGTCCTATCAGTGTCATACAGTGAATTTTCATGTTATCAATTATCAAAAAAAGTATTTTTCTCTCCATTCTTATCAGTCATTTCCTCAATTGTTGGACATAATGACAGAATGGTGATGATCAAACAATGAAGACTTCCTTATATTAGAAATTGTCAACCATCAACATAGGTTTCTTCAATTTTCAAGTTGTTCTGGCTGGCTATGTATGTATTGTGCATACAAGCCACACCAATGGAATTGGAAGACTGAAGATTACAAAATTTACTTTTTACTATGACTAAAAAATTAAAAAAAGCTATTCCTTTCCAAAATAGGTTTTGAGTGGGTGGTTTCAACTTACAGTATAATTTTTTGCTAAATTGGTCCCTAGTTTGTGTCTGGCTATGATTACACTTGTTTTTTCAAAATTCAGACTTTTTAGTATCTAACAAAAGACGAGGGATGTTACTTATTCGCCTTTTCTCAAATTTTAACTGATCACCCCCAACACAACATCTTGCCAGAAGATGTTGGTTACGTAACTAACCAGACCTGTTTGTTTGCATTTTGTTATAAAACAAATGAAGTGATCTTATCTACTATCATGTGAAGAAAAACGTATACAAGGAATGACTGCAGCATTAAAACTTCACATCCTCTTAATGAACATTTCTCCTTTAGTACGGTTGTCCCCCTTTAGTACGGTTGGTGTTGGGGTTCAAGAAAAAACAACGATGTTATAAATGAACCTCTGATAATCAAAACTTGATTATAAGTTATCTGGGGAATAAAGATGATGATTTCATCTCTAAATCAAAGAAAATATGCGTGAAACATCCTGTAATTACGAAAATTATAGAAATAAGTAGAGAAAATGTTAAGAGTCCACCAATCAGCTACCTTCTATCATGCCATATTATTTCAGGGGACCCCTGTATAATTGACACTGGGGATGCCAGCATTTTGTACCAGCAAGGTTCGCCCAGAAAACTATAGGCTAAGTTTTTATGTAAGTAATAATTATTCATAAATAATTCAATTTTACGAGTTAGGGCAGGTCTTGGGTAAGGATACTGGGAGCCCGGGCAATACCTTGGCTTACCCTGACCCGGTGCCACCAGTGATTATTGATCACTTGATATATTGAGAAGAATTAAAACAGAGGTAATGAATAAAATTTAGGAATGATTTCCTTGAATTGGGAGATGACAGTAATTTTATTGGCCGTCTGCACCTCAATATGGAATATTAAGAAACAAAAAATGTATTTCTCTCATCGCACAGTTTTTTAAAAATTCTTCCTCAAGTTCTGATCAATGTGGGGCTGGACAACAAAAGCTAGATTTACCTTTTGAGCCATTGAAAAAAAAGAGTGTGGGAGGGGTCTTATATGCTATCAAATATGGTATATAAAAATCATAATAATACATAAAAGTTGTTGGCTGCTGCTGCGTCTACTAAGTGAGTACATTTAACAGTATAGTTGAGCCATGTCCTTTTCAATTCATCTGTATTACATTTCTTAAGGCTCACATGCGGGTTTTGTTACTGCAAACCTCAGAAATAATTCAATAAAAAGAGAAAATGTTCTACTTAATTCAGTTCTTGATTGAATCAATGATATTTTTCAGCAAACTTTTTTTAGGGCATGTATATATATTCTGAGAAAAGACATTCAGTCAGCCATTACATTAGAGAAAGTATGCCATCCAATCTTCTTAACTGCCCATTTCTCTTTCATTAGCAACATCCAATGGAAGATACAAGAAATGTTATGGAAAAAGGAAACCAGCTTTCAATATTCTTTGAACATTTTCATAAAGGTATATTCTTCAGTAGTTATATAATATGAATGTCTATAACTGATATTTATTAAGCTTAGCACAAAACCACAACTGTGGGGTATCCAGTAAGAACTGAGTTCACTACTGTAGTAATGGTCTGCTAGGCTAGCTTGCTAACCTCTACTCTATGGTGAGGTACTTGAATAATTCCTTATTGTCATTTACTGATCCTAGCTTAGTCTAGCACAGGGTTACAAGTATGGGACACCCAATTGCAAAATTCTGCAAGACTAGCTTGCTAACCACTGCTCTATGGCAAGACACTATTGTCAAAATCCTACTCTGGAGTTGGCTTTAATCTCCCTGGGCAACAGCAATGATAATAACAATAACAACAACAATGACCCTCATCAAAATTTATATTTTGGCATGCAAACTTATTTCAACCCCACTAGAATATTTATCAAGAGAAATTCATTGAAAAAAGATAAGGTGGCCATCTTATTTTTTGGTTTACATCTAGAATTGCCTCAAATTATATCTAGGATTTTCTAGATTTCTATGCCATTTATCTAAAAAAATATTTAGATATTATTTTATTGAATCCCCTTCCATGGCCGAATTCAAAGAATTAAAACTGTTTTTCTTTTTTCATATTTTTGTTTTATGAAAATTCAACCAAGTGGCTCAAATCCATCTGTGACTTGTACAGCCCTCATTGTCTGTTGTAGAAACTCAAAATTTTGTGCACACACTCAATGAGTAGAGAAAATGTTTTTGTTTTAATTGAAAATTACCCCTAGTGGCTGACATACATATTGTGTTTTTCTGTGTCATGCGTCCAGCCCTAACCATTCATAGTATAAACTTAAAATCTCCCTCAATGGTTTTTGACTAGAATTGGAAGCCATTGAATTATAAAGCTCCTAATGTTTTCAGAAATTATTAGGTCTCTTTCCATGACAATATTCAAAGGTCTTTTTCAGTTGAAGGAAAACTGTTTTTACAAAAGTTAACATATTTTCAAAACTTATAAGCCAAGTCATTTAAGCTTCAGTCAGTGTGACCCCGAAGCAGCTAGTCTTGTTATAATTATGATTACTGAGCTAAGCTTAGTCTGAAAAAAGGCACTTATTGTCGGGTATCTAATGAGACAAATTCCCTACAGTGGTAAAGTTTTGCTTGGTTAGTTTGTTAACAACTGCTTTATGGCAAGACATCCGATTAAGTTATTATTGATAGTCTGGTACAATGCTAAATGTGGAGCACCCAGTGAGGATCAACCTCACTATAGCAGTGATAGTCTGCAGGACTGACTTGCTAACCATTGCTCTAGGGCAGGGGACCCTTATCATTATTATTAGAAACCGTCAACCAAATCTGTCATTATAGGTTTCCTTAATTGGTCTAGTGGGCTATGTATGTATCATATGCGCAGGCCACATTAATGGAGCTAAGGGTCTCAAAATTTCAACATTTATTACTTATATCTAGAAAAACGTTTTCCTTTTGTTTTGTTTTTAAATTACATAGGCTTTTAGTGGGTGGTTGGGGGTTCAATTTGCAATGTAAGTTTATGCTAAATTAGTCATCTAGTTTGTGTTTTTTTTTTTAAATTCAGACTTTTTTTAGTGACCACTCCTCAACAAAAGTTGAGAGAAGAAACTTATCCATTGCTCACCCATTTTTCCAATTTTTTTAATTGATCACCCCAAATATGGCATGATGTCAAAAGACTTTGGTCATGTAAAAGTTTCTATTGAATGACTAACTAGACCTTATTATATCTATTAATATTTACCAAGCTAAGCTCAGTCTATCACAAGACCATAAGAGTAGAACCCAGTGAGAATCAATCTCAAAACAGTAGTGATGGTCCGCTATAGTAGCTTGGTAAGTATTGCCCTATGGTGGGGCCTCTTGACTATCTGCAATTAACATTACTCTTAAATTGCTATTGTTCAAGTATTACTATTATTACTATTATTACTGTTATTACTTATGCCAAGAAAAATGCAGTAACCAAAAGCCACATAGCAATAGTACTATTATTGCCAATAATTACATGTTCAAGAATTTGTCTTTGTAAGTGGAGTGTAATTAATTCTAATAATTATGGGTACAATTATCTCTTTCATCAGGGTCAACCCTCCAATTAGCGCTAGATCAACAAGCCCAAGTACAAAAAGCCAGTTCGACAAAGCCACAGAATTTTTAACCAATCTTAAAAAAAGGTTAAAATTATATATGATTTTTTTCTTTGTACACTGAGTGCAATTGTCCAAAAAGCTCTTTGAATGTTAATGACCCTTCTTGAAGCCATACACAGTATCTTTTTGTCATTTTTTTTCTTTAGTTTAATCTTGCAGACTTCTTGTGGAGCATAGGACTGCAACCAATCTACTGCAGTCAACAAGTACTTTTTATATTGGGTGGAGTTGCTAGTCACATGCACGACACTACTCCTTTACCCAAGCTTGGGATCATCTATGGTGATTACCAAGCTGTAGGTTTTTTTATCTGTCAGAGTTATATTCTCTTAGATTACCTGCCTTACAGGGCTGAAGGGCTTCAGCTGCCCTGCTGATAACCCATAGCTGGAGGGAGAAGTGGATTCATGCCTTCTCTATGGGTATTGGTACAAACACAAGCAACCTCAGCCTAAACTTGAATTCAATCTGCTGATTCTGTTTTCCATGCTGATGACTGCTAAGCCACTCCACAGTTGATTCTTTTTCAGAGACTGATAATCTTTGAATAATGATATAAAAAAGAGCTACTTACTGGCTGAAATAGTTACATATCAGTCACTAGCATTAGTGGTTAGTATCCAAGATGAGGTAAAGCCAGGATTTTAAATGCTGATTTTTTAAGCAAGGCATGCCCTTCCCACTTGAAAGATTGGTACAATCTCCCTACCTTTTTTTCCGACCATCTGGCACATACATATGGACAGATAGATACATAGATAAATATGAGCATATTGCGATAGATAAATAGGTATGAGCAAATAGACAGATATATTGATATGATTACATTGAGATAGATGGATAGGTATGAACAGAGATAGATATGAATGCATACACACACACACACACATATATATATATATATACATGAACAAATCTAAATAGATACATAGATAGACAGATAGATAGATATGAAGAAAAAGATATACTGATATGATTACATTGAGATGGATATAAAGATATGAACATATTGAGATAGACAGACAGATAGGTAGATAGATAGATAGATATGAACACATTGAGATGGATATGAATGGCTTGAGACAGAGAGAGAAAGAGAGAGATAGAGAGAGATAGAGAGAGAAAGAGAGACAGAGAGAGAAAGAGAGAGATAGAGAGAGATAGAGAGAGAAAGAGAGACAGAGAGAGAGATGGCGACTGTAACAGCCTGTGGGGTGGCTAAAGAATGCTGTAAATTGTCTAAGACCCAAAAAAAAACCAAAGCAATATTCAAGAGAGATATGATTCAGTGTTAAATAACACATCCTCACTGGGTGTACTCTATAATTGTTGCCTTCTTTCGTGGTGACGTACAGATAGTTAAACTAAGCTTAGATTTAAAAACAAGAAACTGTATCCGAAATCATTTATGAAAGTGTACAGAATTTTTTAATTTTTTTTGACAGTCTTATTGTTTTCCTGTAAGTTCGTAACAACTGTTAATGCAAAGAAAAAAAAAGAAAAAAAAAGAAAAAGAAAGGCTTATGAGGAGGGGGTGTCGCTCTATAACAGAGTGTAAGTATGTATATTACTGATCACCACCACGACGACTACTACTACAATTACAGCTGTTGTTGCTTCAGCTGACGTCATGACTGCTGCTGCAGGAATACCCGCAAGAATAAGTCCATTTCCAGACCATCGTTTGTAGTTTTATTAATAAGGCGGTGGAAGAAAGAGCGAAAAAACATTCAAAAAGCAGGGCGGAGGGATAGGAGGTGATTATTTGTGTTTGTTATTTGAGACGAAGGTTTTTTTTACGACACACCAAAGTCAGAAAAAACAAAAAAAAACAAACAAAAAATATATAACCACAAACAAATATCAACAACACCAGCAGCTGCCAGTAGTCGTTGTAGAGAACGAGAAGATTTGCACGTCGTAGGTATTATCTGAGTTCTTCTGCATTTCACTGTCTTGCCGATTCTCTCAAGCCATTCCATATTTCATTCATTCGGTTGGTATTTAAATCGCGGATTAACCAAACTCTCCGATTGAGACATTTTTCTAAAAGGGATCCTACGTCTCCTATCTTGACAACAACCTTGAAATAAGTTAACCAGCATCACCAACCAAGCTCTTGGAATAATGGTACCTTAAAAAAAAAAACACCAACTTATCAACCGCAAGTTTGCCGCTTTTTACGGAGTAAAAAAAAAATTCACCTCGGAGTTGGGTCATAATTATTTATAATTTTTATGCACAGCTATTTTGCTCTCTTATAAGTTCGTGCCCGAGTTATACTTACCTGTTCGTACCTGACCGATAGCTTATCAGCTTTAATACCTATTATTGATTATTTCAACTAGAAAACATAAACATTTCAACACCTGAGAACTGTTCACTCCGGCCGTGCCATGTTCGCTTCGTCGAGACGTGGTTTTTCTTGTAATCAATTCTTCTCCCCGTCTATTCCATCATTTGGATACCCACATCATGTCATACCCATTCTTTTGCTGTTAGGGACCACCCTGAACCTTTCTCTTTCAGCCTCTTCATCAGTAATCACCCCAGTCAATAAAACGCGTCCAGTACCACCGCCCACCCCAAATAGAGGTACGTATCCTTTTTTTTTTCTATATCTGAAAAGATTTTTCATTAGAACTCTGATGTCCTTTTTCGTTATTTCTTTTTAGGTCAAAGGTTATTTGTCCTTTGATTATCAGATGGATATTTTTGAGGAGACGAAACCTTTTTTTTCCCTTTTTTTCCCTTCTTGTTAATAATGTTAGTTCGAAGATGAAATTGCGCACATATTCATACTGATTTTTTTATGTTTTGTGTGACATTATTTTTGAAACGATCGATTAAAACTGAACAAGCATATACAATCTAAATACTATGTTACAAAGTACAAACACCTGTTTACTATAACACTTTGTTAGTTTATGTACTATTAATTAAAAGATCTTGATTGGATGATGAACACGTGAATGTAGCGTTAAATAATTACCTGGTTTCAAATTCTTTTCATCTAGAAAAGAAAAAAATGCCCTTTTCTTTATAAATCGTGGCAAGGATAGGGTATTATTGGGCACGGGGATCTAGTTCGATCTTCATTAGCATTGAAAAAAAAAAATCATACCCAACTATCAATAACCAGTACCACAGATCCGTGTGTTGCCTTTTCATTTTTTTCCCCTTTGGGTACCAGATGTGGGTTTCTCACAGAATATTTCACTGGAGATAGTTTTGGTTGTAGTTTGAAAAAAATGAGCCGAAAATCCGGTCATTTCGTAGTTTAGCGTCTCAAATTATAACGGTCGTTGTTGAGGGGACTCTCGTGATCAATGACAACAAAAAAACAGATACCAAATTTTATAAAAATCAAGCATAATAAAACAGAAATAAGAGTAAATACTCCATCGAGATATATATATATATATATATATATATATATATATATATATATATATATATATTTTTTTTTTTTTTTTTTTTCTTTAAGACTATAGATGTTATTTGCTCTACCATATAGTCAAGAAGTGCTCTCACAAAACCCTGATAATTTGGGACGCTAAACTACGACCTTGCCCGGAAACATATCCCCCTTTTTCTTTTCTATCACATGGAATGCGTGTTGTGGGAAAAACGTTTTTCCAGTTATAAGCAAGTCGAGTAATAAATAATCCTGCTTTTGAGCTTTCCCTAATCCTATTTGAATCTACTTCGTATAAAAAAAAAAGATCATTACTGACTCAGTTTTTCTACATATCTGCACATTGCACATTAATCCACGGCGACTGATAAAAACCCACTTATCGATTCCGTCTCATTCGTGTAAATTCCATATCGAAGTAATTTTTTCTGTGAGAATTAATTAATGCTTTTGAAATTTCAATTTCGTTTTATCTGTTAAGGTCACAGAAAAAAAAAGTTTTTCGTTACAGTAAAAGTCGGATCAATTTTTAAAATGTTTAATTCTGGCACTAACAGAGCTGTGTGGTCACGCTTGAAATGCGGCTTCTAAGCTTTTTTTTTTCTTTGTTTTTTTGCCAGGAGCCAAATGTAGTGAACTGTTCTTATCTGTTTAATATCTGAGACATTTTATTCGTGTTTGTTTTGAAGTTGATGCGTAAATATTGCGTATAATTGGAGATGTCTAAAGAGGCATGACTAAATAGTTGCCGTGTTCATCAATTAAAAAAAAAAATGGTTCATAGATTCACTTTTTGAACCAAGTGAAGTCGAGGAAAAGAACAGAAGAAAAAAAATTTCGGCACTTAATTTTTTGTGCCTTTTAATTGCCTTCACTCTATAATCCCCCGAAAATTTGTTTAATTTTCAGTTTTTTTTATTCAAGTTTTACGAAGAGGATTCTATTTACAATGTTACTGTAATGGTAAACCGAACCGTTACATTCAGTCCTTTGTACAGAAGTGCGGTTTAGAAGTATGTTGCTACTTTCCTTGTGAAGGTTGAGATCAAGGCTTTTTTTTTTTTTTTTTTTTTTTTTTTTTGTTGTTGAGATTTTAAAGATTTTTTTGTGTTTTCATTAAGGTTGGCGGTTGGGCACGTGGGGCTACCCAAGGGTGCGCGTGGTTCTGCCCGTAAGTGTGAGGGGGTGTTTCAGTTCATTGACATTGTTCTCGTTGAGAACAATATCAATTGTTACAATAAATGACATTTTAAAACTATCTTTCTAAACATAGGAAAAGATGTCATTAATTATACTCGCCTTAGGGCCACGTTTGCCGATCATTAAGCTCAATGTCAAGTCACTTCTTTTGAATCTAATATATTTGAAAATATATAAATTAGGGAAACTACTCTATAATTAACATTTTCCCCTCAAAGTGAAAAAAAAGTTTCCTCTCATTTTTAACCTCCAAAACTGGAAAAAAAAGTTTGCCACTTTTGATCCCCGAAAGGAAAAAAAAGTTCCCCTTCACTTTTGAACCAACTTTTTTCAAAAGTGTGATCTGAAAATGAGGCCAGATAAAAAGCGACTTGAAAAGGGTGATTAGAGTAAATGTTCTCTTATGAAGTCACAACATTCTTTTAGTAGATACAAAATAAAGGTCTAGTTCAGCATTATGATTACTTTGTAACTAAAATCTTGAAAGATTTGACCAGGTCTAGATTCCTGTTTGAGCAAATCAGCCATCATCACCTTCTCAGAAGGTTTTTACCTGCTTGGACAGTTCCATGGAGAAGAATTTTGTTGAAATGAATATCTCAAATTTTGATCACAAATCTATCATTCTCTTCATTCTGTGCGTTTTCTCAGTTTCTACAAATGATGTAAGTCTCCCATCGTGTAGATGAATTAAATTTCAGTGCCGTGTTCACAAACTTGGGATAAAACATTGAGTTCAAGTAAGCTCGTCAAAGTTTTGAATTATTTCTCCCCAGGGGGATTGAAAAAATAATTCCTATCTATAAAAAAAAATCAGCACATAGATCCATTTTTCATGTTACAAAAGTTCAGATTCATTACACTTAGTGAGATCCTTGTTTGAACCAAACAGTTTGATATCTACATGCTTCCCCGTATGGCACATTTCTTTTTTTTTCACTTTGACCTACTTCACCATTTGTTGATCCACTAGGATCACTGGATACTAAACAAACCGTTGGTATAAAAGAAATCTCTGTGATCCTACATGGAGATAGTAGTATAAATTGTTAGACTGGTATCAACACTCCAAAAGTGGGATAAGATTAAACCTTGAGTCAATGCAGGGCCCCATAGGCATACCTGTGTGTATAAAGATAAAAAATTTCTAGTTCCCTCCGCCTCCCTTTCTAACATGCCCCAGACATCAGGGAACGTCCTGACCCTAAGGTGCAGCCTTGGAGAAAATATCCCTTGCAACTAGACTTTTTTCTGGTTGGTGATGGGGAAAATCCTGTGCTGAAAAACCCATCGATAAACCAGTTCTAAACTGGCACAAGGCCATATGTGCAGTGTACCCAGTGAGGATCAGACTTGCTAGGCTGATTTGCTCTACAGTGAGTTGCCTACTTTTTATTACTGTAAACAAAAACTCGATAGCTGTCTTTTTTTTTTTTTTTTTTTTTTTTTTTTTTTGAATACAATCCAAATAATAGGAGATACATTAAAAATGCAAAATTACCCTTCTTACATTCCAGCTTCCCATCCCCAATATATCTCATTGTGCATATGCAAATATTACGAAATTTGAAAAATTCAAAAACCTTTCTGGTCCCAGGCATCTTTGATAAGGGGTGGTCAACTTGTAGTAAGTTTTTAAAACGGCCAGTCAAACTGAGACTGGCCTCAAAAGTGTGCGTCATTCAATAAAAAAACAATTTTTTTCTCCATTTTTCAATGACTGCTTTTTTTTTCATTTTTTCTTCATAACGTGTCATGCATTTTATCTTTCATTTCAAAGTTCTAAATGCATTCGTATCTTCATTTACTAGCATAGTGCCCATAAAAAATAATTGGATTATTTACGTACTGATCGGCCTTTTTGTCTAGGATCAGAGTATTGCTCTTGGGCTCTTCAGTCTGTGACCTATTTGAAAAGTGTTACATATGAAAATATATCTAATACTATGTTTCTTTGTTTGTTTCCAACTAACTTTGCTTTATAGACTCCTAAACAGCTGAAGCCTACAAGCAGAATATGTGTATAAGGATAACTTGATCCTAGGATTGATGGTGGCGATCTCTAATGGTTGATTTTTTTATTTTTTCAAATCTAATGGAGACAGCTGCAACTTCTAGGCTGCAAATTTGTGTACAAGTATAACATGTCCCTGGGATGAACATAGGATAGGTAGTGCTGATCTTTGAGAGTCAGGTCAATTTTGGCATTTTCAAATCTAATGAAGATGGCCGCACTAGTGTTGAGTGGTTTGAGAAAGCCTTCTTTCTGAAGTTATATTACTTAACTGTCAGAAATATATGGTGGTTTTTGATTTTCTACCAATACTTTCAATTGGAGACTTCAAGATAATCTCAAATAACACTTTATGTGGCTAGGTATGCGATTAATGTGTGCGTGTGTGTGTGGCTCTTATTACTTTGAATTCAACTTTTTATTTTTTTTTTTTTGCTGATCATTTCTTCGACCTGTTCAATTTGGAAAATTCAGTTGAGACTCAAACTCTCATCCCATACCTTAAGATCTTGTCTTTTTCCACTTAGGCAGCCCAAATTATTGTGATTAGGCAGGAGTCTCATCTGCTGTCCTCTGCTCCGATTCTCTCCTTCTTACTCTATTCTATGCTGTATTGTTGACTGCTTACTTTGAAGTTATCTTTCGAGATGAGGCATTTCACGATTACAAATATTTTGACTAGTTTTGCTTCATTTATTTTTGTTACGATTTGTCAGTTTCCTTTTTTTCTTTTTAATCAATTCTACAGACATAAACGTGTTGATATCCTTTGCTATCATAGACATCAATAATAATTACAATCTCTCATCTTGAGTATTTTTACAATACCGAATAAGTGCACAAGTTAAAATATGGTCTTAAATGCTGATTTTCAAGGCAGACATACCCTCTCCCGGTGGAAGAATAGTGGTTCAGTCTTTCTACCTACCCTCACATTTCTCCTTGTGTTGAATTGAATGAAGCTTATTGATATAATAATGGGCTATATATTTGTTCTCTCCATTTGACATTCAGGCTGTGAGGGTGTTTATTTTCTAACAGGGATGGGTGGAATCAAATTGTCAGTGTGGCTATCCCTCAAGGTTGAATATCGTGGTTTATGTTACATGGAAAGAAAATACCTAGGTGTGCGTATTTGTTTCACAAATACTAGTTGCTTTCCAAGAAACACGCAATCCTTGATAACCAACTGATTCCGATTGCAAAGAGACCGAGATGATTGGAGCTGATAGATCTTTTATACTGACTTTAGATATCTACTAGTCTTTTGTTTTTTCTGGTTTCAACTGTTAAGAAGGCAAAATCCCCAAAATCCTGTTTTCCCAGTGCTTAAAAAATGACGTCTGTTTTCTTTGATTGTCAGTATGCGTCTCAACCAGAGTAAGAGGCTTACATCAAACACTACAGCCAAACAACCTCCACTTTCTATTTTTTTTAAGTCGTTGTGTGTACCTGACGTACGTTGCTTCTTCTTTCTTTCATGATTATATACTGTAATGCAATCTCCACTGTTCGGTATGTATTGAAATGTGTGAAGTGATAAGTTTTCAGTTTGCACAACTCGTTGTCTGCTTGTTGAAGATGATTTTAGAAGCCAGTCTTAACCGTGGACGTGGAAATGTTAGGTCACTTAAGAGGTGGCAAAGATAAGCACTTGTGCTACAACAAAAGTCAACGTGTGGAAGCCATTCATTAGAAGTAAATTAATGGAACAAGTTGTTTAAGACAAGTTAAAGCAATTGAGTTGGTATGTTGACCATTCATGAAAGGAACAGTTTTAGAGTCAGACTATTATAGGTTGATACAAGTGATCATTGAAGAAAGTTGACAAAATATTAGTCACATAAAATTTTGATTTGTGATTCTGATTACAAAATTCTCTTCCATTGCAAACAAATAGATACAGTATCTAAATTTTATATTTCTATTTTTTGATAACGTAATAAGAATTTCCTTCTACTATTTTCATACTTGTATAGCATATGGATCAGCACTTTGACTAGGATCGGAGAATTGGTGTATCCCGTTTAGGATCAAAGTGTCACTCCCTGAACCTGTGCCTGGGATCAGTGTGAAGTATATGTGTACTCATTGAAAGTGTTACACACTTGTACACGCACAGGTACTTCAATACAAACAGAATTTACTTGATAGAGAGTAGAAAGCAATCAGAGAGCACATAATGCTCTTCTATAGGAATAGAGCACTCTGGTGGATGAGAAGTTTTTGAGTAAAAATGAATTTATGGCTTAAATTCAGCCTTACTGACCACCCAGTTCCGAAGTCCAGAGGTAGGATATTGACCTCCGGGTCCGATGTGAGGGTTTCAATTCTGCCTCGCGGTACTGGATGGGATAAAGTCTATAGCCACACTGAAGAGATGTAATACATTGAAACAGCTGTCTGTTGATGACACAATAATATATATATATATATTATGTGCTCGTTGATTGCTTTCTAGTTTCTAGCAAGTGAATACAATTTGGGAGATGAACTGTATTCAGTCATTTCTCTTTTATAGCTTTAGAAAAATAATTTTTTTCTTGAAGATCAATCAGATTTTCTAATGACAAATAATAAAAGGTATTCTGGGTAAATAGTTCCTGAAAATAATAAATAGAAATAGAATAAAAAGAAATTTTTTATTATCTTTCTACATTTTTACAGATTCAATCACTTCATCTGTTATACCTGAATTCTTTGAGAAATTTTGTGAAACTAATTTATGATATCAGACCACTCTTTAGAGTCAGTCATTAGTCTCTATTCAAACTCCTCACCCTGCTCCATAAGGGTCAGTTTATTTTGAGTGTCCTAAATTGGATTCAAGTTGAATTTTTTTTTTTTCTCTTGAGATAGTTATCTAAAAAGTCTTTGATAACAATTTTTTTCCTCCCAACGTATTACGCAGATATAGACTGAGACGTAGACTTTGTGAAAACCATACAAGGGTTAAAAAAAAAAAAAGAAAATGAAGTCAAAGTACTAAGAGGATAGACTTAGTGGGATCAGCTGAGTTAATCTTGATTAGAAACCCTAAATTGTGAGAAGGGATTAAAATGCTATTAGAGAGTTTATACAGGACTTAATTTTGTTACATGTTATAGAAATCAGCAACCTAAACTGTTGAAATCAACAGAAGTTTTTTCAGTTTTTAAATGGGTCTGTCTGCCTGGCTGGCTGGTTATGCATGTCTGTGTGGTGCATACAGGCCATACCAAGGAGCTTGACGGTTATAAAACTAAATAAGTACTCCTCATTAAGTCTAGAAAAAAAAAACGTTATTATGTTTTATGTTTTTAGTGGGAGGTTAAATTTACAATATAAGTTTATATTAAATTGACCCCTTAGTTTGTATCTAGCAGTATTCATGCTTAATTTAAAAAAAAAATTCAGACTCTTTCATTCATCACCACCCAACAACCGGCAAGAGAAGTCTTGTGTCAAACTAGGCTGAACTTAGTAAATATCAAGTATATTCTGCTTCTGTATCTTTAGTATGAATACAGATTTGTTTGACACAAGGTCACCGTAGTCTAGCACCAAGTGAGGACTGATCGCAGTACAGTAGTTCGGTCAGCATAAGTTTTTTTACTGAAATGTTCAGAAATTTCACTAAATCCCTAGGGATTTAATATAATCACTAGTTCCACAATCTTGATATAACATCTGGGTGACATGAGAGAAATAAAAAAATCAGCAACCCTTACCCCTGACAAACAAAAAAAAAAATTAGTTTAAGTCCCCTAACCTTGCCAGGGTATGACGATGCTTTTCAAAGGAAGGGATGAGCAAATTTTTGTTTCCCACTTTTATAATTCATCATATATTAAGTAGTGTGCCCACGTCATTAAGAATGATTATTTCCGAAATCTTATTTTCTTTGTTTTTATTTTTTGAATTTTGCCCGTCTGGGCCCATCTGGTGAAAAAAGAAAAACAAAATATCCAAACATGTTTACCTAATAAGGTAATGAGAGAATATATCTTAGCAGATGTGTGATTAAGTATAGTTATCATTATTATAATGTACATATATGATTATATATAAACTAGCATACTACAGATAGATTAATACTTCAGAATATTTCTATTTAATACTCAGTTTCAGGAATTTTGTTTTTTCAATTCTGCCCACATAGGATATTTAGCTGCATCATCTGCACATAAACAGTGTTATCATTCAGCTATATAAGTTTTACCCTCTTCCTCTCTTTAATCAGCTTTATCAGATTTAAAGAGAGGAAGAGTGTAGCACTTAGGTTTCTACAGTGACTCTTTGAACTGAACAGACTAATAAACCAATAAACTTGATGACACTGGTCTTATGTATTATATCATAATTGTAATTATAATTGAATTATATAATTATTATTTATATGTATATATTTTTGATTCCCATCACTGAAAACCTTCTTCTCAGTTCAGCTATCTCATGACTTTTCTTTCAAAACCCTGCAGATTATGAATTAGTCATTGTATCATGGTAGTTTTGGATCTGTCATAAATAATATACTTATGATTCACATAATACAAAGCTCTCGTGGAACTGATTGACAGGTAGAACCAAACTTCAGTTTTTGCTTTCTCTTGACTGCAGTTGATATAAATGAAGGCAGAGATGAACAGAACGAAAACAGGTTGATAAATCTCGGATTTGTTATTGGTTAGCCAACTGAAAAAAAAAAAAAAACGAATCCAAGTCATATATGTGGCATATTTGTGGACATAGCTCAGTGGTGGAGCATAGGACTACAGATCACTAAGTCCTTGTTTTGCACAGTTCTCCCCTGCTTTGTGAAAGTTCACTATACGTCACTTTGCTTTTATAAAAGACCTCAAGCTACCATAGCTTTGAACTGTGTCTGTGATCATCTGTGCTTTATCTTGACTCATTTTGTGCATACATTAGCCAGGTGTGTCCTAAGGTATCAGAGAAGCCTCAGAGAGCTTGTAAGGGTGGTATGCTTAGCATAAAACTAGCAGACAGAGAAGAAGGTTATTTTGGAGTGTGGGAATGCTCAAAAGTTTTTCCTATATAATGATATTTAATGATATTTGCATCTTCATTTTACAATATTTCTGCTTATATATGTCCCAGAGGAACTCTCCACTTCTGGATAATGGGGGAAAACCTGTCCTATCATTTTTGAAAACTGCTGGAAACAATATCATTTTTTTTTTTTTTTAATTAGAGATGGCAATGAGACTAGTTTTGGGTCTTATCCAGCCATAGGTTTCTATGGTCAGATCGTTTTTGGCTCCATCCATGGAAGATGAATCTTTTATGAAATCCAAATTCAAGTCTGATTGGAAACTGTTTCTTCTATTTAGACTTGAAGTTATTGAATTCTAGGATCAGAGGGCATTTGACCTGGAACTGTGTGTAAAAATCAACAATAAGATTAAGAAAACTAGTCAAAGATTATTGATTAAAATATTTCATTTTTAAAATTCAAATGACTGAAGACTACAGTATGGCCATCCATTACATCCTGGTTTATTTCCAGCTGTCTTGACTATGTCTTGGTGCCGGATCCAGGCAAACAAGGATGTGGGCAAGTCTCCCACATTATAATCCAAGTCTAGTGCAAGTTATGACTTCAGACTCTGCAGTGCAATGCATCTGCTGCACGGCTCTGAATTGAAGCCGTGTCATCTTCAACCTTGAAGGATGAACATAATGACGATAATGATAGTATGATTGCTTCTTCCTTTTCAGCATCAATCTATAAAACTATGCTTTGTCAGATTCACTCTTGTGTAGTTTTGTGCTGTGCAGATCTTCTTTGTGCATTACAATGAGGATTAGACCATCAGACAAAGTCTGAGACTGTCCTGATAAAAAGATAGAAATATTCTGCACAAACATGGTACAGCTGTTAACATTTCATCAATTTCTCAACTTGGATTTTGGCTTGCTGAAAATATGACACATACCGTACATGCCTGTGTATATGTCGACCATAAAACTAAGTTGTTAATTCAAGTTTAGTCCAATAATCACCAGGTAAGTTGACTCTTCAATATAAGGTAGCATTGTGTCCATCAGAGTGTCAAGTTCATAGGGTCTAAACAGACTATGATCCATTAAGGAAAATATGTGATGCTTAAAAAGTCAACTTATATGTTAGTATTGGTCTGTAGTTACTAAAACACTCGTCAAGGATTATTAGTTGTTACCAAAAGTCTTGAAATGGAACATTTCAGTTATTTCATAAACTATTCCAACTATTATCCTCATCTCTGTTGTTTCTATCACAATGAGTCAGCTGGTGTGTTCTTTGGCCTTCCTCAGATGTAACACCAGGAGAAAACCAAAGAGAATAGCCGAAATATTGTTACTGAAACAACAAAGATGATGATACCAGTCTGAATAGTTTGAGAAGCTCTGTAATAGTTGATCTAACATCTTAATGCATTTAAAGCTGGATCCAAGCCAGAATGAAAAACAATAGAACCTCTTTTCTGATATCGACCGAAATTTCTTTTCATTATTTTATGTGTCAACCCAGCGCTGAAGGGTACAGCTCAACAATCTAATATATTCAATCGTTATTAATTACTTGAATAGTCTTGACTCTAATTAGACAGTAAGTTTAACAGGTGGTACATTGCTAAGATTTAAAACTTATAAATATAGAAATTTATACTTCGTGGTTATTGGTAAATTTTTAATTAAGACGTTCTCCATAAAAGTCTTGGCACCAGCTGCCCGAGTATATTGATTTTTGCTTTTTTCCATTTGTTAAATCTTCTCTCTCTCACTCTCAGCTTGGAATATAAACAGGATGTTCCTCCAGCTTTTTGACTATCAGGATTAAAAATTTAAAAGAATCTCTTAAAGTTGAGGAGCTTATGCCACTTTCAACTGGTTTTGAAATGTGTGCATTTGTATATACACAAGGTGATAGCTTAAAGTTTGGGCAAAATTGTGCACTACATCTGGTTTGTATTTGATGTTCAGATTGCTTGAACTTTGCTCTACCAACTTGTGTGTGTGTAATTTTCAAAAAAAGATTTATTGTATATATCATACTATAAGATGGTTCACAAGGGTATTTGGAGGATTACCACTCACTTTTAAAAAAAACAAATGATTTTCTTACTTACTGGTGTATACAGTATTAATTTTTTCGTAAAATTGGTGTGTATGTATTTTTTTTCAAAAAACTACACGTAATGTTTAGGATGATTCTGAGTATAATGAAAGCTGGTTTATTATAGGGTCTGTAATATATATATATATATAGTGTATGTATATGTATATATAGTGTATGTGCATGTATATGTATATATATATATTTATATATATGTGTCTGGCCAGGTCCAGGACTTTATACCTACAATCTTTTATGATCACCCCTTTGGTAGGGTGCAAGTCCTCTGAAAGGATACCTTCATCCTTATCATGCAGCTCAGAGCGTACTCAATTAGCTGCCAAGTGTGCAGGGAAATTTGTCCAAATGGTAGGAATTGAACCTAGTACTCTCTGATCGTTAGGCCTACATGCTAACCATTACATTATCTGAGCGGACTTGTGGAGACTTAAAATCTTCAGCATTTCCATAATTGCAGCTCGGCTTTTAACAGATGGTGCACTTGACATTTTGGTGCACCCCTGTTGCTTTGATTATTCTTCAATATACGATGTTGTTTAATGTTGGAATATTTGCTTTTCTGCAAAGAGTAGCAGCTGTTGTAGAAACTATCAATACATGATCTACGTTGCATAATATTTGATTTCCAGGGCAAATAAATCCTAAATTTAGAAATAAAGTTCTTGATATGAACACAAGGAAAGCATTAGTTGAGAATTCTAAACTACATTTGTACCTAGGTGTATTAGTCTATTTTTCTCAACTGAAGTTGTTTGCAAGAACATTTTTATGAAGTGTATGGTGGAGAGAAAAACTTGTCACTGTTGACCAAAGTATTTTCTATTGCATTCCAAATGAGAGTATACCCATATAAAAGTGTACATCATAGAAAGTAAATCTTATATATATGTATATCTATATATATATTGCTGAAACAGGGCTATGGTGAACCAGCTGAGATGAAGAAAAAATAGATGAAAATAGAAATAAAACTACATGCATCAAGATCGTAAAATTAAGTTAAAAAACACATTGAATAAACAGCGATCAGATTAAGGTGACTTACATGGCGTGTGGTTGTAGATACTTTGGGACGATACAAATTTCATGAATTAAATCCCCTTTTCAGTGATTAAAAAGGGAAAAGTTTGCAACACACACACACACATACAAATATATATATATATATATATATATATACACACATACACGAGTAAAATAATTAACTTTTCAGCTGAGTAATGATTAGCTCAATTTTCAAGCCATCTATGAGCATGTGTATGAAGATTACCTAACCAAGATTTTGTTTAAACTGCCTACAGCCCACAATCAAACATGGTGGATTTTCAGTTATGAAATTAATTTGAAACGCTAGTTGTTCAAAGCCTCTGGGGTGCACAACAAATATCAGTTTAGAAAAATATGTGTCAATTTTACGGAAGGATTGGGAATTCCCTCTACATTGACTGATAGATATTTGAGTAAAAACTGAAAATGATCATCAAGGGTAAATCAGTCTTCTGACATGAATCTTATTGAACATGTTTTTGACATTTTGGGTCAGAGGAAAGGAAAATATCAATTAACTTCCATCAAAGAGGATATGCTTGATGTTTTCCGTATAGATTAGTTGGATATCCTATTAGAGAAGATTTCCAGTTTGATAAATTCAATGCTTGAAAGAGTGAAAACTTCCAAATTTGCTGATGACAACTGAATCAAATTTTATTTTGGATAATAAAATCTTAAATTATTTATGTTGTTGAATGAAATGGAGGTGCTGATGGCCATGGAGATACCAAGCAGTTAGCTGCATAGAAACTAATACCCTTAGGAAAGGCACGAATCCATCTCTCCCCCCCCCCAAGCTACCCCTAAGGTAAAATAGTAAAACCGGGAAAGTCTAACCCCTCAAACGGCATCATGTTAGGCTGGAAACTGTCAGAGTAGAGAATGTGTTCCCGAAAGGTATGGTTTACGAGTCCCTCGTAAAGCTTTGATGGGCTTAGTAAGTAAGGCTTAGTAAATGCTCAAATCAAATAACACCCTCAAGCTGTTAGTTGACTGACTGACTTTTCAAAAAAAACTCTTGTTTGAAAATAGAAATGTGTATTTACATTTGTAATGTCCCAAGTATTCTTCACTCTTCAATTATTTAAATGCTTATTATTAACCTGTACAGCTTATGGCGTCTCTTCCTGAAAACCTGTAGTATAAGCTTGATTAATAGTGTTGGAATCAGTCAATAGAAGAAAAAAAAAACAATATAAAATGAAACCTTTAGTATTTAGATATTTAGAGGTAACAGAAGGCTTTTGAATTTGATTGAATTCAAAGGCTAAATTTTTTCAGGTGCCAGATTTTGCAATACACTTATTTTAATAGGGCTCCATACAGCCTAAGCGTCAACTTGAAAAAAAAAACCCTAGATTTAGAAAGAAAACTTTTGATCTTGAGTCTCCAGATAATAAGGCTGCGAGCTAAATAATTTATCAGTTGGGAGGTGTGGAGTGGCCTAATGGTTACTGGTGCTGAAAACAGAATCGGCTGACTAAGTTCTAGTTTTTACTGAGGCTGTTTATGTTCACTTTGTACTAATGCTCTTGAGAAAGGTAAGGATCCACTTAACCTGCCAGCTATGGGTGGAATAGCTGGGTAGTTTGAGTCTTTAGCCCTATAAGACTGTCCATCTAAGAGGAGGTTACTCTGGCAGAAAAAAAACTTGCTGTGCGGTAGTTTGCATAACTTGTCCCAAGGAAGGTTGGGCATGGGTCTAGCAATTCTATCCCATAAAACCTACTTGCGACTGAAACTGCAGTTGAAGGGTCGCAGCCCTGTGCTCCACAAAAAGCCTACCACAAGGGTCCCCAACGTTTTCTTCACTGCAGACCAGTTTGATATTGACAGTGGATCGGCCTACAGGGAGGGGAATGTTAGTCATTACCAGAACGTGGTCAATAAGTCAACTATAAATCACTTATAAATAGCTAATATACTTGATTTATTATCCAAATGGGTTATTGTAACAAATTTGATGTTAAGATCCGAGGAAATGACTTGTATCATTCTATATCACCAAATCATACCATTTTCTTACAGCCTGGTAGCCAGGTCCGGATTTGTAAGGGAGCAAAAGGGGTGATTGCCCCGGGATTCTCTATTCAAAAATATTATTAAAAAAATTAGTTTCTTGAGAAAATAAATATTTACTGCTTGGGATTCATTTTTTCAATTCATTTCATTATAACGACTTCAATTGTTTTGAATAGATTGATAAAATTACTGCTTGTAATTCAGGTCTACAGTAATTGTAGTATGAATTACAGAAAAAAAAAATACTTGTAGTTTTGGTGGCATGTATTTTCATGATGTATAACTCATTAAACCTTTCTATGTAAGTATAACATGTTAGTTCCGATTACATGCAATAAACAGACTTTGATGTGAAAATCTCGTGATTTGCTGTGTATTTCAATTTCTCTATACAAGGAGCTCACCAAACCTGAAGTGCCCTGGGCCCCCAGGGTCTATATTCAGCCCTGCCAATAGCCAATGCTTTGCATCCCTATACCAGTGGTTGGGGACCACTGGTCTTCAGGGATAAATAATCGTAGTCGAACCTGTCTTTGTAAAGGAAACCAGCTGAACTAATGCACTGTATTCCAGCATTCTTATTGTATTGTTTGTCTACTTGAGGTCAATAATATGCAAGGAATGTTATCTAAAGATATTTGCTATTGACGTTTTAACAAAAATCTATACAGTGACTTCAGTTATTCAGTCATGAATATACACTTAGAGAATATAAGCAGCTCTCAAAAAAAAGCTTCATGTGGCTGTCAGAGCTGGTCCATTTTTCCTTGGTACATGTTTGCGTGTTAATGTTATGAAGAAAATCACGCTAAAAATATCTGTTGGTTATCCTGTCAAAAGCTTGTATTCATTATTTTAAAAAAATTTTTTTGATGAAAACAAAAACCTGTATAATAAGAATTTTTCAATGGAAATTGATATCAAACTGCTGAATTGTAGGAGCTAGTAAGTAGTTATGGCTCTATTTATGGCAAATAGGAAACTCATTTTTTTTATTCATTGAGTCCTTTTGGGAAGAGTCATTATCATTCCAGGAACTATTCTGACTCTTGGACTCATTTATTAAATACAGGTGAAGCTCATATTTTGCACAGATGTGTTCTGAGAAAATGGACAATCTAGGAGCTTCTGTCCAATCTGGGAACAATAACAGGTGAAGCTCCTACTTTGTTCTCTACTACTTTGGAATATAATTGTCTGAAGTTGGAGCTTCACCTGTTTAAAATAGTTTTGACAGAACGTGATTACATTGTCACACAATTAACGTATGATTTGAATTCCTTTCTTGATCCTAAATTAGTAACCTTGATTTTTCAATGGTGGTTGGAGTGGCGTTATGATTACTTACACGGAAAAAAGAATTGGCAGAGTTCAAATTCTGTCTTGGGAAGGCATGAATCCATCTTTCCTACCCCTAACTATGGATAAAATAAGAAACTGTGCTCTTTACCCTTTGCAGCATTTGAACTTGATTTGCTAATTTCGTTCTTCATGATGGTAACCTTATGCTACCTCGCCTCTCAAATATTGCATTATACCAAGGTCACATCTATGGGTGTCTAAGGAGTTATTTGAAAGTTTAGATTTGTAGTTTCTTCTTTTATACCAATATCTATCATTAGATTTTTTTTCTTTTGGGATTTTATTAAAACATCAGTTTAGTCAACAATATCTTGCAGTCTGAAACTTCTTCCTGCTCAGATAACGAACACTACCAGTCTTGGAACTAAAGAACATCTTTAGAATATGTTCAATGGACTACAAAGACATATGAATCTTTATATTCAAAAAGTTGGTATATATCTATTTGTTCACATTCCTACTAATAAATATTCTATATTTCAAAATGTAAATGGAAGCAAATTAATTTATCTCATATAGCTGGGTAACATTGTATGAGTGTTGTCTGGAAAGCCATTTTGATTATCTTGAGAACTAGTTGTTTGGCTTGGATATACCCTTGAAACCAATCAGGAGGGACCTCACTGGGTAAATATTTGCAATCAGTCTGTAATTTCAATATCAAAGGGAGTAGCAGTAGTAGTATCAGACACATCAGCCAACTTAATCAGTCTCTCCCTTTGATATTGAATTTATGAACCAATAGCGAACCTTTACCTCTTAATGCATGTGCATTAACTGGCACTCTCCCTTGGGATTAGTAAGTCAGTAGTAAGATGCTATTGAGTGATTTTCATGTATAGTGTGACTGTTACATTCAAAATGACTTTTGGAAGATTTCAGACTGTGGATAAGATTAAGGGGAATGTGATGAGGAAACTGATAACCATCCCAAAAGAGGACATTGTGAACTATTTTGAAAAGTGGAACAGATGCTGGGATAAGTGTTAAGTACCAAGGTGCTAAGGAGCCTTTGTCCTGGGTAGGCTATTACAATAGTAAGTTCATGAATAATGATATTTACTAATCCTATCTTCAGTACAGGGCCATATGAATGAAAGATTGTGATGTGCTAATTTTCCCAACCTGCCTGAGTAGAAAATCAGCGTTTGAAATCCTTGGCTTTTTAACAGGGCTTAGACACTGACCTCTTTCACCAAAAGAGAAATATGTAACTATTTTGGTAATGAGGCAGGCCAAGGTGTTGTCTCTCTTTCAAAAGATTGATTATTTTACCTTTGAAAGAATTAAGGTTAGGAAAAAAATCATAATGGGAAACAATTCAAAATCAATATAAATTCAAATTGATTTGCTCTTTGGAATCGATGTGATTTATTATAATACAAAATGGTTGAAGTTATTTTTTACCAGTTTTTTACCAGTAGCTTGTGGTAACTGTGATATTTTCTTAGAACTAAGAAAATATATCCCAAAAGTTGTGCCATGTCATATCAAAGAAATAAGGTACAGTTAAATCGGGCTTAAATTCTTTAAATAGGTTTCAGGTGATTTCGCAACCATTGAACATTCAAATTCTTTTTGCTTACTTTAATCAGACTGATTAAAAAGAAACTCTCCTTTTAAAGTATGTCCAGAAGTTTAAATATCTAGGGAATATGATCATAGATTATAAAAATGTAAAATCTGTGAATAAGAAAGAATCAGATGATAAAGATACTGCAAATGATATGAAAACAGAAAGTAAAAAATAATCAAGTAATCGTGAAAATTATCTGACATTTAGAATATTGTCTTTCCATAAATGGAATGAAGTAAAACAGATCCTAACTGATCAGAGAATACAGATGTCAGCAAGAATAAAATTTTTAGAGGCATGTGTTCAATATCGACTACTAGGTAGTGTACAACTTATTGGATATGGGAGAACATGAAAACGAGAGATTGTGTGGCTTAGATTCTTTCAAAAGATGGTTACAGTTACCAAAGAAAAAAGCTCCTAGGCGTAATAAGAAAGGATTTGAAGCTACTGCGAATGTAATTGGTGAATTAGATTAGTTTTCTAAATATTCAAATAAAGACCTACAAGCCATAATGAAAACAATGCCAATATCTGATTTTTGCAAAGTACAACATTTAAAATATATAGCCATAATAAGACTAACTAATTTTTCCATTCAGAAACAATTGCTATTTGCCAATGAAAGAAAAGAATTCTCTTGAAATTCATGGCTGAAGACTGAAACAATGTTAAGTTTATCTACTATGTAGATACAAGGGAAAATGAGAAATATAAGGGAGTTTGTTTTTGATATGCCAATGTTATTAGCATATGCAAAAATACTCTAAAGGCACTTTGTGCCTAAATGGTGAAATATGATGATGATGATGTCCCAAAGTGATCATTATAAGCGGCCTCCTCAGTATTGAAAATCTTATAATTCAAATAATTGATCATAATATCTCTTGCACTCTGAAACTGATCACCGGCCTTTCTCCAGTGTCTGAATTTGATAACCTTCAGAAAATGTCAAACACTTATCTGATTCACAGGGTTATGTTGTTCTCATTCTTTTACCTGTCACATCTGCTGTCCTTCATAGTGAATTTCAATAATGATTGATTCTTTTGTGGCGAGATAGAAAGCCCACCCTGGGTGGATTTTACAAGGTAGTGGTAGTAAACAATCATAGTCAAGCTAACTGGGTAGTCAAATTACAGGCTAGGAGGTGGCTTGTTTAAAACACTAGAGATTTTCTCCAATCAGGTTTTTAACCATGTGAAATTGAGCATCATATCAGATGGGATGTGAGTTGACGAAAATGATTGCGTGCCCAAGAGAAAATAGGTAAATTTAAAAACAATAAGGATTTTCTGGTCTGTTTTTTTTTACAATGTGAACTCAGATGTCACATCTGTAGAGTGGGAAGAAATAATAGAATGGTAAACAGGAAATAGGTAAATTTTAAACCTACATATGATGCTGTTCTATTTCTATGATGAGATAGACTATATTTCTGCTTTACCTGACACGGGGGTTGAACACTTAACTTCAAGGTCACCAGATGAGCTATTCTAGCTCTTCCATCCAGTCAGACATATACCCAGGCAATGGTGTTTTGGAGCCTGAAACCTCATGTCTGTACGCTTTTTGCTTGAAACTACCACATAGTGTTCATACCTATTCTATACCGACTGATTGGATTATTTGAACTTCCAATTTCTTCTCAGTTTATTCTTCAATGTTATTCTATACCTAGTATTTCAACTTTGTTCTATAGGATTCAGTTCGTCTTCTTTTTCCTATGCATGTAATCAGTCGTACCTGATTTCAGTCTCTCCACAGATTACAGCATAGTGATGCTTCCTATATATATATATATATATATATATATATATATATATATATGTATTCATTATTTCTAAATGGATATGTAATCTGACAGGAATAAATATAAATTGTGTTATATTATTTGAAATGATCTTCTGTTATTACATGGTGAATGTATCATTTGGTCTATATGTATGTATGTATGTATGTATGTATGTATATTCATTTTTAACACAATCTCCTTCCTTGTCAATGCACTAAATTCAGTTACAAATATCAATCACAGATATTAAACATTATACAGTGGAAATTTCAGATCACTACTTAACTAATAACTATGTGTCAGTCTACTAACCTATTGATCCACCCTTACGATTTGGCAGCATAATTTCTCTACTACATCATCATTATCAGTCTTTCAACGTCTGTCGTTGGACATAGATCTTCCCCAGGATTTGCCACACTTCTCTATCATGGGCGTCGTGGAGCCAGTACTTTCTGATTCTGTCTAGCTCGTCTCTCTATCTAATATTCTGCCGGCCTCGGTCCTTCGTGAGTCACGATGTCCATCGGTTGTCCGGCATTCGTGCAACATGGCTAGCCCTCTGCCATTTGAGATTTTTAATGGATTCTGTGATGTCCCTGACTCTTGTCTTTTCCCAGATGTACTGTGATCTCTCCATGTGAGGCCCAGCATAATTCTTTCATGTGCACGTTGCATAGTTCTCAATTTGTGGATCTGTCTCTTGGTTAAGTTCCATGTTTCAGCTCCATAAGTGACTATTGGGAGGATGCATTGGTTATACACCCTTCTTTTTACCTTTCATTAAAAATGACGGACAAGGGACATCTTTTTGATTTTTTACAAAAATGAAAAGTTGAAAAGATACTTCTTGTCGGTCATTTTTAACGATATATATATGTGTGTGTGTGTATGCGTGTTTCTTGACAAAATTTAATAATTATTTGAATTAGACGATCATATACATTAGCCATTCTCAGCCTTTTTGGTCCAAAGACCTCTTCTCAGGTTCCAAGGCCCCCTTGTCAAATAGTGATACCACTCAAATAGACTGAAATTCATTTATTATTTCAGTCCATGCCACTCTTCAAATGTGGAAGGACTCCCAAGGTGAACCTGTGCCTCCTGCCCCCATTGAGAATGGCTGATACATATAATGAAATATTGACAGTAGTATACTCATTTGACCAAATTAAACAATTATTGACAATATCTGCTGATGGTGCCCTATTGAATAGAACTGACCTAATTGTTTCATGGATTTTGATAAATGCTAATGCTCTTGTTATTTTCTAAAAGAGGATAAATGTGCTTATAATAAGCAGAGTGTACCCAATTTTTCACCTATTGGCGCTCAATCTGTCCTATTGATTATAACAATGATTGGACTCAAGATCCCATTTTTTTGACTGTCCTGAATATATGAACAGTAGGTTCTGTCTTTGCGAGGAAGATCCGTTCCACAAAACATCTCGTTTGATGAAAATAATGTAGATAATGTTATAAATGAATAAAATGTAATGTAGATGTAAAGTAATAAATAAATAAATAATCTCATTTTTATTCACCAAATGTACATCTGTTTGTCTCTGTGAGAATGAGTGTGTTGATACTAGGTATAAACCTATATCAGTATAAATGAAGTGAAGATGATTCTGGATAACTATGAAATTTTGTTCGTCTTTAGGTTTCGGAAACTGAGAATGTTTCACTAAAAGAATTCATTTTTGGCAATTAAGACCTTTTGCTAAGCGGAATCACGTTTGAAAAGTTTTTCACCATGAGGTGTACCACTGCATATTGTTCATCATTGTTATATTGATACAATCCTAGCAATAACCATGGAAATCCCATGGTTTAAAAACAATATTTAACTTGATAAAAAAGTTCCAATCATTTTGAATGTCACTCCATCTATGCCTTCTTATCTATCATTATTTTCTATCATAAAATTGTTTTATCTTTTCTTTTTTTTTTTCAATTTCTTTCATTTTTCCTCTACTTATATTCTTCTTTACTCTTCATTTTATTCCTCATCCATCTTTTATTCTGTTTTCACTCATTGCTTTCAGTATAAATTGTTTTCTCAACTTTCCCCCTCTTTCTCCACCCTCTCCTACATTCACCTCAATATTCAAATACTTTTAAATCCAGTGTTTTACTTTTCAACTAAATAATCTCCTGTCTCGCCCTTGACCATTTTTTTTTTCCACTATAGGTTGGGGGTTGCTGTGCTGGTTAGAGGGTGGCTATACAGCAGTAACTGCCTCCTTGTCTCCATCTCTCTCTTTCCACTTTCTTTACAGTGAGATTTCTCAGCTTGACATGAGAAATAGAGTTGGTAATGGTTACACATCTTAATATAGAGTATATGTCTCCATGTATACTTGTATCACTAATGAACTTCCATTGGTACTAATTATTCATCAAGATTCATTGCCAAAATTCTGCTATGTTATGAAATACGACTAGTCCAATGTCTGCTGCTTCAATGACAGTTATAAGTTTACACAGGGCTTGGCCGATGACTGCTACTGATACTAGAAGTGTGACAGACATGGCTCATTATATATATATATATGATTATTATTTTTGTTTTTTGTGTATATATTCAATCTTTTTTGAAAAGCTAAATGCAACAATAATGTAGCTTTGTAAACTTGATGTAAAGCAGTGATCCTAATAACTAATGTATGTGATAGTCCTATTGAAGAAATCATTAAGATTTGAGACACACACACATCATGTGTCCTTTGGGGGGTCAATGAAATCTTAAGGGACATCTATTTAATTTCCAGGGTTGAATTTCGGCAGCTTAAGGATCTAAAGTAACAAAATACTCCTAGCAATATGAATGCATTCTTGAATAAACAAAGAATAGACTTGATACCAAGGAAATATATTCATTCATTATTGAAACTCTAAAATAAATGGCTTAAAACTGTTCCATTCTAAGAGGTCTTATTTTTGCTGTGTAGATCTAATTTTAGTCCATCCAAAATAGAACTGAATTTATGTCTGTATTTTGTGCAGAAACAAGAAAAATTCAATTAAAAAGTTAGAAAAATGTTTCTTGTCCATAGTATTTAACCAGGTGTGTGTATGTAATATAAGTATAACAAGACAACAATCCTTCATTAAAAGATACATTGTTGAAAATAATAGACAAACTCTATTTTATTTTTTGGTTAATTTTTCTAGTTTACATACAAACCTTTTATGATGTCACCAAAGTTTTTGGAAAAACGTTCCATGGAATATACACACACACACATATATATATATATATATATATATATATATATATATATATATATATATATTACTCACTCACATACAGAATTATAGCATTTTTTTTTAAAAATGAGTTAAAAATGAATTTCATAATGATTTTCATAATAAAAAGTTGTTTAAAATTTTAGGTTTAAAACTGAAAAATCACACCATGTACGGGATATTGGTATAGTGGATATAAGCATCAAGTGGCTGTGAATTCAATCCCTGGATCTAGAAGGGAAATCCACTTACTCTAGTTCAGCAGAAAACAAGCCAAAAAAAAACAGCATCATCATGATGAAATAATGCACGAATTAACTCAACTAATACCAGATAATCTCTCGAACAATTGTCACATGAAGTAGGAAGAGAGGAGGGGCATCTGAAATGTTGTGACTAAAGCAACAACCAAGATAGAGACAACAGTTTGATTGAATCTGTGTGTAGTAATGATGATTCCTTATCAATGAAATTTAAACAAACCATTCTATAAATGCACAATCCATCTGGAAATAGGAAGAGGATTTCTCTTTCTACTTTGCCAGTGCAAAACTGGCAAAATGGTGGCCAATTTACAGGTTGGATCAACCCAATGTTGTGGTAACATAAAAAATAGCAAAAAAATGGGATCAGTACTAAATACGGTGTAATGACCAAGCATACTAAGTAACATCATCCAAACACCCAAATACAAAACAAAAAGAAAAAGAGGTTTAGTTACTCACTCAACATCTTTTGGCTGCATGCGGTGTTTAAGGTGATCAGTTAAAAAATTGGGAAAAGGGGTGATCGATGAATGAGTTACTTCTCTTGGATCACAGGAAATGTTGAATTTAACAAAAAAATAACATGAACACTGCTGGACACCAACTAACAGACCAATGTAGCATAAACTTACATTGTAAATTGAACCCTCATCCCTAAAAATGTATTATCATAAGAATGAGAATAAGAAATAAATGTCTAAATATTCAGCTTTCTAGCTCTATCAGAGTGACCTGTATGCAAACATATACATAGCCAGCCAGCTAGAATCACTTAAAAACTGTAGAAAGATAAGTTAACCTTTTTTGACAATTTTGGATGACAGATTTTCAAAAAAGATTCTTTTGGGCATACTTGTTAGAGCACTGGGAATTCTAAATTACTCGAGAAAGATCTTGACCATTTACTGTGCAAAACAATGGCTTTGAAGTTAGTTTACACATCAATGTTGGTGGAATGAGTTTGATCCACAGTAGGTGCTCCACTGTTGTGACCTTGTGCCAGGTTGTCAAGTTTAATGAATACCTATATGTGCCTACTATGGTATGATAGGAATTAATCTTATTGACTACTGATAGTGCGGTGAATCCAATCCTCTGTGAGTGCCTTGTTATTGTGACCTTGTGCCTGACTAAATTAAGCTTGGTAAAAATATACTGCACAACTAGAATTATGTATAATTTGGAGATTAATCATTAATTCAAATTTTAAAATGCAGTCTAGCTACGGATCCTGAATAATAGTTCAAGATGAATCGTTTGCAATAAGTGCTATGTCACTGTCAGTCAATTTTGATTCACTACTGCTTACTTGACAATAAAATGATATACGATAGATTATCTTTTTGAATATCTGTTCCAAATATTGGCAATATATTTTGACTTTAAGGTTTGACCAGGTTTATATAAATTTATTCAAAATATTGTACTCATTTTGGTTGTTTATATGATCCCACTGTTATACTATCTGGCTTTCTTAAGGTGTTCGGTGTACTCAGTGAGACTTTCGGAAACTCAACTTGAGCCTCTGATTCAATCCATTGTCCGTGCGGGGAGGGGGGTATTTTCTATTACACCATATTGATTCAGTGCCTCTCTCCCTCACATTAGTGTCCCTCTGGCATTCTTTGATTTGGTTTCAAAACACAATTTAAACCGTAATTTAACGGTTCACGAGCCCATTCTTTGAATAATCATTCCTGGCTTTCAAGTACTTCTAAAGTCTTTAAAGATTTATTGAAACAAGATGGTCTGATACAAGATACTTCCAGGCTCAGATGGTGTGGTGAGAACAGACTATACCTGTAGATTAAATAGGGGGGGGGATTGACTCAAGATTCTAAGACCATTACCAAATACGATTAATAACCAAGATGAGGACAATAGTCCAAATGAATCTACTTATAATTATAATTTTACCTCTCCAAAATGTGTTTTCCTCCAGGTAATTCATGCTTTGCTTGTTTTCCAAAATTGCACTTAGGCAAATGAAATAACCTGTCCATACACAATAAATCTCTTACAGACCAACACGACAAATAGACTGATAAAAAAGAAGGTTGAACTAAAAGCATACTTTGACATTAGATTCACATAACTGAAACAAACATCTGTTTTCTACTGTGTATTGTTATGATGCAGTCTTTCTCTTTGCCTCACTAGAAACTGCATGTGTTGAGGGGTTGGTTGACCAAGAATAAGCAATACCAGAATTAGAACAAGAAGAAAAAAAATGAGAATGCTAATAGTCGGTAGTGAGTAACATTCTAAAATAAGAAACCCCTTGAGAGCTTAAAAATATGGACATTAGAGGAAGATGACAGAGAAATATGTGATGGCTCCTTAATAGACACATCGAGAACTGCAATGACGTACATTGAGAGCTCACCAAGTGGAAAAATCAATAAATATTTATCAGCATTATCGTAATGTCAGTATGGAAGTTTGAGTTCAGGTTCAAATCTTGTGTATATCAATGGAGGTGACTGACATGGTTTCATTTTCTGTGCTAAGTTTTTAGACAAATAAAGAAACAATAAAAAGATAACAAAAAGAAGAAATATATGAAAACTATGTATAAGGAGAGTTTCTGTCCCCCCACTCTCTTTATTGCTTTTCTCTCCCTTCTTTCTATTGTCTCTCTCCCTCTGAGTCCTCGGTCTGCCTCTCTCTCTCTCTCCTCTCTCTGTCTCTCCCTTTTCTAACTCTCTTTCCTGGACTCACTTTTCATTTCATTCCTCTATTGAGTCTCTGTTTGGATCTCAGTCTTGCCCGTCTCCCTTTTGCCCCAGTCTCATCTTTTCTTTTTTACTTCCCTCTCAGCCTTACCCTCTCTATTTTTTTCCTCTTTCTCCTTTGACCTCTTTGTCTCTTTATGAAATATTAATTACCTTTAAGTATATTTGGAGGATTTACCTTTTTATTCTTCATGCCTTAACATTATTTGATAGACAAAAAGTTTTATAACTCCAGTATCTAGATTTTACAAGTAGAAAGGCTCATAGTGACTAATGAAGAGTTCCATCATCCTATGTTATTCGTTCATTTCTTTTCTTCTCATTGAAATATTTGCTATGATTTTTCTCCACAAATCTTCAAAAATCTTTTGCCTCCTGAATTTCTAAATATAAAATTTACATTTGATCAAACATTAGACGTTGCACTTGCAAAAAATCTATGCAAAATGAAAACGTTTTCATCTTTTTTCATATCATTCATGTATAGGTTGTACTCCTCTTATCAGGCATTTTACGGTCTGATAAATCCCATGGTTTGGCATGTTTAGAATCTGCCAATATTAGTTTGTGGATCATTCACTAGCGGTCTTCGAGTTGGTTTCAAATGGTAATTCAGCTGTTCATCAGCCCATTTTTTTAATGTAATGCATAAAACTCAAATTCAAGGACTCTAAATTCAACAAATTTTGATGTTTATTTTAGCAGAAGATTAGTTATGTTTCCATCAATTTTTTATGAACCTTATAAATTATATTTCATACAACCAATCAAGAAACATAAGCAATCAAATAATTTTGTTTTTTAATTCATATTATCAAAAGTATGATAAAAAATATATTGCTCTATTTTCAACAAGGAAATTGTTAAGAGTTCTGTATTAGACAAAGGTTTATCTATGCTACTCAAAGTTGGTGACCAAAACAACAGAAGTGGGAGAAACTTGAATTGTGTTGGTGCTTATTTCTGAGACAGCTGGTCAAGGGTTGTTATAAACATAAATCAGATGAGCCTGGAAAACCTGATAATTTTGCCTTTCTTATCTTTTTGTCATTCTTTATTTCTTAAAATGTCTGCTACTTTTAGAATTAATTAAAAACGAAAGCAGTTATGTTTGCTACATAATCTCCAAGTCTGCACTTACGAAAATAGCCACATTTTGAAAGTGAATTATTTTGTATTAGTATTCCTAAGGTTTTAAAATCACTCTGGCTATAATTGGTGTCTCATCTATAATATGATTGGTTTCTATCTATGGATGTACAATCTACTTAACCTGTTCACTAAAATCTACAAATTATGAGTTGAACTGTTTCCTTTGAGAATTTCTTCTCTGCGTTCATCTGCAGACATGTCTGTGTCTCTTTGTTTGTAAGGGTATGTATACATGTCTGTACATATAATATATAGTCTTTTAGAAACTCTTATTGAAAGTGTTCTTCTGTAGAATGCAACTGAATTGGCATAATTAGAAACTGTCAACAAAAACTGCCAAGATAGACTAATTTAAAAACTGAAGATAACATATCTGTCTAGCTATGTATGCTTGCATAACATAACAACAGAGGTAGATGGTTGAAAATTTAAACATGAAAGAATTATGCTGGGCCTCACATGGAGAGACCACAAGACAGCACAGTACATCCGGAAAAAGACAAGAGTCAGAGACATCATAGAATCCATTTGAAATCTCAATCGGCAGTGGGCTGGCCATGTTGCATGAATGGCAGACAACCGATGGACATCGCAACTCACAACACAAGTCCCCCAAGGTCACATGTGCAACCGAGGCTGGCAGGATATTAGATGGAGGGACAAGCTAGACAAATTCAGAAAGTACTGGTCCCGCGACGCCCATGATAGAGAAGTGTGGCGAATCCTGGGGAAGGTCTATGTCCAATGATGGATGTTGGAAGACTGATGATGATGATGTGTTGGAAAAATTTTTTTTTTGTTTTTTGAATCACCTCCCTCCCCCAATAGGATTTTAGTGGGGGTGGTAAAATTGCAATGTAAATTTATACCAAATTGATCCCTTGGATTTTGCATTCACGCTTGTTTTTTCTTTGTTTTTTTTTTTTACTTCAGATGTTTCTGGTGGTCACCACTTAACAAAATGTGAGAGAAGTAACTTATTCATTGATCACCCCCAACATGGCATATTGCCAGAAGACGTTGGTCACATGACAGTTTCTACTGAGTTAATAATCAGACCTATTTTGCTTTTTTTTACATACCACTTAATAATATCCAAGCCAGTTTCTCTTCCTCTTTCCTTTTTCTGGTCATAGTTCACTGGAAGAGTGATTCATTCTTTGGTCAATCTTGCTCCCTCACCCTCAATACCCACCCAATTAATCCAGTGCTTATCCCCTGCTACAAACAACCAAAGTGAATGGCTGACATTTCAATGAAGTAATCCAAGTGACCTTAACTTATCGCCCAAAGAATTTTGTTGCCTATTTATCTGCAAAAAATTGGTCTATTCTGAATATTTTATGGATTGTTGACTTGGAAACAAGATCAACCCAAAGCAACACATTTCACCCTGTAGCAATTTTTCACTTTCTGTTGGTAAATTTATTTAATAAAACTTCTTTTTGGTCATTCAGTTAATTTTTCAAACATCTGATAGGCTATTTATTTACTGAATTTTGCTTAAAATGGCCTCAGGCCATAAGTACCTGGTATTCTCAAGTTTTATTCAAGTATTGATCAAATTTAACTGCAGGGGTGGAAAAAATAGCATACCATGGCACCAATGGTCCTAGAAATTTTTTTCAGGTCTGCAGGAGTTTTTGTGTATTTTGCAAAGAAAAAAATTGTGAAGGACAAAGTGAAATCTGAGTTAAAACAATAGGAATAAAAAATACTAAAAAGAGTGAATAAATTTAGAATAGGAATCAATAATATCAACAGATGACCATCATTTCAATGGAATGAGTAGTCTGGAGAAAGACAATGTTAATAAAGAATTCTTTCATTGCTGTTTATGGGCTGAATCTCACTCACTATAAACGTGTTGTTGAAGAGGTAATGAAAAAGCACCGAAAACAATGTTATTGGCATTTTCACAGGATATCTCTATCTGAAAGACTAGAGACTCCAAGCACTGCGGGGACTCCTTAATACAAGTAGCAGATTGCCTTTCATGGAGTAATCATAATTTGAATACAACTTCTTTTGAATTCAAACCTAGCTTTTGTAGTAACAATAACAAAATCTTCAAATTGACTTCATCAAATGTTTATTTCCGGGTCATCTTGTGATGATCAGATAAACAACAAATTTAAAAAGAAATGTATGAAGATATCAGTTGCCATTTTGGAATCTGGGAATTGCTTTCTGAAAAATTTTAAAAAATATCACCTAATAGGCAACACTTTACTTTTAAATTCAAAATTTAAAACAAAAATATCGAAATTTGCGATACTAGACTCACAAAGTTGAGAAATAACAATAAAAAAAACCCATCTAAGTTGGCAATACTGACAAATACAATAGCTGTCATATCCCAGAGAAAAGCCATCTTTTTTTTTTAATTTATAAAAATTCTTGTATTTTTACTGATTGTGTTTCTGCTAATTCGAGACAGCGGACGTGTTATTTTACCTGTCTGTTCTTATTCTCTTTTATTTATTTGAGCAATTTGATATAATCCACTTCCAGCTTACTAGGCCTCTTGAAGCTACACTAGATCCTCATTAATCATACTTTTCAAGAACACGTTTCCTTCTCTGTCCTTTGCTAGCTTTTCATTGACACTAAATGAGGGGTTGTACTATTTCTGTTTGAATTCAGACTTGTCTGTCTCCTTTCACTTGGTTGTGAACCCAGGCTGCCTGGCTATTATAATTGGTGAGATGAGAGGTTGGAGAAAGTGGGTTCATGCATTTTCCTAGCATGTCATAACAAAGCAAACAAAAATTATCTCAGCCAGCGTTTGAACTCTGTTTGCCTATTCCATTTTCTGCATTGCCAACTGTTAGGCCACCTGCACCTTCTATCTGTTTGAATGAAGTTGGCTTAAACTAAATGCTCTTAATGCTATATAGTGACAAAAACAGAAAAAAGTTTTTGGTCAATCCAATATTTAGATACTTTTCCATTAAATACCTAATTCAATATTTTAATTTTCAGAATTCCAATTAGGAACCATATTTAACTATTTCAGTTGATGGACTTGCAATATCTCTGATTAGTCATTATTTTTTGTATACCAACGTTGTGGTTTACTATGCTATAGATATTTATCAAGTCAACCTTAGTGTGGCATGAAGTCAAATGTGGGGAATGAATTTAGGAAATAAGATTGTACTAATCTTACAACTATGTCACTCACAAAGCAGGCCTTCACACATGTGCATACACAAATTTCATACATGTATACCATTGAATTTTCATGAAGTCTGTTTGGAAAGTATTTAGCCATATTATATTAATGAAAAAAATAGCCTACCTAAGACAATGGAACTTTATTTTTCTTTAAAGTACTTCATTTAGGATCTCACACACTTATTCAAGCATCTCTCCATGAAAAAATTGCATTCTCGTTATTTTTTGTCCAATATCTGAGATTAGATTGAAATGATAGAGAGCCATACTAGTGTGAGAAAATCGGTCGGAGGTGTATATATAATCTTAGTGGACGATTGTATATCAGGTTAGTGTGGACTTAGCAAGGAAAAGGATTGCAGAGCAAAATTGCATTTAAAATCATCACCAGTGTCACATAAGATAATGTGAGGACTGACATTACTGATTGGTTTGATCAGTATACTTGTTACCTCTTCGCAAGAGGATTTAAATAGCGGATCTGTATTTGAGGAAGGGCTGAAGAATGGATTGACTGAAACATTGTGGTAATAGTAAAAGAATGAGATTAACAATCCATACAAATTTCAAAATTGTTTTGTCTATTACTTGGGGAAGAGACATTTACTTAATATCTTTAATCTCTTCACATTTTTAATGTTGATGTAACGTTTCGGACGATCCATTCTACTTTCTTACATTTGTTATGTTTTGCTCCACCAAAAGAGACCAATAAAAGAGACTTTCCTTATGGATATCATATATTATACCTGAGGGAAGATGTAGAATGAATTGGCTGAAACATTGTCAACATTGAAGAAGAGATTGAATGTCCGAGTCATTTGCCTTGTTTTCTCAATTGAATTCTCACTACTATCTAACATTGTTTTCTTTTTTTCCACATGGATCTTTGGGTTTAACCCTTACATTCATACAAAGAAAATAGAATATTGATTTCAAAGGAAATAACTCTTGATTGGAATTATCTCCTTTTGACCACTTGGTAGATTTTTTTTTTTTCATTCAATTCACTGAAGAGTTCCACTATATTTTATGTTATTCATTGAAGAGTTCCACTGTCAATTATAAGCAGTTTGATTTAAAGAGTTTATGATGTCCAGCGACGGACGTTAAAAGACTGATGATGATGATGATGATTTATGTTAGTCACGCTATTTAAATTCTTTTTTTTTTTCTTCCTAGGAAATTGCCAACCCCATGGAATCCACTTGGCCTATGGAAACACTGTCCAAGATATGGTGGTTGTATGGTCCACAGCGGCCAACTGTGCCAGCGAAGTAAAATTTGGGAAGCACCCAAAGATTTTAAACAACACAGCTCCAAGCATGGTGGTCCACTTCAATGAAAGTAATCCTCTTGGGAGGCAGTACTTGTACAGAGCTGAACTTTTTGTAAGTATTTTCGTTTCACTTATTAGAAACCATCAATCAATCTTTCAAACCTGATATAGATTTTTTTTTCAGTTTTCATGTTGGTTTGGCTGGCTATGTATCTATCATGTGTGGAGACCACATCACACTAATAAAGCTAGAGGGCTGAACAGTTAAACATTTGCTCCTTTTCAGAAAATTGTTTTTTCTGTTTTTTGAAAATTACCCCCCAAAATACGTTTTTCAGTGTGGGTGTTCAATTTTACAATATAAGTTTATGCTAATTTGGTTCCTTAGTTTGTGTCCAGCTGTGTTCATGCTTTTTAAAAAAAAATTCAGACTTTTTCAGTGATAAGCGAAAGTAAAAGTAATTTAGCATCTTTCATTCCTTTTTTCCAATTTTTTTAATTGATCACCCTCAACATAGCATGCTGCCAAAAGACATTGGTCATGTGACAGTTTCTATTGAGTGACTAACCAGACTTGTTGTCCTTCTTATCAATCACCTTCACTGGTTTTACTTCTAATAATCTCCTGTCCCTATTTCCTTTTAATTCTTTAGAGGCTTTTGGGGCATATATACTCCAACTCCTTTGACAGCTGGGATGGGCTGTAGATCTCCTAAAGAAGTCGTCATCATCATCATCATCATCAGTCTTTCAACGTCTGTCGTTGGACATAGACCTCCCCCAGGATTTGCCACACCTCTCTATTGTGGGTTTCGCGGAGACAGTACTTTACTAATTTAATACTCTGCCGGCCTTGGTTGCGCATGTGATCTGTGGGGATCCATGTCATGAGTCGCAAAGTCCATCGGTTGTCTGCCATTCTTGCAACATGGCCCACCCATTGCCATTTGGACTAGGACAAATGTTTCACTAAAAATAAAGTTATCTTGCCATCATAATCAACGATTGAACAACCCCAGCATCAAATTTGAATTCATGTAAAAAAGATTCCACTGGAGAATAGATATGGTCAGAATAAGTTCTATTTCTGACTTCGCTGATATTTTCTTCTGTAAAGCATTTGAAATAGAGTAAAAAAAACATCTAGATTCTGGAGAATCTAGATATTAATGATAAACTCATTGAATTAAGGCCTCTAAAAGATTCGAAAAGCTTTTTTCCAAAAGTAAAAAAAAGCAAAATCCTTTTTAGAAGGGGTCTAATGGAGTACTGATGCCAATTTCAAGTATGTGGACAAAACAGTATGGCCATGAGCTCTGGAACACACTAACACATACACACCTTTGGCTATGATTGTTAGATAAGCTTTAACCTGTTTTCACAATTGCAGACAGTGACATCATCATAGTATGAGACCATGCAGAAATTAGTTCACATTACATGACTAAGCTGGGAAGATACTACTAAATTATTATATATATTATAGATTCATGATTGATTGTTGTGTGAAAGTCTATAAAGGTAGAGGAACCCAACTTTTATTTTGTGTTTCATTTTAACATCTGGGACAGCTTTGTCATAAGAGACATTTTAAATGGGATCATATTGTACCAATGGACCTTTTTTGTTATGTGACCTAGGGGTCATAAATATATTTTACCTGAATTAGCCAATTTTGCAAACAAATTATTTATTATTTTGCTTATTTGAATCTGTTGCCGTCTACAATATGGTATTTGTTTCAATAACAATTTCTGGGTGTCCTACATGAAAATTCATATTATATTCATATCTGTTCAAAATGATGGTAATACCTAAACAATAATGAATGTCTAATGGGACAAATATGTCCCAGAATAAGTATCTTAGCCTTGAGTTTGTCCATTGAATTTATTGTATCATAGCTTTATAGCTATAAGTTTGATTCCTTTGGGAAAAGTGTTGTTGATTTTTGTTAGAATTCTTTCTGCCACTAGACAAGATAAAAACATTGATAAAGAATTATTTCATTTCAATCTCAGCATATTCATCATGGCTACCAATACTTCCATTGAATATAGATGAAAAACGCAGTGATAATAACTTTGCAGTGAAATTTATCTGTTCACCCAGATTACACTACTAGGTCTAATACATATACATAATGTGCTACCCTTTGTGAGACTGCTATATACTTGCCCAAGGGGATATTTTTTTTGAAATGAAGAAAATTTATTGAAATGAAAATATTTAATGATAATTTTGAGTGCCACAGCTCTGTAACCCCAAATACAAAACAAAGGTCAAATGATCCCAATATCCAAGGTGTGGCTATTTAATAATGATTGAGCCCAGGTCAGAGCCAGAATGTTAAATGCTGATTTTTCTCAGTAGGCAGCCCCCCCCCCTAAGTTGGAAGATCATTATCTCTCTCCCTCTCCCAGTTTCCCCTTATCTGACTTCAGGCTATACTAAGCTAAGCTTAGTAAATTGTTATCCTGGTAAGTCAAAATCTAATGGATGGAACTCTTTACATAAGGAGGGGAGAAAGGAAGAATCAGTCATAGGCTTTGGAAAACATATTTTTTTATGAATAAAGTCTTGTAGATTTAACAATTCTGATAGTTACCGGAAAAATTATTTTGTTCTTGTGTGATTTTTGTCTTTATTGTCTTGGAGTGGTGTAACGGTTACCGACACAAAAAATCGCATTGTTGGAAAATGGCATTATGGACGGAGTTTTGGCTGAGGCCGTTTATATTCACTTCACACAAATGCTCTTAGAAGAGGCATGAATTCATTCCTCTCCTCATTTTTAGCCCATTATGGCAGGTCATTCTAACTGAAAAAAAAAAAAACTCTACAGTCACCATAGCTGATCCCAAGCCCAGGTAAAGAAGGAGGATTGGGCATAGAGCTAGCATATCCAACTTGTAAAATCCACTTGCTACTAAATCCACAGCAGAGTGGTTGCACACCTATGCTTAGCAGGGAGTTTACTGGAATAAAAATTTGCTAAGCTCAGCCTTACAACAACTGAAATTCCCAAATGGTCACTCATTCGGTGCTGCTGATGGCAAGAAATTGAATATTGTTTAAATGCAATTCAACATTTTATCAAATGTGAGATTTGAAGAATTTCAATTGTGTAAAAATACAAAGAGAAGAACTATTAAAAAGTAGTAGAAATCTTCTTTACACACCTTGTAATGAACAGCAAATATCATTGGTGCATGATTTCGATCAATGGCCTCACCTGATATGATTTGCTCTAAATAATCATCTACTTTTCCCCTCAGAGACCTTTGTCACTTTCTAAGTGAGCTGCTATTCAACTACTTTCACCAATATGATTGTATATTTCAGAAGCTCTTAAAAAATCTAAAGATTGTATTGATACAGAAACAATTCATAATAAAAAAAATTAAGTGGTTTGCTCAATCAGTTGTTTGTTGAACTTTGTGACTGACATTGTTTATCTCTCATATCAAAGGTTTTTAATAGTGATATTAAGCTTAGCAAATTTTACTAAGCTTGGTAAATTTTCCAATTTTCTCTCTTTGGCCTTTTACCATACAAAAGTAAGTAAATATTTAGTACCATCTGTGACCTCTTTGGTAGGTTAGATCAGGGGTTGTCATACTTTTTTGGAGGCAGACCAGACTAAAGTATTTTTATATCTTGCAGGCCAAGGTGAATAAAAAAAATAATACGATGATCATATGAGGCTGTGGAAACAGCTTGTATTTTATTCATTACTTTAATGTTTTTCATTATAGGAGTATATACCTGCATGATATATCTACATAACCTTTCATGCACTATCAATCAATAAAAATTATGAATGGGGGGGGGATATCATCAAATTGTGGTTCAAATTTTGTGTATACTAAAATATTAAGTAAAATAGCAGGAATGTATTGTATTAAAACGTTTTTAGTTAGGAAACATTGATTTGTCTGAGATCTCTGTAAAAAGGAAACTTTTGCTCTATTTCTAGGTACTGAATTTGATTTTACAATAACCAAATATGAATAAGAAAAACAAAAAATTTAGGTATTCAACATCAGATATTCTATGAAGTTGTAGGGTCAGATGAAATGAGGCCTGGATTTGGCCCACAGGCTGACCCGTAGGTTAGTTATGTATTTGCTATTGGCAACCATGGTTGATGTTTAAGCCCAGGTAAAAGAATGATACAAATGCTGATATTTCAAGGAACTCGGTCCTCTCTATTTGGAAAGTTGGGGCAACACAATCTTCCTAGCCTCATTTTCCCATTATTTGGCCTTGTGCTATACTAAGATAAGCTTAGTAGATACCATAACACTTACAGAATTCACTTTGTTATAAAATGAGGGTGGGAAGATTTTTTTGGCTCCACTCTTCCAAGTTTGGAGAGCCTACCTACCTTTGAAAATCGGCATTTAAGATCCTGAGTTTCACCTGGAATTGAGCATCAACAACTGGTAGCATTTCCTTGTTATTAGATAGCTATAAAAAATGGCTTACAACATGGAATTCTCTATTTTGTTTTAGAGGAATGGAGAGATACAGTTATATACAAATGTATTTATAATGTTAAGTATGTATAGATCATTATAAGGGCCTGCTTTGTTGATGAGTTGCGTATTTCCCATAAGCATTTATGGTTGGTAATCAAGACCCGATAAAAGGCCAGCATTTCAAATGCTGATTCTCAAGATAGATAGGCCATTCTCACTTGGGAGGTTGGCAATACAATATTTCTAACCTCGCGTTACCTTCCTTTTGATCTTGTGTCAGACTAGGCTAAGTTTGGTAAATATAGATAAGATAATTTTAGAAATGAGTTATTAATGCATGACTTTTTAATCAAATTCGTAATCTAAAAATGTACCTGCATGTTATATGAAAAGGATAAATTTTTAGTGGCACTTGAAGCAAGCATGCATCGTGTGACCGTGAAAACAGAATTTTCTGAAAGTGAAGGTTATACTCAAGAATTTTCTGAATTTGAAGATTCCAATAATAGAAAATGAACTGTACTTGTGCAGCAGAATTTTCCTACTCAAGCCATTTTTTTCCTTCTTAATTTTGATTTTATATCTTTTTGTTTCTTCCATTAGAATGTTTGAAGTATTTTTTTTTTTTTTTCCCGTGAATTTTAGTTTAGAATTAAGGCGTGTTATACATTGGAGCAAATTATGCCACATGAAATATTAATGATCATGTAAAGTATCTTTAGAATATCCTCATTAAAAATAATCAGTTATCAGCAAGTTGTCTTGAGGTCCTAGAGAGGCCAACTGTGTTATAACAGATTAGCAATCAATTTGGCTATTTTGGAAATAGATTTAGCTGGGTTTTTTTCTCTTTTTTTTTTCCAGATTAATATTTTGAAGCTCACTATCCATTCACTTGCATTCTCAAACTATGTTATGACTAACTGCATTATAACAGGGAGGCCTGTATTATATTTAAGGAAGCATTTTATTGAAATAAAATTGATTCTTTAAATAATTTGCTTATTTTTCTTTCTTTTCCAGAACTTGGCACCTGACACCCTCTACTATTATTACATCATCAACAAATATCATGTTGGTATACTTCGGTACTTCAATGTACCACCAAATGGCACTGTAAGTTATTGATAAGATTTGTTATTTTGTTGTGTATTAGTCACAAATTACACTTTTGCATCTATGCACATACAGTGATACTTTGATCAGTGTGGTTAAGTTTCTGTGCTGTTCAAAATCTGATTTAATGTTTTTAGATGTGATGCAAGTCAACAGTTCTAAGAATGGGGAAAATTTCATGTTAAGACCAGATTTGAATTGGTTAATGGCGTCTGTGAGAAATTATATGAACCAAAGAAAGAGTGGTTGAAGAGAGGTAGACATCGTTTGTAATGAAGGAAGAAAGTTGTTATCTTAGTAAGAGGGGGGAAATAATAAGAGGGTGGAAGAGAGAGAAATTATTTCTTTGTTACATCAAACTAAATCATATTATCCTTTTTTTTTTTAAATCAATTCTTGAGATAAAAAATAAGAATGCGAGAAAGAATGTAGGGAAGGAAAAAAATTAAGCAGACTAAACAGTGTTTATAACTAATGCATGTACTTCATATATATATATATATATATATATATATATATGTTTATGAATTTTTCCTTCTATTTTTGGTGCAATGGTTATTTATTTTAAAAAGTTTTGGACATTTTGAAGGAGATTACCTTGAAAAATCATTTTTTCGGTAGAGCAAGCTTGACTTTCAAGAACAAGAAAATTCCATTGGTCCTAAAAAGAAGGGTATACAACCAATGCATCCTACCTATAGTTGCCTATGGAGCTGAAACAGGGAACCTAACCAAATAATTGACTGAGAAACCTGCAACATGCACATGAGAGAATCCTACTCAACCTCACATGGAGAGATCGCAAGACAGCTCAGTATATCAAAGAAGAGATAGGAGTCTGAGATATCATAGAAACTATTAGAAAACTCAAAATGGCAATTGGCTGCTCATGTTGCAAGAATGGCGGACAACTACTGAACATTATGACTCATAACATGAATCCCCAGAAATCATACGCAAAATTCGACAGAGAGTAAGATCGCATGATGAGCAAGATAAATTCAGAAAGTACTGGCTCCGTGATGTCCATGATAAAGAAGTCTTGTGAAGGTATATGTCCAGTGACAGACACTAAAAAGCTGTTGCTAATGATGATTATTGATATTTCTATTAGAGAAACAAATGGGAATAAATGTTGCCAAGTGCTGTCAAAAATTGTGTGTACAACATTGCAGGTTTTGAACTGTCCGTTCTGTTTTTGTTTTTTTTATTTATTTTGGGGGTGGTGGCTATATTTAGTTACATTAATTTGTACAGCAATACCTTAACCATACTACGTCAATAACAACACAAATCAATGTCGTACTTGCTAAAAGCTATCAACAACATAATCCAAAAGGACATGACTAACAATAAAAATTGCATCATTATTCAAGGTATTGGTGTATATATAACAGATGTTTCATGATAAAACCAACTTTTTTTGCAAGCAACATCAAATCAACAATCAGTATTTTTGAATTGATTTCCCACCAAAAGCCTCCACAAAGTCCAACCTAGTTTTAATTGAGTGGAGGAGGTTCCCAAACATTTGTTATTCTTCCCAAACATCACCAATTGAATCACCCACATCAAATGCTGTGGAGAATGATGCTATTCTTTAGAAAAGTTTGAGAGGATATTTTCACAATTCTCCTCCATAATAGCTCCAAGATTAAAAAGATTAAACTGGGAAAAAACTTAAACTAATACTTAACTTTATTGTCCTCAAAAATTGATAAAAACTACGAAAATTTCCATTCTATCCTAACCAATGTTGCTAAGAAAGTTTTTTTTTCTCTCTTATCAATAGCTGAAACTGAGACAGCATATATATATATATATATATATATATATATAGTTTGTGTTTGCATATTTGAAGGAAATACACAGTGCTTCATGTTTTAGGAAAGGATCCTAATAATTCAGTGTAAAAAAGAGCTTGTAAAATAATTGCTAATATACTACCAGCATCGAAACAACAGACCAATTGTAGTGTGATACACATATAAAATTATTAATTTCAAATATATATATAAATATATAGACGTATATGATCCAACAGAATGATTATATATCGTGTTATATCATGTAGAAACATTTATTCAAAATGATCTCCTGTCATAACACTTAGCTTAGACAAAGTAAATAGATTAAACAATTTGAAAAGAGGGGCTGCTGCAGTAATCTAACCTGCAACCAATCAGGTAGTTGCTTTAGCACAGCAAAGCTCTTACCATTGAGCTAAACAGCCGCTGGTAATGCAAAGGCCCAAATAACTGCTTTCACCTCAAATTCTCATCTTGTTTATTCTTGATCGCAGCTTTGATTAATATTAATCATACAATGACTGGAGATCATTTCAAATATGTTTCTATATAATTCAACGCAATTTATAATCATATTGTATATATGTGTGTGTGTGGGGGGGGGGTAATGTTCCTGTATCTTTCTGTATGTGTAAGCAGATATATAACTTGTGTTAAAGTTGATTCTCTTAATTTTTACAAAGAAGTTGCTTTTTTATTTTTTTTTTATAAAGCTTCCACTTGTACTCAAGGTGCTGGGGGGGGGGTTAAGACAAGGGTCACTTTATTTCATCCGTCCATTTTTTTTAATTCTTCATTTTGTGGAAGAGCCAATAGTTACAGGTAGAGAACCAAGAACGTCACACTGTTCATTAAATAAGTAGATTATACTTAAGTTAATAAGCTAAGGTCTCCTGATAAGAAAAAAAAATAACCATCAAGCCCAGATAAGAAGCTAGGATTTCAAATTCTGATGTTGAAGGCAAGCAGGCAGGCTGGTTAGCAGGGCCTCTACATCTAGAAGATAGGTTCAACACAATCTTCCTATCCCTATTTGACATAGTGCTGGATTAATCTAAGCTGGGTAAATATAGAAAAAGTGTTGGCTGTAAAATCAGTAGTGATAAGATTATCATGAGGCTTTGGTGGATTGCATTATGTACAATTCTTTTCTTGTATTCAATATTATGATAATCTGATTTCTGTATATTTGTTTGTGGGTTTGCAAAAATGGTGTATTGTAGTGCAGAACTGTTAAATTGCTCTAACTTGGAGAATAAAGCAATTTCCAGTCCAATCAAGCAACCTGATTTGATTAAATATAACTTGACAAGAAATGCTTGATAATTCCAAGTCCATTAACTGCTAATTACAGTTCTTGAAGAAGAACGGAAAGAGGAATTAGCAAATAATTATAATATTATCAAGTCTGGCTGCTCTAACTGTTCCGACTAAACATGATCACTGCAACTTTTGTATTGTATACATAATAAATGAAAAAATTATAAAAATATATATTTTTCAGTATAAATGTATTTATATATTAGAACGAAATAAGCCCTTACGTATCTGTACAATGATTTTTTTAAGACATGTAAGATTTGTCAGTTTGGTTCAGTCAGTAATAGAGCCTGCTACCAATCACTGGATTATGGTGAGGAAATGTCAATTCATAAAGGTATGACCTGTCAATCTAGTTCAGTTGGTAAGAGAGCTGCCTACCAATTGGTTGGCTGGTTATGACTTTAAATCACAGTAGGGTTATGTTGAATTTACATGTCTTTTTGGTTTAATGTGATGAGACAGACAAACAGTGGTGTCAACTGCAGACTTGGAAAATTAAGTGAGGATTGTTCTTGTTATGATAGAACAATAAAGTCAACTCCTGACTTGGACTGGATTTTGGCAATTCTGAAAATAGGAAATGACTTGTCATTGAGTTGAAAGGCCATTGAAGGTGGTTTTCAAGTGAGTTCTATTAAAGATTCAAGAGAACCCCTCTTTGTATTGAGTTTAATTATAAATTTTATTCTTGAGAGTTTTTCACCCCGGAGTTTTATTGTTTCAGAAATGGTCTCCATCATTCATCTTGTTTGGTGATTTAGGAATCCAATCCGATATTCACACGGTGCTCTCTAATGAGATCAGAAATGGAAAATATTCTGCCATCTTTCATATTGGAGACTTTGCCTATGATTTAGAGAGCTATGGGGGAAAGGTGAGTTTTTTTGCTGTTGTTTTTTTAATCGTCACTTTTGCACAATATCTACATTATGATTCCAACTACACACTCTCATTCCTTCCTTATGAGAAGTGCTTCATTTCAATTTTTGCTACCATGATTAATATCACCAGATATAAAGTTATAAAGACTTTACAATTAACCTTAAAAGGAAGTACTTTAAAGTACATCGTGAACAAAATACTTTATTAGTTCTCATTGTTATAATAATGTTATATTATCCTTGTTGATCTATCATTTTTCACACAATACCAAATTCATTTATAATTAAGTTGTAATGATTATAACTCGCTGTTTTCTGTACACATAAAATATTGGATATATTGGGTTGATGAAATCTGGCGAATATTAGAAACTATCAACCAAAACTATCATCATAGGTTTCTTCAGTTTTTAAGCGGGTCTGACTATGTATGTTTGAATGTATCGCAGTACAGGCCACACCAAGGGAACCAGAGGGCTGATGATTCAAACATATGCTCCTTATTATGTCTTATTTGTTTATAACTCCCATCCCCTATAGTTTTTAGAGGCGGGTCAAGTTTGCTGTGTGAGTATCAAATTGGTCCCTTAGTTTGTGTTCAGCAGGGTTCGCTCTTGTCATTCAGGCATTTTCAGTTATCACTGCCCAACAGAAGGTGAGAGAAGTAACTTATTCATTCATCACCCCATTTTCCAATTTTTTAATTGATTACCCCTAACACTGCATGCTGCCAAAAGACGTAGGTCATGTGATGGTCTCTGTTGAGTGACTAACAAGACTTGGTTAATTGGTTTTCAGTTTTTCAATTTCAGTTTCTCAATGGTTAACTTCATTGTTTTTTTTTTGTTGCTTTTTTTTTCTTGAATTGCAGGTTGGAGACGCTTTTATGGATATCATTGAAGACTATGCTGGTTACATTGCTTACATGACAGCCCCAGGCAATCATGGTAATGTCTCTTATCTTGCCCACTTATCTGTCTGTCTGTTGTGCTGGACATTCCCACATGACACCTGCTTTTCTCTCACACTCTTTATCTTTTACTTAAAGACACGCTTGTATACACATTGGTGCAAGTAGTTTTCTTATTAGTGTGTAGATATGCCGTGTGTGTGTGTGTGTGCATATATGAAGTGTGTTCATTCAGTGCTGAGTGGATTCACTACAGTCTTGACAGTCATCACCATCAGCCAGAAGCTGTAATTGCAATGTTTTCAGAAGTTATCTTTGGTATCACTCATATGCCTGGTATTTACCGAGAATGATATGACCTAGATATATTTGTTGAGTGTTTGTTGCAGTTGCATTCTATCGTAAAGAGGATTACAGTAATTATAAAAGTCTAGGACAACCTTTCTTAACCTTTTTAGACAGGAGAAACACTTGAAATGTGTTATATATTATGTATTTCATCTACCGATGATATAAATCAATAAAATCAATGAACGTTGAACCCTAATTATAAGTATTTTATCTTATCAGAGATTGGAGCTTTTCTTGTCCTTTAAAGAAAAACAACTCAAATTTATGACAACTGTGAAAAAATGATTGCCTCTGATCTTTTTTGATTGGTGAAAATTTTGGTGTTTTTAGAGTCAAATGTTATCAATACAGGGACCACAACTCGTTATATAAGAAAAAAACTGAATCAAGCAAAAGTCAGTTTTACGCATGTGTATTTTTACAAAACTTCTAACAACCTGCGGGTCCTGCAGACCCTTGATTGAGAAAGGCTGACCTAGAACAATATGAAGAAAATGAAAACTGAAAAACAATGTACGCATTCTGTAGGAAACAATTGATGTTCCATAGATAAAATGAGCCAAGGTGTGTGTGTGGGGGTGAGTGTAACACTTTTCAATGGGGGCACAGATGCTGCACTACGATCCTAGGCAGAGCCCACAGATACTCTGATCCCAGGCAGAAGTGGTGATCCATACGCGAATGATCCCATCATTTCTTTTTTTTTTTTCTCACAGGCAAAGGCTATATTTTCATAAGGGGGTGGATATATTTCCCATTGTGGGATGGGAAGTGCAAAAAGATATATTCAGAATATCTTAATGGCCAACCTGTTACAAGTGAATAATAAAACAGCCTTTTTATATGTGAACATCAAGTTGGGTTTACCTGAAACAATTTCGCAGTACCATTATTGTTTATTGACTGTAAGGATTCAATTTTCAAAAACCCTTTGCCTGTTTGTGAGGAGGCCTGATCCAGGAGGGGTCAAATGCCCTGTTCACCACCCATAGGGCGGGACTTCAGAAAACACTAGGAACATTAGAAAAAATGCAGAATGATAATTTCTGTGTACTATTACGAACAGCCAACCAAAACTATAACCAAATTTGTCAACATAGCCAGCCAACCTGGAAACTGAAGAAACAAGCATATATGTATAATGCATACAGGGCGCACCAATGGAGCTAAAGGGCTGAAAATTTGAACATTTAGTCATTATGTCTAAAAAAAACTTTTTTGGGTGGGGGGGTCGATTTGTGATGTAAGTTTACACTAAATCGGTCCCTAGTTTGTGTCTGGCAGTGTTCATACTTTGTTTTTAGAAATTAAGACTTTTTCAGTGATCACCACCCAACAAAAGGCAAGAAAAGAAATTTATTCATTGATCATACTGTTTCCCTATTCTCTAACTGATCACCCCAAACACAGCTTAGTGGTTTCTATTGAGTGACTAACCAGACCTCTACTATTTTTCCTTGTTTTCCTCTTTCTCTGTCTGTGTCCCCTTGACAATTGGTACTAAGTATTGATCTAGTCCATTTTTTTCCATTTGCCTCTTGGGTTTCACGCCCAGGGCAGAGGGAGAGATCGGTAAAGGTTGATATGACCAGCTGGTGCTTACCTGTCTGTTCAATCTATTGTTGGGATCACTTGATCATTGTTTTTCTATTCTTTATTTTCCGTCACAGCTGTTGTAAATTGCTCAACAAATGGAACATTCAAGACAAAATGAATTTTAATGTTACTAATTCCTTCTTTTCATTTTTTCGGTTTCGGTTGCATTTTTGGTACCTTTTTTTTTAGTTTCCGCTTACTATTTCTAATATTGGCTTTATGTATGCAAAACAAAGTTTATCTACAAGACTGGCCAGGCACTAGCAACACTGGCAGTTTCTTTAGGTACCAAATGCTAGGGAGTGCATATGTCTGAGACAGTGGGTTTTATCTGAACAATAAATGGAAAAATTGCAAAACGAATGAAATAAACAGAATAAAAACACTCAAAATAAGAAAATTCCTTAATGTGAAGTCAGGTTTTTCACAAATATTTTTACCTGATTATTGTAATAACTGTTTTATTCCTAATTGTTTATTTTTCTCACTCTAAGACATGAATAAATTAGAAAATACTCTTCTTTTGAGACTGCCAAAGCTCATCTTCCGTGGGCCCCGTTATTCAGTAATCTTCTTGGCATTGTGATACCACAAATACATGGATTTCTTTCTATGAGAGAGTAGCAAAATTTCCTGGAGATTTTATGAAAATTGAATTTAAAAAAAAAATCTAATTAAATGATAATAAACAATATTGTATGTAATTCTAAATATGATGAATATCATCATCATCATTATCATCAATCTTTTGATGTCTGTCGTGGGACATGGACCTTCTCCAGGATTCACCACACTTCTCTATCATGGGCGTTGTGAAGCCGGTACTTTCTGAATTTGTCTAGCTTATCTCTCCATCTAATACTCTGCCAGCCTTGGTTGCGCATGTGATCTCTGGGGATCCATGTCATGAGTCGTAATGTCCATTGGTTGTCTGCCATTCTTGCAACATAGCCAGCCCATTACCATTTGAGATTTTTAATTGATTCTGTGATGTCCCTGACTCCTGTCTTCTTCCAGATGTATTGTGCTGTCTTGTGGTCTCTCTATGTGAGGTTGAGCATAATTCTTTCATGTGCACATTGCATGGTTCTCAATTTGTAGGTCTGTCTCTTGGTTAGGTTCCATGTTCCAGCTCTGTAAGTGACTATTGGGAGGATGCATTGGTTGTACACCCTTCTTTTTAGGATCAATGGGATCTTCTTGTATTTGAAGGTTGAAATGAATCTATTATAAAAATATGCCCCATGTATTTGTAATTTTATTATTTGTCTATAACACCCCAAATCAATTAAATAAACATTGTTACCAAAGAGACGTAACATACTTGATGATAATAGTATAGATGAATTACGTCCCGTGCATAGTTTTTATATTATCCATATATATAGAACTCAATGAGTTTCTATATACTTCATTTTGTCATAAGTGTACTGGTATATAGTTATCAATAAGAAAAACTGGAAAATCTGAAAGTTCTGGATATCAAATGAATAAAATAAAATGAATAATGCTGAAAACTTCCCCCCAAAAGTTTTCTTCTCTGTTGTACAAATTGTAACTTGTAGCTTTGTGCCATCTTTGTCAAGTTTAGTGAAGAAAGAGTACTTCCCCATGGAGCAATGGTAAGAAAGCTGGTTTTACTGAGTTCAATCCTCTTTGGGTTAATGAATATTATGTTTGTTGGCCCATTGAGTTTATCTATTTCTCATTCTGATGTAATGAAAAAATTCTATACCATCTTTATGACAATAGATAAAGCCCAAAGCTTTTAAAAGCTTGAAATTTACTTTGCTTAAACCCGTAACTTGGAAGCACCTAGAGAGCGAACACTGTATACTAATTAAAACCTGAATGAAAATCAGTATTACTATAATGATGTTGGATAAGTAACTGTAAGTTCCGACTAATGTCTTAATATATATTGAAGAATATTTCTTAATAAAAAAATTGATTCCTGGATTTATCCTAAAATTTAATCAAATAGTCCATTACCGACTCTTCCACAAAATGTCATTGAAATTCATTGAGAACTTTTGGAGATATTGTGAGAACAGACAAAGAAACATGAGTGAATACATATAAATACATGAAACAAGCATGAAAGTAAGACCATAGATTTGTTAGTTCTCCCCCTTGCACTAGAAAGAGGAGGAGGAAGGAATGATGTAACATAGTTACCCCTGTGAGGTGATATAATAGAAAGAGGAACAAAAAGAAAATTAAGTTCTAATTGATTAAACAATGGTGAAATAATTTAATTACAAAAATGTCACTTTTCTGGTGGATGGTCATCAGATTCTCATTTTGTTCTCGGTCACCGGCGTCCCCAGCATCAGAGGATCAATGAATGAAAGTTTTTTTCTTTCAAAGTGGATTCTACAAAGAAGAATTAGCAGACCATATCGAGTTGATAGCAGATTTATTCATTCACCATTTTACAATTTACTGCAGGTAGATTGCTCATCTACAGAGCATTTTATAATCAGCCAATCAAATTGTCCCTGGGTAAGCTTATGCTGTTGTTGTCTGTCAAACAATTACTAAGTTGGTTTCCAAAGTTGCTATGTGTTTACAAGTAGCTTACTATTAGATACATTTTCAGCCAGGGGAGTCGTGGCTCCCTGTTTAGATCTGTTTCTTTGGTGCAGCACCACCCCCTACAGAGGCGGAGGGCGGGCAAAGCCCTTAGCAGCATGCCCCTCATGGAAAAGATTCTACTGATGACCCTGTTAAGTTTCATTTCCTTCCTATTTATAGCTATCTGATTTTAGTAAGATGCAGATTTTACTTACATTTTAATTACATCATTTGTGCTTATGTGGCATCAGGTCACATGATTCCTCACATGACCTTCTCAACCATGAATGTAAGCTAAAAATATATCATCCACGAATTGTTTACTGTCTATTTCAATTTCAAAATTCTTATCTAAAATTGTTTATAATCAGTACCTATATTTTTCACATCCAAAGGACAACTCGAACTGAACAAAATCATTTGTTTCTATTCATAGATTTTTATCTTTCGTCACACCATTCATTTTATACAGAGTATAATTTTCAATTATACACTCACAAAATTTTTTTGATTCACTTATTTCAATATGATTTAATCAATTAGAACTTGATTTTCTCTTCGCTTCTCTATCTATCATCATATGCTCCAACTTACATGCCACCTCATACAATGAGAGGTGATGGGAGTGTTTCATTATGTCAGTCAGTGATGGTCATTGGTACTAGAGATGCTCGCTCATCTAAGAATATCTCGGCATATAAGTTCAATTCATGAGCTTAAAAAAATCTTTCAGACTGAGTGTAAGATGTATGAAATGTCATCGGCTTTAACCAGAATTTTGAGCAAAAAAACTCAAAGGGCAACAATTTATGGTATTTAGCTTTTTACAGAGTCTGGTAATTGCAATATATAAGAGTTAACTGCATTGCATTGTGGGATATCATCTATCACTCACACACACGCATACAACTTTTTTTTTTTTTTCAATGTCTTTCCATCTTCCTCAATCATCATTACTTCTCATGAGTCTCTACCATTGACCTTTATTGATCTTATTACCTCTGGATAGGTATATGTATTCGGTCACATCTGTAAGTCTGTCTTTCCATCTGTCAGTCTACACAATATCTCCAAAAGTATTGAATGGATCTTATTGAAATTTTGTGGAAAGGTGTGCAATCAGTCAAGAAGGAAGTGTTTGAACTTTAGGGCGGATCCAGAATTTCTTTTTTGATCGATAGATATTTTTCTTTTTCTTTTTTATACATATATGTATACATCCATGTCTGACCACACAATATCTCCAAAAGCTGTCGATGAATTTCAATAAAATTTTGTGAATGCGTGGACAATCAGCTGCAGAAGAAGTGATTAAATTTTTGGGCAGGCCCATGAATGATTACCTCCCCTTGACAACGGCATTGGCAGAGTTGTACACTTCTCGAGTGTTTTCTAATTCATGATAGATTATAAAAGGACATCATTGTTTGCTGCATACATGTATGAATAAGCATTAAAAGAAGACTTTAATAAAAATCATTTCCTATAATTATCAACATTTAAAAAAATCAAAATTAGATGATTATTTTTGCCACAATTTTTTTTTTTTTGCTTTCACACCTTCTATTCTTGTTTTCTACATGTTACAATCAGTTTTCTTCTCCTCGATTCAAGCTGTCAAATTTTTCCAACTTTCAGAAATCAATGGTGGAAACTTTAGTCAATATCGATACAGATTTTCCATGCCGCAGACAAAATGGCCAATGACTGTTGATAAATTATGGTACAGTTTTGATATAGGACCCATTCATTTCATCAGGTAAGGATATCTGTTCAGTTGCATGCTTGGGAATCTTATATAAAAGCTCATATAACTTTCTTTGTTTGCTTTTGGTCATGCTAAAGCAAACAGATATATAAAATTAAATGAATCTTGCTGTGGTTCAAATGTCTAAGCAGGCTGCGGATGTATCTCTTCAGCCATGGTGTTTCTGCTTGAAAATAGGATGAAATTAACTTAGAAATACCAAGTTTTTAAAAAAATGTGATTACTTTAATTTGTCATTTATATGACACTTTTCCAAGTAATAACCGCCGTGTTAAACTCATTTAAAACAACGAAAACTAAATTTAGCATAAATAAATTTTCAAAATGCAGTAACAGGAGATCATTTCAAATAGTTTCATTATGATATATCACAATTTATTATCATTTCTGTCCGATCGTATATCCATTTCTGAATAAATCGTCTGCATTGAAAGAAACAAATAGAGAAGATAGATACCGTGAGTAACCAAAGTGGAGTTTCAATATGAAATAATGCAATTTATAATCATATGGTGAACTGCAACAGCAAAATAAAGTCCTTATGCTGCTAGGTTGGACATTTCCTTCAACTTAATATTCAAATTACTACACAGTGTAAGTAAAAAAAAAAAAAGTGTCATTGAAATAATGAAATGGGGTATCAGTTAACAAAAAATTTTCAAAGGAGTGGTGATAGATTCTTAACTTTTGTTAACAGTTATACTGTTAAAATTTAATAAAAGTTCAAAGAAAATGTTGAATTTGGTTTTTGCTATTTCAATGCATAAATATCGTTTGAAGAAAAAGAAGAAATATAAGTGACTTATTCAAATAATTACAGACATAAAAAAACTCTGAAGTTAGTATTTGCAAGTTAGTTTCATCCTAATAAATACATTCATACTAAAATATGTATTTTCATAATTCATCAATACATAAATAATCCCATATTGATTGTTATACTATGCACAGATATAATTGTATTATCATTTTTTTCATATTTGTAGTAATCATAATCATGAAAAAAATTCTAGAAGGATTCTATTAACTACCTTGAATTGTTGTTCCCATTGAGAAAATGAAAAAGTTCTGGGAACTCCTCAAAGACTACTGGATTCATCTGAAGAAGGTCAAAGATCATGTTTGCTGAAAGACTGAGATAAAAATGTTTATATATTCACGTAAATTTCTTTTGACTAATGAAAAAGTTTCAACTTCGAAATTCAGGTGACATTTAACAAATCAGATCTGAAATTCTTGGTCTACTATAAAATATGAATTACAAGTGAAGGGTAGTACTGCACAATGTTTTCAATCTTTTTGTTTTTAGATGAAAATATTCCTTTTAGTGGTGAGTTATGTTCAGTTCAATTTTATTACTAATTGGATTCTGAATGTACAGAATTCTGTATGCATATTAACTGTAATTCATCCAAGCCTCATAACTATCTACGTTGAGCTTCAGTAGTAGTAGCCCTCTAGTCATAATACCAGCACATTGGACTCAGTATAATACTTGCATAGTCTTTTTTTTATGTCTGTCTTGTTTATCAGCATGTACACTAACTCTGGAGAATATCCTTGGAATCAAAAACCAGAATGTCTTGATTTGAACTTTTTCAACAACAATTTTTGGATGTGACCACACATCTAAATAAGACGATTTATGGTCTGTTGGTCGGCTTCAATTATGCTAATTTAACAGCAAAAGTATGGAAAGAAGAGGTGTGATGTCATTAAAGAACATTTATTATGATCAATTTTTGTTTACCAGCTGCTATGATGTCATTATAGAATGTATAAGGTCCGCATTTTTATATTCAATCATCTCTGAGAAAGATTACTTGCTCTCCTTCCTCCTCCTCTTCCTGCTACTACTATCATGGCTGGTGGACACATAATTGAACTTATGGTTCTTGTTTTTTTGTTTTTTTTCTTTGTCCTCTATTTCTGATGCAAAGTCATTTATATACCTATGGTTGTATGTGTACATATCTCCTAAGGTGTGATCACATATAGGTACTCTGCTTGTATGCACAAAGAATTTTATCAAGAGGTCATGTTATTACTTTAAGTTTATTGAAAAAAGGTTATTGCTTCAAATGGCTCATCTTTTGATGAAATATTCACTGTTTTTTGTTGTTTATATCATCCTTCATCTTAATATTCAAAAAACAACATTTTATATTTAACAATCTAATATATACATATTTACTAAGCTAAGCTTAGCCTGCCACAAAGCCAATATGTAAATATATTGTCTTCTTTTATGAACTGTAGATACTAATTATTTGGATGACATGTCATTTTTGATGACTAACATGTTCGTTGTTCTGTGATAGATGCATGAAAATGGATTTACTAATGAAATGTTGTATCCAAAAAAACTTGTCTCAGTTTGTTTTTATCCTTCGAAATATGCTTTCTTTGGGAGATACTCTAACAGGAACCCCTTTCTCATTTTTAAACAGTGTTGATGATTTACTAATATCTAATATCACTCTTTTGGTCTTAGTATATAGACCAGTGGTATCAGAAAGGAACGCTTTGACCGTATTAACCTGTTTGCTAATAAAGATATTCTTTCATGTAACTCCTATGAAAATAGAAAGACTTCTTCACATGTTTAAAATGTTTTTATTTTCATACAAATCAGTTAATATACACAATAAAATATCTAGTAAATGTTATATATATATATATATATATATATATATATATGGATGTAAGAAAAAAAGAATAACACACTATTGCAGTGGTTTTAAAACTTAAAAGACTTAAGGACCCCTTCTACAAGATGAATATTCTGGTAGACCCTATTCTTAGCATTTCATTTTTAAACTGATTAATAAAAAACAATTTTTGACCCCCTAAAATTCATATTCATTTCAAATGGATTATATTAACTCAAATTCTTATTATGGTACAGATCTGTGTACAATAATCATGCTTTTTAATTGCTGTGCAATTGATGTTCTCACTGTTGCAGACCCCCTAGCATTATTTGACAGACATCCAGTGGTCCAGGGACCCCAGTATTGAAACCACTGCACTATTGTTTGACAAATTATCTTGTCCATGGCAGTGAACTGGTTAAACTGTTTACAAGTTAAAATGGATCTGTACAATAATAATCCGTATTATTAAAGCAGCACGTTGAGTTCATTGGAGTAAACAGTTCAGGAAATTTGATAGCAAACTACTATAGATTAAATCAATTGCAGAATAAATGAGATTTTTAATATTTACTAAGATAAATTTAATATTACACTAAGCTAAATGGGGGTAGGAAGATTGTGTTGTCCCTATTTCCAAGCAAGCTTGTCTGCCTTGGAAATCTGGCTTTTTACCTTGGACATCAATTATGGTACAACTGCATTAATCATAAGATCAACCAATGAATGAGAGTTTTATGGCATATTGACTCGAATATTGAGTTGACCCAAAATTTGTTGTGTGTTTGTTCTTAGATGGTATTAGGAGTGTTCAGTTTTGATTAACTTTATACAAAAAGATTACTTTTTATTGGATTATGCCAGCTATCATACCAATGTACATTTTTTATTTTTTATTTGTTGAAATTGGAGTATTTTTGTTTATTGGTTTTAACATACTAACCAGTACAGGGGCTGTTGTTTAATTCTATCATGTAAAAACCATCGTCCATTCGTTTGTTGGTTTTCTGTCATGTTGAAGCAAATAGAAAGAGGAAGGGGGTACTGCAAACACACAGACACAGAATTGGCTAGTGCTGATAAGCAATGCCCTACTCTGTGTGTGTGTGTGTGTGTGTGTCCCCCATATGTGTATTTGCTGATTTAGACAGGCAACTGTTGCTGGTAATATCACTACTACCGCTGCTACTATTGCTGATGTCTTTACTGAATTCTGTTGCCTTGATGTTGTAAAATCATTAAAAAACAGAAAATATGATGAAATGGAGAAGATCAATCAATATATTTAAAAAAAAATGTAATCGTATTATAAATCCATTTATAGATAATCCCTTCATTTCCTATGGGTACCCTGCTCATGTCATCATAAATTGGCATGAGCATTAAAAGTCTTCAATATTCTTCCCTTCCATCTTGTTCTTGTACTGTTGAATATAATGGGTAATGTTTTTTTTCTTTAATTTTCAGTTACTCAACTGAAGCATACTTTACCAAACCAGCCACCCATGGAACTGCCCAGTCTGCCTGGTTAATCAAGGATTTAAAAGAGGCGAACATGAATCGTAAAGACCGCCCTTGGATTGTGGCCTACGGACACAGACCTATGTATTGTTCCAACACTGATCATGATGACTGCACCAGAAATAATTCTGTTATTCGTCAACAGTAAGGATTATCTAGAATTTTTTTCTTTACTCAAATATTTTTTCTAGTCTGAATTTGGATCTTTATCTCTTTCTGTTTGCCTATAAAATTTATCAAAAAGAAAAAAAAATATTGAAATTCAAAACTGGAGGTGCAGAGAGGAATAACAGTTACCTGTACGGAAAACGGCAGTATACGTGTGAGTTTTCAGGAAAAACTGTTTATGTTCATTTCTCGCTAAATCCCTGAAGGAAAGTCATGAATCCATTTCTCCCACCAGCTGAGTAAATAGTAAGACAGTTGGGGCTTCTTTAGCCCTACGAGACAGTGCATCTAAGAGAAGCTTACTCTGGCAGAAAAAAAAAAACAACAGCTTGGCATCCACTGTGTCTGATCCTAAGCTGGGTAAAAATGAAGTTGGATGTCGGGCTAGCAACTTCACTCAGTTAGAAGAAAAAAAAAACAAAACATTTTCCTTTCAATACTACAGCAGAGTTGTTATGACCCTATGCTCTGTATGAATAAACAAACAAAATATATTAAGCCACATCCTAAGTGTTGGTATTATGGAAGGGGATTCAAGTATTTAAGGCTTGTGTCGTACAGCTAACCATTCATAATGTCCGTTTAATATCTAATTGGCTCTTGTCTTGATATTCCTGGGCTATCAGAAATTTCTTATATTCCGGTCCAAATTTCCTGCATGACAGAAATCTGAGAACATATTTTTATAAATTATTGTTTTTAAGCTCAGGTCATGAGTCAAGTTAGGTCTCACTGGTCAGGGCTGATCATTTTAAAATTATTTTCTAAGTGTAGCTTAATCTGGCACACTGATACCATAATGGGGCATCTGTGAAGATAAAACTCACTACATTAGCAAACTTCAATATGAATTTGATAAGTTATGTTTAGTACAATATCATCATCACCACCACCACCACCACCACCACCACCTTCTTCTTCTAAATAAAAAAAAAAAAATTATTATAATAATAATTTTTTTTCTTTTTTTTCAATCAACTAAATAGGTTTTTAGTGCAGGGTTCAGTTTGCAATGGCAGCTCATGCTAAATTGATCACTTAGTTTGTGTCAGCTTTTTTTTCCCAGACTCTTTAAGTGGTCACTGTCTAGCAAAAAGCAAGAGAAACCACTTATCTATTAAGCACTTCTTTTTCCAAGTTTATAATTGATGACAGTCACGATGGCATGCTGCCAAAAGATATTAGTTACATGAAGCTGTAAATACCATTTATATTTACTGCAATGTTTATATTAAAAAAAAAAATCAATTCTTTTTCATAAAATTTTTTTTTTCTCATTTTCATAAAATTGTCTTAATAATAATATCATTATTTATTCATTTTTTTATTAGCCTGGAAAACCTATTCTATATTGGAGGAGTAGACGTTGTATTTGAAGCTCATGAACACTCCTATGAAAGACTCTACCCAGTGTATGATAACAAGGTGTTGGCTTACAATTATACAAATCCGCTGGCCCCTATCCACATTATCACTGGAGCAGCTGGTAACAAATTTGGCAGTGACCCTATGAATGGACCGAGAGGTAAGTTCTGAGCTCTGAGGTAGAAGTTCAACTGGAATGAAATTTTCTAATCAAGTTCCACTGCATTGTTAATCATTAGTGAAACATCTTTTAGAGTAGAGGTCAGCAACTTCCTAGCCTCTACAGGCCGGATCGCCTATTAATGTGTTGGCAGTGGGCCAGATAAATGCTATAAAGTTGTTTGAAATATAGGAATTATCCATTTAAATATACTTATGTTTTCGCCTAAAATCAATGAATGCTAGAAAATCATTTATTTACCTGATGATTAGAATTTGTTGACTTCTAAATTAATTCAAAGAAAATAGAATGACAATTTCAAGGGAGGTAACTTTTGAATAAAATGATCGTTTGACCATTTGGTGAATTTTCGGATTTATTTTCCATTCAATTCACTGAAAAGTTTCTCTATTTCTTATGCTATCCATTGGATAGCGTTTATGAATCTAAGAAATAACGTGTACTACGAAAAACTATCAGAAGACTTCTTGTCAGAATTTTGTTAGACAAGGTGTTTTAATGATCGTATATCATTGGGTCAGTCTAATATCCTAATCTTTTTGTTTTTATCAAGGGGCCTTTTCTGAAAGTTTTATACGTAGACTGTTTAGGGAAAAGAACAGTTTAGAAAGCAACACTAAAAGCAGATATCAATGTGATTTTTTCTTGACTCTTGGTCACCCTAAGCAAGGCCTTTCTGCTACTTTTTACATCAAAGCATTTATAATAAGAGTTAGTAATGTCACAAAATTCAAGAGCAATAATAACTTGACAAAATAGCTCATTGATGTTAAAATTCTTAGTTAGAAACTCTAGAACATAATGTGTTTAAAATGGAGACTCACTAGTTATTATCATTAAAAATAAATTTAGAGTAAATCTTGCATATTCAATGGAAATAAAAAGACCATACTCTTATCTTGGAATATACTTAATATGACCAATATACAAGGAGATACCCGCAAATGACCAGAATTATTTTTTTTTCATTTTACTTGGTTTTACAACTTGATGCTCTGGTCTCCTTCAGCATACTCTTCTATTGACTCAATGCAATTGTCCAAAAGTTGTTTTTTTTCCACTGCTGGAAGCATTTCTGGAAGACATCAGTGTGGATTTTGTCCAGGTCTTCTTGTGCTTTTTGTTTCACATCATCAAAGAAGGTCACATTGAGGTTGGATGAATTTATATAAGCAGATTAAACTTTCAGGGGCTCTTTATGCTTGCCTGTTGGTCAATCTATCTTTGCACATGTATACTGACATTCAACTTACTTAAGCCCTGTCTCGTTATGTAATGGCCCCACCTCAGATATTTGGACGATGCAATCTTGTTTTAATTTAAGGGTACAGAGCTGTGGCACACAAAATTATCATTAGATATTTCTATTTCCATAAATTTCTTATATTCTTTTAATATGGATCCTGATTATCCAAGCTAAGACCTTGTGTCCACCATCTTCCTTGAAGTCATCTACTTTGGCATTTATACCGCAGTCCTATGAAGGGGAGCATATCATATGTATGTTATGCCTAATTGGTGAAATTTATTTTCTGTCTGATTTCACTTGGATTACATAAACTACTGATTGTGAAAAAATAGTTGTTTTATAGCCTTGTTTTGATAGAATAAGTTTTTAATTCTATGCTTTTAATTTTCGTAAAAAAAGTTGAAATTTCGCCAATTAGACAATTTGCCTGATCCGGCTTGTATACGTATTGAGTTTAATGATCCAAGCTGGAGAGGGGGGGGATGAATTTTCACTGCAAAGTTATTATCACTGTGTTTTTCATCTACATTCAATAGATGTATTGGTTGCTACAATGAATTTGATGAGATTGAAATGAAATGATTCTTTATTGGTGCTCCTTTATTTCAGAGTTGGAAAAAAAAAAGCCTTGGAGAAACCAGTTGAATTTGTTGACCCCTTACCACTAAGCACCATGTCCCTTTTCTCACACTTGATTGCATTCAAAAGCCTGAATTTCTTTATTAGTTTTCTTTCCCTTTCTGTCTGTAATCATCACTACCACCACCACCACATTCATTCTTTAAATATTGTGTTCTGCCTTTCTTAGCAGCAAAAATATCAATTACCCGGATTTTCCCCACTATTTTGCTCAAGTTAGTGGGGGCAGTAGCCTTACTCACCCACCTTGCCTGTATAACCACAAATATAAATAAATTGAGGTGTGAGTAAAGTCCTGGCTGAACATCGACCTATCTCCTCAGAGATGCAGAAAAAATTCTGGTAAAAAAATAGACTTTTCCCACTTGTAGCTATCAAACCACAACTTTCAAAGTTGAAGCTTAAAGCTTGATGAATTAGGAAATTCTTTTTAATTTTGTAAGATTTTGCTGCGCTCTGAGAACCTCAATTTTTTTTCACTCTACCAGTGAATTCATTTTGAAAAATTTCATTTCTGAGTGAAAACAGAAAACTTGACCATTTGAAACTATTTTACTAAATTGAACTACACAGGGTATAGGTTAGTGTTAGGTTCAGGGTTATATATGATTGTTACAAACAGGAAAGCAGCAAACTTGTGATTATTGCAGTGGTAGTTTTGCCACTGAAAAATAGTTTACGCCGTCCACGAGTTTTGAATTTAACATGGAAAAGGGAGAAAATCACCATCGATTCATTCTTTATAATTGTGATGGTACTGAATCGGCTTGTTATATTAAAATCAAATAACAAATTATGAAATATCTTCAGACTTATCCACACTTGGATTTTCTTACTTGTTTTTCTTGCAGTTATTCAGAAATCAACCCCTGGACCCTCTGTCAATATCTCTGGCAAGTCTTTTTTAAGTTGAACTTTTATTTTCTTTTTTCCTTTAACACCAGGCTCAAATGTAGTCAGGGCTAAACAGTAAATACTCTTTGATTTTTACTTCCACCAAAATTTGTAGTGTCACTAGTATAAACGTAATCATTACAGCGAATGAAGGTATTGACATAGCTTCTATCAGCATTAATTTACTAAAGGGACATAACCTACTTGATGGTAATATAAAAGGGTTGCGTCCCTTTTATAATTTTTAGGTGTACGAGCATCTGTGGTACCGATTGCCGTCTAACTTTCAGGCTCGTTACTATCATCCGTTTATATAAAATGTAACGTGCATCCATTTATTTCATATGTGCCGCTATTTTTGATGGCACAGATATACATGTTTACCCATGAGCAGTTAAACTATCATCATTGACTGCTGCGAGGTTGAGTTTTTGGTTAATGTTATGTTTAATTCAAACAATTTTTCGGTTGGCTATTAAATGGCCATTCTCGATTATGAATGGCAATAAAATGTCTACCCTGATTGTAAATTGTAAAGTCCCACCCATTTGTGCACTCAATGGTGCATAGAAGTTGTGTGCCGCTTTTTTAACATTGAGTGAAAAAGAATATGGACCACCCAATATAATTTATGCATCAAATTCTGTTTTTCTTTCATGGATTTTCAAAACACTTGCTCACTTTGCAATAGGAATAGCCAACCCAAAATCTGTTTTAATGAACCACCTTAAAAGTGAACATGACCAACTTTCTCATATTTGAAATCTTATTTTTTTTTTTTTTTTTGTGCTGATGTGGTAGATACATGGTAATTAATTGACATAATATATATGATGTTTATTTTTATTAAAAATAAAGGATGAGATTTTTATACCAGCAAAATTTTCTGTGTCACTATGAACATAATCATTACAGTGAATGAGGGTTTTGATAAGTTTGTTCAACAAATCCTTCCTGTGATGTTATGGGTAACACGTCAGTGACTGACTTCTGCTAGGTAGAGACTTTTTCCTGTTCGGAATCTTTCTTTTGTTGTGTGCAGATGTGGGAGATATTTGGCAATAATTGACATTTTTTTATCAAAAATATAAGATGCAAATTAGAGGATAAATATAAGGTTCACTGTTAACTGGGAAGAGTATTCTCGAGTTTGGAATTCTAATTTTTATTTGTGGTTGTATCTTAATGCTTTGGCTTAGAGATTTTAATGCTTCTAAGACCAGTCTTTTTTTACTATTCCTTACTTCAAAAGTTATTGCATGGGTGATGAGGTTAAATGTTCAAATACCTTTTATGAAAATGCTGAATATTTTCCTTTTCAATTTTTGTTTTTACAGTCAATCAAACTTCAACATCAAGCCCATCTCTGAATATAACTGGCAAGTTTCTACTGTTTTATTTTCTGGTCATGTTTTTTTAAATGGCAATTCTAAGGCAAACTGAACCTTCTGTACTTGCTTTTGGTTAGAGGTGTTTCTAAAATGCTCAGTTGACTTTTGAAATAGAAAATGCATGTCTCAGGAAATGCCATACTGTGAAAAAGATCTTTTATCCTTCTTCATACTCAGGCTTCTCGATGAGTTTATTTTTCAAACGCTTTTTCTTCCTGCTAAATAGCTGTCTATTCAATTCATTTTCGGTTTTGGCATTACTCAGAAAATAGCAAGTGTGGTACAAAGCCAAGACATTTGTCAGTTCTCTTCTCTCCCAGGTGATAAAATAACTTGGTTTGGTATGGTACAAGTTCAAGACATTTGTCCATTTCATCAACATTACCTCTGTCTAGTGTGTGGATGTGGTCTTCAATTAGTTTTCAACAAAAGAACTTACAGATCAACTGTCCACTTCTTACTACATCATAGACAACTATTTCATTGGAGCAAGGAAAGAGTTTACTTGAAGGGGAAGATCATAGTAGTCATTCTTTACTTCTTCCCTCTTGGAGATCATTTTAAAGGGCCCAGTGTTGGTTGGAACATGTTGAAAGAACTAGAACAAAAGAGAGAGAGAGAGAGAGAGAGAGAATTGGTATGGTGTTACTACGATTTTTAATTTCATTGTATGCAGTATCAGCGTGTTTGTAATTTAGTTGGTAGGAAAGGAATGTGGCTTGTTCTTTAACAGCAAGTAGAAGTGATCTTTAAATCCAGATATCTTACAAATAGAGACCTCTGGCTATGTTTCCTTTCATTAGACACTAGCGATAAGGCAGTCTCTGGGAATGTCAAATTTGCAACTTCAGATTCTGCCATTCTACAAGGTAGATTGGCCAATGACTGAAGTTCACATTGGTTCATCAGTGACTGATTTGAGCCATGAATATTCTGCATATATTAAGAATGCAGATAAAGGCAATAAATCATTGACCAACAGGGAAATCCCATCTGTCATTTGACATATTGCCTTCTATCAATACACCCTTATTTTCCAGTATTCAAAATTTTTCCTATTTTCTCAATGCTCAACATTTTGCTATTTTTCTTAACTCTCTCCTATTTCTTCAGTGCTTGAAAGCCTTATTTTCCTAAAATCTTGATTTCTTATTTCCAAGAAAATTCTGGTGTTCAACTTTTCTATTTACCATGTGAATAATGGTTTATCCTATCATCTTTTATCATTTAGAAATAAACTATAAATATGTTTTATTGTAAAAGTTTTTTTTGTCTCTGAAACTGACCGAGAAAAAATTTGCGGGATTGTTTTTTATCGTTGGTGCAGGATTTCTCCACCTAATGTGATATTGCCTAGGTTTAAGATTTTATGTACTATAGTTTTGATTACTTATTCAGTTTTTATTCTTCATGAAAATCAAAGCATGTCATATTATGATCATGCTGACCATTATCGATTTTTGACTTTTATTTTTAAAATCTTAATTATAGTTGCTTTTACATTACAACTATTCAGGCTGTCAGTCTACAGCAGTAAGAAAACATTGATTAAAGATAAAGATGAAGCCCAAATGAGTCAAACTTGAATCCCTTTTACTTCAGGAGGCCTGCCTATGCCTATGCCTATCAAATACTGTACTGAGTAAACTACTGAAATCTTCATGGTTCACTGAAGATCAAACTTTAAATTTTCCATCACTTTAACCCACCGGCAGTTGTTTTGAATGGTTGTAATGAAAAGCAACTAGAATTGAAAAGAATACTAGTAAAAAAAGTTATAATGGTTTCCTATATTTCATTTAATACAAATAAATCAAGATAACATGGTCATGTTGATTTCTGATTGTCTTATCTGTTCAATGCTTCTACATTCTATTTCTTCTTTATATAATGAGTTTCGCATTGAAAAAAAATAACAAATGATTGATTTTTAACTTGGTGCAGGATTTATCTTGTCTTATGTTTTTATTTTATTTTTTTTTTATACAGCTAATCAAACATCGACACCCAAGCCTTCTGTGAATATGTCTGGCAAGTTTATAATGGTTTTATTTTTCTCATTTTTTCAGTTGTTGAAAAAGTGCTTCTGGTGCTTTCTGGGAAATGGGACTTTTTATTTTTAAAATTTCTGAACTATTAGAATTTTTTTCTCTTCTACGTTGATCCCACAAGATAACAGGATATCACAAGTTTGTTTTCTATGATTTTAGATAATTTTCAAAGAAAATAGATATCCAGTCGTCTCATTGACAAAAACTAAAGTTGATATTTTAAAATAAAGATTAAATGATGCCTGTTTGAAGCTTTTGATCAGTGGTTACTGTTGTCATGGCAAGGGTTGTGGATTTTTTCCTTTAAAGGCCTTGTTTGAGTTATAAGGCTAAAAGGTTGTTTTTCCCAAAGGCTGGAGAAATGTGATTGACTAGAGTTAAAAAGCACCATTTCTTCAACGATTTCAATTCTGAACCCCTTTCCAGTTTTTGTTTCCTCTTATTTTCTCTCTTTTCCCAAACTCGTCCTCCTGCAGCTCTATCAGATTGGTTTGAGGATATAAAGGGAATCTTGTTTACTTGTGACACCCTAGCCTCTTCTTGGTTCCTAGCAACCACTGCTCCAGTCTTTCGTCTGGTGTACAGGAAGGGTTAACGGCCATTCAATAAAGAGTATATAGTCAGACTACCTTCCCTCCACTGTTTAAAATGACTGTTTGGTTGGGTAGGTACAAGGTCACCATGAAAAGGTTTGTAGGTGTTTTTGTTGCTTTAATTCTTTCCCCCTAGGTCTTTGAGGAACCTAGATTGCTTGTAATGTGTAGTAAAAATGAGTGAGGGTTCTATGGTTGTATCACTTGTTTTCATTCAGCTGAATACAGTGTTCACAAACTGATACGTCTCTATTATAATCTGGTAGATACTGTTAAGGGGGTTAATGAATTGTAGCTTGATTTTCTTACAGTGAATATGTGGTCATTATGTCCAGATGTCTCTGAATAGACAGAGCTGTGCTTATGCCCCCTGGTTGTGTTGCCTATGGTTGAATACTGGCATTATTCTGGTCAATTCCTGAGTTCAGTAAATTCTGCATTGTGGCTTGCTGTTCTGTCAAACTGCAGACTGGCTTATTGGTGACCACAACGTGCAGATTAGCTTAGTATCAACCAATTTCAAACCAAAATTGTTTATATTGAAAATGTTGACAAAGACAATAAATCATCGAACCTCGAAAAAAAACTTCCTCAACCCCCAACTTTTGACACACTGCTTTTCTGTGTTGATTGTCAAATCTTATCTTTCAAAAATCCCTGATTTTCAAAATCTTTCTTATTTTTTTGAAGTTCTAAATTTTGCTAACTCACCTAAAGTTGTACTTATTTTCTTTTGGATTTGACACTTATGTTATACTCCCAAAAACTTGATTAATGAAATTCTAATGTTCAACTTTTCTATTCAGTTGGCTAACTATGATGTCTGAATAATATGGAACCATTCATTTTTTTTGTTGTTATTTCCTTAAGAACTTTAATGCTTGCCTTTTTATTCTTATTTTCTGGGGTAATGTGAGAAATCCCCTTGCCTATATTACTCTATCTTTTGATTCAGGTTTTCTTGCTTCTCTTTCTCTTTTTTTTCTCCAGTTGGTTGGTACAAGTGCAACCACTCCATCAAAGCTATGTTGCACTGAATGGCTGGTGTGTTAGGTAGGGGGCTGCACTGAGGGTCATGGTATAACTTGCATGTTAACTACTCAGCTCAGCCACAAGCGGTTACTACATCTTAGCTTGTAAAATCTGACCTGAGTATTTATTCCATTTTTCACAACCGTATACTAGTCAAAACCAGAAAAAGTCTTACTTACTGTATACTAGTCAAGTTTGTAGGTTATATATTTCGCAATCAAATTTAGAGGAAACCTTGTTTACTGTATACTTGCTCAATCTAGAGGAAATATTTTTCATTTTCTTCTATTAAAATCTGGAGGAAATCTTGTTTTCTATACACTATTCAAATCTTGAAAAAAAAAATCATTATTAGCATAGTAATCCATGTAGTTGTTGGTGTTAGGAGGGAATGGCGTTTTTGTTTTTTCATGTTTTAAGTGGCCAGTTTGTTTTATCACAATTATAATATAATGCAGGATTAATGTATTTGGCATGTCATTTCTCATCAGATCACTCCATCTTGAATTGGTTTCTTTATCTAAGTTTTCTGTTCAAAACAGTCAGTTGACATAATCAAATATCTAATGGCTGGTGAACAAAAATCGCTTTATTATCTTTCCTTTCTTTCTCCTCATATCTTCCCACTCTGTCTACTACAGGATACATTTGCTCTTATCTGTGAAGAACCAAAATACTAAAAATGACGTATTTTATCCTATTTTCTTCATATTTTTCCTTGCATCAACGACAATGTATTCATAAAAGGAAATCTCTGTCACCAAATCCCTGTGGACTTGCAAAAGCTTGCAATAATTGCTTGATTCCCTAAGCTCACCACCAAGATTCAGGAATTTTCATATGACTATTTTTTATGTTTTTTAATTTCAATTTATTTTATTATAGATCCTGATGTTTTTGAATCTCAATTCTCCATTCGACGGAAACTCAGAGGTCTGTTTGGGGAAATATCCATCCATTTAATGAAAAATGGTCTGCCTAGGGCGATAAGTTGGCCAACTATTGAGTGGTGACAATAGAACGTGAGGACAATTTAGTGGAGGACATTTTCAATCGCACAAAGTGAAAAAAAGTATAAAATGATATATTAAAAAAAATTGAAAAATCACATTTTACTAAGAACTTCAGTTGTTTAGTTCTAAGGGGGAGCTTGTAAACTGGTGTTGCTGTTAAGTAGTCAGGGCTACTCCTTTGTGATTGACTGAAATGAACACACCTCTCAAACATCCGCAGTAATGGACCTACCCTTCAGATATGAAAGATCCTATGTACAAAAGTCATCCTATCCTATCACTACCTATAGATCTTTTTTTGTTTACATTGCATTAGACTTATTACTGCTATTTAAGTCTTTTTAATATGGTCTCAAAAATGCAAAAAAGAAATGGATTATTTAATAGATAAGAAGTTGTATTAAATGAATAAATTAGAATGAAATTAATCTTATTACTTTTTATGTATATCTCAATATAAATGTTGCATTCGAATTTCAAAATGATGGATGAGATTATTAAATGGTCACTTCTTTAGATATGTGCATGTGTGGAATTTCAAAAGAACTTATGATTTTCTTAAAATAAATACACTGATTCTTTAAATCTTATGATACATGCATTCTTTGAATTGCTCAATACACTGGTTATTCAAATCTTTTACTTATTCAAAGATCCAAATATTTACTAATAGGTTGATTTGGATTAATATGAAATTGAAGTTGTAATAAAACTGACACTTCTACTCACTAACTTGTCATATTTTATGATTCCATTTGAAATTCAAATTTTTGAAAGAAAAATCTTGAGTAAAAGCAGCAAAAGTACGTAGCATATATCGTCAAAAAAAAATTTTTATTTTATACTTTTTATCTTTTTACTCTATCATTGTGGGATTGAAAATGTCCTCCGCTCAATTGTCCCATGCTCAATTGACCCCCAAGCTCAATTGTCCCTGCTGGATGGTCGCATGCTGAATAGTCACCTCACACGGCAATGGGTTTTTTTTTTTAGTCCCCCTTCGAAGTACTCAACTTGGGACCTCATATGCTTATTCCAGCTTCATCGCATTCTCCTTAGATTCATTCATGGTCCATTCTAGCTTTGGCAGAAGCCAAAAGTCGCAGGAAGCAAAATCTAGACTGTAGAGGAGGTTGGCAAACTTGGGCAATGCAATAATTTGCTGAAAAGTTTTGCAAGACATGAAGAATGACTCTCAATCATTGTGAATGCGAAGGTCACATAGTACAGAAGCTCACATTATGGGGTCTTACCGATGACTTTGCAGGAGAACATCTCTTCACTCATGTTTAGTAAGGTCCCTTCTGATTGGTTTGGGATATTTTCCAGACTGATTTTGTGTGTTTTTTTTCTTCCAAATTGATGATAAACGTATACTTACCTTCTATAATGATTTATTCTATAATTTGGTTCTGGAGAAAATTTTTTACCGAATGAAAAAAAAAAAAGATATCACTAGAAAAATCGATTTGTAAACATAAAGATCAAATAGCAAACTTACAGAAGTTTTTGAATTTTGATTCTTCCTCACAAAAACATCATGTATAAGATATCTATCTGCCAGAAAGTATTCTACCATTTTGAATATCTCGAAAACTCGAGAACATAGTCTTGATGTAACTTGTCAACCAATCAGGTACTGTGTGACTGTCACATTCTCAATGACTGGGCGAGTCATTTTTCACATCTCATGCAGGGATTTTTGGCAAAATATTGCATCACCCAGGTCTGTCAGCCAGCCCCTCAATAATCCAGATTTGGTAGTCTGTAAATTCTGATTGTCAGACCTAGTAGGCCCTAAACAAATTATTGATAAACAAATAATCACATTTATATTATACCTATTAAAAACTGTTGATATCCATGTCCATTTTCTTTGATTGTCTGACTCCAAATAAATAACGGATAAATAAAGAAATAATGACTTTTCGAGAACATTCCTTGAAAAAATGTTAGCTTCTTATAGCTTCAGAAATAACGTCTGTTTCCTTTGATTCTTAGACTCCAGTTTTTTGCTCTTTTTAACACTATTTCATGCCTCACCAAAATAAACCAATTCCATCATTTTGCCTGCTACTGTTTTCCTTTGCTTCAACAGCCTGAATGAAATAATATCTACGGTTTTGCACAGAGCTTCACTTTCCTTCTTTTCTTCTTTCCTTCCTTTCTTCCTTCCAAATCTAACAACTGGAAGAACATTCTATTCCGACAGAATAAACATTTTGTTTGAATTGGATTTTATTAGAAAATATTTTTTTTTTTTTGTTTTCTTTATTCAGCCAATTGGACAGCTTTCCGTCAGAGCGAGGGTTCGCTGAACAGCTACGGCAAATTTACCGTGTACAACGAGAGCCACCTGTTCTGGGAACAAATACAGAATGGATCCGTACTTGATAGTGTCTGGATTGTGAAAGAACAACACACAACAAACAATGTTAGCAAGGAGTTCAAACAGAAGGTTATTGAGAAAGTGATGAAACAGTTCCCGGAGACGACAACAAACAGCGATGATACAAACTTTGGCCCCTCAGTGGATGATTTAGCCGATGACGCCTACCTCCATTTGATTGTGATTGCCTTGTCTGTTGGTGGGGCTTTGGCACTTATCTTCATTATGGCTTACATTGTCGTAAGAAATCATCGTAAGAAAGGAGTGACTGTCAAGCATTGGAACGATAATGTCTACGTGAAGAAAAGCTTCTATCGCAACATCAAGAATTTAGAGAATGAATTGATGTGCGATGATTTAGATGTTTCAGATGGAACACTACCAACCTCTAAACTGCTGTCTGAACATTCAGAAATTTAATTGGTTATTTTTTTTATAAGACACCATATTGCAGTAAATATAATTTTTGTTTTTAGATACCAGTATTATGCTTTCTTTGAAAAAAAATCTATTTCAAGACAAGTATCTATAAAATAGTAACTGACTAAAATTAGGTTGGAACATTTTTGCAAAAACTGAGAACACCCAGTTGCTACTTTTTGGCATTACTGTATAGAATTTTCTGCTTGTTTCCTAAGGGCTTCAGTGATGCAAAACAAAAGAGTGATTTCCTGAAATGTTTTAAACCAGCCTTTCTCAACCTTTTTTTTTTTTTTCTTTTTTTTTTAGGAATTCTTGGAATAATTTTCATACCCCAAGAAACTGCTTCTTAAAAATATAATATGTACAGCTAATCGAACATCAGTGTGTTCAGAAATTTGTTTGAATCATAATGTTAAAGTAATTATTAGTATTCTAAAATGTACAGGAAGATAGTTTTCTATTTATTTGTTCATTTAGGCACATTCTGGGATAATCTATTTTTTCAGTCCCCTCTCACCCAAAGGATATTCAATTATGTAAACTGTTGTAGCTTCTTAGAAGTTTTTCCTCTAAAAAACTGAAATTTATGTTGATTGTAAAAAATGACAGCTGCTGGTTTTTTTTAGTTGGTAAAAATTCTGGTGCTCCGATTGTCAAATGTCAAGACAGGGACCACTACTTGTTATATAAAAAAAACAAACTTGAATGATGCAAAAATCTTGCCCTTTTTTTCATGCATGTATAGAATTTTTGCGGAATTTTCCGTGGAAGCCTCGTTGGGAAAGGCTGGTTTTCTTTCAATTTTCAAGTTGCGATTATTTGAACATTGTTTATAAGATGAAAAGTTGATGTTAACGTTAATTATGAAATAGGTCTTTTGCAATATGGCAATGTTGAAAAGAATAACAATTAAATTGATAGCATCTTCCATAAGAGACATTGATATTATAAAAATGGCCTTAAAAGAACGTGTGCGTGTGCATGAATAATGACGTGGTTATATATGAAAGAATGAATGTACATATGACAATGGGAATGAAACAGCCGAAGATTTGATAAAAAAAGAGATTTTTTTTTTTGGTATTACAAATTTGGGATTCATTTATTTATTATTTCTTGTAGTTTTCACTTACAGATTATTTTTTCCTTCAAGTTTTGTTTGTAAAAACTCAAAATGTTCATTTGAAATGTTTTGTTTGGCCCACATTCCTATCTTCATCAGGTGACACAGTGGGAGTAGGTCAGATCGATAAATGAAGTTTCAAAATTTTTCCTATTGTTTTTCAGTGAAAAAAAAAAAAAATGACTTCCAAAGGACAAACTTTGCTAAGATATTTTTTTTTTTCCTTTTTTTAGCAAATAAAATAATTTTTATATGAGTACTTTGCCGAAAAGATATTCTGCATACACTTTGATCATTCTTAAAACCTACCATCTTCATAACCTACATATCTGGTATAAGCATTTTCAAATTCCTTTACAGCCTCCATTTATTCATGCTTCAAAGATAATCCCCCATCTTCAGGGATTAACCACAGCCTGTTACTAAATGGATCCGTTGTTTGAAAACTACAGTTTGAAATCCATTGATTTTTTTTTTTTTTTTCTGAAATTTTATACTCCAAATTGGAATTTAAATTGTAGCTTCTATTCAAATGCTGTAACCTTGTAGAAAATTATTAACTCTTAAATTCATTAAAAGAATTGGTTATCAAGGGAAATAACTCCTGATCAGAATTTTCTCACTTTGACTGTTGGTGAATTAAAAAAATTTTTTATTCAATTTACAAAAGAGTTCCATCATTCTTAATTCTATTTCTTGAAGAGTTCCACTGTCAATTACAAGTGGTTACAAATGATCCATGAATTAAAGGGTTGGGTTGAAGGATACTTTCTGTGTCAGTTAAAGATTTGTAAAACGTGATAAAACACATTTACTATACAAGGGGAATTGATACTGAACATTATATGATCAATTAGTGACCTACTCAATCCAACTGAAGTGCTGAGATGAAGTATTTTTATCTACTCGTGTATCATTCCAACAATAGACTTCACCTTTGATGTTTTCAACACAATATTTCAGTTGATACATTGTTCTTTAGATGCCTGTTGAATCTGGTCTTTGTTATTTCCTAGACTCAAAAATGCTAAATTGTGAGAACTTGAATTGGGCAGACGAACAAATGTCTGGAATTATCTGCTGAGGTCTTTGACTGAAGGAAAACTTATCTATGTTTCTACAGTAGAATGAGAAGAAAAATACAGTGTCACTTCTTGAAATTGGTATTTATATAATATATAGTTTGTATAAAGTATATATTTTGTAGCAGTCAGTTTTTCTATTGGTATGAAGGTGAGAAATTCTTTGGTGATGGGTATATCATGATATACCCATCTACTAATGCTCACCCTTGATCTGTTAGTGGACAATCAATGTTACCATTTGATCTCTAAAAGTTATTTGAACTGATTGGCTCACCATTTGACTGAATGTGTTTTTTGGCTCGATAAAATTCTTCCGTTTATTGTGTATTCATTAAATCTCTATGATATAGGTTCTCACCCATCAGCCTTCTAATGGCTTCTGGAGATTTCTAAACACTCATTCCCTTCCCAAATATCAAGCCAAATATAATTTAACAACTCTTTCTGAACCTCTTTTAAATTGAATGTGTGCTGATTGGATAGAAATTACTTACTCACGGGTAGGCCCAGCTTTATTCTTGGCAAAGCTAACAGAGCAAAGATATCCGAACCCATCAGTCGGCCTTGTACAGAGACTTGAATTGAGTGTTCAGAGTCTCTGGAGCCTGACTTTGTGCTGACCCCACTACCTCACTTGACAAGGACTGTCCACCAGATTTAGTGAGTTATACTCCATATAGTAGCACTGATGGACCAACCATGTGGAGGCGTCCCCTGTACAATTGCTTCCGTGTTATTACTCCCCCCTAGAATGTCAGAGGGAGGCTAACAGGTGATACACCTTATCCAGGGATGACCAGGAACTGTGCGAGTCAGGGGTATTCAGACCCCTGTAGTATTTTACATACCTGATAGGTAAAACCAGTGAGTAAATAAGTTTAAAACTGTAAACTGAACTTAGCCATGATAAAGTGCCAAATTTGAGTTCTGTATTAAGTTTCTTTGATTATAAAGTTGTTAAATAATTATGAATTGCATTTTATGAGCTTATGTTATTAAAACTACACAAAGTAAAGTTAAATCGATTCTAAGTATCCAAAATATGAGGAGCTACACCCTTCGTATCTCATCTGACCAGATCTGAAAATCATCAAATCTAATTTAAAGCAAAAAGGATGAATTCATAGAGTTTTTCGGATGATTGAACTCTTTATTGTTTGTGTTGTTAATATAATGTTTCAGCCAATCCATTCCAAGGACTTCTTAAAGTGTACTTTGCAGGCTAATCAGGAAAACAAAAGAAAACACCCAAATCCTATATTATAGGCATTGTTGTCATTGGAGAAAAAATTCTGTTTACCACTATCACATTCAGATAGTATTCCTGGAGAAAGCTGTAGAATGGACCGACCTAAACATTGTGATGACAGCACAAACAAGATGGTGTTCAATCGTCCCAAAAACTCTTTGAATCTTAATGACTATTACCAAAACAAGACAGCACTAGTTAATAGCAGTCCGCTTTTCTAATGGTATGGAGATGAGAAATTCTTTGGTGATGGGTATATCTTGAGAGACTATCTACAGTCCCCCACTCCCTGATCTGTTGGTAGACAACCAAGGTTAGCATTTGACCTCCAAAAACCACTTAAAACTGATTTAGAGACCTGAAACAAATGTTCAGAGTCTCTAGGGTTTGAGACCATCCAAGAAGGACTGTCCACCAGTTTAGGTATGAAACATTTACATTTCTATATCACTCCTAAAATTTTAAGGTGTCTTCTAAATTCAAATTACCACAGTTGTTACTCTAAAAATAAACAACTTATTTTGTTTAATTTTTATTGAGGGTATTTTCAGTTGAAAGGGTCCATTGCTTTCATTAAAGTATTGATGTTTCTCTTAATGGTTATAGTTATAAAGATGCTGGAGTCTTAGCAGTTGAGTGTGAGGGGCCATCCTTTATACTGTGAGATGTATTTTATCTATCAAAATGAAAAAAGTAAGTTAAACACACAAAATTTTTATAGTTATTTAAAAAAAATTATTGTCTCTTTTCAAATGAAAATAACATAAATAACCAAAAGCTAAATGGGACAGCTAGTTGTTTTCATTAATTGAACTAGTAGAAATTCCATGGGTGTTCACGACTACAATATCATCATTACTCTCTCATATATATATTTCTGCTATTAAAGCATATGTTTGTTGTCACATATATAGAATGTACTTTTATTAACCATAACATGCAGAGATAAATTAAACTAATATATCTATCACTATTATTTATTAATTTATTTATCATTATTTATCTATTATTTATTCATTATTACATTGCAAGGGTTGGATGAACGTATGGGGAAAATAAATAATAATCAGAAAGTGGAATAGAAAATTAGTATTATTTTCTATCTATTATTAGTTCTATCTATGTGAACATAATGCTAAACTGGACTCTTATTTTCTGCCATTCATACTGAAGTACAACTTTCTTGATTTATCTTCCCCTTGGTATGAATCTGAATGTCTGCTTTGAAATGACACTTACATTGTTGAAATGTCATAATGAAGGGAAGATGAACCATGTGCATCATACATCTGTACAAAAGGTGAAAATAAAGTCTAGTTCAGTATCATAGTTACATTTTAAATAGGACCCCATTCTAAAACCTTGAGAAAATGACAATTTTTCCCAGGAAATTAAGGTCTTATGGATTGAATGGTCAAAAACGTATTTGCAAGAATCTTTCTTTTAAAGAGTTGGGACCTATTTCAGCCGGTAGTTTCATAACTGTTTATCATTAATGATAGATAACTAATATGTTTTGCCAAATATTTTTCAGAAAATAGGTTTAGTTTCTCAGACGTATCAAATGATGCAGAATTTTAGTCATTTTATCAAAATTGTCCAATTTCAAGCAACATTCTTCTATTACTTATATCCTTCCAACATTGCTTGTCATTATACAATCTCTTTACTTTTTTTAAAAAGATGACATGACTATTTATGCATTGATAAATTATACACAACACATATTTTAGTATAAATGTGTTTATTGCCATAATTCCTCGAAGACAACATTCTTCGTAAAGAAGCTACAGTGCTAAATACAGGTTGCAGTAGGAACAAACTTTCTTTTTCCCCAAGATTGTCTGAGATTTATTTTTTGTCATTGCTAATGAGGCAAAAATGATTGGACATTGCTGCCTTTTCAATATGAGAGGTAAGACTGTGTTCACTTGAAATAAGATCAATTGTTAATTGAAAACTAATTGAGGTGTTTTGTTGAAACGTTATGGTGTAACAATTAATGACAATAGGCCTATATTTAGCCTACCTTAAAAAATACCATAGGAAATAGAATGAAAGTGGATCAAATTACCTATGAATACTCCTAAGATAAGAAACATGCTTTCAGTTTTATTTTGTTTCAAATAAAACTGCATCACCATGCTAAACTACTTTCATTTATTCCATATTTTCTAATTATACCGATTAAAAATTTTTACATTAGGCATAAATGGGTTGAGAAAATAGTGTCCTTACTGCCAATTTAAACCTCTCTTCTGACATCTCAATACTGCATTACCTATGTGTGTGTGTGAAAAAAAAATATTGCATTTTTATTTTCATATTTCTTCTGAGATTGATAAGCAAATAATAATGAAATAAACTATTGGATGAAAAAAACAAAAACAAAAAACAAAATTAAAGCTGTGATGGATTTTAGACTTATTAAAATGTAAGAAAAATTCAAAGAAGATATGAATTTGGTTTTCCTTGTTTTAAATGAGTTCAACACAGTATTACTTAAGAAAAATATTTAAGTGACTAATTTAAGTAATTACAAGCATTAAAAAAGCTCATTTTGTATTTCCAACTTAATTTCATCCTATATTCAAACAGCAGATTAGAGATCTTTTGGATAACTTATTTGCCTGCCTTAGTCACTGTCGGATGTTTAAGTCACAGTAGCAAACACAATGAGTAAGACTTTCAGAAAAACCCTTCTGATGCTTCCCTTGGTGAAATAGTAACCTAACTTTTCAATTTACTCCTCTATTAGGCAACACTGTTTGTCTAAACACCCAGGTTGTGTTACGGGAGCAACCTATCACGGGGCACTTATATGTCCTTGGAGTGGACCAAAAAAAAAAAAGGCGAAAAGGGCTGATATCCAATCGGTGATTTCTGCCCTAGGCTTCTGTTCCCACCCTCCCTTCACTGCTCTGCTATCCAGCTTCCTTCCCTTTTGATTCTCTTATGTGTTTGATTCAACCAAAATTTCTAAGAATAAAGTTCTTGACCACATTAAGATGAAATTTAATTATGCATAAAATTATTTCAGTTGAAAATATTGGCATCTTAGTTTTCTATCAAATATTAGTGAAAATGTGCTAGGCTACTACGTGTGTTCTCTGTACCACGTTCTTCAGCTGGAACATATCTTGCATGCGGTACTAGGATTTCCTGTATAATGAGATTATTAAACATTTTTAAAAAAAATATTTCTCCAAATACACACTAAAAAGTTTCACTCTTGAAAGTGCATTTTTATATTCTATCACTTTATTTTGGGTAGTTATGAATCTACAAGTCAGCTTTTTAGATTATTACAATTTTGTCTCAATTCCTTCAGATAATTCTATTTGGGCTTGAAAATGTGTCTGTCAGTGACCAGTTGAAGAAAGAAGGTAACCCTTGTAGTTCTCAACAAATTTTGCCGGATAAAATTTGTTAGTCCTTGTAGAGAGGATTATTTGGGAACTCTTTTTTCCTCTAAACATATAAAAAAATATAGTTTACGTCATTTCCAGGAATAAATATTAATTCAACCTTAAAGGTGACAGCTATCTTCCTGCTTCTACTGTTTCATGATTTTAAATCTAGCATAATTTATGATACATTCTTTGAGAATCCATTTATAACATGAATTATTACAGTAATTACAAGGTTGTTAAAAACAAAAAAATGAACTTTCTCACCTCTTAAACAGACCCATATCATGGATGTCCATGGGGGAGGGGTCAAACGACCCCCCCCCAGTCATGTTTGATTTCACTCAAAGAAAGATATTTTCATGAGATTTTTTTTTACATATGCAAACAGATATAGAACTATTGTATGATCTTTCTTTTCTTTTTTAGCCCCCCCCCCCCCCCGCCATATTGAATGATTATAGATATCACAGTTCACTGTATCTTTTTTTTTTTCTTTTTGCTAAATAAATGTAGATAAAAAAAGTTAAGGGTATTTTGGCAATTTAGCTGTTAATATCTTATCTGAGATAGAAACATGGCTTTGGGTGGGGGTCAGTAAGTCAGGGCAAAGATTAGTGTGTGTGTGTATTGGAGGGCTCTCAACTTATTTTTGTTTGCAAAATAAATGTAAATAAAAATTGTTGATCTGTAATAGCTATGATTATCATTTAGTGTGGTGAAGGCTAACAAAAAAGACACCAGTTTGTGTTAATTAGATCGAAAAGAAAAATGTAATTGGCTTATTCAAAAAAACTAATTAATGCCTTGATTTAATGTCTGATGCTATTACAGTCTAACAATAAACATGTTTCCATTCAGGGCCGGCTGTAAGCCTTTATGTAACCTTAAACACTTAAGCAGAATTTGATTGGGGGGGGTGCTCAACTGCCTCTCCCCCACTCCTAATTGAGCTTTGAGACCCTGTGATTGGCCATTGGGTCTTGAGCAGCCGCTTAGTTCAATTATGCCTTGGACTAGATCGGTTTTTATCATTAAAATATTCTCATGGTTTTAATGGGACAAGACCATGGAAATTTTTAGTCATCCACAAACAATGAAAATTTGCCATAGCCAAAAGTTTTTTTTATTGAATTATCTTTGTACTAAATAGATTCTCATTTTAAAATATAAAAAAAATAAAACATTTGTCACTCTAATTCAAAATGCTTATATCTTTTATTGTATATTGTTTATTTGCATAAAACAAGCAAGAAAGAAAAATTGATGCAATTTCGATTTATTGGAAAATGACAATCTTTCAAATTAGTAAGTAGGTTCCTACATCTTTGACACCTTTTTCAAATTGGTGGTGAACAGCTTGAATGCTGGGTGTTAGCATCACTGGAAGTCAATTTGCCAGTACCTATTTCACTGTACTTCCAAATTTGTGAATATTTCTCAATTCGACCGGTACAATTTGCACACTTTATGTAACAAAAGGTATGACAAATTAAAAATAGGGAGAAACTTTGCTGTCATTTTGTACTATTTTTCTGTGTCACCATAATAAATACTAAAAACTAACTTTACTAAAGAAATGCTGAAATACAAAAAGCTATGTCAATGTGATTTAGAAAAGATTTTCGTACAGAGATTTGAGGTGAGTAATTAAAGAATTTCAAATGCTCATTTCTATCTACATTTGCTACACTGTTTCTGTTGAATATTCTGGAAAATTTGTAAATCAAATAGTACAAAAAATATAGTACAATGAAATGAATGCTGCCAATGGCTTCATTTTGATTGTCTTTCACCTGGCTTTTGTTTGACTGTGAGCAAGAGGTTTCCAACATCTTATTCTAATAGCTGAAAAATAACTCCATCTTATCATTACTTTCATGATTAACGTTTGTTTTTTTTGTTTTCTTACTGATAATAAATGATATATTTGCTTCTCTTATAGTTGTTTATTGTTGCTTCTCATCACGACAATCAAAGGGAATGTAATTCAAAATAGCGTTGATGCAGAGGTTTGCGGTGATTGATCTAAGAATTTAGAATTAAGGTTAGGGTTTGGTAAATGATATCTTTGCTTCTTATTTTTCCCCAATCCAAGGAAAGCTGATGAAACCATTGTTTTTACTAAACTCTATTTGTGTAAAAAGTGAGGATAAAATGAGAAACGTTTTAACACGTGTTTTTTTTTGTTTTTTTTTCAAATTTTTAATTTGGGTATTGGATTTTCACCTGATTTTTTTCAGCTTTCAGTCTCAAATAGCCTGACAATGGAATGTGAAAAAAACAACAAAAAAAAACAAACAAAATAAAGGCTTCTATAATGTATGTACAAAAGGAATAAAATTTATACATGTATACAATATAAAACCTGAAGAGAATTCAATATTTCTATTTTTGATTTTTAAAATAAAATGACAATATTTGAAAAAAGAAAAATAATCTTGTTTTTTTTGCTTTCTGTTTTTCTTTTGGATTTTTAATTTGTGTATTTGCTAATTTTTGCTTCAAAATAATCTCATATAATAATACAAAGCTAAAGAGAAAAAATTCCTGACAACAAATTGTGTATAGTGAGCAAAATATAAACTTGAGTAGGGTTACCAGACGTCTATATTTTCCTGGATATGTCCTGCATTTAGATCTAAAGATTTTCCTCGAGAGGGAATTTTTAAAATCCTTTGAAAGTCCTGGATTTTATCTTCCATCATTTTCTCCACAGAGAAAAATACATGAAACTGTAATGACAAGAGAGGAGGGGGCTGGGAGAGATTGGAGGATGTCTATACAGTGCTACCAACTCCGCAGCTTTACGGCTTGCATGTAGTATCTTGTAATGCATTTCTTGTTCTTCAGCCATGTGCAGGGAGGTGGTGTTTGATCAACACTGATGGGGAGCCATGTTTTGTTTTTAAAATCCCCAAAAAGGTTATGTGGTAAACAACTGATGATCCCAACAAAACAAAATTCACTCATTTTAACAAAGTATAAGAAAAAAAAAAAAAAAAATTACAGTGACAGGTATAGGAAAATAAGGGACTGAAAGGACACAAAACATTTTTAATGTTAAGTATTTAAAGTTTTCTAGACTCTCTCTCTATATATATAATTATTGTGTCACCCACAGACAGCTGTTTTGTTGTATTATAACTCTTCAGTGTGGCTATAGACTATCCATTATCCCATCAAGTACCATGAAACCTTAGCTTCAGACCTGGAGGCCGGTATTCTCCCGCTATTCCACGGAACTGGACGGTCGGTGAGGTTGAATTTAAGCGATATATTTATTTATCGTATATATTCCTCATCCACCAGAGTGCTCCATTCCATGTTGAAAGAGCATTGCATATATATATATATATATATATATATATATATACACACATATATATATATATATAAACTCATACATACACAATTATATATATATATTTAAAGTTATCACTTTCCAATGGATGTACAGGTACTACCTCCGCTGGGGAACAATACTTTGATCTTAGGCAGAGTATATAGACATTCTGTTTCTAGGCAGAAATGCAGAACCTTACATAATACAGTCATTTTTTTTATGTGTACTACACTAAGAATTTTATTTATAAAGCTTAGTTCCATCCAGCATAAAGTCAAAAAGAGTGGAAAAATTGGCGCAACACGATTTTCCCAAGAGTGAAGAGCTTGCTTGCATAGGAAATCAGCATGCAAAATTCTGAGTAGGCTTGAACTCCAACCAGTGGGATGTCTCCAGCATCAAGCCTAAACATTTTCAACTTGGTGCAATCAAAAATTGATCCCCATACATCAGAGCTTTTGTGATCTTTTTACATAAGTGACACAATTGAAAAATGAAATTTTTTTTACAACACAAAAGTTTTGTTAGCCAAGCTAAATATATATATATATTCATCCTAGGTGTTCAACTGACTCAGGAAAAGTATCCTAAAAAAGATATACAAAATTATACTCAATTTCGCAACACATTTTGGGAAAGGTCTGCACAATATTTTCACACACACACATATATATATATATATATATATATATATACATTTATATGGAAGATGAATATGAAGAGAACTGGAACTAAATAAATTGTAGTGAATTAAATCTGTTTGACTCCACATCAAAAGGAATTATTTTTAGATGTGGTCTAGTGATTAACAAAAGAATTATGTAGTGATAATTGTATTCTTTGAGAGTTTGTAATCATGGTGTTTAGGGCTAATTAGTCAAATACAACAGAGCATGGTATGGAAGGAAGGATGTGTATGCGACATTGAGTGAAGAAAAAAAAAAAGACCATCTAGAGACTGAATGCAAATACAGACATCAGTTATTTACATTTGTAGTGATATTTTGCCTTGAATTGCTTTGTCTTTGAATAGTCATTCCCCCCCCTGGCAAAATATAACCACAAATATGAATAAATAACAGATATTTGTACTTATATTTGGTCTCCAGATTGTCTTTTCCAACCATAACAGAGTACAAGAGGGAAAGATATATTCAAGTAAAAAATATGAATATCAAATTACATATAAAAAAGTAGTCAGTAACAGGAAATGGATGCATGCTTGATACAGGACAAAAGTAAGGCTACATATTCCAAGCAAATAATTAAATAATAAAGCATGTTTATATTAGATGTGTGCAAAAGTTTCCAGTGAAAAACCAGTTTTCAACAGTTCCATCACCAGTTTTCCAAAAGGAGTGAAGAGAACTAATTGATATAATAGCAAGACTGGAGCCGACTGAATACAAGATGGAGAGATGAACTAGACAAATTCAGAAAATACTGGCTCTGCGACGCCCATGATAGAGAATTGTGGCGGATCCTCGGAAAGATCTACATCCAATGACGAATGTTAAAAGATTGATGATGATGATGATGATGATGATATAAATTCAACTTTTCAGTCAAACTTTTTATGACATGCTTCACATTCACTGTGGCCCAGTGGTAGAGTGCCAGCCACCAGTTCAGCAGGCTGTGCTTCATTCCACCGCTGGATTACTAGACTAGTGGCCAAACATGTCTAGAGAGCACGGTCTGCCCTGCTATTTACCTCTAGCTAGGGGAAGAACAGAGGAATCGGGGGTAGATTTTCTTTTAGCAGCAGTAATGGTGGTGGTGGTCTTGTGCCGACAGACAGACGGACAGATCGGATGAGAGAAGACAGAACCGGTCACCACCAAGGCTGCTTGCTCGAACACTCAAGGTCGTCATGTTCCCAAATGCATTTGTGTAAAGTGAACACATGCTGTATCTGCTGATGTTTGAACTTGATTTGACATTTTCATTCTCTTCAACAGTTAGGTCCCAACACTTCCTCTGTGTGAAATGGTGTCATGGACATAGACACTGACGTTGGAATTGGTGGAACAAAATTGGGCTGAAGTTGCTAGTAATGAAAATAACTTGGTTGAGGCAAGAATTGATCTCTCTCTGCATAGTTAAACCGTCAGGTATCCAGAGAAAGTACCACATTACTATCATGCTTCAGAAAAGAGTAAACAGGTACTTGAACAAACCACTCTCCCATAACTACCTTACATGCCGAGACAGTAAGTGTAAAAGGCTGTTGCACTCATTGTCAACCTTGGCAGGCGTCAGTTGTTATATACTGAGGGAAATTTTTATTACAATCACAGATGACGTCTCCAAGTGATCACAAAGAGTGGCTTCCTTGGTACATAACAAACAATAACAAAACTAAATGTAAATTTAAATATTTTATTTTATTAATAAAGCATGTAAAAAATGTATCATTGTTGAAATTAAACATTTCTTTCATATTCATTTCAGCACAAAAATATCAAACATGATTTGATTTTTTAAAATCACATGAGAAAATTCATGGTTTTTCGAGTAATTTCTCCCTGAAATTCTTCATTGGCAGCAAATGATATTTTTGCTCATTTCAGACCAACTGCCATCCAGTGACGGTTAACAAGGTCAACTGGGCAAATCCAAAAAGCAAAATTATTTGAAAACAACAAAAAAAAACAAACAATCATTTCATGGCAAACTAAGATATGAGATTCCCACCCTCCACATCTTTCTGGAACTCAGACGCCAGAGAGACCTGTACATGGAATAGCCCTCAAATCTGCGCAATGAAGTTTTAGGGGAGGTATGGCGGAAAGGGAAAAAAAAATCAAGAAAAAATAATAAAAGAAAATGATTTTTATATTGTCCCTTCATTAACTATTGAAGCTGGCAAAAAGTAGTGCTAGAATTCAGAGGTGGCTTTTTTCTTCCAAATTAGTTACTTTTAATATTTGACACAGATCATTGAATGACATAGTACTCAGCAGTTTTTGTCCAAGATTGGGAGGTACATCACTGATATCCATTGATTTCTGGGGACTATTTTCATCTTTCATTCAGTAGATTCCTAGAATATTTTTGTGAAATGTAGATAATTCTCATTTGATTTCAAGGCTAACAAGTGTTACCTCCCTTTACTTGACAAGAGAAAAACACTCACCAACTCTGTGTAAAAAAAACAGCACACAAATAAAATAAATGAAAAAAAAACAAAACAAAAAAAAACAAACAAAAATAAACACTGCTTACACACAAACCTTTAACGTTTTGCCCACTCAATGTTGAGAAAGGTGCACGAATAAAAATAATTTAACAATAAACATTATTCAAAGAAATAACAATCTGTTTTTCTTTTAAGGGAAGGATAGTCGTTCATTTTAAGACTAACACAAATCATCTCCATTTTACGCATGTATTCTGAAAATATACCCTTTTATTGCCCCACCCCATGTCCAGACAGGGAACATTCAGTAGATTAACGTTGAATAGACAAGTAGGAATGTAGAATCAAAACACAGATAAAGGCATTAAAAAAAAAAGAAAGAAAATCATTGAATGCAGAGGCAGATGAATCACTAGGCTGATTAGGTTTAAGCACAAGGGGGTCAGGAAGAGGGGAAAAAATGGTTTTAGTATACATGTAGGTATTTCAGATGATATTTCAGAATTTTGCATGTAAACTTTTTCATATCTTACATTACATATGCTTTGATCTGTTGATTCACACAGCTGCTAACAATCATTTAAACCAAATAACACTGAATTTTCCAGAAGTACACGTGTAAAAATATGAAATGGGCTGTAATTGATTCATATGCTTTTAAGATATTATACAGGCTGTACAGTATACATATCATACAGTACAGTGATATAAGTTATCAAATGTGTTTTAAAATCA
>OY735205.1:53245130-53380130 GCA_963457665.1 Thysanoteuthis rhombus
TTTTTTTTTTTTCTCCTCAGTGAGTGAGCAGGGCAGACTAGTGAGGGCGGGCAAGCACAAAACTGATTTTATAAAATCTCTATAAAATATCATTTGCCTTCAAGCGTCGTTATCCAGGTAATTCCAGCTACCCCAGCTAGTACATCTATATAACACATACATATTGTAATATACTAGAGTGAATACCTATGCATGAATATTTTAACGAGAACAAACTGTGTTTATTGCCTATTATTGCATTCTTTCCCAAACATGTATTGGTCAAATTAGAAACTTTTTGATTAACTAGTTTGGTAAGTCATTCTAATAGCAACGTCAAATTGCCTTTTGAAACTCATTAATTGGTTCTTGAACAAAGAAGAAATACTTTGATTCATTCAATGATTTAATTTTATTGAAAAAAAATTTTTTTCCAGAATGTTAGCCTTCAGAACCACTAAATGACTAAATAAATGCCTTGTTGTGATGATTGTAATAAAAATTACATTCATACATACATATACACATACATACATATGCACACACATACATATATATACATATATACATACATATACACATACATACATACACACACATATACATACATACACACACATATACATACATATATATTGAAAATAATTGATTGATATGCACATAAGTAAATAGCATATAATACATATATATTGATCAAAGATAATGATTTTTTGAACCAGCAGTATGTTATTAAAGTCTTGTAGGCTTAAGGTTTGTTAGATTACCCCATCAGCAATATATCACTTTATATTAATTTGTACTTGTACATTCAATATAACCCTTCAGTGATGCTACAGATCATCAACTATATTCTGCTAATATTTGAATCCATTTAAGTCATCGATCAAGCATCATTTTTTTTTTCTGCAGTCACAAAAATATAACAGAAGATTTGATTGTAAAATATGATCGTTGCTTCAAGACTTCTACAAACTCACGAAGGAGGCTGATTAACATATTACAGGTATAGTGTGGTTTTGATCAGTGCAGGTTTTCGTGTCATACAGTTGAGGTATAAATTAATATAACTAAGTATAAGTAGTAAAAGAAAAGTCATTAAATTATAATAAGACCTTGAACGGTACTTACATTTTTGAAGAAATTAACCACACTAATCAATTCATACCTGTATTAGTCTTAGTTAAAAGACTACTGTAGTGCCTCTATACTTTTAGTTAGGAATTAAGTATGAAACTCTTCTTTTAGCTAGATATCCAAAACGTCACTTCCTCCTCCGACCCCTGTAAAACACCTGGACGCACATGATCCAATGCTCACTAGCTCCAGCAACCCTAGCTGGTTACGCATCTAGCCCAGCCTTTGCGGTCTGTAAAATGATAACGATGTTAGGGAGAAGGAAAGAGAGAGAAAGAGAGTGGCTGGTTGCAAAGGCTGGGGCCAGAGGCATGACTAGCTAAGGATGCTGGCACCAATGAGCCTTGGACCAGAGAGAAGGAAAGAGAGAGGATGGCTGACCGCAAAGGCCAGGGCTAGATGCGTAACCAGCTAGGGTTGCTGGAGCTAGTGAGCATTGGATCATGTGCGTCCAGGTGTTTTACAGGGGTCGGAGGAGGAAGTGACGTTTTGGATATCTAGCTAAAAGAAGAGTTTCATACTTAATTCCTAACTAAAAGTATAGAGGCACTACACTACCATATACCTGTAGAAAAATGACAGGTTCATTGGTGTACAAATTGGCACTTGGGAACCTGAAGCTAATTTCAAGTTTTTTTTCAAAGTCTCAACTCAACTCAAACTGTTTTAGTGTGTGATCAGACGGAGACTTGAGAGATTTTTTATGACATATTCTTCAGTGTACAGTCGTAATAGGAAGGTAAATTAACCAATGAGATACGTGAGCACAAAGAGAGAAGAAATTAACATATGTGCTTATTATATGTTCAGATTAAGACAATAATACTTACAATGTACAAAGCAACAAGGTAAATGTTGACAGCCATGTCAAAAAGGGCTAGGAACCACACAAAACCTTGTAAAATTCTGGAATAAACAACACAAACAAATGAAAGGAGGACAAAAAAAAAAAAGAAGAAAAAAAAAGAATACAGAAACCAAAGGACAAGATAACATAAAAATAAATAAATGAAAATAGGTCTGGTTAGTCACTCAATAGTCACATGATCAATATCTTTTGGCCGCACACCATGTGATCAATTAAAAAATTAGGAAGAGATACTGCTCTTGCCTTTTCTTTAGCGATTGTCCTTAAAATGTCCGAATTTAAAGAAAAAAAAACAAAACCAAAAACATGTTAATGCTGCTGGACACAAAGTAAGTGGCAAATTTAGCATAATCTTAGATCGTATATTGAACGACTCAATAAAAAATTCATTTTAGAGGGGGTTCAGAGAGAAAAAAAAATTTTTTTCCTAAACATATTAAGTAAATGTTTCAATTTTCAGCACTCTAGCTTCATTGGTGCAGAGTGTTCATGTGACATAAAGATAGATAGGTAGATAGATGCATATCTGGCTAGCTAGATAGCCAAGCAGAAACATTTAAAAACTGAAGGAACCTAATGCTGACATTTTTGGTCGATAGACATCAAAAATAAGAAAAGAAATAGAAATAAACTACTTACTTGCCGTTTCGGAATTTTCCCATGATTCTTACACTGTTTGTAAAATGGAGGATAGGGAAAAGAGCAAAAGGTAACTCAACGCTTTGCAGTACGTTGAGCCAAGTGTTCATAGAATCAAGATATTTAGTAGCAAGAGTAGCCACCAAAATAGTAGGAACCATCGCTATGGATCGAGTAAACAGAACACGTTTCCACTTGGCCCAATGAATATTCAAAAAACCCTACAAGAAAGAAAATTTTCTATTTCAATTACAAATATCTTCCTTGTCATAGGAGAAACAAGAACAATCTATGGTAGTAGTGGCAGAAGGAGGAGGAGGAGGATTAATAAGCAGTTTTTGTCAACTCATTTTCATAATTGTAATATATTGTTTGTCCGACTGCCATGTGACCAATAGATAAAATAATTATAATAATAATTTGTTAATTTGGGCACGGATCCATGGAGGGGTCTATGGGGGTTCGAACCTCCCTGCATGAGCAAAAAACAATAAAATAATTACTATAAATATCTACTTGAAGGAAATTCATTGATAAAATGAATCTGGCAACAGCAGGTTGTAACTCCACACCTTCTTCTATTACAGCTTAAGATGATTACTGCAACTTCTGTATTGTATATACAAGAAATAAATAAATTCATAGGTATATAAGACTTGTCAGTTCGGCACAATAGGTAAAAGAGCTGTCTAGCCATCACTTGGTCATTATTTCAAATCACGGTAGGGAAATTTGGTTTAATGTGACATCATAGATAATCTATGGAGAGTTTACTCCCTTGAATAAGGTGAAGATTGTTACAGGGGAGAAAAACAGAGTTAACTTGGATGTGAATTTGATTAAAAAAAAAACAAACAAATAAATAAATAATTCCAAGTAATTAAACACCCATCAAGGATGGTAAAGGGTCCTATCCTTTTTTTTATATGTGCGTTTGTGTGTTCCAGCACTCCTGGCCAAACCATTTTGTCTACAGACTTAAAAAATTGGCATCAGTAATCCACTAAACACCTTTAAAAAAATGTTTTGATTTTTTGGAAAAAATCTAGGTATTTCTTTACTTTATCTTAGACGTTTTCCAGTGGAGAACGCCAGTGATGTCATAAATAGAATTTATTCTGACCATATTTATTCTCCAATGGAATTTTTAAAAAAATTTAAAAAAAAATTTTTTTTTTTTTTTAACACAATTTTGATGCTGAAAGAAAAGAAAAGAAAAACTTACCAATGCAATCAATAATACTGATTACGATGACGAGTTTTGCTTTTTTTTCTAATATAAGTAGGATATCCTCTGAGTCTTTATATATTTTTAAAAAATCATTTGATCGGTTCTATGGAAATTTTCTCTGATCATTTGCTTTTTTTTCACTCTTGTCAATTCTTGTGTGTGAAAAATGAGGATTCAAAGTTAAGTGGATAAAGGTGGATCACATATTACCGCCTTATTTTTGAGGTTTGAAATTTGTACTCCTTTTTCACATTTCATTTTGGGAAAATTAATTTTTTCTGTTTGTAATCCCCTGTTCACTTTTTTATATTTTGACCCCCTACTGCTCGATTTTTTTCCCTTGGTAACCTCCAGCTCAAAATCTTGGATCCGTCCCTGTAATAACTACATGATGATAAAAGAATGAAAGGTTATAAAATAGTTGAAAGCATTTTCATTTTTATATCAGAGAATAAAAAGCCAACTTACTTCCATTATAAACTGTCCAGCATAAGTGCCCTAGAAAAAAATGAAGAAAATAAATTGTGTACTTATATTTATATATATATATATATATGTATACATTTATGTATATATTCACACACACACACACACACACACACACATAGAGTCTGGGTTTACCAATGAATACTTGAGTTTATGTTTTAGCTAGAAAATGAGTTATCATCATCGTCATCAGTCTTTTATCGTCCATCGTTGGACATAGACCTTCCCCAGGATTTGCCACATTACTCTATTATGGGCGTCGCGGAGCCAGTATTTTCTGAATTTGTCTAGTTCATCTCTCCATCTTGTATTCTGCCAGCTTCAGTTTTGAGGAAAAAAAAAGTTGATTTGTACTGTTGATAGTATGTATATATCAATAATGTATAGATGATATCAATTTTTTTTCGAAAAGGTATTTTAATCATTGTATCAATACATTGGTTCATTCTTACTAATTTCCTCATCTTTGTTGTTTTTATCCCTATGTTTTGACCACAGTACCATTGCGCCTTCCCGAGGTGTCTGTCTTATTTTTCTTTCACAGATCAAGTTTCAACAATCCAAAATAGGACACACATCTGTGGAAGGTTAAAGAGTACGGTGGCTAAAAACATTGGAATAAAAACAACAAAGATGAGGAAACGAGTTTGAATAAACTATTCGATGGCTAAGAATATCAGACCCAGATAAAATCCAGGATAGATCTGTGGAGATGAATTCTAGAAAATAATGTGTGAACACATTAAATGCAAAAACGAGGTTAGTACACAGTTCGATTGGTAACAAACGTGGAGAAAAGAACAAATCAAAAACTTGATAATGATAAGGTTTTATTCACCTCATATTATTCCAGGAGGTTATCATCTTTTTCAGCATTTTGAACTTCATATGATTTTAAATTATATAAAAAAGCTTAAATTATAGGAAAACCATAATTTGTGACTATTGAATCTAAAGAATTCTATAGAGATAGCATATTATCATTGGAAAAAGTTATTGCTACAAATGAGACATATCTTGATTAAATATTTACTACTATTTGCTTATATATTCCTATATCTTACTATTGAAAAAAAAACAAAAAAACAAAACAAAATCAATATGTAATATGTAACAACCTGATATAATGATAATATCAAATATAGCATAATTCAATAAAACTTACCAACCATTACACTATGGTAGGTGTCCTAATAAATACAAACATTATCAAAGTCTCCCACAAATCTTTGCATTGCCTCCAAGTAGTTTAAAAATGGATATAATCAGGTATTATTTATGAGTAAATTCTATATTTTATATAAAATATTTTGAGCAACTTAGTTTCAAAGCCGAGTAAATATTTCTATCAAATGATATGCCAAAAGTTTGATAAAAAATAATACCAGATAATATCCGTTTTAAATGTGCACTCATTTATAGGCGACACTGTACATACAGACAAGACAATAGCTGTATGTTTGCTTGTTTCTCCACAAGTAAGGAACAATAAATTATAAATATTAAATTGATGCAAAAGTGCCTAGAATCTTTTGGACAGATTCTTCTGCTCATATAATTGGGTATCAAAGTATTTTTCTTGACTTTATGCCATCTTTAAAGTAAGTTGTACATTCCATCATAAAAGACTGACACTGGTTTTGATTCACTAAATTTTTGGATATCTTTGATTTGTTGGAACTGCTGACAAGACAAGAAGTGTTGTATAGAGTGGAAGAATTGATAGTCTGAAGATTACGGTTTGAGAATACACCCTGTGGAGGGGAAGTTCTCATCCCAGCACTACGATAGTTTGCCGCATAGAATTAACACCATGTGTATGGACATTGTAACACAGCAGCATCAACTTCATTGCTCAGAAAAAAATCTTTTCTCTTCCAATGCATTATTCAAAAAAGCTGATTGTAAACAGATTATACAGCTTCAAACAATTCATAATAAAGGATTCTCTTTGGAGTTCCTATCAAATACAAAGAACATTTTTCATTTAGCTTGGGGTATCGAAGGCTGTCTGGGATCTAGCGAGGATTACCTTCATTTTTGTACTTTCATGATAAATCAACTTTTTTTTGATAGGGACTATCTTGCCTAAAATGTCTTTTTTATGTGTTAGAAAAAATAAAAAAAATGAAATAAAATCGACAAGTGTTTAAATGCTCAGTCTTTGTATCCAGTAGTCCTTGAGGATTCCATTTTTCTAGTTTCAAGATTTTTCCTAAGGCTTGCAAAAAACATACTGTCTTTGATTGGTTGCGAAAGATTCTAAGACATTTCTGAGATTACCTTAATAGTGTGCAAAAGATGTTACTAGGAACTGTTACATATATATATATATATATATATATATATATATATATATATATATATATATATATATATATATATATATATAGAGAGAGAGAGAGAGAGAGAGAGAGAGAGAGAGAGAGATGCACGCACACTCAGATAGATAGATAGATAGATAAATAGATAGATAGATAGATAAATAGATAGATAGACACATACAAATATACAGATTATTTTACTTACGGTCATTGTAGAACTCATGCCAGAAGCTAAGATACCAACTCCCCATATTATTTTCATGATGAGAGGATAATTTTTGGCAATCCAAATACCCTGTATAAGAAATTTTCAAAAAATTATTTTTTTCCTTCAGTTGTAAACAGTTTCAATATTTATTCAGCTACAAACAAGGTTAACCAGCAATTGTTTATCTTGCTTCAACCACAAATAATTCCTGCATTTTTCACATACCTGCAATGGTTCATATTTATCAAGTTGAGCTTAGTTTGGCATAAAGCCACTAGGTGTAAGGCACCAAGAGAAGATAAAACTCACAACAGTAGTAATAGCCTCCTAGGAGAGCTTAACAACTGCTCCATGGCAAGTTAATCTAGATAGTTATTTACTTAGCTTACCACAAGTGGAGGGCACATAGTGAGAATTTAACTCACTATAATGGTAATAGTCTCCCAATAGAAATTAGTAACCATTGCATCGCTACAAGGTGTCATGTGGATAATCACTAATCTTAGCTTAGTCTGGCATAAGGCCACAGTTGTGGAATATCCAGTGAAGATTTAACTCAATACAGCTGTAATAGTCAGCAGGAGGAGTTTGTGAACAAGGAACTCAAAATAGTTATTTACCAAGCTTAGCTTTAGTATGGCACATGAAGTATTGTTGGAATTCCAGCATTCAGAGCCTTGGGGCAGACTCCTTGATTGGGGCCCCCTATAAGTATACTTTTGTAAAAAAACTATTTTTCCTAACAAAATTGCACCGAAGTGACTATGCAAAATTAAAAGTATCGGAAGACTGTTAAAATACAAAAAAAAACAAAACAAAAACAAAAACATTAAAAATGAAATCTTGAGACTTGTTCAATTCAGGTACTTACATCGTTGAGAACTTCTGGAGATATTATGTTGACAGACAGGAGCGAATACACAAAATTTATAGAAAAACGAGACAAAACAAATACAAAAATATCTCTCAGTCAGAAGGAGACTTCTGGATACACTCCAAAATGAAATCCCTTCCTTACAATGTGGCTCACCTTTCCACAATGTTCCATTGGAATTCATTGAGAAGTTTTGGAGCTATTGTGTAGACAGACAGAAATATATAAAACATCAAAACAGAAAAAAATAAATTAAAAAAAAAAACAAACAAATTCCTGACTCTGTCCCCAAATTTAGTTGTCTCTCTTGCCCTCTGCTTCATCCTTCCATAAAATTTCATTGATATTCATTGAGAACTTTTGGAGATATAGTATGAACAGACAGAAGTGGATAGAGGAATGCATTTTTTTTTTAAATGCAAAAATATCTCCCAATCAAAAACAAATACCTGGATCTGCCCTGAAATTTAATCGCATCTATTATCTTCTACAAATTTTCATTGGAGTTTAAGGAGAATTTTGGAGATACTGTGTGGACAGACATGAGCAAATACACAAACATAAACATCAAAACAGAAAAATATCTAAATCGGAAACAAATCCCTGGATCCATCCTTGAATCTAATCAATTCTTTACCCTGTAGCTCAACTTTCCACAAAATTTAATTGAAATTCAATGAGAAATTTTGGAGATCGTGTAGACAGACAATATGAAAATAGATTAAAAAATATCTGTTTTTATCAAAAACCAACTTAGTGGATCCACCCTAAATTTAATCACCAATGTCTGTTCATATGATGACTCCAAAAGCTCCCAATGAATTTCAATGAAATTACGTGGAAAGATAGGCTGTGGGGTAAAGAAGGAATGATTGCATCTTGTCTTGTAACCAGGAATATGTTCTCAATTGGGAGATATTTTAGGAATATTTTTTTTATTTGCTCCTGTCTGTCCATGCGACATCTCCAAAAGTTCTCAATGAATTTCAATGAAATTTTGTGGTATTGTAAGAAACCTGGTTAGAAAGAAGTGACTGATCCAGGATCTAGGATTTTGTTTCTGATTGTCAGACATTTTCCATTTTTTTCATTCATGCATTGTATTTTGACCTTGGAAAATTTTGCCATGAATAAAAAGAAGTTGTAACCCTATTTTTTCTCAATCTGTATTAGATAAGCTTTGCAAAAATGCATAGTTTCAAACTTCAACAAAAGATTACCATGGGATTGAAACTTACCCTTTAATACATTCATGACTTGAACCTTAATATCTTATCAAGATTCTGAAACATTACAAAATGAAAAAACGCTAATAAAAGTTACGAAAATTTACTGGAAGAAATGAGTCAAAATCAGTGAAAATAAAGCAGTTGATTTAAAACTTTAATCAGAGAACCCTTATAAATAATTTTATTTTCTGGTGAACCCCTTCAAAAAAACATTACTCCCATTCTAAATATATATATATATTTACATATGTATGTAATGATTATTATCAATGTACAGAATATTCTGAAACCACTCATGTTTCACTCTAATCAATAGGATGGTTGAAGAAGCAATAACACATAAATCATAAAATAGATATTTTATACTGAATAATGAAGTTATTATTTTTGATGAATCATTCACTCAGTGAATAATCAAATACTTTGCAAAAATGTCACTGCGTTTCGGAGACCCCTCACCTTGGAAAGGTTGCGTGGAACCCTGAGATTCCACAGAACCCAGTTTGAATGCTACTGAATTGGAGTAAATTACATTGGAAGAATACATTTTCATTAAAAAATTACTCTGGTTTGCTAAACCGAATCTTAAGTGGTTGAAGTAATGTTTTAACATTTTAAAGAGGCAGATAGATGTGGTGAAAAAAAAAAAAAAACAGTAATTTTTTTATAGTAAGAGAGAGAAGTTTCAATGATGAAATAGTACATAAATAGGCTTTGGTAGAGTTTAGGGCACTATTGAAATGTGAGGGTCCTGCAGTCAAAAGAAATAGAAAAGAATTTTGTGACTAATTTTTTGTGTTATCAATACATGAGCTTTTTTCCCCCCAAGAGAATTTATCAGTTATGAAAAAAATGTATTTTTTAAGGTTTTATCAATATAACTACAATGCCCAAATAAACACCTTTTTGCCAATTGCATACACAAGATTTTAGAAATTACTTGTGTAATTTTTTTTTCTCTTCCAGGTGGACAAATTTTGCATTCGAACACATTGAAATCACTTATAATTCTTATAATTCATTTAGTAAAAAATATGAATACCACATTTTGGATGCTATTTCTAGTTGAAATTCCTGATGCAATGATTATTTTTGCTTCAGATTTTTTAAGAGAGGTTGACTAGTGTTTTTTTTCTCCCTATTTTTTGTTGAAAATTTTATGCAAGACTTCAAATAAAAAGGACATAAATTAAGATTTTAATATTTTTTTGTTTTACAAATTATGTCTTATTATTTGTCACAAACGTTGAATTATATCATAATAATAAAATAATGTTTTTCACTTGGTTCAAAAAAGTTTTCTTTTTTTCAACTGTTATTTTTATAATAATTTCAGGGTTCTTTTTTGGTGGGGGGGGGGGCTTTTTGTGCCTTTTACATTTTTGCAGTAGAACTACTTTATCAAGCAAGTTAATCAAAAATTAATGCAAATTGGGGAATTACAAACAAAAACATACATGCGTTGCTTTCGCATATACATACACAGGCCACACACAAACACATATACTTGTCACTTTTTCACACACATACACATGCCACATATTTGTACTTATGCTCACACATACCACATATGTGCTTGAGGCATGTATGTGTGTGTATTTTGCATCTTTCATCTGTTTGTCATCTCTTGCTGACAATGCACTGACAGGCTGCCATACACATGTTCATTTGTAACAGATGTATCTAAAGTTATTAGAAAGTGACCTTCTGGTGAGTTGTCACTAATTTTTTTAAAAATTCTTTTTAGCTATGGTGAATTTGGTGAATTTCAGAAGACGATGCTGGATAATTCAATCTTGTGAAACCTATGCAATTAATGGTTTGTTCTTCAATTTTGATCCCATTCCTATAGTGTTAGGAGAGGTCTATAATATGATTTCTATTACATAGATTTATTAACTAATAATTTCACCAAAACATTTGTACATAAGATGAAAAATTTGAGAAAGATTTTTTTTTAGAGAGCAGAAAGTTTTTGAACAGAGGAGAAAATTTTTTTTTTTTTTGACTCCCAATTTTTTATGCAAAATAATATTTTTTTTTCTGAGACGTGTGCAAAGGCCCCCATTCTAGGTATTGCTCCTCTGGTAGTTACAGCTCTGTCTGTGAGACTAACTTGCTAACCATTACTTCATGGTAAGGCAACAGAAGTTGAATGTGGATTGGGGCACCTAGTGATGACTAAATTCACTGCAGTGGTAACAACCCAATGAGATGAGCTTACTAACTAACCATTGCTTCATTGTAATACGCCCAAATTACTTACTAAGTTTAGAGTTTGGTACAAGGCCACTATGCTATTGCATCCAGCAATGATCAAACTCACTACAGTAGTAACGGCTAGTATGATAAGCTTGCTAGCTACTGCTCAAAAGAGAGGAGGTTTGAATATTTGCAGAGCTTAACTAAGTCTGACACAAGGACACAATTGTAAGGCATCCAACAAGGACTAAACTTACAATAGTAGTTATGGTCAAGGTAATGAGATTGCAAACTGTTGCACCATAGTAAGGTGCTCATAACTGCAATGGGTCAGTTGTCCATTTCAAACATTAATGCTATCATGGTTATAACACTATTATGATAAACAAAGGAACCACTCTGTGTGTTCATTTTGTGACATTGCACTAAAGTTAAAGAATGAATACTTACAGCATTATAGAGGCTCGGTTCATCTCCTTTGAAAGCAGCCGCAAATACAGACACCACAAACAGGTTAATAATGAATGAGACGAAGAGAGCTATACCTGGAAATTAAAAATAATTTCAAATATCATTACCAGTGTTCACATTAATTGGAAGTTGGATTTTCAATAAGGCTTCCAACAGAGCAGGCTAGAGTTATATGCAAACTAAGTGGCTGCTTAAGGCCCCGTGGCCATCAAAAGGCCCCCCAAAGCAAGGTGAAGTAAGAAATGGTGGAGGCCCCCCAAAATCAAATTCTTCTTAGGACCCCATGAAGATTTGGTTTTCCAATTGGTTTCCAATACTCATAAAAATTCAAAGATGAAATCAAAATGATTACTGCCATATTTACTAACGTAACCTTACTAGCTGCCATGAAAATCGGCATTCAACATCTTGTTTTTTTATCTGGGCTTAAACTTGAAATGCACAGCTGTCTCACTCACAAACTAGACCATAGAAGGGGAGAAAAGGAGGGGACATACAACCTTTATAGATTGAGGTAAAACTAATAGACACGCAGAATGAATCTGTCCAAATACTATGCTCAGATAACTCACTCAGCAGACCAAGTGCCGATATCAATAGCTTTGAAAGGAGGGGGGGGCAGTGATCTTAGGGTATTGAGATTGCGGCCCCCCCCCTCCCGAGAAAAGTGAGCAAGTGCAAAGCTCAATGGGAGGTTACAAGGCCAGCACAGAAATCAGGAGGGGACAATCTCCAAAACACAGAGATGCAAAACCCAGACATGACGTATATGAGAAAAGATGCGCATGCACCCTTGGAACTAAACCGACAAGTCAGAATGCAGCACACATCCAAGGAAGGCTGGAGAGTATACAGCCGAAATGTTGTGAAATGTAAACAATAAAGACCAGGAAATTAGTCTGAATAAACCATTGGTGTTCCCCAATATGATGCAGGTGTTTGGGGTCTAAAAAAGCCCACCATGTTATAACCAAGCAGTGATAACCAATTCAGCCATTTTTTTTCCAGCTAGATTTAGCTATTTTTGTGCCTTTCTACCCACAGGTAAATCTGATTGATGTTACATAGATTTTTTTTGGCACTATACTGTGTGTCTTCCTTGAAGTTTTTTTGGTTTTTTTCCCCACCAGGGACTACCAATGCTTTCTCTCTTTTCAGTTACATAACCGAAGGGCAAAACAGGTTTCTTAGGATAATGAGCAGTTATCCTCCTGGAACTCAATTTCATTTAATTTATCAGTCTGAAAAAAAAAAAAAGAGTCGCCAATTACAACAGCTATGGGTGCTGGGACAGGTACACATGATTGAAACACCCTTCCTAACAAAAATTCACAGAAGAGAAGAATGCTTACTTGATTCGATGCCATAATATTTGTTTGCTTCCTTGATTTGTCGGGGGCTGCTATGATCTATCGTTCGACTCTTAAGAGAAAAAAAAAAAAAAAAAATGCATGTCAGAATTTATTCAAATTCTCATAATTCTATGGTCAGACCTGGTTGCAATCCTATTCAAACTGAAGACGATTACTGTTACTTTTGCATTGTATACATGAGGAGTATGTGAATACTTTATCCGACAATATCATCAAGTAGACAATATGGAAAAAAGTAGTATTCAAATCATTACTTATAAACTTATATGGCTTAGTCAAAAAAGTAATTTTAAATTGAAAAGTTTGTATTGTTTCAAGTGAAAATTTTATTTCATGATTTTAAATAGTTCGCACTCACATGGAATGATATTATGCAACATTATTTACAAACTTTTCAATATTGATTCATTTAAAATTACTACCTTGACAAAGTTGAAAGGCAAAACATGTTAGTATAATAAACTTGATTTAAATACTACAACTTTTTCCGTATTGTCCACTCAATATTGTATATACAATAAATAGATTTGTAGATATAATAAGAAGTTTTGGTCTTACCAGAACCAGAGAACTGTGAAGATAAATGTTATGTGGCATGATAACTGCACCAATAATGCCAACCATTTGTTGGATTTCTTTCTTGTTACAACCTGAACACCAAGGAATGGTAAGACCTTTCAGGATTTTTATCACGTCAGGATTCACCGTAAAGAACTACAAAAAACAATAAGAAGTTCAAAAGGCATTATTTACAATGACACTGGCTCCCTGACTCGACCATCCATATATGCAACTGAAACACTTGGAAATTCATGTAAATATAAAACTTACACTCCTAAATCAAAAAAAAAATATAAGCAAATATAAAAATATTCTTGGTCTTAGATGTGTATGCGAACCGCATAAATGCAAGGGTGTATAAAAATTACACTTGCACATTAAAAAACACTCATATTACGCGAGTATCACAAAAATTACTCTTTGTTATACATGTGTATAAGATCATATAAGACATTTTATGACAGTGTACGTATGTTCTAACTCGGAATTCTCATTTTGTTTATTCACGGTCTGTATCTGCTCTATTGGTTTCTTATAATGCAAACAATTCTGTCATAAGGAAAATAGATATGTGATCTGACAGAATGATTATAAATTGCATTATGTCATATAAAAACCCAATTTGAAATGATCTCCCGGTATTACACAGTGATGAATGCATCATTTGGCCAAGACAACATAAATAGAATAGTCTAGACCAAATGATACATTCGCTGTGTATCCTGGCAGACATATTTCTGATAAAGACATTGTACTTGACATACAAATTTTCCCTACATCTTTATACAGCGTAGATCCCACGTACATGATTCTTTCCTTGTGCATAAATACTATGGCAAAATGAAACTGCAAAATGGTTTTTCACACCTTTTCAAATCATTGCTATGAAAATTAACTTGCCAAATAATCAATTAGAAGTGCATAGACTGAAAAAAAAAACCTTTGGTTAACAATAACAGAGGTGATTGATTTTAAAGAGGTACACATACCATATGAAAAAATTAAAGGCATGCACGTACCATATAAGAAAATGAAATTGCCATTGTGGTGATGAGGGCACCAAATAAAGCCTCCAGCTTCCGGAGACCTGCACTTTCAAGAAACAGGAATATAAAGGTGTCAATACCTGTGATTAACACACCAGACCATATAGGGATCCTGGAAAAAAATTAATGTATATAGTCTGGAAAACTTCACAGCTTCAAATATTAAATATTCAAACATTAAAAAAACTTTCTACAAATTTTTTTGTGTTACTTCAGTCATTTATTCCCCAATATCTGTTAATGTAATTTTCTTCAGTGCTTTTTTTAATGTTTTACACATACTATGTTATTATGGTTTATACATGATAATCATATATGAATAGAACCCCCAACTCCCTAACAAACTCAGAATTTGTCTTCTTCCAAAATCTTTCAAAACAAAACTGAGGTCTTATGGATTGAAAGCACCAAGAATTTCTTCTGAAAAAAAATTTAAAAAATTAATGATTAAAATTCATTATCTCATACAGATTCTACTACTTTCAGTAAACAGCACAAACTAGTGATAAAAGATAAGCTCTCCAAATAACAATCCATAATAATCAAATAAATAATAAAAAATCCATTTGTTGTACTTTGTAGAAATATATTAAAGAACATACTTCCCACTGTGTTGTCAAATTTGGAATGATTTTCCCCCAAGCACCACAGCGTATCCCTGCTAGTTCAAAATATATTTATTCATATACCTAAAATCCTCACTAGTAAATTTTTCCCATTTTGTAACCTTTATAAAAGCTCCATTTGCCTCAGAAATAACTAAAATTGTGACTAATTGTTGCTCCTGATCTAATGAAAGTTGAACTGCTGGGCATAAGTTCAGTAGAGACTTGATCTTGCCCTAAAAAGTAACTAGATGCCCATATATTCCTGGTTCAGTTCAAAATCATTTATTTTATTAATGAGTTGACTTGATGTTCTGGATGGAATCATCATTGGCCTTTAAACATCCATCATTGGACAAGGACCATATCCAAGATTCTCCAGGCTTTTTGTCAAGTTTGTCACGCCATCTTATTTTTTGCTAGCCACAATTTAGCATATGATCTCTGGGAATCCATGATGTGAGTCATTCTGCCCAGCAGTTGTCTGACATTCCTGCAATGTGACCAGCCCATTGCCATTTGAGTTTTCTTATGGTTGCTATGAAATCTCTGACCTTTTAAAAGAAGTTTTATGAATGTCTTAACTTGTGATGTTCTGCAAAGAATTGAATATTTTAAAAAAAGACCTATAACCAGGAAAATCAATTAAGGGGTTAATAAAATATTGTCATTTACTGAGTTTAGTTTACTTTGGCACAAGGCCATCACTGTAGGGCACCCAGTGAGGACCAAAATCAATACTGTATATATGTATGGTTTGTGAGACTAGCTAGCTAACCACTACTCCATGATAAGTCACCCAAAGTTGTTGACTAAGCTTAGCTAAGAAACAAGTCTATAGTCAAGGGATACCCAACCAAAATTGAACTCATTAGTCAAATTGGTTTGTGACAAAAGCTTGCTACCTATTCCACTACACCAGGCACACCTATTTATTCACTAAGCTCGGCTTAGTCTAATACAAGATCAATTACTAGAGCACCCATTGCGTAGTAGTAATAGTTCGCTAAAACGAATTGTTAACATCACACCATAGAATATCCCCTAATAATTATTTATCAAGCTTAGCTTTTTCTTGCACAAGGCCACAGTTGCGGGGCATTCTATTAGGATAACTCGCAGTAATCTTCATTTTAATGTTCTTATTTGCCCATTTGAATATAAATAAGGGGAAGTAACCATGCTTGATCATAGCTGTACAGATGCACTAGTGAGAGCCTTGATCTGATCAACAGGAGTAGCCTCGATCTGGTTAATGGAAGTTCAGTGATAGATCAACAGCCAGCCATCATAACCCCACGTTTCTTTTGTCTGTCTCTTAGTTTCTGTTGCTACTAACACGAGTAAAACCAATTGCATTTCAATGAGCAGACAACCAACAAAACACCAGGTGACATTACATTCGATACTAATGCTTTGCTAGATTCAGTCACTGAACATTACAATACGGCAAAGCGTTCAATGATCATTTGCTAGGTATGACTTGTTAGTGAGGTGCCAGAATTTATCTCAATTGAATGTAAGCAAAACAGGTCTGGTTAGTCACTCACTAGAAACCATCATGTGACTAACCTCTTTATTCAGCACGTTGTATAGGGGTGATCAATTAAAATTTAGGAAATAGGGGTGATCAATGAAGTAGTTGCTCATTAATGTTTAAATCTAAAAAAAAAAAACACAAACTATGGGATCAATTTAGCAGAAAGTTACATTGTAACCTCCCCCCCCATTTGGGGGTGGGATTAAAAACTAAATAAAGAAGTTATTTTGTAGATATAAGTGTGACACTAGGGGGCCCAGGAGTCCCCCGTGTCCTGAGAGTTACTATGGTTATTACTAAAAATTACTATGGTTATTACAAAAGGAGTTATCTGTGTAAAAAGGGATAATGTGTTTTTTGAGGATACTGTAGAAAGTGAGAATTACGTGCTTCCAAGTGCGGGCACCTGTACTTCCTCAATTTAATATCTTATGTCAAATCCTTGGGTTGCAAAAACAGGTACTTTTAGAAAAAGTTCTCTTCCCGATTCAATGACCAGATAAGGGCTTAATGTGTTTTTCGAGATACTATAGGAAGTTGAGTATTACGTGCTCCCAAGTACGGAAGTCACCAGTTAAGAGTATGCACCTGCACTTTCTCTATTTAATATGTTCTGTCAAATTCCTGGGTTGCAAAAACAAGTACTTTTAGAGAAGTTCTCCTCCTGGTTCGATGGCCAGATGGGGCCAGTGTCTGGGGTCTTGAGAGAAAGAGTAAAGCTTTTGAAAGAAAAGTAATTTGCAGAGTTCTTGAGAGAGGGGGAGACTAATTTATGATCTTGGACGGACTTGCGTCGCTAGATGGATGAGGGTCAATATTTGGGATTTTCTGGAAGGATCGAGATAACAGGAAAAGAAAGAAAGGAAGTCAATTACAAAGAAATACAGTGTTGATACCAAGGGCTTAAATAGGAGGGATTTTCGTAACAGCGTCAGAGTAAAATTGGGTTTGGAGAAGAGAACCGCTGCCAGTCTCTCTCGTGTTAGCCGCCGCCCTCGTAACCGTCAACCGCTGCTACCATTCAGTAGACTACCGTTCGTGACATGAGAGACCAGTCGTCAGTTTGACTTAAATGAAAATTGGCCTCCTCTCTTTTCAACTGCGAATAGGCATTTCCCGTCTCCAGAGATATTGATAATCAATATTCTATATAAAACATTTAAACGAAATTTCGACTTGTTGCCTTCTTTTACTAACCCAGAACCACGGCTGGTTTAGTATAGTTTGTGAGGCCATCACTCATACGAGAGAAGTCCCACATAAGGAGTAAATGTTGACATTGTCAGCAGTTCGGCCTATATGCATGATGCAAACAAATAGTCAGCAAACCAGCCAGACCAGCTTAAAAACTGAAGAAAGCTGTGCTGACATTCTTGGTTGACAGTTTCTAATAACAAGAGTTGGAATACATCTAGAGAAGAAGTTGATGAATCAAACATAACATATACTGTATCTGATGGCATATCAGACCCCACAATTTTCGCAGAGAATCGAGAGGAAAACCTCTCACTTATTGCCCTGTTTTATTCAACTCCTCAAGTTCTAGCCGCATAAGTTTACATTTACCTTCCGTACCACTGGAGGAGGGAGGAAGGGGATTCTCATACGCCAGCAAATACATAAGCTGTTTCTTTGTAGATAACCTAAAATATATAAATTGCTTTCACAGTAGATAACTGAGAAAACACCTCCATGAAAAGCTCTAGGAGGTCTTTTTTGAGGCAAGCTTAACAGAGGTTCAAACATTAAACTGAACAGAAGAGTGACAATCGTTAAATCCTTGCATAATGCAGTGGTTCTCAACTAGGGTGCGTGCCCCACAAGAGATGTGGGTGTGTGTGTGTGTGTGAGGTGGGGTGGCTAATTCCACAAGCCAGCAGGGAAAAAGTAAGAATTTTTTCTATTTGTTGAATTCTCATAGTGAGGGTTTCCATAATATCATAATGAACATAATATATTATTATCTTTTTTCACATATTTACAGTACCCATTTCAAACTGATCACTTAGTTGAAGATGTGAGTGGAGGATTGAGGATTGGCATGGTAGTAAAAAGGTCAAAAACAAAAGTTATGATGTGAAATCAAAATACAAGAAATACTGGAAGCCGAGTTGATTTTAACACAGGAAATATTTTTTTCTTTTCCTTTCATAAAGATGAAATGCAAAATATAAAATTTCCGGGTCAACTTGAAGTAACCTCTTTGTAGCATTTTCCCAATTTTGTAAAAATTGCCGCTCCTTCAAATCACTCACACAACTCTCAAAGGAATCCATTCATTTTCTTTTCTAGGAAAAATGAGTGGAGTGTAACCACACCCATTTCATTTTTTGTCCTAATAGGCTTGGCAGCTCAGGAAAAGGAAAAAAAAGTCATGTATTTACACTGTCACAGGACCAAATAAATAGTTTTCTGACTCTTGGGCTAAAAATTTCCTCAAGTTCTAAACAATTTTATTTAGAGCTAAAAATAGAATAAAACTTGCATATTGTCAATATTTGATCTTTTCCCAAACCTGTTTCAGGAAAGAAAAATATCTCTTTGGAATAGACAATCTAGATGAAAGGTGGTGTAGCGCCCCCTATTCTTTTAGTTAGGAATTAAATACGAAATCCTTCTTTTAGCTAGATATCGAAAAATGTCACTTGTGCCGACAACCCCTATAAAACCCCTGGACGCACATGGTCCAACGCTTACTCGTGCCAGCACCCCTAGCTGGTTACACTTCTGGCCCCGGCACTTGTTGTTGGCTACTCTTTCTCTCTCTTTCCTTCTCCCTAAGATCGTTATCATTTCACTGACCTCCCGGCTGATCCGATCTTGACCATTCTTCCACCGTGACCTATCTCTGTACTAACTTTGCCTATTTCACTTCACCGATGTCGAGGCATCACACATATGCACAGCTACACCACCTTGTCTTCATCATGTGCTCCAAACACTTATACACCTCTCACTCTCGTGGATGAAATTGTAATGCTTTTCACTATCCGATAATCACGATAATCTTTCCTAATATTCTTTACTTTGGGAAACACGCATGGATATAACTCGGTGTTTGCTGTCTTTCATGGTCTGTCTTTTGAGAGTCTATCAGTGTCAGAGAATAGCCCTCAATTCCACGCACACAATTTGGAAATTTGGCTCAAATACTGAACCTGGTTTCTACGTATCCCTTGGTACAATCCAAGCCATATGGATTCCAGAGCAGTTCAGACAACTCCACTTTGACACCAATGCCAGTACTATCAAGGACAAGAAAGATCCCACCCTTTGCTATATCTTCTCATCTCTTTATGTGAGTGATCAGATTTATGTCATTTTTATGTGTGCTTCATTTTGATTTGTCATTAATGTCCTTGTTTTAAATGTATGTCATTTGTCCATCCAAATGTTTGTATGTGTTCATTCTACTTTGTTTTATTTCCTTGTCTAAGTTCATACTTGACACGCATTCTCTTAGTACATCTTTCTTTCTCTTTCCGCATCTCCAGTGACATCAGTGCTACTACCAAACTACTAAGAGGAAAGAAATTCCTTTGTCTCTCTACCAACATCATCACGCTACATTTCACAAACCAAGAAGTCATCCTATAGTGGCATAAGGACATGGAAATTACTTTGATGACTGAATGATGAGACTAAGAATTTAGATGAATAAGAGGTTTTGTCAAAAGGGCTGAAAACTTTTGTATCATCCTAATATGATGGAATATACAATTTATATGAAAGGTGACACAAGATCATAGAAAGGCAGGGAAAAGACTTTGATGATTGAATAATAATGATACGAATTTATATAAACAAAGATTAAGAAAAAATGCTGAAAGCTTACGTATCAACCTACTATAGACGGTTGAATCTGAAGGCAACAATTCCTACTGACTATTTGAAACTAAGGACTCTTCCACTTGAATGAATTCAGTCACTTTTAATAAAACCTCAGATGATGTGATCATTTATTTACACCATTAACAGCTTCAAAGAAGCGAACAATCAAGTTTTGAAGTAAGGGAATGTGAGGAAGTCGCTTTAACTCCACAGAAAAACAGGTACATATTTTTACCAAATACATTGCAGACAGTGTGTATATATGTTTAAATAATTATGTAAAATGATCTCAAAGAAATTAAAATTTATCAATCACTGCTACCCACAACAGACAAGTTCAATCACTGTTGCTGGGTTTAGGTCAATCAGGTTTCTGACATGTGAATGTATCTATCGAGATTTCACACAGTTCATACTAGAAACTTTAAATTTTGCATTCCATCTCCACAAGTGGGAAAATGTTCAGCTTTTTTTCAAAATTCCTTTCCATCTTTTGAATTGATCATCCCCTCCCATAATACAGCATACATTGGTAGTAGTGATTTATAATTTTCCTAATGATTAATTCATCAACTGAGAAAAAAAATAAAGATATTTGACTACAATAAAAAGAATGATTCAAAAGAGAAATCCTAGGTAACTCACTTTTGATTTGAAAGCAAGTTGAGGGCTATTGCAGATCCAATGACTTCCTGAATATCACTACCAATGATGGCTAGTTCCATCATGATCCAAAGCAGGAGACGTGGAAATTTGGGATACTCCTTGTAGCACATCTGGGCAAGGTTCAATCCTGTGTCAAACAAAGAAGAAATGTTTATGTTGATATTAGAGACAAAATCAACTGAAAACTCCATTCCCTCATCTGGTTAACTTCCAGAAGTTCTTTTATATTTCCCTAGAAGAGTCTATCTCTAAAGAGACAACACTCATTGGGGTATAAATGGCAGGTGACAAACTCCTGGTTTCTTTGGCATGCATCAGCTTAGTGATCCTTGCAAGTTTCAAGTCAGGTGGAGACCAGGACTTAACTCTTACAAGGATGATTTTTTTATAACCACTCCTTTGGCAGGATGCTTGTCCACCAAGAGGGATATATTAACCCTAATCATACAGCTTGGCCTGAACTGAATTAATTGCTAAATGGACACGGAAATTTGTCGTAATGGGTTTTCCACACTCATCGTTCATTATGGGGAATCGAACTCAGGATCTTCTGCATGAGAGACAGACATACTAACCATTGAGCAGACTTTTCATATTTCTCATTTTTGTATTTTTGAAATCAAATGAATCGACAGGATTATCTGGAACTGGTAACTATTTGATGCTTTGCACTGTGAAGCAATGTTTAGTAAGCTACTTTCACGGAGCTTTACTGCTGAAGCAATTTCAATCCTCAATGGATGCCTCAGACTTGTGGCCTTGTGCCAGACTAAGCTAAGCTTAGTAAATATCAGCATATCACTGAATGTACAGGAGGTGTGGGTGACCTAACAGTTAGCAGCACCTTTGATTTTTTTTATTAAATAACACCACCAAAATAACTACAATATATTACAAAGTATATCAGATTTCAGTATTTAAAAACAAAAATGTTTATATCAATAACTTGAACATAAATATATACATGAATGACTCAACCCTTTAAACCCTAACCTTCAGATAGCTATACTTGCTCATTCAAAAAAAAAAAAAAAAGAAAAAAAGAAAAAGTTTCATTCATTGACAATTTTTTTGTCTAATTCATTTCATTTTTACAGTTGGTTTGCAAGCATAAGTCAAATGTATTCCTCAGTGGGGGTGGGATGTCAGCTGTCCTCAAATGTGCTTATGGTGTAGTAAAATAGCACTCAGTCCAAAATATCGGGCTTACGGGGTTCAAAGGGAAGTTCTATTTTTAAAATCTTGAGGTCCACCACCAAACTGCATTATATTGGGGAATGGCTGTAGCTTGAATTATCAAGGCATTGGTACAAAAAATAACCAGCACCATAATTATGAGATGCAAATTCAAGTTTTGTCTGAGGATATTTTTTGTTCTGAAATATGGACAAGGAAATTTTGTTGTGGGTGAACGGAATTTAGTGATAAATACATGAGGGTGAATGACTCAGAATTAGTTCAAGAAGCACTGAACCATGATGTCCAAAGTAATTTAAAATGGCAGTTAACAGCATTAAGAAAATATTGTTATTAGGAAGATCACGATATCACTTCTATAAACTTATGTATGTTTCCAATCCTGAATGACCCATTATAAAGTGTGGATAGTTGTGTGTTTAAGGGGTCAAAAATGAGACTCTCCCTACTTTTTTATGAAAAGCAACAATAATAGAAAAATGAATTAATGAAAAGCCAAAACGTGTATAATAAACTCACTAACCTGTGACACTCCCTAATCGTGCAGCAAGCAGTTGGAGGAGAAGTCCCATCACTGTGGACCAGAACAGCACCCATAATATCTGAAGTGAAAAAATACACCCACATTCAAATATAGAGTAAATAACTTTGAGAAAATTTATTAACGTACCAACTTTTCTTTGGACAATCTTACTTCCTATTTTTGATGTTGGATCTGAAGAAGGCCATAGAACATTGTGCCTACATCGAAGATGGTCAGAAGAGTTTAGGAAAAGTTGGTAAAATACATTGAGATGTTTATTTCCCCAAGTATGAAAAATGTAACCAATGACAAACAAGAATAATGATGGTATGTATTGGAAATTTTTCAGGAATTTTTGCAATGTAAGTTGAAAATGATCACTAGTTAGTGTCCAGTGGCATTCATGCCCAACTTTTTAGTGGTCACTGCCAAACAGAGGCGAGAGAAATAACCAATTCATTGACCCCCCCCTTTTCCAATTTTTTTAATTGATCATCATTTAACACGATCGGTTGCCAAATGATGTTGGTCACAGAACCTGTTATCATACTGATATCTACCAAGCTTAGTCTGACACAAAATAAAAAATTTGAAGCACTCAGTGAGAATCAAACTTGCTAGAGTAGTTATGGCCTGAGAGACTAGTTTGCTCACCATTGCTTCATGATGAGACTCTACAATCATAATATTCACACTGAATGCTTAATTCAATTTTAAGGATTAGTAAATGAGAGGTTTGTCTGGAGAGTATTCAACTATTTTGAATATCTCAAGAACTGGTCGCATGACCTGGATGTAATTTGGCAACTAATCAGAATGGACCTTACTGCGCCTGCATGAACAGTCACTTGCTCTCGGGCGTTATCCAGACACTGAAGAAAGCAAATAAATAGAATTATCCATGGTACCTTTTTTGATCCCCGATTAAAGTAGTACTTATATTCAGAATACCTTGTACTTTACAATGGCTCCGGTTTGTAGATCAGATTCGATGTTGCCTGGATCAAGATAAGCTATACTCATCAGGAAACCAGGTCCTGTGAAGTACCAAAGTTTTCTGCAACTGAAGCATGCTGGCTGGAAATAAAAAAAGAATGAAAAAAAAAAAAAAAAAAAAAAAAAAACAACAATGATTAAAGGCAAATTATAAGACAGGAGTATTTTTGTTTCAAGAAATGATAGATATTCTCCTAGAAATTATCATATCATTCTGCTTGTTAGTATGTACGACTGTTATACTCTCTGGTTATTGTTCATTCTCCTCGTATCTTTCATCCTTTCTCTTCTCCCTCCCCATCCACTTTGCAATGTCGAGTAAGAACAGAAGGTGTTGTTTATGTTAGAATGAAAGCAAAAAGGAGTTAACCTTCACCATAACTGTCTTTCATTTATAACCCCTCTTTCGCAAGCCTGATGCCTACAAATCAAGTTGCAGTAGCAGCAGCAGCAGAACAGTAGAATTTAGACAGCAAAAGTAATAATAATAATTAACCCTCCAAAAAAACCTAAGAAAACCCACAAAACAAAACAACAACAAAAAAAAAACAAACAAACAGGTGTATTAATTTATTCACCTTGGCATATCATTATAATTATCCGCACCTGTAATCACCACAGCCTGCACATGTACCAGAACTCATTATCTAAAAAAACCTAGCATAAGATTTGGGAATCATTGGTCCTAAATGATAATAGAGATCCAAAAAAGCATTTTTTTTTTAAACAAAAATGTTTTTAAATGATGGCTACAGGTGTACATATGTAAATTTTTGAGGTTGTAGCCCCCAAAATATGACTTAGAGCACCTGGAGACACAGACATACAAACACATAGCTAGATATAAAGATACTTAAAAAGAGAAGAATCTATAGCCCACTTGGCTGGTTAGTTGGGCCATTTGTAGGGCTATGGTGATTCGATACATTCCATAGGTAATCAATTACTTTGAAGAAAAGAAAAAAAAAAAGTAAAATAATGTTTGATGCACATCTTTGTTTTAGAATTACATATTCATTGCTTACTACAAACTGTAGTTACAAAGAAAGCCCCAGGTCGCTCATCATAATCACTGATTATGTTATCAAACTTATCAAAATCAATTGGTCCCAAACACTTTAAATAAAGTGATCACAATAAGGGGCATCTTCTATACATCCTTTGTTTTATGTTATCAGCCAGTTATTTTCATCTAAAGGACCCTGTCTCACAGTGATCAAAGTAAGTGGCTTCCTCCGTATTTCCTTTTATTTTATAGCTTGAATTGAAACAAAAAAAACTTCTGAGATGCCCCCTCCCCAAATATCTTAATGCAGAGGTGGCAAATGGAACCAACAGACCTCATAAATGCAGGAGCTCTAGGGGTATGATATATCTGAGTAACCCTAAAAATTCTCAAAAGAGATTTTTTCTTAAATAATGTGAAAAATATTCTTTAAAAAATTTGCAGGGGTTGTAGATAGACCTAGCACTGTCACTGCTTAATATACAGACAAAACTTTTATAAGAGAAATGACGTCTAAGTGGTTTCAAGTTAGGAAAGACAAGCAAAGATTCACAAAAAGGTATATTTCCACAATCTTAGGGGCAACCATTTTGTGAGAGACTGCAATGTATTGTAGTGCCGATCTTTTCCAGCAAAAGAAAATCATACATATACAGAGTTATCAGCCCTTGGCAAGGATCTACTTGCTATCCCCTACATCTCTGTAGAAATGGTAAATTCCTTGTTGCTTCCTCTTTGACATCGCACAGAGCTACCAATAGGATAACTGATCATTATCCTTATGGTATTTAAACTGTGGTGGTAAACTCTCTTTCTCTTATGGTGTTCTGACGGCCTCAAGATAAGCTTGTCTCTTCTCTCTCTTTAATTAGGATAGTTGGTATAGTTTTTATACACACTTTCTTTTTACACATGCATCATCACATATTCATCTCAAGAACACATCCTATCTAAGTTAAGCACTCTCACCGTAGTTAGGTCTGACCCTCTAAGATAACTTCATAGTGGCTAGAACTAGGATGACCAAATTGACAAACATTTTAATTAGTGACCTTACTTTCCCTTCATCCTTCCTATCTCTCCATCTTTATTCTAGTAGATTCCTCCATATATCCATGTTGGTAGAAACTCAAGTCCTCATTTATTTTAATTCATTCATGAATTAAAACTTAGCACTGTTGTTAACCAATTTGTTTGTCCTTATTTCTGCGTTTTGTTAACAATCCGACTAACTGTGTACTAACCTTTTTGCGCTTAAGCAGTGAACACGCTACTTACCAGGATTTATCTCCTAAGATCAATTCTGGTAATTCATATTTTAGGGGGATAATATAATTAGCAGCCCTAAAGTATTATATAAAAACTGAACAGTGAACAAACCACTACTCCAGGGAGAATGTATAACCAGTATAAGCCTGACATAGGCAAAGAGATATCAAGAGCAAGTACCTCATTAAAGATAGATTTTACACATAAAATCAAAAGAAATAAAGACAACCTATTAGCAATAAAGGGTCTGTCTAAAGACTATCCGGATATTTGGTATTAATGAAAAAAATTGGCCGATGGCACCTTTGTCCTCTTCAAAGTACTCTTCTTGGGACATCATATACTTATCCAAACAACCTTTCCACTTTTCAAAACAGTCTATTAAGTCGTCTTATTGCCATAAGCTGGTTCATCCCGTTTGTCTCAATATCATCCAAAGTCTGAAATATTTTGGGGAATAGCCAGAAGTCATAGGGATCCAAATCTGGACTGGTGGGGGGAGGGGTCCCCACCCTTCTAGAACATTTCATTGACAGACATGAACTTTCATTGATATGATGAGGTATGGACTTGACTACAATGTAGGGGGATTAGTTGTACACAGATTCACCCAAAACTTTGATCACGCCTTCCTTAGTCTATTGTCCATTCTTCCATGAAATTCCACTGTTCTTTTGGAGATATCATGAGGACAGTCATCAGCATATACACAAATGTATGAATCTAATAGACAATATGGAAACACGAAAGTTCGGACAAATGGGTGGTATTCGTTTCCATTACAGGTTTCGAGAGACAAGTTTCTCTCGATGTCAAATGGGAAAAATGATAAAAATTACAAATAACAAGGTTCAGGGAGAGGGGGAAGATGATGCATGTTCATGAATGTTATTGTTTTAAATTCTTATCAATAAATAGTACTGATGATATCTCATTTCTGATTTCATAAATACTTACTCAGCTGCATATGCAGAATATGTAACCCACTTAGAGTTTAATTTATTGGGCTTTGTGTCCTGGAGAGGACATGACTGCAAGACAGACAATATGTGCCTTTTACCTCACAATCATACAGCTTGGAGTGTACTCAATTAGCTACTAAGGGAAAACTTGTCCAATGAAAAGTTTTTCTTTGCACGTAATCGGGATCGAGCCAGTAATGCAGATGTGTTATCCATTATACCGGTGAACCTCTTTTCAAAATTTCAGATACAAAATGACTCTGCTATTCACCTAATACATCTTAAACATTTTGCTCCCTGATGAACTTTAAAAGATTTATTCACCAAGTTTATCAGCAACACCTTTTTTGAGTTTCTCATTTCAAATAAACAATTCCTGATCATGTACAAGCATTTGTATGACAAGAAACTTTGATGCATTCTTTGTCATGCAAGCTTTAAAGACAATTCTGTTTATCTAATGTATCAATGTGTATACAATGGGTGAAATATAAATTTCATTTGGTTTTTTTTTTCACTACTATTGAAGGCCACTGAATACATGTGGCCAATTGCTTATTTAGCCCTGGCTTTCGTGTCGGTTATCTTAGCTTCCTATCCCTCTCTCTAAATTCATGGCTGGCGTTGCTCCTTCTTTGACTGCGAGCATATATATATATATATATATATATATATATATATATATATATATATATACATCGTTTTGTCACTTATCTTCCTTGATGTGAGAATTCACAAGAAATTCATAGCTACTAAATGAAAATATAACTATTATTTTTGGCGACAACCCAAATTCTGCACTTTCTATTTTGCCCCTTTTAGCAGCTCTCACACCTAACCTGAACTAACTGCCTTTTTTATAATCTACCTTGGTCAAGTATACCACTCATTATAACAGGTATGACTCATCAGGCTCCGTTCGATAGATAGACGAGATGACATTCGGCCTGTTATGCCAAATGACTCCTAAATTCTTATTCTTTCCTGTATCTCATATTCACACATAGGAATAACCTAAACCTAACAGGCCTCTTCTCCACTCTTCATTTTGTACATGGAATGTATTAATATTTCCATTACGTATATTCCATTTACGTTCTTTATTTATGCATTAAATTTATCTCTCATTTTTCACATCTGAACACTTTTCTGCGTCTTTTTTACTCCGTCCAATATCTGAGTCCACATTTGTACTTGGTGCACGTGTACTCCTTACATCTCCCTTTCTCTTTCCACTTTTCCACTGACGTCTACGTCGGCCCACTAATACAGCGGGTGCCCATTCTTGAACTAGAACAACTAGAACTCTATAGAACCCTAACCATCTACGAACTGTTGACCTCCCAACGTGAATATTCCTTATAACTGATGACACCGATGAATATATAAGAACCAGAGATCTTTTAAAAAACCTTCCACTGGAAGACTATAATTCAGTTCATTAGTTATATTTGTTTATTAATCTTCATTTTGTCTCAAAGTAGAAAAATAAAGGTCAATATGTTTGAAATGTTGGGGTGAATGAACTGCTCTATAACCAATTGCTCCATGATTTACTACAATTATGTTACCTGGCCTGCATACTTAGTACTCACATTATATTTGGCCTGCCATAGTAAAGAAGTTTGACATCTCTGTAGTACACAGTCACTTGTTTTCTTACCATCTTTGCTAGCTACTACTATTACGAGAGGAAAGCTAAAAGAACAGCAGAGCCTTCCCTTACATACACTCAGTTAAAAAAAAACGGTATAACAGAGCCACATGGCTGCCGATGGTTCCAAGTAGTGCATTGTACTTTTTTCACTCTTACAAATGGTGAATTTCAATACATCCAATTGTAGTCAATACTACTCAACAAGTTCCTAAAGTCAGATGTTTTATAGAATCCATAACAAGGTCAATTGTTATCAACCACTGACCCAGATAGACTTCATTTACTTATTTGTTTTTGAGGCAATCAATTGATTACTTAACTGATTTATGTTGAGTGATGAATATAATGACTCAGAGCTACAATGATCTTTCTGAGAACAGTGATTAAAAAATGAACAGATGAGTATTTTTTTGAATGATCAAGTAAACAAGTTTGGTTAGTCACTTGATAGACACTGTCATGTGACCAAAGTTTATTTGGCAGCACGCTGTGTTGGGATTGACCGTTTAAAACATTGATCTATGAACAAATGACTTCTCTCACTTTTGGGGGGTAGTGATCTGTAAAAAGGGTCTGAATTTAAAGGGAAAAAACCCCCAAAACAGGAACATCGCCAGACACAAACTAAAGAACTGAACCTACATTGTAAACTAACCTCCCATAAAATTTATTCGGGTGCGGGAAGGTTAAAAAACGGAAGAAAAAAAAAAGTTTTTTGTTGACATAAGGAATGCTGTTTGAATTTTAAAGATAGATTGAATGATAATTACTATACAATCATAATAATGTTTAAAATTGAAAAATGGGAAATTAATGTTATTTCATTGATGTGGTAACAGATACTACGCTTTGATCTTGAACTAAATACTGCAGAAGCTTGGACCACGAATCCAACGGTACGGAATAATGAGAATTCTCTTCACTTTTATCTAAAATCATAACATTTGCCTTGCTAAAAAAAAAGAGAGAGCAAGCATTAAAAAGGAAACATTGTGATACGTTCGTTCTTCCGTAGAAACATACTGAAATCTTCCTTTTCGTATCAGCTATCGAGCAAAAACGAAACCTATTACAAGGAATTGTTTTCATCTTGGTTTCAAACATTTAAGAATCCGTCAATTCTCCCTTACAAAGTTCGTTTCTCGAACAGGCGCGTGAGTATATATTTTTGAATTTATCTATTTTGTTCGCTATTTCCAGGGGGTACTTTTCACTGGAAGTGAGTACAGAAGATTAAGGAGAGGCTATAACATATATATAATAGAATTATATCAGCTTAGTCTTTCAGTGATAGAGCGGCTTTGACTAATCGAAATAGATCGGCGACGAAGTATTGTATTGTTAATTGGTGATTTTGAAAAGAATTAGGGTATCTACTTACTACACCATAAATGTTTAAGGTTCTAGATTCTCTATAAATACGATTGTATTTGCAACGATGAATGTACTATCTAACTTTTCTCCTCTCTAAAATAATTGTTTATCTCAACTATTACGCAAGTTACCTCCTAGCCTAGTTAGTCGAGTAATTCCGTATCTGATGGCTTATTGATGTTGAGTAAGTCCACACTGAAGAGATTTAGTACGTGGATCCCCAAATAATGTAGTTTGACATTTTAAGGTTATTTTAGATGGAGTTAATATTCATGGGATTTATGGTTTCTCTCGTAATGTCTCTACTCAGGCGGAAGAGAAAGGCTTTTTTTTTTTACATCGTTACTTAAATCCTGGATTTGTAACTTATTTGAATGGCCTCTTGTGAGAATGGTGGGACATAACAGACTTGACGAACTAACAATGTTCTAAATGTTTCATGATCTTGAACTATTTTCTAGGTATTTTCAACATTTTAACCAAGAAAAAAAAAAAGTTTAAACTTGTTGGAAAAAAATGAATTAAAATCAAAAACCTTTAGCAGTTAAAACTTGAAATGTTGAAATAATGATATTAATCCTAATTTTTTAAAGGCATTCTTGATTAGATGAGTGCGAGACTGATCGTGATAAAAAAGAGGGACAAACCATTTTACGATTATGACATTTATTTCCTCAAGAAATTCAGTAGCAATCGAAAGCACTCAAAGGGTACACACCTCTTGCAATACTATTGTCAGGGGAAGGAATTTTCCATGAATCTACCCAAAAATTTAATCACTTATTTCGTTGAAGATATCGTGCGAGCAGGTATGCACTTTCGGGGACGATATGTGGTGGGAACATAATTACAATATAGGGAAGGTAGTTTTGGATAGATCTGCTCCAAGATTTAATTTTTTGTAGCCTACCGTACAGCTATTTTAGCAATAACGCATCATGTCACCATTTTGATATGGGCAAATTTTTTAGACATTTAAAATTGCTCATATAAAAATGACGACCTGATGCATTATTGCAAAAATACCCCACGGAAAAGAAGAAAAAATAAACAAAACGGAAAAACACCCCTAAATAAACCCCCAACAAACAAACTTCTGGATCTGTCTCAAAGTATAATCACTTGTTCAGTACCATCCCTCCACAATTTTTCATTGAAATTCATGGAGCGCTTTTTCTTTTTTTGACCGGATACATATAACGCTCCAACTTCGTTGGCATAGGTATATTGTATACTTGTTAGTAATAGTTTAAGTGTCACTGGAGTCGATATAAATGGGGCGATAATAAAATACGAGAAACACAGAAGACGGGAATCATGTAATTTTGAAAAGAAAAAAAAAAAAAAAAGCTTTTCTTTTAGAGGTTTCAGGTTTGTGATGATTAATTAGAGAATTCATGATTATGATACGATTCAACAAGAGTCATTGTTTCAGATATCGTTGGTTCCGGTATTTTTTTAACCCAGACCTCAAGTTTGCTATTTTGTTTATTTTAAATTGTTTGTTTTTTCAAATTTTGCTACTGACCGGTTTTGATTTTTTTTTTACCCAATTGAATTGATTAGCAAAGTGTCTTCATCCGGTTACATCGTTGCTACAAGTCACAATTGGCAGTACTCTCACCTGATTTCAGGAATGGCCGTTGTGGTAGAAAAAATAGCCATCAAAAAACTAAATTTCAGTAAAAAGCCGGTTTAAAAGATTCCAGTCAAATGAAACCCGATAGATAAGACCCACCCCCCGACACACACACAAAAAGGCCACTGGAGAATTCAATTTAGGGGTCAACGGTTATTCTTCAATTTCTGTTATTTAACTTCAGCCATAAACAGCAGGTGGAGAAGAGTAATAATTATCCATTGCAATATGGTTAACGATCACGGCAGAATAAACCAAAAACGAATTACACAAGAAATGAAAATACTTGTCTCTTGCAGTTCTCAAGTATCTCTTTTATTGCGATCGGTGATATGGCATTGCATTTCAGAGAAGGTCAATATTAAGACACCAGGCCAAATGGATGGAAGCATGCGGGATAGAGGGTGGGTTCAAACACTGACCGCTTTCAGCGGGGGAGATATATTCAAGTTATCTCAGTCGAAAGGTCCATGGCTAAAGATCAGCTTAGTATAAATCAAAAGACCAAAATGAGAGAGGGTGATTGTGTTGTACCAAGAAATGCCAGTCTCGTGACTGAATCATTAGGGGAATTAGATATCCCAGTGGAAAGGGCCTCTACCCGCTTTGAAAATCAGCCATCATATTCCAGATTGATTTTTTTTCTTCAATTGGATTCGCACACTGACGCCAGTGAGAAGGAAATAAAATTCCCAAAATGTCTTGGTCACGAGACTGGCCACTGGCCAGGTGAGTGACTTTTCTTGGCCATTGTATCATTTTACACAAACAAATGCCGAAACTTTTCTAGTATTGACTTTAAAACAAGACGAGGGGAGGGAGGGTTAGTTCCTTTTTTTTTATGTGGTTTCAGGTTTTCCAAGAGAACCACTCCCACAGCCCACAGGATGTACATCGTCATTGCTCTGGGTATCGTAGGATTTGAGTCAATCACTGATGCCTATCAAAGGCAAGTATCGAGATATCCAGATCATTTTTTTTCATTCCTACCCACTTACATGCGTAGGGCTCAACACAAGCTTGACCCTTTGGTGTTACACATTCTGTCCTCGTGGGGAGAGAATCATTTGAAAAAAAAAAAGGTCTCATTTTTAACAAACATGTAAGCAAATAATTCCAAACTACCACATTTTATTGGTAGTAGCTTAAAAAACTTACTTGTTCATCTATTGGGATTCTGACTTGTCCCGGGGTATTTTCAAAAGCTATATCATCAGTTCTGCCAGAAGCGGATGGATTAGAACTAAGATTTTCCTCTTCAATACCTGTGTCTTCTCTTTGTAACCCATCTGCTGACAGAGTCCTTTCTTTTCTTTTGATGAGTGACGACCGGACTCCTTGATCAGGTGAAGGAGGAAAAGCCGCAGAAGCCGAAATTTCATCATTACCTTTCGGATTTTCATCATCGCTAGGCGGAGAATCCATTATTACTGATTCTTTTTTTTTTGGGGGGTTTGTTACGTTTGTCGAGGAGAGAGGCAAAGAGCTGTATGAAGAATGACACAGAACGGCCAACCCTGAAAATGATCTAGCCTCTCGATAACTGTCATAAGTTTACATTTATATAATTTTTTGTCACGTGTCAGGATGACTGTATCTACCAGCTCTAGTCTATAGTTACTCCTTTAAGTGAAAAAAATGAAGTATTTTTCTTTCCTTTATGTACATTAATCAAGGAGTTCTGTTTTCTCAGAATCAGTGACTTATTAGTATCTAATCGCTGTGTTCTTGCATTTAAAACTTTTTTTCCGATGCCATAGTTTTTCACAATCACAACACTTGTGTTTCCGTCACCGTTCGTGAAGTAAAACTATTTTTCGTAAAAAGTACATCAACATTCTTATTATCAACCTGTATTTTTTTTATAACTTGTAAAAATACAACTTACTTACACTATACATATTTCTAGACACTGAGCGTCAACTGAAGACAACGATAAATTGTTGTCTTGAACTAATTTACGTAAATTGAACTATTTTCTTTTTAAACTTGATTCATTTCTTTTTCCTTTTTTTTAAAAAAGGAAAATTATTTAATTTTGAGTAAATGAACCCTTTATCCAGAATATCTATTTATAATAACAAAACTTGTTCTTATTCAAGACAGAGAAAAGCAAAACTGAATATATTTTAACTAACTAAACTAAAAAATGGATAGTTAGATTAATTCCTTTTCTGGATTCTTATTTTCATCGTCATTCAATTAAGTCTAATTACAATTAACATTGACTTAAAAAAAAGTTTCATTGATTATGCTTTTATATCATATCAGTAAACAAAGTTTTAAAAAAAGCAAAACCTTTGGAATGTTTCCTTACAAGAACAAATTATTTCTGAATTTAAATTTTCAAGTGTAGAGTTTAATAGAGTGCAGATTTTCAAAATTCCAGAGCAAAGATTTTGACGATAGAATTATTTATAAAAGTTTGAAGCCTTTTTCTCACTCGGCTGTCTATTTAACGCTGAAAAGTTCTGTTCATTCTTACATTATTTTGGAAGATGGGAAATATATACTTTATGGTCACATACCCCTAATCTTACGCAGTCGGAATTCGTATTGAAAAGATTTTATTGGTTTTGGATTAAAAAGACTAATTCCGGAGATTAGGAGAAATTACCAAAGGTCAAGATTCTATGGGTGAATAATGCCAGGACCACAAGCGAGGCTGGAATGTTTAAAAGTTTATGACAGCATCCGAAGCGGTGAGCCTCATGACTACATACAAGAAGCAGATGAGAGGAATTCAACCAAAAACAAAATATCCTTATCTTTAGGGATTTTGCAGGCGTCAAGTCCACTATAAACCGACGGTAAAATACTGATAGGTCGTCTTAAAATAAAGGAAAAATACACTGGTAATTCTAGAAACACTTGGGGTTTCCTTTCAAACATAAGGTACAAAAACAACCGGTACGATTACATTGTAGTTGTTCGATAGAGAGTTAGGCATAATTATTTTGAAAATTTGAAGAACGGTAGTCATTAATCTTTTCATTTAAAAACAATGACAAACCTACTAAAGGTAACTCTTGTTAGCGGTGCATAAACAAAAAAAGTACACTCTAATTATATTACCGATTTACTTTTAATGCCACATCACTGTACTTTTGTTGCTGCTATTTTTGTTTTTTTTAAATTCATGCTACTGCAAGTTACATTTGGATTTTACATGAACATTATTTGAGCTATAGAATGGTATGACCAACTCAATTTGCTGGGAATTTACTTAGAATTAAGGACCGTTGAGTCGTTGGGAGACGAAAGAAGAAAAAATACTTAGAACATTCAACGCGTTGGGAATTCACAAGTACTCTACTGTACACCTACTTTTCTGCAGAATTTCATATATTAAAAAAACACAACAAAAAACAAACTTTTATAACATCTGTTGCGTTACATTTTTTCGAAGGAGTTGGATTATAATTTTAGGTACCTTCTGCCCTTCTATTGTTCCCTTCTGTTTATCCAAGGGAGATAACTTGGCCGATCAAATATTTTTCATTCAATTTTATTCGATGTATTTTAATCATCATTAATTTTTGCGACTACTTTTTACTATCATCTTAATTTTTTAGTGGCTTTTTTCCCCCTCAACTGGCCTGAATAAAAGATTCACTAAAACCACTTCCCTTCCATGGATTAAGGCAGTGGATGGGAAGTTTTGAAAAAGTAGATAAATCATTCATTCACTTTTCCAAATTGCTATTCATGTACATGAATAGAATAAACAAAAATGGAGACTTTACCTTAGGTAGATTCAGTAAGCTTTAAACAAATGGAGAACAGAAAAAATATATATAAATCTTCTTAACCAGCCTGGATAACTTCCCTTCCCTGGATTTGATCTGGATAAAAGTTATGATAAAACAATGGAAATTATGATAATATTTTACTTCTCAAAGGACGAGTAGAAGGGAAGTATAACTGGGAGTTTGATTATTACCTTCAAAACTCACCTGATTGGAAAGGTGGAAATGGAATAAAGAAAGGACCTAATTCCATTCATAGCTAGGTCTCTATGTACCTTGAATGATTGACCATTTGCAAGAAAAGTAATTTGGTCTTTTATATGGTGCTCTCTCTAATTTTTTTGATTGTGAAATAAATTGTTAGTCAACTCTTTTAAAATCTGATGGTATAGAAGTTGAGTTGAATGAAAATTTTCTCTCAAATCCAATCATTGTCTATGGCAGGCAGGCAGCACCTCTGAGAGGAATTTTGGCGATCTTTTGGTTGAGATCAACAGAAGTTGCAACTTCTTGAAACTGAAACCAAAAGAACATCAGAATTTTATCATGGGATACACCTTCCCTCTCCATTTGTTATCCTTTGATACAAAATCAATTGTGCATAAAATTATACACCTGAGAGATTGGCAAAAATAATCCAAAACAAGGAAATTTTGTTGTGGGTGAACGGAATTTAGTGATAAATACATGAGGGTGAATGACTCAGAATTAGTTCAAGAAGCACTGAACCATGATGTCCAAAGTAATTTAAAATGGCAGTTAACAGCATTAAGAAAATATTGTTATTAGGAAGATCACGATATCACTTCTATAAACTTATGTATGTTTCCAATCCTGAATGACCCATTATAAAGTGTGGATAGTTGTGTGTTTAAGGGGTCAAAAATGAGACTCTCCCTACTTTGAGGAGTCAAAAGTGAAGGAGAACTTTTCTTACAAGGGCAGTGATGCTAATTCAAAAAAGTAGCCACACATCGCCAAGACTAACCAAAAAATGGCCAAAATCATTGTCTAATTTAGCGATTTCCACTGTGCCAAAACAAGAAATGTGTTAAATTTAACGTGAAAAATACTAAATTGGCAACACTGCCCAAGGGACATAATTACTCTTAACTTGATGGACTTACATTGTTAGCAGGTGAGATGTTACAATGGGTGTATGTGTTATCTATTTTTGCAAATTCAACTTGTATATGTTGCATGAGTATCTTCAGTATGTATAAATGAGTTGTCAGAACATTTGTTTCTTACTCAAACTGCACCTTGGAAAATGTATCACAGAAAGCAAAAAGGCTTACTTCTTCTTCATTTGAAATTTGGGTCTTCGGGGTTTCCTTTTGCCATTGAGATGTAAACGAATTGGTTTCGCTCTCATTTTTTCTAGTTTCCGTCTCTTCATTACATGCATTTTGAACAGCATAGCTTCCGTCCCAGTGTGAATAGGTATCACTGGCAGAAACGTTTAGAACTGCTGCGCTGCTCCTTCTAGAATCCATGAGGCGATGTCATGTGACATTTGGCCCTGTTCCACTTTTCTGACCTGATCAGTCAGGTGACACAGTTTGTAGGGTAAGTCCTTATCTTTTAGATAAGCAAATCTCTAACTTTCATCAAAAAGAGAAGGGAAGAAAAATCTAGGAAGTAAAACAATACTAAGATTTTTTGATAATTTATTTTCATACTCCCTGATCAAGACCTTGAGACTATCTTGACGGACGTAACACGTATGTAACCGGGGGGGGGGGTTCCAGACGTTATCTTGCTCGGGTAAAGTACAAGTAGAAAATTTTTATGGACCCTTCCCCCCCAAAAAAATAATACCAAGTAATCATAGATAGATTAACCTTAAAAACAAAAATGTATCATTTTATTTTTCTTCTGATATAGATGTCTTCTATCTTGTTCTTTTCAAAAGAATTTTATTTATTGGTTCTGTGTTAAGTTTCTTTGATCATTTTTTCTCAACTCCTCTGTGGATTTTGATGCTAAAAAGCGACAGTTACCATTCAAATGCAAGGGAAAAATGATGGATCACATATTTGTTCTATTGGTAAAAATGATTTTTCTCATTCGGACCCCCCAGTCCTCTGCTCAAAATCCATTTGGACCCCCATCCCCCTTGCTCAAAATCCTGTATCCATCCTTGCATAACTACTTTAATTGGACCATATTGATGACAGGCACCCCAGAATTGATAAAATGGAAAAGGACAGATCTTCACTCTACACAGGATATTGTCACCTCATATGTCAACGGTCTTATAAACATAAACAAATATGATTTGGATTTACATATATTTATACGATAAAATGCATAGTTGTTACATATTTTTCCTCACCAACATTTGTTTCAAAAACTTAACTAGGATTTTTCTGTATTAACCTCGTTTATTTAGAGTCTATAAAATCCGAAAAATACTCAAATATGATTTGTTTTTATGAAGATTTTCGATGAAATAAAATACGAAGCTTTTAAAACAAAAGATGAGGTAAAATATGTAACAACTTAGCATTCTATTTTAAATCCAGTGGAGAGAGAAGATCAGTCCTTTTCAATTTGATCAATTCTTATGCCAGATTATGCATAGTAAATACCTCAGTAGATTTCAAGTATTGTGGAGACTATTGATCTACTGTCTTTGATGGCATATAAGTAAAGAAGAAAAACATCTCTTAAGAGATGACCTCCCAATGGAGTATAAACGTCTAGTGATAAAGTCCCAGATTCCTTTACATGCATCTGATCAAGACCATGACTTTATACTTATAAGTTATTATGACCACCTGTCAGCAGGATGCAAGTCCACCCTAATCACGCAACTTAGTGTGTACTCAGCTGCTGAGTGAACAGCAAAATTTGCTGTAATGAAGAGTTTTCCACACTCTTTGTTTATATGGGGAATAGAACCCGGAACTGTCTGCGTGTAACAAAGATGTGCTAACCGTAACACTATCAGATTGCATATAAGACCCCTTCCTTATTTCAACAAGGAATGTGGAGTAAAAAATGCATTTCCCTGATTCTCATTTATCACCAAGTATTGTGATTCTATGAGTTTACTCTGACCTGAGTAATCTTCCATATGTACTTGTAAATTAGTCCATTTCCTACGATCAATGAGGCTGAACAGACTGCTGGAGGAACAAACCTATTCTAACGAAAGATCCTATTCACTGTATGTAAAAAAAATGTTATTGTATTTTATTTTTATTTTTCTTCTCTGAAAGTAATATCCTAGATGAAATTAACTGTAAGTCAAAAAATATAATCAAAGAAGCAGTGATAGTTTTTAAACTTTAAAGTCATGACTTTCTAATTGAAATGTAATAAAAATCCGAAGAAAATATTAAATTTGATTTTTGTTCTTTTTAAATGAATTCAATGCATTGTGTGGCAAACTTGAATATGCACACGCACACATACACACACACACTCCCACAACTGAAGAGCAGATCTGTTTGCTTTAGCATGACCACTGACAAAAAAACCCCACAAACAAAATAAATGACATGTGCTTTTATACAGAAAAACTAATTTTTAACTCTGTTTCTACAGTTTATTTTTGCCTTTTATGACAATGTTCTGGTTTTAATACTATTTAAAACATTCAAATCTCATCAAGTCAAATTGAAGAAATAGCTTTTGCTGCATCCCATGTACCAGGAATTTACTTCACAGTTATATCATTATTACAAACTGTCACCAAAATTGTCATCATTGGTTTCTGCAGTTTTTCGAGTTGGTCTGCTGGCTATGCATGTATGTATAATGTGTACAGGCTGTATCAATGAAGCTAGAGAGCAGAAAATTCACATATTCGCTCTATTATGTTTACAAAAATTTTGAAAAAAAATCCTTCTCCTAAATGGGTTTTTAGTGTGGGGGGGTCAATTTGCAATGTAAGTTTATGCTAAATTGTTCCTTTAGTTTGTATTCAGGAGCATTCATGCTTGTTTTTTTTAAAATTCAGTAAAAGGCAAGAAAAATAACTTATTCATTGATCACACCTTTTTCAAATTTTTTTGATTGATCATCTACACGGCATGCTGCCGAAAGACATTGGTCATGTGACAGTTTCTATCGAGTAACTAACCAGACTTGCTCCAATAGTAGTTTTGACTATCATTCTCATCTTTGTTGGTTTTATCATTATCTCATCTTTACAAGAGGGTGAGCTCTAGTCTATAAGACTCACAAAATAATGTAGAAATTATTTTCCCTCTTCTCAGCCATTCTTTTGATGAAGGTGGAGAAAGTTTGGATCAGCCTGTGTAGCTGAAATGCTAGAAACTAAAAAATATGTTGCTACATCAATTAGTCCATAACATAACTATGAAAAAAGCATTTATTTTATACAAAGATATTTACTTTTCAACATAATCTCCTTCCTTGTCGATGCACTTTCTATATTTGACAGCACATAAATTTTTTTCATGAGGGGCAGTGTCAATGTGGGGCTGGACACCGAAAGTTATACTTACCTTTTGAGTCTTGACTCAAAAGGTAAGCATAACTTTCAGTGTCCAGCTCCACATTGGCAAGGACTTGGGGAAGAGTTGAAAAACTGGGTGTTAAATACGAAGAATTCAGAGAAATTCTTTTCCTCCATATTCCATGCTGGAATAAGGGGTTGGTCTAATTTGCCTTCAAATACAGTTATTCAGTGGTGAATGATAATAACATAGATTGAACATTATACAATGGACATTTCTGGTCAAAATCCTGCTAATAACTTTGTCTCACTGCAGAATTATTGATGCACTGTTGTATATGATAACAAAATAGTCCAAAATGTTTAAAAGATATCATTTCTGTCTCTTTCAGGTGTGAACAAAAAGTAAATAAGGCTTATTTGATACGATTCAGGCATTAGCTTCATTCAGCTAAAGGAAAAAAATGGTTGACACACCAAGTGATAAAACTTATGACTTCTTCCTGCATTTTCATGAATCTGACCATAGACAAGCTGAAATAATTCTTGAGTATTTGGAAAATCCTTCCAGTGGAGGATTCAAGGGATTTATTCTGGACAGAGATTCTAAAACTGGAACAAAAAGCCACAATTTGGATATCGCTCTTCGTACATCCCGTCTTTCATTAATTCTTCTCTCAAGAGAGGCCCTGGAAAACCCTAGGTTTCAGTATTTCCTTGACACAAGCTTTTCATTTCACTTGCGCAAGAACTATGACATAGTGCCAATTTATCTGGAGAATATTGAAAAGCCTGTTGTCTTTCAAACAATATACGGCATTGATTATTCCGGTCCTTATTTCTGGAATAAGTTAGTAAGTCGAATTTCAAAAAAGAAAATTTAACAAAATTTGTTATTCTTTTTAAGAATTTATTTATTTTTTTTTTTATTGAAGAACTGTGGCTGTTATGAAATACCATATTTTAAAATAAATTTTATATTCATGAATGATTTGACTTTTTATTGGCAACACCTTTTTCTTCGATATTTTGAGTGAAGGGAAAAACAGGTCAAAATTCAGTTTAATCCATGTTTTGACTAATATTCTGGAGCAGGGGCATGATGATTTTTATTTGCAAGCTTTCAATTTGTTGACTGAATGGCAAGTAATTGGAATTTTGTTTTGAACATCAAGAAAAACACAGCCTATGCGTGTTCATGAAAATCTCATCCATTTCAAAGATCACACAAGTTTTGCAAATTTCTTAAATAAATCATCATACTGGGGGAAGAAATTTGCAGACAGAAAGCTATTGTGGACGAAGCATCCCAATGAAATGTATTGAAAAACCCCAAAAGGATGAGAATTTTAGTTCAAACAATTTATTGATAATGATTCATTTTATAATTTCAGACAAGATTGAGATGGGGTCTCTTTTGTAACTCTCTACCACACTAGCTATTACTACTCTTGATACTTTTATTTGCTAAATAAATGTTGATAAAACAAAAATAGGGACATTTCAGTAACTGGGCTGTTATTATTTTGTCTATTTTCAATTTGCATTTATTTATAAGAACAAAATATTTATTTGTACCTTTTCCTGAGCATTGGTAGGGTGGTATACTTTGAAGTCATGAGTGTTAGCTTCAAGTGCAGACTAACAAAAAAGATCCACAAATTTCATTGAGAGACCAATTCAACTCAGAAAATTAACTGTGATTGAAGCAGTAAATATAATTATTTGATAATTCATGTTCATCAAAATAGTTACCTTACCATTGTTTTTAAATTGCTCATTCTATTTTTCCTATTTGCTCACTCTATTTTTTAAATTGCTCATTCTATTTTTCCTATTTGCTCAATCTATTTTTTAAATTGCTCATTCTATTTTTCCTATTTGCTCAATCTATTTTTTAAATTGCTCATTCTATTTTTCCTATTTGCTTAATCTATTTTTTAAATTGCTCATTCTATTTTTCCAGTTTGCTAACTCTATTCTTTAACTTGCTCGCTCTATTTTTTAACTTGCTCAGGAAAAGTTAGAGTGTGGTGGGGACCTACAAAAGATACCTAATTTACGTTATCATTGGAATGATATCAAATTTTACATTTTCATTTTTGTGATGGAATACAGAATTTATAGCTGAAAGGTGACTTGAGGTCATAGAACACCAGGAAAAATACTGTATTTGATGGCTGATTAGACGCCCTTTTATTTTTTTGCCTCAGAAGATGTGACCTTCATTGCCCAAGCCCACATTGACCTGAACTTGAGGAAGTTCGAAAAAAAAAAAGCAGGTGATAAATGAGAGGAATTCTGGGTTATGTAAAACTTTTGTTTTATATTGTACCTTAATTATATAACTCTGACTATACTGCATTTAGAGGTCATAATCAGGTGAACAGAATCAGACCTTTAGCATTACTTAGATGGATTGATACATCAAAAAAAGATCATTATTATCGGGGTGAGTGCAAACACTGACCTCGTATCATTATTTTATTTAAAAAATTTTTTCCGAGACTAATATGAAAAAAATATCTAGGATCCCATTAAAAACCACAGAAAAGTCGGTGGCTGTTCTGATTTTTGATAACACAGTTGGATATTTGGTGAAATAAAGTAAGTGTAAATTTGGGGGATAATTGTGAATGCAGCCAGGTACAAAATATTGGGCCAGTTTAGCACAAAGTTACGTTGTAAATTGCCACCTTCACTAAACCCCCCCCCCCAAAAAAAACTTTTCAAGTGGGGAGGTATGGGTGTTCAAAAACCAACCTGCTAAAAACTGCCCCCTGGAAGTAATGAACATTTTGTGATGAGACTTCTTGCTGTGGACATAAGAAATTGAGGCGATGATCTGCCTCGCGTTAAAATTCATTCTTCTTGTTTTCCCGGTCTTCAGTCTGTTTAATGCACCCTTTAGCCTCTATTTTTATTCATTATCTTTTTTTTTTACGGCCATTGCTGCCGGGAAGGGGGGAACCCACATTGTCGTGGTTTGGGATTAATTTTTTTTTTTTACAGTTTATGTCCATTGTATTTTGGGATATAGTGGCATATTATGATCAAACTGAATATATAATTAAAAGTTTTACCTTTGTGATCTCTATTGGTGTGTGTTTCAGAGTGAGACAGATAGACAGACAGACAGACAGACAGAATGCTTCCCACAGAATTTTGAGTAAAATCAAAGGAAAAACAACAGCAAAAAAAATCAAATGTAACACAAGAAAAAAATTAGCAACTTGAGAGGATTTTAACGGGGGTGGTATGCAAAAACATTATTGATATGTGGAAGATGTAATTTTTTCGTTTGTGATTTTATTTAAAAAAAACCCCAAAACCCTCACTTTTAATTTATCAGCTGTCACTTCAGTTATCAATCATTGAAGCAGACTTCTTCAAGAATACTCTCAGGCATTTTGTCCTCATTCTTCATGAAATGATTTGTAAAATACAAATATACTAAAAATGATAACCTGCAGCCCCTAAATTCCCACGGGCATGTGCGGAAATTCTTGTAGAAGATCATCACCAATGTGGGCATGCACTCTCAAAATTGTTTGCCCCCCCCCCCGTCATAGAGTAACTCTTGGCAATTTCTTTTCAGAAAATGAGATCAGGTTATTCTTTTCTCGTTATCCTTGAATCACAAGAAATGATACTGATATTATTTATTTTCATAATGAAAATTGTGACACAGGGCCTACTAGTTTAGGGGGAAGGAGGGGTCGCATTCACTGACCTTGCCGCAATAACTTTCCTTATAATACGCTGATTTGTTTGAACTGATGACATTATCTTAGTTATTATAATCACAACATTTCAGCTGTTATGATCTTTTTGCTTTTTTCTGATGCTCGTTAAATTAGTCAACATTTCGGGAAGTTTTGACCCAAACCATTCACTAAATCCACTGGGGCATTTTGTTCTCCTTCCACCGTCAATTCTAGGATATATTTCATATCAATTTAATTCTTCCTTGTTAATTAGACCTTGTGGTGGCACTTCTGCTTTTCTCTGCCTAACCCAAGAATTGAACTCACAATCAGCCGGTGATTAGATACATTTAATCAATGCTTATATCCACTAGGCTTGGTGGTCATGAATTCCATCCCTTCAGATAGAATATATTCTTTCTTCTATTGCATTAATTCTCAGCTAGTGTGGTTCCCTTTCCAAAGGTACTTATTTGGACCTAATGGTGTGTGAAGTAGCCTACAGTAATCGCCATGTGGTATGATTATCTGTCCATCGTACAAAACTATGGCTCCAAAGTATCTTGGTTACTTCTGTTAAGTCTTGCTAATTTAGATATTTCATACCTGAATTTAGATAATTCTAAAGAGTTGAAGCCAAGGGAAATGATTTATAGAAACTATGAAAAGAAAATCTGTAATTTTTATTTATTTTCTTTAGATTTCTTGAGAACCGCTGATCAAAAAAAGTTCAGTATCAACACTGCACTGCTTTTTGTGCTCACTTATACATCTGGTGAACATCAACTTCATATAATGGTAAGTTGTTGAGTATTTACACACACACACAGACAGATTTCTTTAATTGTCGTTAGAATGAATATCGTTTACATACAACAATCATAACATCAAAGTTTCTACATGAAAATTCTTACTATTTAAATAAATTGCAATGATATTAACATAAGTACATATTGCAGAGGAAGGATAAAATTATTCAACAGTAGGGAAAGGAAAAATTATAGAAGAAAGAAAATACAATGTTTGGAAGTCCTGACCCTGACTCCTTGACATTAAATAAATCAACAACCCTTTAATTAATTCCTTCTTCTTTTCAATGTTAAATTTTACGTACAATGTTTAATCAAATTGCAGTCATGGTTGAGTGTGGGGGTGATGGCTTTTTGCTGGGCAGGTAAGGTAGTTATTGAACCGTGGTTCTCTCAAGAAGTGCACACTCACCCACTCTCTTCCCTGTCAACTTGTGGCATACCAGTAAGAAGCCCTTTTTTAAAAAATCAAGATATTTGGTGATGTCTCTCTCGAGGGCATCATGTAATTTCAGTCGAAAATTCAATCTGTTTTCCATGCTGGTATCATTACATCGATCCACTCTTGATCATCATGATAAAACAAATTAAGTAGCTGCTTAGGGCCCCAGAGGACCCCCAAGAGATGGTAAGGAGCCCCTAGGAGCTCTTAAAGAGTTGAACTCAGCTCATATTTAGTTTATTAATTATAAAATTTAGTCTAAAACATGTCTTTTAAATTTCATTTGGGTGATCATTTGTGGTAGTTAATACATTGATCATTATATAAAACTTGTGATCACATTAACTAAGATATCACGTTATAGAAATTATCTTAGACTTGCTTTGTGGCTGAAACAGTTGTATATTTTCACCCATGCTAGAGATTGACGTTTGAGCCCAGATAAGCTAGGATTCCAAATGCTGATTTTCAAAGCAGGCTAGGCATCTCCAGCATTTGAAAGATTAGTGAACTAAAAAACCCAAACTTTACCCCTATTTATTTGATCATTTTGTGCTATAAGCTAAGCTTAAGCTGTGATGGTTTGTAAGTTCATTTTGCTGACCTATTTGCTAGTATAGTGCATTTGATTCTCACTAGATGGTTTGTACAGAGCTGGCCCTAAGTATTGGAAATACAGGCAGTCATCCAAGGCATCAAGTGCTAAGTGGCACCTATCATGCCTGAGATTAGGTGAAATACGAATTAAAAAATGAATGAATTACAGAATAGAATTGTCAAAATAAGAAAATTCCTTGATGTGAAGTCAGATTTCTCAGGAATATCGGAGAGTTAAATACTTTCTGTTGTGATGAAACTATGAGAAACAATTGGCAAAGCAAATTCTCATGAGCGAGCACAAATAAGTAAGGTAATGCTCGTCTTTGAAGAATGCCGAAATTCTGCTTGCCTTGGGCCAGCTCTGGATTCATACTAACTTCGTGCCTGACTAAGCTAAGCTAAGTAAGAAAACATGGAACAGGTGTTGGCTGAGTGTTAAACTAAATTGCAGACCCAAGATTATCGAAGGGATGGCTAATCAGCTATTTTTCGGATAGATCTGGTCGATTTTTCCACATTTAGTGGATAGCCAAGAATCTGGTCAGTTTTTAAAAAGGTTATTATTAGCTGATTTAATTAAATTTCATAACTAACTCAAAACATTTAATATTGTTAGTCATAGAGTTAGCTGAAAATTCTAAAAAATCAGCCGATTTTAGCCAATTTTTTGAGGCTCAGACAAAGCGAATGAAACATCGAAGGAAAAATATTTTTCCATAATTTTCAATGTTGTTTTCTCGATAAACAGGGTTTTAACCTAAACTTTCATTTTTTAGAATATTTTTGGTGAAGGATAGTAAATTTTTTTCTCGCAAATTCATTACGAAACCTGTGAGTTGATGATGTGAATGTACAATTCTTATTAATTATCGATTCTGAATTTTCGATAATTCGTTTTTAAATGATCAAAACTCTTTAGCCGTGAAGTTAACCGAAAATTGGACAGATTTAGCCGATTTTAACCAATTTTAAAGAAGTTTTAGCCGTAAACATCAAGTTTGTCGTCGCTAAACAACTGCCTTTCGTAATTATTTCCGGTTTGACACAGGCAGGTTGAAACGTACTCTCTTCAGAAATGAAGATTTAACCAAGTTGTCTTGCTAAGGGTCCTTATAAACATAGTCCAGCTTATTTGGTACGTAATGATTGTGAAACCATTTCTTCCTCTTCTTTTGAACGTATCAATCAGTTTTGTTAAGAAGATTATTAGCCGATTTACATCCATCAATAGCGAACATCTGATAAAAACTGTATTTGGTAAAATTTTCTGTCAGATCAATTTTTATATCATTAGTTTAAGCGAAACCTTTTTTAAAAACCTTTCTTTTTTTAAAACTTATCGTATCATTAACTTATACACGTCTCAGAATTTATTTTTTTAGATCATTAAAATTACGATCCTACAAGTTAATTACTATTTAAATATATAAGGGGATTTATATTTCAACTTTCTAATAAAATAGTATCAGTTCGTTTTTTTTTACTCGAACGAAAGATTGTTTCGTATTTCCCCACCAGAAAAGTTTTGCCATTCATAAATATTAAGATTGTTTTCTTTACTAATGAGCTGTTTACGATGATTGAAAACCAAGTAATTTACATAAGAAAAGGAGATTAAGTATTAAGGTCTTCAGTGTTTTGAATAACGGGAGACCCTGGGAGTGAGGGATACCTAATCAGAAGTCAAAATACTCTTACGTACTCGAAAAAAAAAAAAGAGAAGTGAAACTCATTTAAAAATTTTTTTTTGATAAAAAAAAGTACCTGTCTATTTGAAATTTCTTTCGCTCAAGCTTCGTTTGCTTTTTGATAAATAATTATTATAAAAACAAACGAACAGAACAAATGAGAACTTATACTTTGGTTCTGAAGTATCCGCGGTTAGCCCTCCGCGAACTTGCTTATTCCTTGTCTTCGACATTTTCTGATTTATAAATTTGGCATTATTGAAAAGTTGATAGAATGATCTTGAAGTATTCAAACATATATTTTATGTATTTGTTGCTAATAATTCAGAAGCGATGATACACGATCAATTTAACGAATTCGAAAAAACAAACTTTTATTGTGTGTATCATCAGACCTTGGTCGAACCGGACTGTTTGGCTTTAGCAATCCAATTTAAGTGCCTATTAAAAAGAACTTATTTTTGATTTTTTTCCATAATATAGAATCAGGATTATTCTGAGGATTTATTTTTATAAATATTCATCCATTAAGAGCGAATACTTGGAAAAGAAATTCTCATTTCCGGGTGAGTTTATTATTGCTGCACCATGTCAATTTTTTTATATCCAGAATTGGGTAAAAAAATATCTAAAAAACATCCAAAAGTATCCCAGTCATTTATCTTAGATTTTTTCGCTACAAATGATAAAAATGAAATGCAATTCAGTATTTGTGATCAATAAGCCGTAATTTAAAAAAAAAAAATGAATTAAAATTTCAAGAAAACAAAGAGGGTCAAATTCACCTTTAGACACCATGAATAAATTTACATGTTTGAACTTGTATGAGATCATCATCATCATCAGTCTTTTAACGTCCGTCGTTGGACATACACCTTCCTCAGGATTCGCCACAATTCTCTTTCATGGGTGTCGCAGAACCAGTATTTTCTGAATTTGTCTAGTTCATCTCTCCATCTTGTATTCTGTCTGCCTCGGTTTCTCGTGTGATCTCTGGGGATCCATGTTGTGAGTCGTGATGTTCATTGGTTGTCTTTCATCCTTGCAACATGGCCTGCCCATTACCATTTGAGTTTTTTGATGGTTTCTATGATGTCACGGACACCTGTTTTCTTCCTTATATACTGTGCTGTCTTGTGATCTCTTCATGTAAGGTTGAGCATGATTCTTTCATGTGCACGTTGCTAGCTTTTCAGTTTGTAGGTCTGTCTTTTGGTTTGGTTCCATGTTTCAGCTCCATAAGTGACTATCAGGAGAATGCATTGGTTGTATACACTTCTTTTTAGGATTATTTGGATCATCCGGTTCTTGAAAGTTGAGCTTGCTCTACCGAAGGCTTGCCATCCTAGAGTGATTCTTTGCTTGATTTCCTCCTCTTTTGAGGATCTCATGGAGATTTGTTGTCCTAGGTAGATGTAGTGGTCTACCTTGCCGAGTTTTGCATCTTCTATCTTGACAGCTATGTTCTTATTCTCAATATGATTGTTGCACATGATTTTCATTTTAATGAAGTTCATGTTTAGGCCAATTTTTTTGCTTTCTTTGTTTAGCTTGTCTTGCATTAGTTGAAGATCATGTAGGTTCTCTTGGGGCTCTTCCAAGTCCATTGATGATTGAAGTTAATTTTGCTCTCTTATTTTTGGTTTGGATCAAAACCTTTCAGATATTTTCAGATTAATATCTAAAAGTTTGAGATATTTTCAGATAAATACAATAAAAAATTCACTGATTTTTAAAAAAAATATCTGAAAAGAGTTTAAAAATATCTCATTAAAAAATATCAATTAGGATGTGAAATATCTAAGACGCTTTTTTTTTCTTTTTTTTCTCTCGTCTAAAAGCGTCAAAAATATCTAGATCTGGATGTGAAATGTCCAAAGTGGCAACACCGCACGGGGGATGGGTAGATTCCTCTAAATGAAAGATAGTAAACCTTGAGAAATTGTTCTTCAGTTCATGATTATATCAATCAGAAACTTCCTGATACTTTGAAAAGAACCTTTCACGATTCAAATGGAAAAAAAAAGCTCTATTAATACTAGAAATTCATCAAAGCGTACTTGTTTCCAACAATTATTGACATAGGAAAATATGGAAGAAATTTCAATTAACTAATATTAAGCAATGCTTGCTTGGAACAACTTCATAAAAGCTTTCCCAAAAACTGATCCAATGAGCATAAGCAAAAAACAAAAGCTGTCTCAAAAAACCATCAAAAATATTTCATGGAATCTTATTCATTCTCTCCCTCTCTTTAATCAGCTTTGTATAAAGAAAGAGAGTAAAACTTACAAAATTACAAACGCAGCAAACCATGCATGCGTGTCAGCTACAGCAGTCAATCACACTTTAGCTGCTGGCCACATGAGTCAGAATGAAATCCATCTATTACCCAGTTCACTCAGCAGCTAACTGAGTACACCCTAAGCCATGGGAATTGGGTGGTATGAATTGGTAATGAATTTGTGCCCTCCTCTCTTTGACAAGATAGTAATGGATGAAAGAATAGCCTTTGGGTCGCCTCTGACTGCCAGTGCAGTACAAGTCTTTGACTTGGACTAGGATGGGTAAACTTGCATATGCATACAGAATTGAGTTCATTTGGAAAATTTAAAAAAAAAATTGTTTTTTTTTTTTACTTAATGAACTGAACAAACGTTTTTGGTTTCACAATGCTTGAATTTTTTTTTTTTTTTTCCAGGCATGAAAGACAACACTCACTCTACACTGAAAAATATCCAGTTATCCACACAAGTTTTTAAATAACTCCCCCCAAATAATAACTGTGTTATTCGCATTAGAAGTCAGATGGCTGCCCGGCTTCCTTATGATTTTTATTTAATTTTCCATGATAGTGATTCTGGAAAAGCTGAAGAAATTTTGGAATATTTGGAAAATCCAGTTAATGGAGGTTACCGAGGATACTATCCCGATAGAGACAGTGGATCTAACTCTGTTTTGAACGATTTAAATTATGCTCTCGAACGATCAAAACGAGTGTTCATTATTCTGTCCAAGGAGAGTGCTGAAAATGCCTTGTTTCTAGCCAAGATGCAAATGAGTATCATGGATCATATCAAGAGAAATGATAACAGAATAGTTCCTATCTACTTGGAAAATGTTGAAGAGGTTAACATGTCTCTGTATATTGGTGTTGTTTATGGTTCTGCAAACTTTTGGAGCCGCTTGAGACTGGCCCTTGACTAAACAAACTGTATCATTTTGAGATTATTATTTATTTGTTGATTTTAATCTCCCGTATTTCAATTTGCTCACTTTTTTATGAAAGGTCATGTAACTGCCTGCCTTGTTCAAGCACAATTTTTCTTTTGTACTCATAAGCTAATGACATAATTATTCACTCATGAATAAATTTCACAAGTATATGTTTTAGTTTTTCTTATTTGCTCATAAGAAAATATCTTGAACAAAATTTATTTTTCTGTCAAACTTTTCATATTTTGTTTTTTAATGATTTCACTAAGAATTTGGTAAAAAAAAAAGAAACTGAAACATCATCAGTAGCAGCAGTAGTAGTTGTGATATTACCAGCAGTTGCTGCAGAAGATCATACACACTGAAGAACCTTGCTTTACCAGCTGCAGCAGCAGCAGCCTATTTTGTTCTCGTTTGTTTGCTGTATCTCCTTACTCTCTTTCTGTTCACTTTAGCATGATAAGAAAAAAAAAAAAATACAGAAAAGAAAGCGACTAGGGTTTTTATGTTATAAGATTATATTCACTGGTACTGGTTTTCAGTGTTCGAACCCAAGTAAAAAGCCAACATTTCAAATGCTGAGTTTCCAGGCAGGCAAGCTCTTCTCACTTTGAAGATTAATGCAACGCAGTCTTTCTCCTCTACATTTCGCTTTGTTCTGTACCAAACTAAGCTTAGTGAATATAAGTTTACTAACCATTACGCAAAGGTAGGTGCCCTTACCAAACACTCGCATAAATGTCCATTTCTTTTTTTAATCGTGTATTTGAACCTAAATCAAATAATGCTTTCATGATTTAACTATTAGCTTGTTCAGAAAATAATGTCACATTCAGCAAATGAAAACCTGTTCAAATGTGAAAAATGATAACTTTGTGAAAGACCTAATCATCATTATTAACAAAGCCCAGTATGGAACCAATTCTTCTATTCCTTGTTGAAAGACACCAGTTAGTGCCTCTTTGCCCTCCTGATGTCTGCAGTTAATACTTAGGTGCTACAGACAATTTGGGGAAGTAGCCCCATGAAAATAACAAACTACATGCCCTACACCTTAGAACGTAGTAGTTAGAGATAAATATCTCACTTTAGTTGTTGTTACCCCGGGGATGTTTTAAGTGTTATCTTATCCCCTGATATTTACCTTAAATCACTTGGTAATTCAAATATATGAGTGAATTTTTTCATGGATAATATTTAATAAGAACAAAATTCTGACAACTTCTAGCATCTGGTCTCAGTCATTATTTTTAGAAGTAGAGGAATACCTTGAAGAAGGCGGTTTTGATTAGTTTGGGTCTTGACATAGTATGGTTGTTTTGTTATCTAAAATTTTTTTCTTGTAGAAATTAGTGCAACTAAATATAAGCTGAAAGAAAAGATATTGAATTATGAGACCTTGAACAGTGTGGTTGTCAACAGTATGGAAATGAATTATCACACTAATCAAGGTATACTTAATAAAATATGTTGCTGCTTAGTATTTATTTTAAAAAATCCAAAGAGAATTGGGATTATTTGAATAATTTACATTCTACACTGATCAGAAACCTACTTACTGTATGTTAACTTTTTGAGCATAAAGCATACCCCTTAATTGACCACTTTAGTCTGTTTAGACCGTATAAACTGAACAGTCCGATGGAATCAGTGCTACTTTATATTCACTTATCCTGCGAATATTGGACTAAACTTTAATCAATACCTTAGTTTTTGAATCGCCTGGTACGCTGACAAATATACAGAAGCTTTCTGATAATCTCTGGGGGAAATCATGTTGTTAAGGCTTATATTATTGCTCATATTCATTCAGTAGCATAGCATAGGGAAATTTGGTACCCTGATAACACAACTCAGATAAAAAAAAAGGTTGAGACGTGTCCAGTCCAACTGAGGATAGGCTTTGAGTATTGATTGCACATTCTGGGACCAGCTGTGCCTGACAAGGGCTGGAGGATACATGGCTGAAATGTGAAAAACTAAACGCAAGGGTAAGAAAAATACTCTGGCCGTATCATACCTATTGCCATAAAGACTTACTATTTCTTTCAGTTCTCCTGAGAAAAACATGGTACTGGAGTAACAACAGAGAGAAAATAGTTTTCATTTTTAGGACCGTAGAATCATCCCCCCAATCTCTTTGGGGATTTTTATGGCAATTCGGTGTATGATGCCTCTCCCAGTGGTGGAAAGGGGGGTAGGGGTATGGCGTAGACCTACTTCCCAATTTCTTTGGTATGTTCAATGTCTACTAATGGAAATGTGTCAGAAAAAAGGAGACGGGTTTGTGAAACTGACGGAAAATTCGTACATTGAAAATTTTGTTCAAGAAGTTGTACCTTGATGAGAACAAAAAAATTCAATTTTTTATCCAAGTGTTGGCATTTATATTTCAACTAATTTCATCTTTTTCTTTTTTTTTTTCCTATTGCCAAAAAAGAAAATATTTAATTTCTTCTTTAAAAAGAGCAAGAAAAAACTTATATTTAATCTTTTTCATGATAGCAAATGTTTTAAATCTCAAAAATATTTTCTCCTTATTGAATATCAATGTTTTGATATCAATGAATCTTGTTAAAAAATTCATTTGGTGTGAGAGTTTTCTCAATTTCATGAAGAGTGCAAGATACAAGTGCATCACCAATTTTCTGGCAACTATTAGTCAGGTACCTCTTTTAGAAGCAGGCACTCGAATTCTTTGCAGCTCTCATACTAATTCACTGATTGGCCACAGGTGTGTGTAACCATCCCTCAATCGTTTATGCTGCGGTGGTTGTTACTGCTACAGCCTTGGTGTAAAGCACAAACACAAGTCCATATTGATACAAGAAAAGGTAGAAGTGTTGAGAAAACTTGACTGCCAGATATGTTCAGCCCTGTAACTCCTTTGGTGCAGTTTATATGTGTTATGCATGATGGAGTAACAAAAAGAGAAAGAGAATAAATAAAAGGGAGAGAGAAAGGAAACTGAATAAGAGAGAAGGAAAGGCAGATGAAAAAAAGTTAAGAAAAAGTAGAAAAAAGTTGTAAGCACTCAGTCAGCATATACCTCTGCCAATGCAATCGTCACTCAAGACTGAATGGAAATCAATTCATGTATAGCTACGATGCTGGGGTGGTAACAGTTTGAAAAATCCTTGATCCGCTCCAAAATTTAATCAATTTTTCTGTAGATTGTGGCCATCCCTTCCACAAAATGTCATCAAAATTGGTACTGAAACTGCTCGAGATGTTCGTGATCATCTTTATATGATATGACAAAAACAAAAGGAGAAAATATTGCTATTCTTTCCAGAGAGTGATTCAAAGAAGCAAATGAGCATTAAAAAAATTACCGAGCTTGATCGAGCATCAGTCGAATGGCTTCAATTATGGAACAATGGGGTAGACTTCTTGGGCATATTTAGTACTTGTTAAATTCAAATTTTTAATGGTCCTTATTCTTATAAGATACGAGGTGTGCATTAGTTGATGAGAGATAGATCGTTGAATCATAACTGTGGAATCTCTGTTGGTCCAGCAAAATTGATAGTCTGGTATTTTTGGTCCTCTGCCACCAGTTCAGTTTCCTAATTTGACACTTTTCCAATGCCTGTTTTGGGTAGGTCTCTAAGATAAAGCTTGGATTATCACCCCATCTGACCAAATCTGGAAATTCTGAATTGACAATTGATCTCACTACAAATTGAATGGATACTGAATTCAGAGTATAATTACGTAGAAATCCTGGGAAAATATTTTGATGACTATCATCTTGCACAACCTTTCAGCTAAACGAACAATTCAGCTTTTGTGTTGAGTTATTCAATATCTTCAACTTGTTGGAACTATTGACCAGACAGTATTCATGGGTGTTAAATCTATATCCAGACAGAATTCCATCTTCGGTGAATGGAGATCAGGGTGGTAGTGCTCAAACATTTTGGCCATTTTAAGCATCAATTGGGTGGTTTCTCGCCATTCAGGGATATTCCTCTAATATGGTGTTTTGTTTTTTTCACTGCTTTTGGCAGTCAAACTAGCGCAAAAATATTTATTGAGTTGGCAATGCTGAATTTCAATCTTGGTAATTTTTTATGCTAACACCCATGCAGTATTGTACAGAGTGGAACAAGTGATAATCTGAATGTGTCAGGTGACAGGTTTGGAAAACGCGCTGCTATGGTAGACCTGCCCATTCAAGCTCTCAGATTGTTTGCTGTGTTGTATTTGCAATGAGTGGATGGACATTGATACGTAGCAAAAATCACTGGTCAATTTCCTTGCTCAGACAGTTCCAACGCATAATTCATGCAAGCAAATCGCTCACTGTAGCATTGCGTAGTTACAGTTCGTCCAGGTTTCAGCTATTCATGAGGAATTCACACTGAATCACCCCTAAGATAGTAGAACTTCCCATTCCAATAGACTCCATTTAGTTCGAGGTGTTGACGGTCATAATTTTCATTCTGGATCTTTACAGTAACACCATTTTTTTTCCATTACCAGTGACTATTTTGTTGGAAAATATCTTTTTCCTGGGTCAAGCAAGAAAAGAAAGAAGTGTTTAAACACAGTGGTTCCCTTCTATACATTCATGTAGAGACATTTTCCTAGCTTCAACATCTTTTGCAAGTCTTGTAAATGGTGTATTACAATTGACTGATTGTAAAAGCAATTGAAAGATTAATAGATATTTGTAAGATTTCCCTAATACTGTACAGACAATGATATAGACTTTTGCACCAACCTTATATATATATATATATATATATATATATATATGATTATGAATTGTGTTATATTGAAATTCATTTTTGAAATGATCTCCCATTATTACATGGAGAATGTATCACTTGGACTAGACAACATATATAGCAAGAAACAAAGAAAATAGGGCTGCTGCAGGAATTCTTCATGCAATAATGAATGATCATTTCAAATAAGAGCTTCAATATAACAATGCATTTTTTAATCATTCTTTCGGATCATATATCCATTTCTTGATAACACAGAGATCAGGGCTTCCGGCACCCAAAGCTGTGTGGAGAATATTTCAACTAGCTTAGAGGAATCATTTGTGGCTTAAACTGAGAGTCATGGGTGTATGGGGAAACTACTTAGGTGTTCTCTGTAAGCCTTCGACCTTTTCTAAATAATTTTCAAATTTTATGTAGTTGTGAGCCATTGAGTATTCGATGGCTTCAAGTCTATTGTATACCCATTTGTTTAATTTCTGCTTACATTATCATTGCACTGTATAATTAGTTTCGTATAGGCAGTCCATGAACTTTTGACAAATTGTGACATGTATTGATACTTAAGAAAATTTTGAAACCTGGTTGTACAATTTGAGATAATATACATAAGGGCCACGGGCGAAACTGAAAAAATAAAGAAAATGGGCCTTTACAAAAAAGAAGTTGCTGATCCCCGTTGTAGAGATTGAAAAATTACAAATTAGCAGAGTGTGACATCAGAAACAACCTGCCACCTCACAGTAAGTTTTTTTTTTTTTGATCTGAAACAAGGCCACAATAATGAAGCACTTAAAGAGAGGATTTAATTCATAATCAATGTCTTGTAAGATCAGGTTGCAAACTATCACTCTTTGGTGAGCACCTGCTCGTAGCTATCCAGTATTTCATCTTAAGATAGGAACTAGGGGGCTTGGCTACGGACTACTAGTTGGCAAACTAGTCTTGTAGACTATTACTACTGTTCTGAATTTAATCCTCACTGGGTGCCCAATACTTGTGGCCTTGTGCTGGACTAAGAAAAGCTAAGTAAATAAACTGAACTATACTTAGATGACCACTTAGGAACACCAGGTACTGTTAGCAGCTGGTGGCCATGTGCCAGACTAAGGTGAGCTTAGTAAATAAATTAAAAATAAAAAATGAGCATTTTGAATAAGTATATCAAAGAGAAGAGTAAGGAGATAAAACTGGTGGACACTCTTGTCCTTACATGTTTTTCATTTATTTTCATTAAATAAAATATTATGAATTATTTTCATTTCAAATCACACTATTTGTGTGTCTGTGTGTCCCTAGGTCTCGTTTCGGGGGCTACAACCTTGAAGATTTGCATGAGTACACCACTGAAAACATTTTTTTTTTTGTGGGTGGGTGGGGGTTCTCCAATGTCTTTTTGGACCAACCAACAATGCCCAAATCTTATGATGATATTTTCTTTTTAGATAATTTTAGATAAAAGATTTATTTTTAGATAATTAGATCTGGTCCAGATCTAATTATCTTTCATGTGGGAAAGCGATTCATTTATAAGAGGTCTAGATATTTATATTTAGTTTTTTGTCTACTTTTTATCTTCATCTCAGTTTATTGGTAGTTTCCTAATTGTAACTTTTGCTCAGATCGATCACCCTTTGGTATTGTGCAAACAGCGTTGATCAGAAAATATAAACCTGAAGCTCATTCTTTTATTTCCAATCGCTGCTGCACGTTTGCTGCCGAAAGGGAAATCGGCCTGGGCAAAAGTTGCAATAAAAAGAGCAGCTATCAAATTAGGATGAAGGTAAAAGGTAGTCATAAAATAAAAGATAAAAATAATGACTTGTCCTTGTTCGCCTCCTATGAAAGCAAGTTGGTAATCCTCTGTTTGCATCAGTTGACTCAGACATTAACGTATGCAGCAAGCTTGGATCATTGAATCAAAATTACATGCTACCACCCAACCTCCAACACTACCAGAGATCAATCATGAACTTCAACATTGTGTCGTGGCTATCTTTCTCAATGGCACCAGTGGCTGGTGTTCAAGCCCAGGCAAAAAAACCCAATGCTGATTCTCAAGACGTACAAGATAACTGGTGAAACACAATCCTCCGAAATCCCAGGCACTCATTTAGTTTTGTGCTGGTAAAGGTAAGGTAAAGTGACTGTCTCTCAAGAAATTTCCCTACTTAGTATGATGACCAGGTGACAAAGTCCCACTTTCTGTTGCATGCAAGTTGCAATTTGCAAGTCTAGTTGAAACCAAGACTGTGATGGCAAGTTTTCTGACCACAACCTCGGTAGGATGCAAGTCCACTGAAAGGATACCTCCAACCTAATCACACAGCTTAGAATGTACACAATTCGTTGCTGAGAGCACATGAAAATTCGTCTTAATTAAGAGTTTTTCATACACTTCACTCATACTGGGAATCGAAAACAGAACCTTCTGCTTGTGAGGCAGACATGCTAACCATGACACTAACTAAGCTGGATTAAGCTAAAAACTTCAACACTGCTTTTGTAGTATTTTTATCAGACAGCTACAGATAGCTGCTTATCTTTATTTTTATGCCAAAATAAGAGTCCAAATTGCTTGTTTGATAATTACAATTATCATTACGTGATGCCGTGCTTCTGTTTGTGATGGTCATTAGAATGCGTGTCAGGATTTGAAACAAGACCCAAGTTGGTGTTGGTGAGGAAGTCTGCCCCAGGAATCTTGCTCAGGGCAGCATGGATGTCCACAAGGGACAGTTCTGTTGGGTACCTACAAAAACAGAAAAAACAGAAAAAAAAAACACAAGAAATATAAATATAGCTTAGAAGAAAAAAAAGAGGAAAAAAAAAAAGTAATAAAAAAAGTTTCATAGCACTAGAGATGAGTGAACAATCTAACATTATACAAAGCCATGGTAAGACCATGCCAGAATACAGCCATATGATATTGGGTCTATATTTCCGCATGGAAATTAAAACACCGGAGCCTATTCAACAGAGAGCAACAAAATGAAATACATTACTCAAAGAAATTGAAACTCTCATCCATGGTCTATAGACATGATTCAAATGAATAAAATCATGAATAGGTTAGTGCAGATAGACAATAATATGCTGTTCTTTTCAACTAAAATTCCTCATAACTGAGGACATTCTCCGAGGGTTTTTTAGAATCACACTAATTTCTTCACTCAATGGACTGTAAATGATTAGGACATTATAGATTGGGAATATCTCTATCACACAGTGAATTAATCGAATAATTTATGTACTGTATGTTTGAGTCCACACCTATAGACCTTGGTTTATGTGTTGGAAATTATTATTATTATAAAGTGACTTAGATAAACAGGCTGTAATTTAGGGAATATTGAAACAATACGCTATCAAATACTGTATATATACTGGTATATATGATGGACATTTAATAAAAAAAAACAAAAAAAACAACATGCCAATATTACACTGTATTCAATGCTCTAGTATCATAACCAGGGGGGGGGGCATCTACTGAAGCTTGATATTGGCACACAAATAAATCGTGCACCATTTTATACAATGGATGAGCTTGTGTGTAAAACTTGACAATCTAAAATTGGAACCATTCCCCCTACCTTTTTTTTTTTCTAGACAATATGAGAAAAATAAGTAGTTTTAATTCAATAAAAACAATCACATGACATGAAAGACAGCGTCAAATGAAACAGGAACTTTTCAATAAAGTCAAATTCGAGTCTCCCATAGTACAATTATGTCATTTTTCTTTAGTCCAAAAGCAAACATTGCAGTGTTATTCGGCAATATTTATTAGTTTTTATGAAGCAAGAGATGCATCCGTATTATGACATTGAAAACTGTCAACAAAGGTTTCTTCAGTTTTCAATCTAATCTAGCAGGTTGCCTATTTACGTACTGTGCATACAGGCCACACCAATGAGCTAAAGGACTGGAAATTCTCTACAGGTGTGTCATTTTCATTTTGAGCCTTTGATATTTCTTCTTGATGTTAATAGTCATGTCTTCTTCATGTGTCTGATTCGACAGGTACAAAAACGGAATGGACTGATTAGGTTTGTTGTTGTTGGTGTACCGATTACTGTCGTCCAGTTTACATATTAATGAGTAGACAGTGGGCTAGATATATGCCAGATAAGAAATTTGACCCCTTAGTTTATGCCTTTTTTAAAAAATGAAAATTCAAACTTATTTTTAGAGATCACTGCCAACAAAAGGCAAGAGAAAGAACTTTTTCATTGGTCACCTCTTAACCAGTATGCTGCCAAAAGATGTTGGTCCCATGATAGTTTCTATTGAGTGACTAATCAGACTTGTTTTCAATTTGTTTTGAAAGAAAAAAAAAAAAAAATAATGAGACATTTGAAGTTTGATTAATGAAGCTCATTGTCGCAAAAACCAAGGGATGAAAGAGCGTTATTTTTATAAGCGGTCAGTCTCTAGTACCGTATAAAATCTGTTATGGCCAAGGTGTAGAAAACTTTTGAAAGTAGAGAAATGTTAATGCCAAGCAGACTTACTTTCCTTTCTTTGATTTCAAGGCGAAGGCCATTCTGAGAATGTCAGATACTAAATTCTGCAAACTCTGAAAAGTAAACAAAAAAACATGAAAAGTGCTAAATGCATGAAAACAAGCAAGACAGAAACATCAAACAACTGAACGTGTTATTTTGGAAAAAAAATTTTTTCAGATGAAGTATTATAAATCATTATTTTCAATTTTATGACTACTTTTAACCTTCATCTTAATTTATTAGTTGCTTTTTATTGTAACTTTTGCTCAGATTGATTACTCTTTGGCGGTGAGCAAACTGAAGAATAAGCAACTAAAATTAAGATGAAAAATATCAAGATTAAAAATACTAGTAAAGAATTAATCATGGTAGACAGAAACTGTTTTGTTAGCTGTGTTTCCCTGCAATCTTATTCCTGAGGCTACAATTGATAGCCACAATCAACAGGTAATTTTGATGAAAAAATCTTCTTCTGTCGGGAAATACTTACAGAAAAAAGCATCATTTCACAGACAGAACCATGAACATGATCATCCACCTCAGTTGGCTTAAAATTGATGCCCACCTGAAATGAAAAAATATTAAACAATAGCTTTACCAGCCTTGTGCTTTTCTTTTGAGAATCTAGGAACAAAATTGTGTATTTATATATCTATCTATATATATAATAGCCGGTGTCCATTGCTTTGTAGCACAAAATACACGTCAGGCTAAATTTTTGTTCATAAAAACTTTCATATTTTGCATACAAAACCCAAAAAAACATTGATATGAAATGGTATAATCTATATGTTGCTCATCTCAAATAAAAATTACAATTGCAAGAAAATAGCACAAGGTTAACAATCGAAGATGAAAAATTACTTTTGTGTACTCAAAGCAGGTTTCATACTGTTTTGATGTCAATTACTGTCATCTAAAGTTACTTCAATTACACCATGATTGATGCCTACTGACAGAAAAATTTCAACTCTGTAAAATCTTTTGAAAATAAGGTAACAAGTATAGAAATGGGAATTGGATAAAAATTAGTCAATTTAATGTGAAACTTGACAATTTATAATTGGAACCACTCCCCCCTACCTTTTTTTTTTTCTAGACAAAATGAGAAAAATAAGTAGTTTTAATTCTATAAAAACAATCACATGACATAAAAGACAGCGTCAAATGAAACGGGAACTTTTCAAGTGAGTCAAATTCGAGTCCCCCATAGTACAATTATGTCATTTTTCTTTAGTCCATTTTGGATTTTGAAAAAAATATCACTTACTTTTTGCTTAAAAATCTAATGTTTGTGTTTATAGCAGGTGTCTGTTTTGTCAACTTAGTTCAAAGGTCAAGTGGGTATTGAGTGAAAACCTGCTTAAATTTCTAAGTGTTTCATGGGATAGCTGCAGTATGGATAACCAAAAATGCCAAAACCTTATATCACCCACAATGGCAAAAGTATATTCCCAACATTAAATCACTAGAAAAACTCAACACATATAGATTAGATAAAGGATTTTCATAAGATTATGTAAACAGAAAAATTTAATGTAGTAGTTCTTTTTAAAACAATACAAAAACATAACCTCCTCAGCATAATTATGAGCTGAAAAACTATCAACTTCATACAATTTTAGGCTAAAATTTATAGGATGGTCATCTATATTACTAGTTTACTCATGTAGTACCCCACCCAAGAAAAAAAATGAAGGGGTATTTACATAATTTTGCAATTGCATTATAAGTAAAAATTTTCCATAACATTATGTTGCTCTGCATTATCTAGTTCATTTTTTATGCATAAGGTAGACTACTCTATAATTAGCATTTGTTCATCATCTCACTTGACAAATATTCGAAAGAAAAAAAAAATAGAGACATACACATGACTAACTACACAAATAGAAAACAACTCGATCAAAAGCAGATTTTAGCCACCATTGAGGCACTTTATTTGCTTATTCCTCTTATTTTCCCATAAAGACTGTAATCAGGAGTTGATAGATCTAGAATTATCTCCCTTGATCAGGCATTTTTGGGGCACAATTTATTCTTAATTAAATTGATTACCCAAAAACCTGTGATCCAATTGGACTGGAAATTGCTTTATTCTCCAAGCTGGAGGATCTTAATGGTATTGCACTAATAAAAATTGCATGCGCTGTTTTTGATATGTCAAGGTAACAAACATACAAATAAACAACCAGAAATTGGATTGTTACTATATTGATACTACGTATGATAATTATTAGGTTGAAAATTATATCATCACAGTTACAATTAATTCTGAGTTGGAAAGAAATGTAATGTATTTTCACAAGACAACATTTCTTAAAAGAATGAAGAAGACCCACTTTTGCAATATGGTGTTGTGCAAGCAAAATAATTATGGTTGTACCTGTCCAGCAGCAACAAAAAAAAAGAAAAAAAAAGAAAAAAAAAAGAAAGAAGCAATTATCATGTAGGATAAATATTTAAGACAGTACCTGTCTCGCAACATCTTGAACATATATGGCAGAATCACTAACAGGTAAAAATATGTTGTTGTGTGTGGACTGCCATTGACAAGAATTGGATTCTGATTCTCGCTTTATTCGCACCTTGGGAAAATCTGCAAAGATAACAAGGGATCTTCATAATAGATGTTCAACTATAGAAACCAACCAACAAACAAACACAGGTAGAAAGAAACGCATCCCTGAACACTTTCTTTTCCAATTACAATGTACACTTCCTGTTCAGAGTGGATCCAAAATCAAAAAATAAATACAGCCCTCTCCCATTATAAAACAGATGGATGGTGAGCTAAATTGGAAACCCTTTGTTATCGTTGCTTGGTTATGAGACAGTTGGCTTTCTTAGACCCAAACACCCGTGTTATAATGGGGAATGCCTGCATTGAGTAAAATATTGAAGATTAATGACAATTTCAAAAACTGGTTTAATGAAAACAAAGTTAGTAATTTTTCTATGAAGCTGAAGTTGAGTTGTTAATATTCAATGAATTTTAGACTTTCTTAATTTTTTTTTTCTCACTTCAAAACATTTTGACCAATTTAGACTAAAACATTACATAGCTAATATGTCAATGGTATGGCAACCTATGGTGAAGGCATTTAGACTAGCTTGCAAGCAAATATTGGGATACTGTGCTTACATTCAATATTTTAAAGATTCTTTGTATTTTTAATAGATTTTTAAAAAGATTCCTTCATTGATACAAATTGTGACTAAATTGAGTTCTTCAATTGTTAATTGACATCCTTAGTTAAACACAAATAATTTTATTCGATTATTCATCCATTTGAAGCAAAATATAAGTAAATGTACAATTTCCTTATTTTAGGCTTTTTATACGGCGTTTATCTAGCCCACTGTCTACTCATTAATATCTAATCTGGACCGCAGTAATCAGTACACCAACAACAACAAACCTAATCAGTCCATTCTGTTTTTGTACTTGTCAAATCAGTCGCATAAAGAAGACATGACTATTAACATCAAGAAGAAATATCAAAGGCTCAAAATGAAAATGACAAACCTGTAGAGATAACATCAATTTCAATTTCATCTTCTGTGTGTGGGGTCTGGATTTGCGGTTCAAGAGCTTCCAATCGTTTTTCTAAGGCTGCCATTGAAGAGAAACTTGTCAATGGCTGAAGTGGCAGGAGACTGTTTGTGGCTGAAGACAGAACCTCATCTTGCTTATTTTGTGAGGCTGAAGAGGCTTCTACAAAAAAAATGAAAAGAGAAACATGCAATCGAATGAATAAGATGGAACTCTGTCAAGGTTGATAAAGGAGATAGCAATCCATAATAAGACCAATATTGTTTGTGCTTTGTAAACAACTTGCTAAGTAAATTGGGATCTTACATAACCAAAATTCCACAGCCCATTAAGGTCTAATGATTTAACCCTGCAATTTCAGGAAGATCTCAAAATTTTACAGAACTATGCAGTTGACATTCCATTCAAGTAAGTGTAAAATCATGAATCTGGGTAAGACCAATTGAAGACAAAACTATGAAATGAGTAACAATGATGACTCAGTGCATACGCTGTGACTTTTACAGTAAAAAATCTTTAAAAATAAGCATACACAATGGTCACTATCACTACTTTTTATAATCTGTAAGCCCTGTCCCTTTGGAGAAGACCGAAGTAAAGCGACACCTACAAGTCCATGTAGACCATTGCCTCAACTCTACAACACATACCCAACAAAAGGTTAACACAGAAAGCTTGGTTATGTACGGGATACCTTCAAATACATAGATGAAGAAAACTTCCTACTCCTCTACATTGTTCACTCACATCTAGAGTTTACATCATGTATCAGGTCACCTGACGCAATAGAAAGAATCCTAAGTCTCCCTAATAAAGAACTAGTCATAAACAGAAAGGTTGAGTAAACTCAACCTAGAAACACTGGAGTTCCACTGTAACCGTGCTGATCTGTTGGAGGTCTACAAAATTCAAAATAGCATCTAGCTGTGACTGCTCCTTGTGTCCATACAAGCACATGTTTACTGCATGACTATCAACAAAAACCCTAAGACATAGTCAGAAACTTCAAATACAGACATCCACTGAGCTGAAAAAAAAATTTCTTCTCCGCCTGAGTGACCAAACCATGGAATGCTCTCAGCGAAGAGACTATTTCTTCCATATCAATCAATGCATTAAAAAATAATTTTTTGCAAGGATATAGGAGAGTAAGCTCAAATATCAATTTCCCTATTAGCACAGTCCCAACCTATCTGCCTGCCTGGGCTAGACAGATAGAACAACTGCATATGGTTTCATGACGTTATTCAGCTGGTATTAAAGGTATTTTATGCTACTGCCTTGGTAGCCAAGATAGATTTGCCCAACTGCTACCACACCCACTCTTACATAAATAGTTTACAGTTTTGAACTGGTCACTTGTAAAATGCAAGAATCAAAGTGAATGCAATTTCAAATTTTCTTTATACAGAGGTTCGGGGTGATTAATCAAACAACATAAGGTTAGGGTCAATCATTGATTAGAGCAATTTTCACTTGTAATAAATGATATCTTTGCCTTGATTATCTAGGATGGGTCTGGTTAGTTACTCAATAGAAACTATTATATGACCAATGTCGATTGGCACCGTGACGTGTAGGGGGACGATCAAATGAAAAAAGGGGTGATCAATGAATAAATTTTCAGCTCCATTGGTCTAGCCGGCTTATGAAACAGATACATAGCCAGACTCACTTGAAAACTGAAGAAACCTATGTTGATGGTTTTGGTCGACCTTTTCTTTCAGCAGAGGTTGAGGGAGAAAATAACTTGGAATCACAAGATGGAGAGAAAATCTCACCTAAATGATGTGGGCTGTATGCGTGCATTCGACACCAACAGAAGATTTGCTTTGTGGTCCACACTTTCTCAGCCTGGAAACTAGAGGCTCCATTCAGTAGCCGAATGATGTACAATCTCACAGACAATGCTCGCTGCCACTGTAAACAGAAAACAAAACTCAGAAATCTTTTAATACAAAAATGATAGTCAAATATCTTTGATACTATAAATAAATCTTGATGCAAGTCAACCAGATTTTATTGTATTTGTTTCTTGGTTAGGACTCCATACCTCAGTCATGGTGGTCTCTTCAGGAGTTTTGAAATGATAGAATTATATACATTGATGTAAACATGGAAGAATGAATTTATTCAAAAAATTTTAGTCACAGTTTTGAAAAAAAAAATTCTATGTAGGAGGTCTCTCTGGAAAGTATCCAACCATCTTAAAAATACGGTTGCCTGGCTTTGAGGTAAATTAGTAACTGATCAAAGGAAACCTTACTGTGCATGCATTAAAAGACATTGCGCCATTGTCGGTCTACCAAGTTGACAATGAGATATCATAGAGTAATATTATGTACTGTGTGACTGTCGCATTCACAATGACTGACTTAGTCATTCTCTGTGTCTGGTGCAGAGATTTCTGGCAAAACATTGCATCGCCCAGATCAGTCAGTCGCCACTGAGTCTAGATTTGGCTCCTTTGGTTTTTCTCAAGGACACTTAAGACCATGGACGAAATTAAGGAGAATGCAATGAAACGGTGCTGGGAAAAGTGTATGAGGTCCCAAGGTGGAGTACTTTGAAGGGACTAAGGTGCCATTGCCTAAGGTAGGCTATTTTTTTTGTTAATATTTGGTTTGATAATTTCTGGAAAAACCTTGTATGTAATAGGATAAAAGGGGACTACTGTAATATCGAGTGCATGACTAACTTGATTAAGAGGATAAATGATATGAAAAACAAAGGAATCTTCATATCATAATAATCTATAATTTAATTTGTATCGTGTCTGATTCTATCCGTCTTTCACACGAAGGGAAACTTCTTTGTAATCATTTAAAAATTGCTTCCAGAGTGATCTCCCTTAAACAGATACAGAAAAATGCAAAAACTGAAGAACCAGTTGAACAACCGTAGTCATCAAAGAGGGTGAAGGGTTCCTTTTCTACATTTGCATTCGTTTGCTTATGTGTTTGTGTGTTCCAGCGCTCCTGGCAATACTGTTTTGTCTACAGACCTGGAAATAGGCTTTAGTACTCTACTAGACACCTAGGAATATTTTGCTTTTATTTTTGGAAAAAAAAAGAAGCTTTTTTTGACAGTTTTGGGGCCTTTTAGTAACATCTAAACTCTTCGAAATTCAAGAGTTTCTTTCACTCTATTTTAGATGTTTTCCATTGGAAAACACCAGTGATGTCATAAATAAAATTTATTCTGACTATATTCATACTTTCTAATTTTTTTTTTTTGCATGACTTCAAATTTTGATACAATGGTTGTTGGTCAATTATTAACTGAAATGGCACATTATCATCATCCTCATTGTAAATATTGCTTTGTTGTCCCTCTCACACTACCAGGAGTTTTTTCCAGATACAACAATACTTTAGATTTTCATACATTAGTATACTATTAGCTAAGCAACTGGTATTTTTTTAAATAAAACTTTTGGTACTTACTCTTTGATTACCGAATTTATTTCTGAAAAGGTTAGTGGAAATAAAACATCTCAATGAATATTGAACCGAAGAATTAACTTTGCTTCAACAAAATGAAAGTAAATGATTTTTATATCAGATTTTTTTCTGCTCGGGATTAAGACCCAAACCCACTTTATGTAATCTAATGAAAATAATGCCCACGGCTATACAGTGTATGTCTAAGCTTTTTAGTGGTTTCAAATTTAATACAAAATGAATACAAGAGTTTTACTTAATAATACCTTGCATTATCCTTTTTAAATTACTGTGTAAACATACAGACACAAACCACAGCTTTATGTATACCATTTGCAAATCAGTCGGTATTTACTAGTAGTAGAAAATAAGTACTAAAAAGATGTTGGTTAACCTCAGATGCTCTTCTCTTGCCAATGTTCCAGGAAAGCCACTGTTCAGTTGTGAATGCTGCATATGGATGGAGGGAACGGTCAATCTTTGCAGCCACGAGAGGATGTAAGCGAACGGCACTTCGGATGAGAGATATCATGTCTGGCAAACAGCGAAGGCTAGAAATAGATTAAAGTATAGAATATGCTTGAATACAGGGAAAGGAAACAAAAAGCACAGATACATTTTTCCCGAGATATGTCGATGTGGAATGATAACCTGTAAAGAATAGGGTCCATAATTAACTATTCACTCATATTTGAAGGGAGAAGTGGACTTGTGCCTTCCCTAAGAGCATTTGTGTGGAGTGAATGTAAACTGTCCCAGCCACAGTTAGAACTTGGTTTGTTGATTCCATTCTCAATGTTGTTAACCATTCAGCCACCCATGCCTCCTCCTATTTAATAGGAAATACAGGAAAATTTTTTAAAAAATAATATAGGAGAACTTATTCCAGATTCCCTCCAAGAGCAAATGCCTCTGAAAATAATACAGATGAAAAAAAAAACTAAACAAAAAAAAACCCATTTCCTAATCAAATTTCTCTATTCTTTTCTATTCCATGTTAACTGATACAAGAGCCTTTTCCAAAAGAGCATATTAGGAAGGGGCCCTGGCTTTATGGCAGCTTGCAGAGCAGCCTACCATAATTCTCAGGTCAAATGATTTTATATGAGACTACTGCTTTGGGGTATTTTGTTCATTTCTCAGTTAGTGTTGCTAATTTAGATATTTTACATCTAAACAGTGAATGACAAGGAAAACCATTAATAGAAACTTATAAGAAAGACCTATAATCTTTATCGTTTTATTTTTCAAAAGATTTCTAGAGAGCTGTTGAACCAGAAACCTTCAAACTTCAATATTGCACTGGCTTTTATGTCAACATGTCCACTCTGTTTAATGGCCAGTTGTTAAGTAATCATGGTGCACGTACATGTATAGAAATACAGACAGAGATTTCCAAAGATCACTAGAGATCATACAAGTGATTACAATGATGTGGCACCTAGATGTGGAGCAATGGTTAGCTAGCTAATTTTGCAGATTGTTGACAAGTTGCTCACAATTGTGGCCTTGCTTTGGACTAAATGAAGCTGAGTAAAGAGGCAGGACACGGCTTACTAAGATATGACAAGCGGCAAAAGCAACTAGATAAGATATTGCTTATTACCAGTAACAAATTTTACACATGAAAATAATGATGAGATGAAAAAACAGAAAAAAAAATCTTGCTCACTATCAAACTAAGAGGAATCAAATCCTTGTGAAAGATAATCAAAAGGAGACTCTTCTGCATTCATTGCATTGCACACAATCATTTGCACAACTCAATTTATATATTTTTCAGGAATATTTAATAGCCACAGAGCAGCAAACAGAGACAGAAATGGAGATTTTAAATTCTTCCACTCTAGAATTCATTCAAGAAAATTCACATCTTAAATCAAGGAAAATAACTTCTCATCAAAGTTACTTCCCTTGCACTTTAAGGTAATTTGAACTGGCTAGTCTAACAGACTGTTAACTAGAGCTTTTTGAAAATCCCAACCCCCAATACCTTTTTAGAGAGGGTTCAGTCTGCAAAATATGTTCATTCTAAATTGATCCCTAAGTTAGAGTTAGGTTGTTTTTTCTGAAAATTCAGACTCTTTTTAGAGATCACTTCCAACAAAAGGTGTGAGAAGTAACTTACTCATTGATCACCCCTTTTTTCCGATTTTTCTAATTGATAACCCTCAACACCTCATGCAGCCATATAATGTTGTGTGACAGTTTCTATTAAGTGACTAACCTGTTTAAGTACAAATGCATACATTGCACACAAAAAAACCTTTGCATACCTTAAATTAAATTTTTATCAATTTTTATACACCTCTTCATATTTTTAGTTTTTTTAATTTTAAAACAATGAGGCGACAGAACTGGGCTAAAAACAAAATGGAGACATTGTCATCGACATCAGCAGCAGCAATAGTAGTAGTGATATTACAAGCAGCAGTTACCCATGTACGTTCAGTGAACACAGACAGACACACAGAGAAACAAATTTTATTTCAGTGTGTTTGCAGAACTCTCTACCTCTCTGTTTGCTATAGCATGACCAAGGGCTAACAAACATACACACACGCAAAAAAAATGACACAGGTTTTTATACTAAAAGAAGATGAAGACAAAATTTAAAACAGTACTTACTTGATTAAGGGAACTGTAGCTGGTTGGGCAGTTTCTGATTTTTTGATTTTATTATATCCATGAATTCTCTTTTCATTTTCGACAGTTTTCACTGGTTTTGAGCTCTGGGCTACATTTTGTTCTTGGGCAGTCTTAGTACTTGTGCTACTTGGACTGCATGTATTACTATTGCTGCTAGCAGGGGTAACAGGTGTTGTCAAGGATACAATATTCAGAGGAGAATTACCATTGACTACTTTAGGCCCATTGGTTGCTGGTATTGTACCTGAAGCTGTTGTAGAGGGCAGCACTTTGAGAAAAATCTTCTGACCCCCAGTGACATTGTTACCAAGAGCAGATCGAACAGTTGGTGGTGCTAGAACAAGGTGACCGTTAGCGTATTGAAGCTGCAATGACATGGTTGAGTTGTCATTATCTTTGCCCGTTGACCCAACAGACGTTTGTTGGGTAGGTTTGTTAGAGCTCAGGATTTGCATTTGTGTTGGGGTGACACTGGTAGCCGAATTGTTGGTGACAATCATTGGAGCTTTCTGGTTTTTAAGCAGGAGCATGGGTCGTGTAGGTGCAAGGGTCAACCCTGCAGGAGCTGAAGGTGTAGTAGAAGAGACTATCTGTGTAGTGGGTGTATTGTCTGCAGGAGCTGCTTTGTAAAGAACTGACTGCGTAGTATCAGGCCTGCTCTCCGAGCCCGGTTTTAGAACCAAGTGACTCGGAAGGAGAGAAAGACCTTTATTTTTCGTGGTAGTTAAGACATAGGTTTGTTTGCTTGAGGTAAGTGCTGAAGGATTACTGCCTATGACACTGCATTTCAATGGCTGGGATGATCCAACTGTCGTTTTTTGGACTTCGGTAACTTGGGGTGGATTCTGAATAAAGCAAACTCTTGAAGTTGGAGGATTGCCAGCCAAGGAAGAGCTGGTAGCAGAGGTCAGCACATGGGTGTGGACAGCACTGACAGATGCGTTCACGGTATTATGAGTAGTAGGCTGAGATGCGTATACCACTTTGCTACTTGTAGTTGCAGTACCTTTTACCAGGTTACTGGAATTGCCGGTGGGACTAAGAAATAATAAAGACGTTTTGTTTGGAATGTTTTTAACTTCAGTAGTTATTGGGCGGACAACACTCTGTGGAAAACTTGACGAAGGAATCAACAAACCCTGCTGCTGCTGTGTTGCAATTTTCTTAATAGGGGTTGTGGTGGTCGTTATGACTGCAGAAGTTCGAGCTACAGAGGTGCCCGACAACAAAATGATTGGTGCTGTACCTGTTCCCGTAGGTAACTTACCAAGAGATTTGAAAGTTGAGGAGAGGGCACCACTAGCTGGTTGCTGCCCTGTTGACATATGGACTATGGGGACAGATGAGGTAGGATTAGTCTTGCTAATCTGGGCAGCTGTGGCCTGCACAGAGGTTGATGAAGGGGATATTCGGCTGGGGATGGACACAAGACCCTGGGGAGTAACTCGGAAGGGAGAAATGACCGGGCCTCCTTCTTTGACAGGAGTACTCTTGTCTCCAGCCCCTGTAACTTTTTTCTGGCAGTGTGCAGACTGGCTGACATCCGCTGGGTTTGCATTGAATTGAATGGTGATATAATTGTTATCTAAAGAAGAAATGACTGGCCTGGTTTCGAACGAAGAACCTGGGAGACTTTTAACGGTGGTGTCACCAGCTAAAATCAATTTTGCTCCTGTTGAGCTTTCAGTAGGGGAGCATTTACTGCTGGAAGCTGTCGACACTGTGGTTGTGAGAGCGATGGTGTTGCTGAAGAGGGCAGAGGTGGTTTTGTCTTGGGTCGTGATTAGTGAAGAAGAAGATAAAGACGAGGCAGGGGGAGGAGGAAGAAGAATGGATGATATTGACTGTGCTGAAGATGTGAGATGAGATGGAGACAGAGATGAGGATGCTGAGATGACACCTGTTGGCTTTGTTGCCCGTACCTGAGGCATAAGGGGTGGTGACATCCACAGGACTTTACTGTTGCTATTTAAAGTTTTCAGTAGATTGTTGAGGGGCACGCCTTGTAAAGTTTGGACTTTAGTGGTCGGGATAGTGGTTGAGAACTGCAAATTCCCTTGTTTTGAGGATGTAGCAATGACAGGGTTTTTTGGTCTGGCTGCTGCATTTGTCATCACAACAGGGATTGAAAGTTTGGGGTTTGCGATGGAGCTGAGTGCCACAAAGTAAGGTGCCTGAGAGACATTGGAACCAGCCAGTGAGGGTCCGATCTTGACCCCACTAGACGGCGCAAGAGATTTCTGAGGTGTCGTGATTATGATAGGGGACGGTAATGAAGTTGTGGATTTGGGGGTTGCAGTAACTGCTTTCACTGCTGTAATAGTTTCAGTATAACTGCTAGTTGAAGGCCCGGTCTGATTCCCCCCGGACAAGCTGCTAACAACGGCAGGGGTAGTGTTCTCAGCAACTGAGACCCCAGAGGATTCCCTAGTTTTAATGTTTCTAGCTGGTGAAGAACTAATGCCTGCAGTCTCTTTGCTAGGTTGAACACTCTCTGTTGAATCTGTCTGCCCTGTTGAGCAAAGGGGAGGAAGGGAAGGTTGGGCTTCTGTGCTGGGAGGTTCTTTTTTAATGGGGGAGTGGTGCACTGTAGTCTCTACTATGGTTTTGTGTTCCTCTGCCTGACTGTTTTTGTTGGTTGTTGATGATTGATGGTTGATTGGACAAGGTAATGGGGATACGGAGAGACAAGGAAGATTGCCAGAACATGCAACTGATGCATTGCGATCAAAGACGTTTTCTTTTTCAATCTCAATCTCCACGGTCTGAGAAATAGAAAAAAAAAAAGAAGTTAGACTACACACACACACACACACACACGTACATATACCTATCATTTTTTTTTTTTAAGTGAAGGCATAAAAATAATTGGAAAAAAAATAACGAAGATTTTATAAAATACTCAATTGACAAAAAGTGCTTTCATATAAAATAAGAAATGAAAATGATTAAATTTTAAGAATCAGAAAACGAGTTTTTTTTTTTAATGAAAAAATGTCTTGAGAGATGAATTTGGAAAAAAACTTAATTATCGCATTTCTTGGCATCAAAGACATGATAAGTCAAGAAAATCTACTCTGTCTCCTACAGCCTGAATGTTACTTTTTTTTCATAGCTCTATCCCTAAAGGAAGTTGGTCTATGCTAGACAATGACCTGAACTACTGTATATGCCCCCTGAATGAAACATAAATTATACTGATTATGAAATTGTAAATTAACAAAAATTCCATAAATGACGGAAGATATACATAATCACAAAAATTCCTGTATCAGTATATGACAGTAAATAATCATTGGATTTGTAGTAATTTAGATATGGTACGTCAATATTACTGGTATTTTCAGTTCCCTGGAATGACCAAGACTCGGAACATAGACTAAGTCACTAAAGAAGTAAAACTACAATATGTTGAAAAGGTTCAACGGAAATTCTCATAAAAAAAAGACAATTGCAATCAAAGTCTAACCCACCAACTGTTTCGATTGTTCTGTGATTAACTGCACTGTGTTCTGTCAGCAACACTAGGCAATCATGACGATTAGTTTCAATAGTTTTAAACACAGAACTTGATATTAAATGAACGTTATGAGATCAAAAAACAAAAAATGCAATTCATTCTTTTTTTTTCAAAATTTAGTATGTCAAATTGGGAAGCGTTCTCAACACTGGCGAATATGGTAAAAAAAAAAATCTCAGAAAAATAAAATATTGTAAGTGCTACAGAGAAAAACTTACTGTTTCAGCACCCAAAGTCTGTAAACCTGTATATGTTCGATCGAGCTGAAATAAAGATAAATAAAACATAAGAATTTGGCTTCTAAATACTGTGGGCATGTATCTAATAAGAAACTTACTGGTTCCTTTAATACCTGATCTTATCAAGATGAAATGGGAAACTTACAGAATACACCTATTACTATATGATCTGTCAAGGGATACAAATTAGAGAAAATATAAAAGACAAGCTTGGCTGTACGAAAGTCAAATTCCTGTCTTCATTAAAATCAAGAAAGTAAGCAAAACAGAATTCATTTCTCCATACAATATTGTTAAAAATTGTGTGTTTCATTTCAACTCCTTTATTAATGGTTCCAGAAAATGCGCTTTGGTAACTTCAGCAAAACGAATCTACTTGAATCGGGCTTTAAAAGTGGAAATGAATTCACCATCAGTTTTTGCATACATCACTGTGTCACTGTTATTTGTGCATGATGTCAATTCTTTTTCTTCTGGTCACTGTGATCAGTCGTTGTTACATACGAAAATAAAAGTCAGAACTCAATGGTAATTGTTTGACAAAAGAAAGAAAGAAAAAGCCAACTCAGCCTAATGGTTAATCTGCTCCTAGTGTCAAAAGCAAGAAAGAAAGGAGAGGCCTACTAATCCTAATGGTTAATCTGCCAATGAACTCAAAAGCAAAGAAAAAGGAAAACAAAAGGTTTTGTTCCCAGTGGGATTTGATCCTAAAATCTACTGATGACTAGCACAGCACAGCACCCCAGACCATTGGGCCACAGCAACATTACTGAAAATTTAAATTTATATTTTATCATATATAAAATTTATATGAATACCTCAAAATCACGGATAAATACCTACTGCCTTTTCTTTTTTAAAAATTCGTTTGAATATTGTTTAATGGTTCTATTATTATAGTACCTGTTATAATGACATCCTCACCAGCAAGGTTACTTTCACCGCAGAGAAAAACAAATAAAATATACACACTTGTTATAATATGAAAATGATATTTTTCGTAACAGAAATTCAATGTTTACAAAAATCAAAATACAGATAACTTGGAAATGCAAGTTGAACGACATATCATCATGGAATCACTTTTTTTTTCACTTTCTATTTTATTCACATCTTAAATTCTGAGTCTGACGAATTGCAATAATGAAGTCAAGTCACAGGGCAAAGATTTTGAGAACAAAAGGAGATAAAATGCCAGTGTGTCATAAAATTATGGCTCTGTGAAACTTATTCATAGCTATGAAACTACTAAAAATACAACTTAGGAAGGACACATTGGATCTTATTAAATCATGGGCTGAAAAGACTAGTGACTGTATACATAATATTAGCTTTTTGGGAAGGCATGAATCTAAAAACTCTAGGCGATGCAACCATACATGAATACACATAAGTACAAAAGTCTTGATCTGTAGGATGTGGACAGGATTTAATCCTGTCACCAGACTTGGAAAAAGTTACGACCGCTGCAATCAGCGGTTGCAGACATAAAATTGCTTATGGAAATTTTGTAGGCATGATTTGCGAAAAAAGGCAACCGCACATAGAACATTTTTAAAAAATCTCCCTGCTGGTAATGAAATAAGGAAGGACACTGTATCACTTGCAGAATTGAATAAGACAAGTTCCAATATCTTGAACACAACGAAGAAATTTCAAGCAGACGTTGCGTGCTTATTGTATTGTTCTTGAAAATCCTCAGAAGGTATGTTTGGGTTTTTGAGGATTGATTACTAAGGTTCCGGTAAAAAAGATTATAAATGATTACAGTATATTACACTTATTTCTTTTATTTTATTTGTAAAATTTCATTCTTTCGGTGGCTTTGAGAATGTAATGCTTCTAAGTTTTCCAACCGCGATTGCACGATATAAAAGGAAAACAAATGTATATAATGAGTATAGTATATCTCAGAATTTTTGAGATGAGGTATTATTATTATTTCCCTTAATATTCCTAGAGTGCAATGGCCGAAACGTTGTATGAAAAACAACAAAGATGAGGATGGTCCGGATATTAATGGAAATAATAATGAGTATAGTTGAATAGGCCTGCAATGATTTATGCATCTCTTTGTTTTCAAACATTTAAAAAGTAGAAATCTTCAGGCTGCAGACACAATGTTTGTTTTTCCTAATCTGCCCATCACATTGTAATCAGTGAATCTGAAATTTGTTGCAATGTTAATTGATTTCATATTGGAAGAGTCTCCTTACTCAGATGACATGTAGAGATGCAAGGAGGGAAGGGAAGTAGCAGGAATTTCTTTTTCATCATTAAGGATTATTCTTGAAATACAAGTGCAGAGTTTGTGAGAATACATCTAGATTCTGTAGGTAAGGAAAAACAAAGCAAAGTTCTAATCTATTATCGAACCTTTAGCTGATGAATGATGTCAACACGTTTATTTCTTTGGTCATAAAAATGGAGCTGGACCCTAACAGGAAATTCACCCCAGCCTCGCCGAGACAGATGGAATGGTGGATGCCTGAAACAAAGACAAAGTTTTTTTCATCATGTTAAAATAAAAGTCACATTCACAAGAACATGTAAGCATTTCATTCTTTTTATCTGAGATTATTTCTGATTTTTTTTCCAATTAGACACTCTTTTTTTCAGATATATGCCTAAATGAAACTTGATACATCACCCAGGAGTTACACAGCTTTGATGTCATCAAAAATATAATTCCTGCCCTAGCCTTCCAAAATGCTTGAAGATCTACTTCCTAATTCATAAACGCATCAAAATGTAATTTGAAAATTTCCCTGATGATCATATACAAGGCCTGGCCCCAACCCCACATTAGTTTTTAGAACTTGAAAATCCACTTCGTTTAATTAATTAGTAAACCTGCCCACAGCCAGACATGTACTCTATATAACACAACTCCTCGTATTTCCATTGCTTTTTAAGAAAAAACCTGGATGAACTGGTGAAACATCAAAATAAACTGAAGAAATCTCTTTTGTACATGACACAGTCTTTTGAATTGTTATTTCATTCTAATATTGTGTGATAAATTATAATCCATTTCTATACACTAGCTCTCTCTCTATATATATATATATAAGTGTACAAGTAAATTCAAGACAAATAGAACATTAGTGAAACAATTCATTTTTTGTCATTCTCTATTGGGTTCATTCACAGATTAGTTCCAATGATGTTGTCTTCATCAGTGCATGACAGTAAAGTAAGAGAGAAATATTTGTGTAGCTTCACAGAAAACTATTACAGGTCATAAATCAAAATTACAAAAGATACATACACAATTTCTACAAGGTCATTTGGTCGATAGCTGGGATGAAGAAAAAACCAGACTTTTTTGACGAAGTGGTCAATCTGGGGTTCTTCTTTCGGTCCACGGACATATATAAGCCATTTGTGTGTTGAGGGGTCATTATCTTCTCGACGGTCCAAAGGAATAAATCTGTAGAGAAATGGAAGTTGAAGAATTAAAATCTATTAACTTTATAAGAAACTGCCAACCGAAACTCTCCACCGGTCAACATAGGTCTCTTCAATTTCTAAGTGGTTTCACCTGGCTGGCTACCTATCTATGTATGTATAACATGTACAGACCACACCAATGGAGCTGAGGGGCTGAAAATCTGAACATTTACTCCTTATGTCCAGAAATTATTTTTTTGTTTTCTGAAGATTATGACACACATACTATTCCTACTTGCATACATCAACATGTGTGGCAACTGATACATACTACTCTTTCATTTTGGAAAATGAACTTAAGGAACAAAAAATTACCAAGGGACGAAGTGGTGTAGCAGTTACTGACACAGAAAACACAATCAGCAAACCAAGTCTGAATTTTGGCAAAGGATGTTTCTGTTCACTTTGCAATAATTCTCGAGGGAAAAGCATGAATTCACCTCTCCCCCAAGCTATGGGTAGATAGCAGGGCAGCTGGAGCCATCCAGACGTGTAAGGTAGTCCATTTTGGGCGAGGAACTAGTAACTCCGCCTCATTGGGAAAAAAAAAACCTACTTGAAACAGCAATGAACAGACACAGGGGAGGTAATCCGAGCTTCATCTTGGAGATTTACTGAAACAGGCATTGCAATAGTGTTGAATTTGAAAATTGTGTGTCTGGAGGCAGAGGTTTAATACCAGATCAGACATTGAAAGCAACACTTATTTTCAAATTTTATTCATTGAAATGGTTGTACTTACTTGGAAGCATTACCAACGATGATTTTTTTCTTTATTCTAAATCGAGACGTTCGGCCTCCATTTGGATTCGACTGTGTGACTGACTTAAACCCAGAGTGAGATGCAAGTGGCTGAAATGATAAGAATAAAAACACAATTTTATTGAGGCAGGAAAAAAAAGAAATAGAGGCTCTAATGACCATAGCTTCGTCAGAGAGCACAACATTCAAGGTTATGAAGTTACAGGTGAACAACATAGTATAGGGCTAGTATGGCTCACTACAGCACACCTATCGAGAAAAAAAATGTACCAATAGACCAGTTTTTCTCAAACCTTTTAGGCCACAACCCTGAACACAAAATTTGAGGGGAAGGGCTGGCAAACCCTAAAGAGGAAATGTAATTTGAACAATTCTTCATTTAGTTTTATCCAATAAATTTCACTGAATTTCACTTCAATTTAATAATCAAGTACAAATATTGGATGTTAACACATTGGAACTTACCAGTTTTCATACATTTATTGATGCTTTATTATTTATAACCATTTTCCTGTTCCAGAGTCTCAGTGATACTTTGAATCTCAAAATCATAATGTAAATATATGCATACTTTTTTTTTTCAACAACTAAAATTTTAAAAAAATTTTCATGTTTTTTTCCCCAATCATCTCTCAATCATCTGGGTCACAACCATGGGTTTTTTAATCACTGCAATAGACGAACCACTTCAGACAAAATCCAATCCTAAAAGTCAGCCTTACTATTGATGATCTATAAATTATGTAAACAGCTCATGCATGCATTTATAGAGCCAAATTTGCCTAAATTAAGGGGGGGGGAGAATCCATGGCTAATAACACGTTCCAAGCAATTGCCAGCTATTTGCTGGTTACTACAAAACAGATAAGAGTATGGAGATAAGTGTGATGGAACACTGTAATAGACCAAAAACACAGAAACTCCCAAAATGGAAATGACAGTACAAATCAGGCAATAATGCACTTGAAAATTCATACGGGTGAACAATATTTTCTTAAACTTTATCAATAAAATGAAGCATTTCTTCCTCTTAGAATGCTTTCGTGGGAGGGAGGAAGGGTGTTTGATTGCCAAAAATTAGTGGGTATGATGTTCAAGTATTCTAGTTGCATTTGTAACATTTCCATAAGGGAAAAAACCAGCCGGACCCATGAAGTCAGATATTATGAACACTGCTATTTCCAAAGAAGAAAAATCTGGTATAGCAGATCATATCTGAAGGGAGAAGGGTTCACACTTACTCTTTCTGGAATTAGGTCCAAATAATACATGAAGAACATTGCTGGAGAATAAGACAGCTGAAGGAAGCGGCATATATTAACCTATCAGACGAATGTATAAGTCAGGCTGATATGAATTTTTTTGTTCAACAGGGAAAGATTTGAAGAGCATCCCTATGTATTAAAACTATTGCTGAGAATGGAATGTGCACTGATGAGAATTAGCTGTGTTAATCAGTAAATCTATTGTCATTTTAATGTTAGGGATCATTTTCTAGAAAAAGTGATCCCCTCTTAATTCACAAATTGTACACCTGAAGAAGGCTGTAGATGGGATTATTTAAAATGATGGAACAAAAAAAAAATGAAATCAACATTCTGAGCTGAGCAAACCTTTGAATGATGATATCTAATCTCAACATGATAGAAGATAAAGCTATGATTAGTAAATATTTACATACACTTTCAGTTGAAGAAGTGGTGGTTGTTGTACTCCTTGCTGTCTGGCTACTCTCATTTGAACCATTTGAAAGAGAAGGCTTGTCTGTACTACTGCTGGTGCTATCCTGCCATGTGTCCTTCTCTGGACCCTGCCTGTCCTCGCAGTCTCTGGCTGTTAGCGGACGTTTACCCAGATATTTCTTGACAGTGGGGTGAATGAACGGGGCACTTGTACTGGGAGAATTATCCTGTGGAATAGAGAATAAATAAATAAAGTAAATATTTGTAGTATCAGGTAATAAGGAAAGTTGTCCAATGTTTCAATTTATTTAGAAATGCAAATAAATTGATGATTAAAGATTAACATAATCATTTAAATACTCGCTTTGCTTCCGATGATCTTATTCCGTCTATCAACAGATTTTTCAAAAAATTTTCAATCTGATAACCTTGGGACCTGACCGCAGCTTAACCACATAAAATGTCAGAAAACGTGACTAGTAAAGGAAAACCTCATGTAAAGATGTCTGACACCAAATATGAGAATTTAATAGAACTGTATCACCAAAACACTTGCCTGCAGTGTAAACAGATTTTGTGCATTCACACTGTTAACTGTGCCATCCTGGTGGCAATTAGAGTACTTCAATTCTTTTTATTCAAGGTTCACAGTTTAAAGTTTCATTCTAAATTCTAAGCTGCAGCTTACATTATGAGTAACTTTATTTGTATACAATTCATCAATAGGCTTCTTGATTTTAAAGAAAGACATTTACTTTTATCATCAAATTTGATCATCTTAATCCTTTTTTTTCTCCCAATGATGTTTCAAACTGCAATTTGAAACCCAATTGAAGAACTCTACAAACATAACTAATGGCATCAGATTCAAAATGTGCCTAATCATGGGAGTTACTTTAGCACAGAGTGCTGGACTAGACGCAGGGCCTGTACCTGTATGAATACACTCTATTTTAACTAAATAGAAAAGATCCTGTCCTACTTTTAGGGTCTCATTAGTAGTGCTTTATAAAGCCTGCCATTGATGATGTCATTATCCATTTGTCTTTACAATTATCATTAATACTTCAGTCAAATTGAGAATTTGTTCATAACTTTTTCGAGTGTTTCATTTTTTCAATTTTCCTTATAAATCTGACATTAAAAATCTTGGTAAACAATTTCAGGATTTTTCTTGAGCTTTAAGAGGACTGGAGGTTCAGATGGAATTCATTGGTGACTTGTTCCCACACACAAAACAAGGAGAAAGATAACCCTAATTATTCAAACCAGCTATTATCATCAGTTTGTATAAAACTGCCATAGAAGCATACCTCGATTAGTGCAGTGAATTCATTCAAAAATTTTCCATCCATTTCAAAACAACACTGTTCAAAGTCTTATTATAATTTAATGTCTTCATTTTCAATATACACATAGATACAATAATTTGAACAGCATTACCTTAACGGTACTACATCAAATCCTGGAATAATCGATTCAAGGTATTTTTGTAATCTTCATACATAAAAGAGGAGAAATGTTCTAACATTACTAAAATTCACCAAATTCAATCAAAAGGAACAGCTTTTTGGCCAGTTGCACCAACAAAGCCCCAAAATATTAATTAATGCTTTCTTTTCATACAAAAGGTCTCCTTTCTATTCTCGGTTGATAAAGATTATTTGATAGAAGAAGACGGTAAGTTACCTGAGACAAAGTTCCTTGTTGGGCACTGCTATAGTAGTTGGCCACCAAGCAGGCTCTAAGGCGGTCCAGGAGGTGTCTTGCTTGATAGATAGACTGGAAAAAGAAATGAAATGAATTTCCAGGATGATTTATTTTTTAGAAAATAAACAAATATATATATATATATGTAAAAATTGAAACTATTCATACTTAAATAAACACACATATACTGGAGGCTGTAATGCATTTGGTAAAAATATCTACCAGTCTTTCTGACATCAAAGTATTGAACGATATACAAAGATTTAAATTCCAGAAAAAATTATAAAATTCTTGAAAAAAACAAAAACAAAACAAAACATAAAACCTAAAATTGTACACTAATGTTGATGCATGAGCACAAAGATCCTTGGGTAGTATTTCAAACTAAAAAAAAAAAAAAAAAAAAAAAAGTCATTATTATACAACCAGGAGCATAAATTTCAAATCTCACTGAGGGCGCATGAAACCCTTGCGCCAACCCTGTGTATGAGTATCCGAAAAATTGCTGACAACCATGGCAACACTGGGATGCAAAAACTCCAAGTTTTCAAGGATGAAAAAAAAAAAAAAATTCAGAGAAGTTTTCATATTTCTATTATTGTAAAGACAAAACTCACCTGATCAATAAGACTCAATTCACCTTCCCTGGTATGAATCTCAAGAGAAATTTCCTTTCTAATAATATTTTCAATCTTCCTAATGGTTTCTTCTTTGGCTAAAATAAAAAAAGAATATAACAATGTAAACCTTTTGTATGGTACAATGCCCAATAATGACCATAACAAATATTGACAACATCAAAAGAGCAATGCATCTTGAGCAAATAAGGAAAACACCTGGAAGAAAACAAAAACTTATTAGGGACCGGAATTTTCATACATAAAATCAGAGTATAGAATCACTCAAAGAATGAGAGAAAAAATTTATTAAGTCTTCAAACCAAAAAAATCTACTAGTCAGTTAATGGAAGGAATAATCACATCCATTCACTTTTCTTCCAAAACGGCCTGTTCAACCTATCAGCTCATGGGAGAGAGCAACAAATATCCTTTTTTTTTCCTTGCCTTTAGGCCCTAACTGCTCTGTCAATTTGATTACTCATGGGAGAAATGAGCACCACATACTTTCGCTTTGCCTCCAAAGCTGCTTCTTCTTAAACTTCCAATTGGTAAAAGTGAGCAAGTCGTATTCTCGGTTCTTTAGTCCACAACTATTCAACAACCAGACTTTCTTTCACAACTAACAAGCTCCGTCTCCCCAGGCTCAGCATGTCGATTCCTCATTAGTCCTACTCCTGGTGACACGGCACCCGACTGGTCAAATTAAGAGACAACCCCCCCACCAATCCCTAATGTTTTTTTTCTCAATAAACTGTCACCCAAGTTCTAATTTTTGTCCTCAGCAGTAGTGATAGCCTTGCTACAATCTGGTGAAGAATTTACTTTGAGAATTCATTTCTGATTTTATATGAGGTCTGTCCTGAAAGTATCCTGCCATTTGGAATATCTCAAGAACAGGTTGAATGGCTTTGATGTAACTTGGCAACCAATTAAAAGATACCTTACAGCCCATGTGTGAACAGACACTCTACCATGGGGTTACTCAGTTTGAAAAGAGATGTCATTGCGTCCACAATGATCAAGTGAATATTCTTCATATTTTGTGCATCATCATCATCAGTCTTTCAACGTCCGTTGTTAGACATAGACCTTCCTAAGGATTTGCCACACTTCTTTATCATGGGCGTCGCAGAGCCAGTACTTCCTGAACTTGTCTAGCTTGTCTCTCCATCTAATATTCTGCCGGCCTCGGTTGGGCATAATATTGCATCAACTAGGTCAGGGATAAATTTGTGAGGTCCCAAGTGGAGTACTTCAAAAGAGTCTAAGGTAACATTTCCCTAGAAAGGCTATTTTTTGTTAATACTACTAAATGGCTAGACAGACCTTGGATATCTGATGACCAAAAAGGTTCGCATGGTTTTAGATTTGAACATTTTGAGATGCAACAGTCAGTAAGCATTTCCAATAACATGAAACCTAGCATATAATTTGCAACTGTTTAACCCTAAGAAAAGTAGGTACCTAAGGAAATGTGTACCCTAAAATCTGTAAATAAAATGAACATCAATGAATCATAATATGCTTGTCACATTTTTATACCCCCCCCCCCCGAAAATGGACCATTTTCCAAACCTCTAAAAATTTGGAGAAAAGAGTTACATTTTACTTTCTTAGGGAAGAATCTGTTTGAATTGTTTCTTCCTTTCTTGCTTCTTGGAAATGAAACTATCGGAACAAATTGATTGTGGGATCTTCTCCACTCCCCAGCTATGAGTCATAAAATCAACGAGATCGATGGCTCCTTTACCCAGGGCACACGAGCTGCAGGTGTACACATCACAAAGGAGACTTACCATCTTTTTCAATGAGTCTTTGTCGTTTATTCTGTTCTTCGCTAACATCTTCATAGTCAGGGTCAATATTGTAGTAATCTCGTTTTGTGGCCATCACTTTTCTTATATTACAAAATCAGCTCTGGAAAAACATACAAAAACAATGAAAAGAGAAAAAAGAAAGTCAACTGCTTAGGAATAAAGAATAAATAACAAAAAAAAGATTTGTTTGTTACTTATTTACTACCTGAAAATTAAAGAAAACAAACGTAATTTTCAAAGCTCAACAAAAACAACAGTTTTCAATAACAGTTCTATAATCAAAGTAATTATTGTATAATTTATTTATCATTTACTTATATAATAGACATATGAATGACATTCCATCTAAGACAGTGGTCTTCAACTTTGAATACTCAGGGAACCTTGGTCAATAAACAAATTTTCTAGGAGACCCCCTTCAAAAAATAACTTTTCCTTTTACACACATATATATATATATATATATATATATATATATGTACGAAACTATTGAATTTAGGCCTTGGTTATGGAATTATCCAAATGTGTATAAACCTAATTAAAATGTTACTTTAGAAAAGTTTCAAAGAACACAGATTGAATACCCTTTATTTCAGACAAAAATGCCAACAGCTTGGCAGCCATTTTGGTTTGTTGAGCTATTGAGGAAGGGCATCAAGCTGGAAGAGTGGACTCTGTGTGCACAATCTGATCTCCAGTTTAAACAACCAGTGCAGGCAAGAGGAGTGAAAGATAAAGTTAGAGAGAACACTGTATCCCGATCCTTGCAAGCTAACAATAAACCAACAACTACGATGAAGAATAACTTATGCATTATGGTAAGTTCTGACAAATTTGTGTTTATCAAAATGTTTCGCAAGCCATGCCCTCTATTTTTCCTTGGGTGATTGCTTCAATTTAGAATGCTGAACCCCTTCCATACACATCACATCAGTGCCTCTGCCTTCAAGATTTTGGAACTGTCCTGTGCTTTCAAAGTTTAAACTTTAAAATCAGGGATATCAGTTTCTATGTGAAGGGAGATGGGGGGGGGGGTAAAGGGCGCTCACCAACCTCTATAGAATTCAGTCAATAGATGGTGGAACAGCATTGAAGAATAAGATGGTTCAAGGAATACGCACATATACTATGCTCAGATCATTCAATCAGCAGGTCAAGCATAGGTATCAATGGTATACGAGAACCACTAATGAAAAATGAACAAATGATGAAACTGAGGTTCCCTAAACCTCCCCTAGGTAGAATTGTTAGTAGATTTTACATGTATAGGAGAGGAAAGTTACAGGCATGATCATTGAAGAGAAATCCAGAAATATTCACTTGATCTGCTCAGCATGATACGACTCATTAGACTGATTTACTAAGCCACAGGCAACACGCTCCTGAGTGGCACATCTGATAACTAAGCCCTACTCCTGTGCTATTGGTGTGTGTCATACAATTGTTCACTAAGCTTAAGCTCAGTCTAGAACAGTAATTCTTCACCTCTTTTGTTCCATGCTCCAGCCTGACAAATTGAAAAAAAATTGATGTCCCCCTTACTATAAAAAACAAAAAGAAATTATCTTGTGTATGTCAGTGTTTGTCTATCATCTCATAGCAAATCCCTAATCATTGGCACAGCCCAACCAGATTCAGCATGCAAACTCAAGAGACCTAAGGGAAGATTTTTAGCAAGTTATTTCATCTAACCCCACCCCAAATAAGTTTTTTTTTGGGGGGGGGGCGATTTACAATAGAATTTTAATGCTGAATGGACACATATTTTGAGAATGTTCTTTAATGTTAAAAAAATTAGATTATTTCTTTTTTCTTTCAATCAATTCTTGGAGGGGTGATGTCATGAAGTGTTTCATATTTTAAGAGGCTTTATTAAAATCTAACAGTATTGAATCAATGCAAAATTACCACATGATTCTATTTTTACAGCTGTTAGAACCACTATGAAACTCCAAGTCATGATCATAAACAGCACTAATCCATTTCAATATATATATATATATATATGCTGTAAATAAAAAAAAAGACAGTTATAGGAACTCCAATGCACTTTTTCAAGCCTTCTCCTTGACTATTTTTTTCAATATTTGGCATGGCCGCTTTTATTTTCTATTACTGCAAGAAGTCTTGATGACATCAACTTCACTAGATTTGCACTAACAGTCACTGGTATGTTTTTTCTACTCTGATAGTATGCATTTTTTTTCCAAATCAGTCTTGTTGGATGGTTGTCGTTCTACTTTTCGTTCCAGTACCTTCCACATGTGTTCAATTGGATAAAAAATCCAGCAACATGCTAGATCAATCAAGCACTTTTACCTGCTGTGTTTTTAGCGGAGTGTTTTGTATCATTATCATGTGAAAACATGACTGCTTTTGCTTAGATAGAACGACTTGCAACGTTAATTTATACCTCATAAACCTTCATTATTGACCCCTCTGAGACAACTAAAGATATCCAAGTCCAGAGTTTACAGTGGCTTTTAAAATCATCTGAGCAATAAGACAATGTATGGCACTAACTTATTTCACACCTTCAATGCAAAGTAAAGTGGAGATCATGTTATATCTGAAAATAAAGATATTCATACTCAATATTCCACTTCAGGAGCTTGTCACCTCCAAGTCTAATTTTCTTATGAAAAAGTGTGATCAGGAGTTAATAGCTGATAGATCTGGAGTTACCAGGAGTCAATTCATACTTAATTAAATTACTTGGAAACTGGTGGCCTGATTGTACTGGAAATAGCTATATTCATCAAGTTAGAGCATTTAAACAGTATTGTGCTAACAGAAACTGCACTGTTTTTACTGTGTTATAGTAACAAACATACAGCATTTTTTGCAGGGTAGTTTTCAAAAAACACGAAAAAAATTTTTTTCTAAGACGTAAGGAGTAAATGTAGGAAAATTTTCATCCTCTAGCTACACTGGTGTGGTCTGCATGCGTGAATGCAAAATATACACATGGATGTTAGCAGAAAAAATTGCCAAGACTGAAATTCACCGTCGCCAATTCAAAAAATATTTTTGTACAAGTTTGACAGCCAAAGAGCCCTAAATAAAAAAAAAATAGCCCCCAAATACCAAAAAAAATGGTCAAAATATCACCAAAATGATGAAGCATCTCTACACTAATTGAGCGATTTTCACACAATCAAAATTTCATTTGTTAAAGACAGAATTACGACTGAAGACAGAGATTTAGCATCCTTAGATAACCAGGCAGCCAGATTCACTTGAAAACTGAAGAAATCAATACTGTCAGTTTTGGTTGACGGTTTCTAATTGAACACTCTCCTCTCCTTGTAGTGAATCCCCTCAAAGCCACCCTATCTACCAATGAGTCAGAGGGAGGAAGAGGAAATGGAAACAAGACTCTTTTCTTCCTTCTAATCAGAGGGTCCAGTTGTACAAGGCATTGGCCACTTCATGGCTGGTAGCCAGCTCAGAACAGATAAGACACTGTCATTCTCTATTTTAATCTGAAAGTTTATTTTGGGGAATAGCTGGTGATAGCTTAGTGGTTACAACTCTGGATTGAATTAAAATATCCGTACCTCACATAATCGAATCACCATCGCCTGTGTGTGTGTACAAGAACTAATTATTTAAAATAATAGATCTTTTATCTGAATAAAATAGCAGCACTACATTTCAGCATCATTGGTCCGAAAATGACCATAGAGACCTAAAAATGCACTTTTTATGAAAAGAAAAACAAAAAAAAAAAACCTAGGGGGTGCCTAGTGGTGTACATATAAAAATTTTCAAGGTTGTAGTCCCTAAAATGTGACCAGGACACACACACAGATAGACCTAGCACACAAAAAGAGAAGAATCTCTTGTCCACTTGATTAGTTGATCAGACCATTTGTAAGACGGTGTTTTGATATAAACAATTGAAGTGTCACTCTTTAATGATATTAGTCTATGCCATCTATATAAAAGCCATATATGCAAATTAGTTTGTTTATTTGGTTGGTTGTCTGTCACATTAGAGAACTATTATAAGCCTAAAGTTATAAAGGATTCTTCTTTGTGAAATAGATTTCAAGAGCTAAGAAAAAACAATTAAAAGGTAATAAAATGAGATAGTCTCTAATCATAACAATGAAGAATACGTTATAGAAATGCTGATCGTTTGAAACTAAAACAAAATTTTAAAAAAAGGGTGTGAGAGTGATTGAAAGAAATGTTTAATGTTTGACTTGAGAATTTACGTCTGCTGACCCTTTAAAAATCAACTTGAGTCGAGACTTGAAAAAACAAAAAAAAACAAACTAGGATATTTGAATAATCCAAAATAAATTACCTAATAAAATAGCTTTATGTTCCACAGTGAAAATCCATACATAGAGGTAAAGTTTGTCTTAAAATCCAATACAGGTATACTTTGATTAGTCCACTTAATTTATTCCAGAATTTTCCGTATTATTCAAAACAGTTCTCTTCGAGGTCTTATAATTGGTGGGATTTTTTCAGCTTATACCAAGTTACATCAATTTGTACAGCAATACCTTAATTGTACTACATCGAAACCCACATTGGTTAAAACAGCACAATTCAAGATATTTCTGTATTTCACAGACATGTCCATGCAAAAAAAAAAAATCTTCAAAACTATTTTGAAAACATAATTAAAATTTAAAAAAATTTGTTCCAAAGTTTCATTTTTGCTAGACCCCCCCCCAAGAAAAACAATAAAAAATTTTGGGTAAAAAAAAGAAAAGAAAAACAAACTTTCATTAATTCTAACATAGAATTGGACTGTTTTCAAGTCAATGTTTACGTTTTATCAATGAGGTGTTGTCGTCAACTTCTATAGTATGGCTGTCAGAGGAATGAGATATTTTCTGTAATTGTAGTTGAAAACCTTTAATTGAAGAAAGCAAAACAATGATAAACCCTTGAAAGACTTCATAAGGGCTGGATCGAAAATTGTGTCTAGAATAAGTCTTTCAACTAATTAAACATTAAAAAAAAAAAAAAAATACGACAGAGTCTTTGCAATGACTTTAGGCTTCCATACTCACAGAAAAGCTTCACATGAAAAATTACAAAAAATACATTAGAAAAAATACTTGTGGAACAGTATTTTTTCCCAAATGATTACATTCAATCAATTAGCCTTGTTAGATTATAATAACAAAATCTCAGTCTGGTGCAGAGATTAAAGGAATAAAATTTGAGAATTTAAAGAAATATTTGAAGGAAAAAAAAAAAAAAAATCTCTGGGAAAAAAACTTGTTAGATTTTGAAGATTTTTTCAAGGAAAATAGCCCTAGAATACAAGTCAGCAAATGAAAATAAAAAGTTGCCCAGAAGAGATATATTTCACCTTATTTTCTAGTTCTTTAAAATTCTCAAGTTAAGGTTTCTGTGTGAAACCTGGGGGCCTTTTTTTCCAAAGATAAAACATGATTCATTTCTCCATTGACTTACTCAGCTTAAATAATCCACTTCAGAATAATCCCAACATGAGGATGACCAAAATTGCTGCTGATTCACTCGTGCATTTAAGGATTGTAGATAAAACTCAGTTAATAATAACTAATTCACTGTATGATATATCATGTTTACTGTTGATATTTCTTGTGTATTCAATAACTCTGCATTCTATATAAGACCTATGCAAATGGGCTCTCCTGGGTGAGATGTTGTTTTCATGCAGTCGGTTACATAAAACCGATGGTGCTCTTCACACCTATTCGCTTCGGCAGTACATATACTAAAATTGAAACAAAACAAAGAAGATTAGCATGTTTTCTATTTATGTCTGATGTATTAATGATTAATAATGATCTAGAAATAAGGATATGTAACTCAAACTAAGTGGATGAGTTAATTGTTTTAAATAGTGGGTAGGAGTCACTTATCAGCAAAATTATTAAATCTAAGGGGAGGATTCCATTGTTATGGGATAGAGAAAATCACACTGTTCATTATACTTACAAGCTGAATAACCCATTTAGAGGATGGATATTCGGCTATGTGTAAAAATCAAATCACACAGGAAAATCTCTTTTCCGAAATTTGGAATGGTGTCTCCTATTTTTTTTTTTTTGAATTGTAGTCCTTCATTGGATGAATACTGAAAAATTTGATTATTGATTTTTAGTAGAATTTTAAAATCTGGTGGTTTTCAATGTAAATTTTTTCTCTATACAAATTATTATGATTACTTTTTGTTTGCATCGATTGATTTTAAAACTATTTTCAAAAATATCTGCGGAACTATGACACAATTTTCAGGTCAGATTCTTCTTCGATCTTTCTTCTTACTAATGGTACAAAGATTTTGACGAAAAAATCTACTTTTTTATTTTACATGTTTGGCTTTTTTTAGCAGGTGCGATTCCTTGTAAGTAGACTTCTGGATGTAAATATGGGCCAAGCCCTTTCCATCATATCTCAACACTATGGAGAACATATGGGCAGGTTAAGGCCCAACCGGTTAGTAGAAAAGTTTGGAACACTGGCCAGCAGTGGGAAGCAGTTGAAGATGAATGTCAGAACATAGATCCAAAACACTGTAAACGGCTAAATCGGAGAGCTTGACCAAACGGCTCAGTTTTCTGGAGAAAAACAATGGAAAAGCTATCCCATACGATAAAGTACTCTGCTCATGAACAATGCATTCAATATTGTATGACATTGTCGGATTTCACCTATAATTGTTAGAATAAAAGAGAAATTGAAAAAAAAAAAAAAATATTATGAAAATCTTTGCTCATCCCCCCCCCCGGGAATGTCTAATTTTTATAGAACAAATTAATTTTCGTGATTAGGACTGTTAAAAAAAAAAAATGAATCACCAAAATTTTAAAATAAAATTATACCTTCCGCCAAGAGTAGCGTTCGAAGGAAACTCATGAGGTAAGTAAGGTATATAGTTAGAAAAATGTCAATTTAAGTTGCATTAGTCGTATAGGTAGGATTTTTTAAAAACCAATATTAAGTGGAATAATTTTTTTCAACTTAAAAAGCATGTACTTTTTGGTAGTCAAGCAGAAACTGGTATTGTGGCAGTTAATTATATATCTGGTTTTGTAGAAGTAAATAAATATAGATAAGGTACATCATTAGTGATACACTAGTAACAACACGTGCAGATGTGACTTCTTCGACAATCGAACACATGTTGCAAAAAAAGCCAGAAAGTGTCTTTTTAATAACGACACAAATTATTCGATATTTCTCTATATTAACCATCGCTAATTATAACTACTACAACTAACCCACGTTTAGCAATCTATATTGCAACTATTATTATTATTATTATTACTACTTATGTCTTATTAATCCAATGCTGTATTAGTAGTCTATATGCATCAGGTTCCGCTATCATTTGTCATAAGTAGGTATCACGGAATAAACAACTCAGAAACAATAACGGAGAAACATTGATCTTTGAAAATTGATTTTTAATGACGATATAAATAAAGATTTGAATTGAACTAATGTTTAATAAAAACACATGGAGTAAAAACGCTTGAAAAAATTGCATTTAGAAATTAGTAGTTAGCAACCGTTTGTTTGATTAGAGACCTCACCAATTGTTAAAAGCTAATCAAAAAGCGAACAGCCACTTGAATTTTCAAAATGATTGGATTAATGTAGGCGATGGGGAGATATATGGAGGGATTTCCCAAAGCAAATATGGATAAGAGTTATGAAAATAATTAAAACTCAACATTAAATGTAAACAATGGAACAGTAGAGGGCTAAAAAATATCATTGGTCAACAAATAAATTCTTAAGGGACAAGTCGTAAATATGCCCTAATTTTTGTTCGAGGAGCGATGTGCTTTATAGAAAAAAATCCGAACACCCCAAATAAACAGATTGATTTATGGTACAGTGATTTCAACTAATAATTTACACAAAAAAGCACAACCTGGGAAATAATTCGACGTTTTATTTGAAAATGTAACTTGAAGTGAGAGTAAAGTGAAAAAGGAAGAAAGAAAAGATCATTTAATTAAACTATGGATGTTCAACAGAACAGACTAATAAACAAATACACATCGCTGATTATTCTGTAATTTAAACAACACTTTTAATTAAGATCCGTCCGCATCAAAAGTAGGAAAGTGCATATAGCGTATTTAACCATGTATAACCCGCACCCTCGATTGAGCTTCATTCAAAGCATTATTCCGTATATACAAATATGTACAACAATAACGTTCCCACAGTTAATACGCACCTGGATTTTCTAATTTAGAATTTTCAGATAAATGCAGGTTATACATGGTGAAATACAGTATATATTTCCCATTGCATCGAACACCGGGAGCTCAGATTGAGCACTTCCACACGACACACGTTTTAAGACTTTTAAAATGACCAGAGTGTATGTCTTAGTAACAATTCAAATCTTTCTGAACATAACAGTTGTTCAGGCTATAAAACCATGTACTAAAGAGACTAAATCCAGCGTCCTTAATGAAAATTTAAAGCCAATTTATTAGTTGAAAAGGTGTAGGATTAGCATTCGGCAAATTAAACCGTGTTGAATTTGACGACTAAAAAAAAAAAAAAAAAGAGAGAGAAAGGTGGTGGAAAGGGAAAGATTTTAAGGTAGGAATGCTAAACGTCTTCAAAGCTGCTTCGTGACTGCTTCAAGGCTGAACAACTTTATCGGAGCAGAACTTGGTTCAAGATTTCGGCAATCGGAGAAGAAAATGAAAAATCTAAACGAAATATTTTGATAAATTTCTTACCAAAACACGATGAAGTGTGCAACGGTAGTCGCCATGATGGTAGAGTTTACAATAAAGCTGAACAATCTTCAACCAGTAACGAAAAGACAACTAAACGAACCAAACCCCTTATTTTTTAAAAATTTTTCGTACTTTTCAAAAATCTGCATCTAACTCATTATTTGAAATCTTTGAAGCTTATGAATGTGCTATTTTTAAGTAAATATTTTTTTACGATTGCAAAATAGTTTTAAGAAGTAATAAATTCAAAATATCTTGTTCGCTTGAGGGTCAGGCTTGTCTAGAGACGATATGCTGGCTGGTTTGAGACTGCGCTTATAGAGAGCCGCAATCCTCCAGTTTTGCGGTCGCTAAAAACTAAAAAAATGAAAAAAAAAACAACTGAAAGTTTTAAAATCCCGAAATGTTGAACGATTTCTTTTGTAATTTAAAAGATAATTCGCTGTTGCTTTCCTGTAAAGCATAATACTCTATCTGCATACGAAGTAGTTATAGATACTAAATTCGAGAAAAAAAAAAAAGAAACAAAAATAATGAAATGAAAAAATATTGTTTGTGAAAAAAACTTTGCATCATTGCGTTCACTTATCGGGGGAAATTCTTTTCTATTTAGAGTTTATGAATAAAAGATAGATAAAACAAATAACAGATCAGGTGAGTCACTTAATAGAAACCGTCACACCACCAATGTCTTTTGGCAGCATACAGTGTTGGGGATGATCAATAAAAAGGAAAAAAGGGACGATCAATGGAATGAGTAATTTCCCTCGCCTATTGAACGGCAGTGATCAGAAAAAAAGTCGAACAAATACTACCGGATACAAATAGAGGAACCAATTTAGCATGAACTTACATTGCATATTTAACCACCCACTGAAAAAATATTTGAGTCGATTTTCAAAAAACGAAAACTGTTTGTTTCCAGACCTAAAATGTTTAAATTATCAGCCCTCAAGCTCCATTGGTGCAGCCTGCACGCATGATACATGCTTACACAGCTAGCCAGCCAGCTAGACTTGCAGAAAAACTGAAGAAACCTATGCTGATTTGTAGACAGTTTTGGTAGATGATATCAAAATAACTCAGTAACTCACACATGCGTACAAATCTTCTCTCTCTCTTCCCCCCCTCTCTCTTCGATGCTGAAAGAAAAATACTTCTAATCCATAAAATTAAGATCCGTGATAGTAATAATACTTCATTTCAACAGCAGTTAATCCTTGTGGAAAAATTCACAGATATGAAGTTTTCTGATTTCTTCCACTATCTGAAAGCTGAAATGGTATAAAATGAAGAAGCAATTAGCTCACCCTTCCTCCGTGTTCGACTAGACATCTTACAATTAGCGCCTTATCCACTCTCTGCAGAACTTCCTGAATGATCAGGGCTTCCAAAAATGCAATGATGTTGTAAGTAGGGATATTCAACTACCAGGTAGAGCAGAAATATAGATACGCTTATCAGTAGAGAGAAAGAAGAGCATCGTAAGGAAAAATGGATCAAAATTTTCTTGGAAGGACCCAGTTCATGCTTGGTTTAAGGGTGAGAACTGCAATCCTCCATAGATTAGATAAAGTATTTTGTTCAACACACCTGGAAAGTTGTAAAAAGTGACAGATACCAGAGGGAAAGGTCATTGGACAAAGCAGCTGGAATGAGGCAAAAAAAAAATAAAACAACCAAATAATGGTGAAAAACTGGTCTGAATGAATCATCGTATGATTGCCCAAAAGTATGTTTACATTTTTTAAAAAAAAAATGTATTTCATTGGAGAATGAATTGATTTATTCGTTATATTTCTTGAGACCTGGAAACTGTGAAATGAAGCACTTCTGGAAGGAAAGAAAAATATTTGTGATATATAGAGTGGAAATTATGCAATACATACACACATATATATGTATATATATATACATATATATATATATATATATATATATATATATATATATATATATATATATATATATAAATATAAACTGTAAAGAGTGAGACAGACTTGGGAGTAAAGTGTTTTGAGGTGAGGTTTATTTATCTGTAGATGATAATGGTCCAGACATGTTTCGGGATTTATTCCCATCTTCAGTGGTGTGTGCTGTGTAAGTATGTGTTTTTATATATATATATATTTATAAATACACTATATTTATCTGAAAATCTATTTGATATAATATATATATATATACATATATATATATATATATATATATATATATATATATAAGAGTGTTATCCACAGACAGCTGTTTTATTGTATTACAACTCTTCAGTGTGGCTATAGACTATCCATTATCCCATCTAGTACCACGAGGTATGATCAAAACCTTCACTTCAGACCCAGAGGCTGGAATCTTACCTCTGCCCAGCGCAGATCTGGACTGTCAGTAAGGTTGAATTTAAGCAATATATTCACTCATGCATAATTCCTCATCCACCAGAGTGCTCTATTCCAAAGTTGGAAGAGCATTGCATAAGCTTATAATGAATGAGTTACCTCATTTAAAGAGTGCTCAACCCTGAATAAGGGAGCTTTGTATATACTTATAAATTTGTTATATTTATCTGAAACTCTATTTTAATTGACACCCCGTATTTACATTGTAAATATGCCTGTTTATAATTATTCTATCGGATCATATACCCATTTCTCTAATATATATACATATATATATATATATATAATTATATATATATATATATATATATATATATATATATATATATATATATATGTATATATACATATAGGGAGACAGAGAGTTGGCAAGAGAGAAAAATGGAGAAAGAGGCTCTTCTCAATTGGAAGATTGTTTCTATATAGTCTTACTATTTCCCCAATTTGACTTGTCCATGTGCCATACTAAGTTGAGAGTAGTATCTATCTAGAAATCAATACTGGAGAGAGCTTTTTTGAGATTTTGAGTGTTTTGAAAACCTATCAACATAGCTTTTTTCAGTTTTTAAGTTGGTCTGGCTGACCATGTATATATATAAGTATCATGTGTACAGGCAACAATCAACGGAATTGAAAGATAGCAAGATTAGATATTTATTCCTTATCACGTCTGGAGAAAACCTTTTTGTTTTTTGAAAATTCACCCCCTAAATAGGATTTTAGGAAGGTTCAATTTATGATGTAAGTTTATACAAAATTGATCTCTTAGTTTGTATCTGGTAGTATTCATGCTTGTTTTTTTTTAAAATTCAAACTTCTTTTACTGATCACCACTCAACAAAAGGTGAGAGAAATAACTTATTTATCGATAATCCCCTTTTCCAATTTTTTTAGTTGATCACATCCAACACAGCATGCTGCCAAAAGACTTGGTCATATGTTGGTTTCTATCATGCGACTGACCTGACTTGCCTTTCCTAAAAAGGCAGTGTGAGATTAGAATAATGAAGTTGCATCTAAGGATACAGGGCCTCAGAGAAGGATATAATTGAAGAGTACAAAGTTTATTTTGGGGCCCCTTTCCTTCTCTAATAGTCATTCTATGTTTAGTTCCTCAAGCTCCTGGGCCCCATATGGATATACTCCCTACATCCCCTTAAATTTTGGCCCTGTGAGGAGATTCGAACTAACATCACATACATCCCCTTGAAAGCTAGCTCTTTATTTAGATAACATACTGTTTATTTAGTGAATGAAGAATCAATCAGGTGAAAATGTTGTAATAAAAAGCAACCAATATGATCCAAAATCTAATCAAAAGAGATAATCAAATAGGTCTGGTTAGTCACTCAATAGACACTGTCAATGTCTTTTGGCAGCACGCCATGTTAGGAGTGATCAATAAAAAATGGATAACAGAATGATCAATGAATAGGTTACTTCTCTCGCCTTTCGTTGGGCAGTGATCATAAAAAAAGTTTTAACTTTCAAAAAACAAGTGTGAATGCAGCTGTGCACAAACCAAGGGAACAATTAAGCATAAACTTACATTGTAAAATAGAACCCCCACTGAAAAATCTATTTAATGCTGGAATTTTCTAAGAATAAAAACATTGTTTATTTCTAGATATAATTAGGAGTAAATGATTAAATTTTCAGCCCTCTACTGCCATTGGTGCAGCTTGTATGTGCGATACAGCCAGCCAGCCAGCCAGCCAGACCAACTTGAAAACTGAAGAAACCTATAGGGACAGTTTTGGTTGATGGTTTCTAATATGTAAAAATGGAAACATTTAATCTTATAACCTGAAAACAGCTCAAAAGTCTCACTACTAATTTAACATTTAAATCACAATAAGTTGGTTAAAAATGGATTGAATTAATGCAACAAAAAAGATGAAGAAATTAGTCACAATTAATAATGAAAATGTTGAAAAAGATCTTTGTTGGAAAGTCCGTGCCAGTGTTGGGAATCAGCTACAAAAGTCTATGAACCATGATCGGAAATATTTGAAAATATATGTTATGATATTGACCATTTGGAGGTGTGAGTGGCCCAATCATTAGCAACATTGAAAATGGAATCAGCTGACCAAGTTCAAACTCTGGCTGAGAATATTTGCATTCACTTTGCCTTAATGCTCTTTGGAAAGGTATAAATCAATGCTTCTTCTATCTATGGATAAACAGCAGAGCAGACTTGGCCCTTTAGCCTTGGTTAGCAACCAGTCTAGGAGATGGATACATCTGAATTGAAACCAGGAAAGTCCAACCCCTTGTCCAGCTTTCTGAAAGGCTGACAACAGACAGAGTTTGGAATGTATTCCTGAAATGTATGGTCAACAAAGCTCTCGTGAAGCTTTGATGGGTGTAGTAAGCTGAAAGTGGATTATAATTCCTTTGCTCAAGTAAAATAAAGGGGAATAAAATGGATATATGGAAAGATGTGACCGTTTACTATACCTTGAGTACCAGCAGAAAATTTAAAAAAAACAATAACCATTGTTGCATACTAATGACTCTAGAATGACGGTCTGAAAGTTGAGATATAAAAACAAAAGAAGTTTAAATGAAAAAAATACTTGAGAAAAAATTCATAATGATTGACTGCTGTTGCCTGTCCAAGTCTGGAGATATCTTTTTTTTCTTCTTCTTCGTCTACTAGTATTATAATAACAAATACTATAACTACTATCACTGCTGCTGTTGAGGAGTCTTACCTATTTTAGGGGCATAAATTTCTAAATGTTTGTCTGTTAAAGCAAGCCTTGTACATATAAGATTAAGATCTCCCTTACATAATTTGAAATCGTGACTAAGTGATCAGCAGGTAGCTTGCTTATCGACTCAGCCATACCGATAAGTCTTAAATATCTATGAAAATTCATGAAAGAGATACAAAAGGGATTATTCTATTCTGAAAAATAAATGCAATTATATGGGAAAATATATATTTTTTAATTTTTCATTTTACATAGCAATTTTGTTTTCATTCAATTTGATCTGTTCTCTTCATGTTTCGTTTGTGGTCACAATATTTCAGTCAGTGCATTTCTACAGCCCACTTCAGCAATGATTAAAAGAAGAAATCAAATTATCTACAAAAATAGTTGGTATGGCAATGACTCTTCTCAAAGTTATAGACAATTCTTTTTATTTATTATACATACAATACAAAAGTTGCAGTAATCATTTTCAGTCAGTAGGGGTGGAGTTTGACCATGCAACAGCCAGCCTTGTTTCATTTTTTAATTGTACCTATCTGAAATATATAACATAGCAAGAGATGATCAAATCTATCTCACCTCTTGAAATAATTTCCAAGAAAGATAATGGAGAATACTATTCCAAAAATGATTTTCAAAGGTGAACAGAAAAAATATACTGTATTTTTTGTTATTGAGGATGTTCCAACCTCAAGGATGCACCTCTATTTTGACTTGAATAAATTTTGTAAAACTCCCTCAAAAAAGAAAAAAAAAAGAATGTATGGTCTCAGCATTATTGCCAATCTCACCAAGATGTTTTGTGTATGGCTTAAGAACATTTAGATCCACTTTACAACTTATGGTCAACATTTTTTCTTTTCTTTTTACAAAATGGAGACCTGTCAAGATTTCACCCGGCTTAGGTTGGCTCATCAGCTGTTGTTTACTGATACAGGAATATATTTTTGTGATCAGGTATATTTTGGAATTATTTATGTTATTTTTGTTTATTTACTATTCATACAATTCAAAAGTCATGTAAGGGAGTTCAGATTGCTGTCCAGCACAGACTACTTTCGTCTGGGGTTAGGATAGGTCAAAGAAAAAAGTAACCTTTGGCCTGTAGGATACAGGGGAAATTTTTGAGATTTATTTCAGGGAAATGTTGAGAGATACAGCATATAAATGGTGTTTGCTTTCAGTATGATTAAAAACAATTTTACAGTAGCTTTATTTTTCTAACCTTTGTTGTAGTTTTAAACAGTGGTTGAAATGAAGTGGTGCATGTATAACTGCTTCTCAATTTCCAGGTTTTTCTTGTATGTACAATGGCTACTAATGGAGACATTACCATATACTTATTTTCCTGAACCCAGCTGTATAGCATACCTAGATCCCCAAACCAATTTTCATCACTGTTTTCGATTCCAAATGGTACCTCCTTCCTGGCTACCTTTAAGTGCTGAAACATATATACAATCACAGCAGCTCCTTTATCAGGTTACATAAAGACTCAAACCCCTTTCAGCTCCAGAAATGAGTAAGACAAGGTGATACTAGCTCACCCAAACTCTTCCCAGCCTGCCTCAAGATGATCTTGAGAAGACTAGACTGGGAGAGTAAAGGGATTAGAATATATGGTGAGTATCTGAGCAAACTCAGATTTGCAGACGACATTGCCCTTTTCGCAGAGAACCTACACAACCTCCAACTAATGATAGATGAACTAAATGGAGAGAGCAAGAAAGTCGGCCTACACATGAACTTTACCAAGACGAAGATCATGTGCAACAACCACATTGGGGATAAAAACACTAAGATCAAAATCGAGGACACAGAACTGGAGGAAGTAGACCACTGCATCTACTTAGGACAACCAATCTCCATGAGACCCTCAAAAGAAGAAGAAATCAAGCGAAGAATCACACTAGGATGGCAAGCCTTTGGCAGAGCAAGCTCAACCTTCAAAAATAAGAAGATCTCATTAATCCTAAAAAGAAGGGTGTATAACCAATGCATCCTCCCAATAGTCACTTATGGAGCTGAAACATGGAATCTAACCAAGAGACAGATCCGTAAATTGAGAAGTATGCAATGTGCACATGAAAGAATTATGCTGGGCCTCACATGGAGAGACGACAAGACAGCACAGTATATCCGAGAAAAGACAAGAGTCAGGGACATCATAGGATCCATAAAAAATCTCAAATGGCGGTGGGCTGGCCATGTTGCAAGAATGGCAGACAACTGATGGATATCACGACTCACGACATGGAGCCCCTGAGATCACATGCGCAACCGAGGCCGGCAGAATATTAGATGGAGAGACGAGCTAGACAGGTTAAGGAAGTACTGGCTCCGCGACGCCCATGATAGAGAAGTGTGGCAAATCCTGGGGAAGGTCTATGTCCAACAATGGACGTTAAAAGACATGATGATGAACTGCCATTACTAATATACTAACATAGTAGATCGTGAAGAGAATAAGATTTAATAACACAATTCCACCAGTTTATTTTAAGAAACAAATATTCTACACAAAATATGACGAAATAAAGCTTCTTTATCTAAATAACAGACATTTTTTTCATAATTTTATCCACCTAAGAAAATACACCTACTTACACAATACACAGCATGATTAAGTGACGTTTATCAAGGGAGTTAACTCTCGAATGTCAATTTGGGTAATAGCCTCCCTTATTTATCTATTGCAAATGCGTAAAAAATCTTGGTTTATTCTGGTTGAACTTCTAGGAAGAAAATGTAGAGCAACGTAGTGTTTTGGAAATTTTTATATGTTTTCACACACATCTATATAAGGACACTTGTCTATCCCCAGTTAACTAACATAAAATATTTTTTTTTCCAATTGTTCCCAGTAAACTAACGTCATTTGTCCTTCTTTTAAATCAATTATTGTAATAGAAAACATATCTGTATTTCCCCTTCAGTGGTACGCTCTTTTTTTGCCATCAATAGCTATTTTTCCAATGAATTCTCGTGATAGATATAGAATAACGTCATCAACATTCACAAGCATAGGATTATAGATTAGAATTTTTTTTTTTTCTAGATATAGGTTATATAATTTATAGCTCCTCTTCTAGTGGTGCCTTTATCCGCAGTTTTTCTTTCCCTGTCCCCCCGTCCGTGCTTTCCCTTTTAGTGGTCCCTCTTTATCCGCGTTTTACCTTTAAGAGTTTCCCGCGTATCCGCTGTTTCCCTTTCAACGCTACGTGAACACATCATCAGAATTCTGTTCTTGTTAAAGTACAGGACAATAAAAAAAAAAACAACAATTTTCACTTCTACACACACACACACACACACACATATATACATATTTATGTGTATATATATATATATATATATATATATATATATATATATATATATATATACACACACACAAAGTACAAATCAGGAATACAATATAATGCAATATCCAATGTGTGATGGGTTTATTTCATTAAGTTCTCTAGACATTCACCATTAAAACATTCAGTTGAATTAGAGTATAGCTCAAAATATAATGAAATGAAGGATTTGATGTACAAACGCGTTCATGTTTTGCCCTGTTTGGGCTTCTTCAGGCTGAATATTTATTTCCTTTTATATTTATCGATATTTTTTTCTAAAAAGCTTTACAGCTTCAAACACTGTACATTAAAAAACTTTTTCAACAGATTTTTTTGGTCACTTCAGTCACCTACTTCCCAATATCTGTTAATGCAATTTATGTAATTTTCTTCGGTGTTTTTTCCATGTTGCACAATTATTGAATTTTGGCTTCATATATGGAATTATCCAATTGTGTAAACCAAAAAAGAAAATATAGATTCGAATAGAAAAGTAAGATTGAAGCTTAATGGATAAAAATGGACATAGGAACAACTATTGACTGAACAGCACCTGTGTCACGTAAATAATTGCGGAACATAGTTTGAATATGGCAGAGATAGATTAGGAGAATAATATAGATGACGCAGTTATCTACCTTGTATCGTCCATTTTATCTCACGGAGTAACCTCCCTTATTACACGCCTAATCTTATGTCATTTGCCCATTTCCGTGATATAAAGAAACACGAATATATTTGAATTTGGATAAGATCATTTTTTTGTCAAGATTGGATGTTTTTGAAAATCTGATAAAATGAAATTAAATTTTTGCAAGTATTTTGGGGGGCTTTCAATCCTTAAAACCTTTGTTTTAAAACCTGCAAATTTGTCAGTTTCTAGAAAATTCATTTTCCAAGTTTTTATTTTCCATGGAGGTTCTGTTTTTCTCTCTCTTTTCTCTTCTAAGAAAATTAGCGACCGAATTTTTCTCCTTTGAAGTGAAAGAGTCCATTTTTTCAAATGGTGAATTGGAGATATTTTCATCCGCAAAATTCTTGATTTTAAGCGAAAGAGTCCATTGTTGAGGTCAGAAAAAACGTTGAATTACTCATTTTAGAAGTAGATATTTTCAGCAGTGATGTATGCTGGCTATTGTTCTGGATCAAGTGATAACAAGTCTCCTCAAATAATCTCCAGTACGCTCCATAGTATTCATGCTGACTTCAATCAGATTCGTTTCAAATCTTACCCGACTCCCAATTCTTGAAATCTCCTGACAACTGTCCACTCCCATGGCTTTAACATGTTTTCTGCCACGGACGAGATAACTCGTCCTAGCAAGTCGTCAGTCCTATGAGTCACAACGAGAAGATTCGTATTACGATCGTGCGTTATTCCCATTTTTATTAAATACATTTACGCATGTATAAAACTTACTAGATATTCCGTTATACATATTAGTTGGTCTGTACGAAAACGAGACCGTTTTGAACGTGCAATGAACCCTTTCTATTATCATGAATTTCTCATGAGAAAAAACCCGGCACCTTAAAAAGTAGAATTGGCGACGAATAGTTTAATAATTATGGTGGATGTAATTGTTACTTTAGTACATCATTTGAAACCTACGGGTGACGTCTTGAGATTATCTATTCCTACTCTTTTAGTCAGTTGCCCACTGTGGATTAATGGAACCGCCCTCTCTGTTTCCTGACTGATTTGTCTATTTATCCTTATCCAGAACTGTAAGATCTAAGCTTTTGATTTGCAGTGGGGATGGTGAAAAAGTCAGTCATTTTAATAAAAGTTTCTCCTGCAATCCGAAAGTACAGTGTAACAATAAAAAAACATTTCGTAAGCCGAAATGAGTGTAGAGCGAAGAAGTAATTACCACTAATTTATATTGGAATCTTTTGAGCGTTCCAAGACCAAAAAATGGCGATGATAGTAAGATAGGCAGAGTCGTCGGGGGTTAGAATGGTGGTAGTTACAGGAGACTATGGTGTCAGTGAGTGAGTGAGAGAGGGAGGGAGGATGAGGGAACATGCTGCTTCTACAACGGCTCTCTGCAAAACAAACACGCGACGCTGCTTTTGCTTTTTACCCGATTTTGCAAGTGAAGAATTGGCGTAAAGTGAACTTTCGAAAGGCGGGGGATACCTGTACTCCAGCACTCTCTTCAGTATTCTCGCTGATTTTAGTGATGCTGTTGTTTGGATAGTTTTCTGTACCAGATTTCCCATTCTTTCAATCTTTTTGGGAGGCCCTTTGAGACTGCTTCCAACGCGTCAATAATGACGGGTACGGCTGGCTCCTTCATGTTCCATAATTTTTTTTACTTTTCTTGAATGGGCTTCATCAGGGGTCGGCTATCGTTTTGGTCAGTAGGCCATTTTTCAAATTCTTGCAAAAGAATTCTTGTCGGTGGGTCAATGTATAACATTGAATATATTGCAGAACACGAACCCATCTATAGTGTATTTTACAGCACTATTGGAAAATTCTCAAGAGAAATAAGAAATATTGAGATTTGAAGATTCTGCAAAGAAGCTCCTAAAAATATTAACTATACTATTTAAAAAATAAAAAGCTTGAGAAAAATTCTTTAAAAAAAAAATCAACTCCATAAATGGAAAACAAAAGATGTTGTTGGTAGGTCTGATGGTTCTTTGGGTTTTGCATTTCCTCTGATTTCGAAAGCAAGTACGTAACTCCCGATGTGTTCCATATAGAACATTTTCCCTGGTTCTAAATGATGTCATCGTTGGCTCTTGCGAGAACTTGGTGTATACATGTTCCAGAAATTGGCGATTTTGTCTAGTCCGAGTGTCTTCCAGTTTTTGCTTATTTTGATGGTGACTGTGGTCCCAGCGACGTTGATAACCGATCATTCTTGGTTCTGTATACGTTTGTATTGGTTTTGTTGTTGTTGGACTAGCTTTCCCAGATCCTACCTCAGAACTTCTCCACCTCTCCTATAGTAGGAGGTAAAAATTGATATCTATCCTTTTCTTCTCCTGTTCACAGCAGAATCTTTTGGTATCCTCTTTGATTATCTTGATTTGACTAAAGAACTTGCTCCTTTTGTCAATTCTCCCCAGTCAGTGCATTTACCTGAATCTCTTACTTCAGTGCCTCTATGGCCACTGGTACATATTCTTTCTGTTTGATGTTGAGTCTCCGCTTTAGTTGTCTCCTTTTTGCTCTTTTTTATCATAGAGACTTTTTTTCTAGTAAAAGAGAGAGAGAGTGAAAAAAATTAGGTAGTTTAATAAGAATGTAGGAAGAAGGAGTGGAGAAAAGAAATATAGATTAGGGAACTAGGGAAGGAGAGGGGCTAATGGCTGCTACAAGTACTATGAGAGTGACAGACTCGACTCTTATTATACGTATAGTAAATGATAAAAATCAATCATGAAAAAAATCGATACGTTATTTTGATGTATGTCTAACACATCTCTTCGGGGGAGAAGATTGATCTGTCCATGCTTTTGGTTCATTGAAAAACGGGGTTATTAGCCTGATCGGAATCGGTACGATGTTTTTTTTTTTTCGTTTTTCTGTTGGGGTGGGTGGGGGGTCGATTGTGTTACTGATGATTTTCGGAAAATTATCACTACCGAAAAACTATAACACTTCCCGGATTTAACAGTTAATTATCCCAATTATATATATATATATATATATATATATATATATATATATATATATATATATATATATATATATATATCATCATCAGTCTTTTAGCGTCCGTCGTTGGACATGGACCTTCCCTAGGATTCGCCACAGTTCCCTATCATGGGCATCGCAGAGCCAGTATTTCCTGAATCTGTCAAGTTCATCTCTCCATCTTGTGTTCTGTCGGCCTTGGTTTCTAATGCGATCTCTAGGGATCCATATTGTGAGACGTGATGTCCATCGGTTGTCTTTAATTCTTGCAACATGGCCTGCCCATTGCAATTTGATTTTTTAATAGAACACCTGTTATATATATATATATATATATATATATATATATATATATATATGTGTGTGTGTGTGTGTGTGTGTGTGTGTGTGTGTGTGGTACAAATCAGGCTAGCAGTCTAACAAAATATAATAATATATCAATAATATAAAACCACTTCTGATATGTAATGGATTTATTTCATAGTGTGCTCGATACATATTGATGAGGCCCGGAGAGGGCAGAAACAGGAGCTAGTTTGTGTAGCGAATCTGCATTCTACTATATATATATATATATATATATATATATATATATATATATATATATATATATATATATATATATATATATATATACACACACACACACACACATATATATATATATATATATATATATAATTGCATAATGCTACAATGAATGAGTTACCTCACTTAAAGAGTGCTCAACCCTGAATAGAGGAGCTTTAATTATTGTGTCATCCACAGACAGCTGTTTCGATGTATTACATCTCTTCAGTGTGGTTATAGACTTTCCATTATCCCATCCAGTACTGCGAGGCAGAATTGAAACCTTCACTTCATACCCGTAGGCTGATATCCTACCTCTGGACTTATATATAAATAGCAGCCCCATTTTCTTTGATTGTTTATTCTATTTACGTTGTCTCGGCCAAATGATACTTTCACCGTGTAATAACGGGGGATCGTTTCAAATAGTTTCACTACAATAAAACGAAATCATAATCATTATTAACATATATGGCCTTTTCTTCGGGATCAAAGTGTAGTATCTGTTCCCAGGCAGAGCCTGAGGCGCAGTTACTGACAGTTGCCCGTTGGATGGGCTAGACATTGGGTGTTGTGGATGGTGTCAAGACCGAGTGCGCCGATGCAGAGTGTCAGCCAATGATAGCTTGCTGTTCCATATAGTGAGGATGCCTTCTTGAACAAGTAGTATACCATATTATATTCTATAGAATAATATTATCAGGATATTTTCGAATCACCAGAGCAACTAATGGATATGTTGATTTTATACCCCAAATTGTTTCTTTTTTTGTAAGAATGGTCAATCAAGGCAGTGGAATTGGTAAGATTTTTAGACAATTCAATAAAGCCATGATTAGACATCTGATCCACTTAAAATTTATCTGCTTGACTGTAGTGAAATAATAACGAAAATTAAAGAAACATATGAACGAAAGTATGAAAATAGAATAAACGAATAGTGCGTATAGAAATAAATCAATTGTATTGATGTTAGGGGGCTTAAGTAACTAAAAGAGATGGATCCAGTCTTTTTTCAGTGTGAAAAATCATTGTATTGATTGGAACCACGGAAAAGGGAAAATGTTTGGCTCTGGGTCCATTTGTCTGACTGATGGTAGTTGGGCAGGATGGGAGAGCGAACATTGAATGTCATGTAACTAATTGTTTAAGTATATTAATGAAATCGCCTATTGAGGTGTTACTATCTGACAGAGACTGGCTTCGTTTAGTTTCAACCATGTATATAAGGATACTTTATTTGGTAATAAAAAGTGTTAGAAAAACATTTGATGGAAGTTATATGGTATACGACGTGGAAAAATTTACTGTAAGGTTAGAGGAAAAAATTGTCAAATTCTTTGGACGAATATAATGGTAGAGAATCAACTGGAATAAGTTTTTCTGTGTAATTAGTATCCTTAAAGATTAGTCGGTTTGTATGCAGTCTCCGATCAAAACCAACACAACAGATTTAATATTCACGTGGGTGAACATTCGATAGAAATGACACGAAGAGCGAGTCATGCCTGTTGTTATACTTATTGATCCCTAATCGTTAAATACGTTTTTGGGGTTACCTACGTAAGTGAGCCCTGTTTCAAACAATAAATGATATGTGATATAAAATATCACCAACATACAATACACGTAATACCCTATATAAAATGACAAACTACATGTATGATATAAGCTATATTGTAGGAAAGGGAGGTGCCGTTTGATCAACACTGTTGATGTGCCATGTTAATGTAACTTTTCCCCAGCTAGAGAACATTTGTTAATTGTAGCATGATAACAAATCAAAAGTGAAACAGGGGAAAACATCGAAGAAAATTACATAAATTGCATTGGCAGATATTAGGAAATAAGTGTTTTTTTTATAGCTTTCTAGACTACATATGTCTGAATAGTTTTATCTTAAAAAACTGATACTAGGAATGTTTATTCCTGTGAGTCTTTCATGGGGATCATCTTGAATGATATGTTCACTTGATTGTTATTTTCTCACCTGTTTCTTTTTTTCTTTCTTTATTAATTGGTCTTGGTAGTAAAATAACACAAAAAAACTGAAGTTGTTAGTTCAATTTTGTTGACCTTTTCTTTATTGACTGATCTCTTGACCTGTTCAAGTGTGCCTCGAGCTGCCCCTTGTCTGCAAAAGCATTTCTCTATCGTTTGTCCTTCCAATAAGAAAACAAAAACATTCCAACACCGACCAAGGAAGCACCAATCTAAAGGCAGAGCACTGATATGAAAGGAGGCCATGATTTTCGCTGCACAAGGTCAAAGCCTCGTAACCAGATCCGATTCACTATCACGTAATCAAAGGTTGTACAAACCCACAAACCAAGATCTGTGGAAAGTAGGAGGAAGCTATTTACCACATCGTCTCAAGCTATCTGGAACCCACAAAGACAAAGTACATTCACAGACACAACAAGGCGAAGGCATACCTATACAGGAAGATCTGTAGGAACTAAAAACACCCGAAATATGGTAGGAGCACCAACCGAACACTGTTACTGAAATCAACGATGTCACCATCCCCTCGGGCATGTATATCGATACTGACAGGACAATTAAAGCAAACGAACCTGGCATTGTTATCAATGACAATAATAAGAAGAGATGCCCACTCATCTATTCGGTGATACCACCCGAGAGAAACACGACCGTGAAAGTTACGGAAAAGCTGTCCAAATACAAAGACATAGGGATCGAGATCAACAAGATGTGGGGTATGAAGACCGAAGTATTACCAGTGGTTATCGGAGCACTAAGACTCGTGGAGAAGCAGAACGGAAGAGTTTCCCAACCGTATCCCAAGATCCACGCAGGCTAAAGGATCGACTCACTCAGGGCAACCCACAAACTACGCAAAGTGCTGCCGATAAAATGACCCCCTCCCCGTTGCGCTTTAGTGCCATAGTTTGGACCCAGCTCAATAGGATGCAAAACGAAACGTTAAAGAAAAAAATAACTTAACAATTGATACTAAAAATTTTCTTCTTCGTTTCTGACTCAATTAGTTTTGTGCGCGTACGTTACGCTTTCGTGGTATTGGCTCTATATCGTTTTGGGGGAACTGATATTCTACCGAAAGGTTCACGTTTTGGGTAACACCGGTTGTGACGTAAAGTGTTTTTGTTATGGATTTAAATAACACGTGTTAAGTGTTATTTTTATGTTAATGACATGATTGAATGAAAACAATAAAAATAGTCTTGATAGATTCTTCGTACGATCACTCTTTTTTTTTCTTTTCTGTTTCTATTGTTTTCAAAGGAAAACTCCGAATATATTACGTCTATTTTTACTTTTTTGATTAAATGAAACCATTCGCACAACAATAACATGCAACAGGTGTTATTTAAATCCATAACAATAACACTTCACGTTACAACCGGTGTTGCTTGAAACGTTGACCTTTTAGCAGAATCCAATTCCGCCCCCTCCCCCCCCGAAAATTTCATTACTAATCTAAAATAAGTAGATTTGCCAATAAGACCGTAGCCTGATGATGAAAACGGAATTCATTTTTACATAACAAATATTCATTTTTCAACATAATCTCTTTCCTTGTCAATGCATTTAACCCGACGCTTCTCCATAGATCGAACATTGTGGTTTTTTCATGAAAAAAAAAATTTCCGCTAATTACTTTGTTGCGAATTTACTGATGAGCACGTGTTTATTGCTTCTTCTTGTAAACTCCTTGCGAAGCATTGAACAGAAACCACCCCACACCAGCAGGCGGGCTAGGGACCGGAAAGATTACCCTAAAGGAACATTGTGGCAAAGTTGATCCATTCTTGTATATCCTGTAATGATGTTTAATGATCAATAAAGATCCTCCTACATCACTATTTGTGTTTTTTTTTGGTAGTATTATACTAGGCACTCCGGTGACCCATTGGGTTACTAATCAATGAAGAGCTTCGATCGCAGAATATCATTTTTCAGTTTCGAATCATCCGGACTTTTTTTTTGCTTTCTTTGAGTTGGTGCATTTTAAGGATATCTTAATTCAATAAATAAATTTCACGTTTGGTAAAAATGATTTCACGGTGGAGCTAAGAGAAGTAACCGGAACACTTCAAAGTTGGAGTTCCGTATGACGGTCGGAAACTGAGGGACCAGTTTAGCATTACAGAGACATTGTCAATAGCACTCTCAGCCCAAATTTCGTGTTTTGGATAAATGATTTCTCAAAAAAGTAAGAGTAAAATGAGATTCCAGTTGTTGAACACCCAGGCCAAATTTTATGTTTGGAAAAAAAATGAGTTCCCAATGAAGCTTAGAGAAGTAACCAATGTACTTCAAAACTGTAATTTCGTACGACAGATGGAAAGTGAGAGCCCAGTTCAGCATTACAGTAACATCGTCTGTAGAACTCTCAGCCCAAATTTCGTGTTTTGGAAAATGATTTCTCAATGAAGCTAGGAGAAATAACTAAAATACTTCAAAGCTGTGGTTTCATACGAAGGGTGGAAAGTGAGACCCCTGTTCAACGTTATAGTAACATCATAAATAGAAACCCTTGCCCAAATTTCGTGTTTTGGAAAAATGATTTTCTCAATGAAGCAAAGAGAAACACATTAAAGTCGTATTATCGTACGAACGGTGGAAATTAAGGGTCTAGTTCGGCATAATTGTTATATCGTAAATATAATCGTAATGCAACAGTTACCAACCACCCGGACCTTTTTTTTTTCATTCTTTTTGTTAGCGCTTTTTACCCAGATTCAATACCATTGGCTACAACGCACTGATATAAACAGAATCAGACTTCTAGTATTTTATAAATGGAGGTCAGACATCGGAAAATGGCTTCAGCTCTAATAACTCCACCCTCTCTCTCTTTCTCCTCTCTCTCTCTCTATCAATGAATCATATTCTTGTTCTTGTCGTTTGTTTCAGCCAATCTTCGTAACGCTTTTATCATGTCTTCCTGATAAGAGGTAGATGAGAAATTATGATATATTAGTTCATACTTTCCATAAAAAATGACGGCATATATGAAATAAATGGATACAATCTGCATTTTATGTACGTGGATAATAGAGATTTCCGTTGCTGTGAGTTTGGAGAGTGGCTTTCTATTGACTACAAACGTTTTTTTTTTTGTTTTTATCACCTTTATTTTTCATATTTTTCGTTTTTATTCTTTTTCGAAACCAGCGTATTTATTACGTCATTAGAACATAAATGAAATCTTATTTTGTTACATCAGTTACGCCCCTCAGCGTGACCGAATGATGCATATAAACAACGTTCATTCCAGCTGGCTTATTAGCAGGAAAAAGGGTGTATCGTCAGGAAAATCATGGTATACTTAGTTTTGAGACTTCTTCAGAGAGAGCATATCGAATTGGTAAAAGCTGAGGCGGTTTACATATATGAAGACTCGTAATCAATTTAGAAGTCTAGAAGTTCTCTTTTGCAGATGCTAAAATCTATTCACTTCCATCTAGCCGGTGTTCGGTAGCCATTATATACCGGCTGGGTCTTAAGTTACATAAGAGTTTGAAAAATCAATAAAATTTGTTTCTAATGCACAATTTTGCAAGGAGACAGAAGAGAAAATCTTTTGAAGGACTTGAGTGTCCATACTTGATTCCGAAAATAAATTTGAACCTTAAATTTTATACTGTAATTCAAACTTGGTAATAAACACAATAAGAGACAATAAGTACGGAATGTTTCAACTCCCATGAAACTTATGCCATATGCTGTATATCTGTTGGGTACTCATTATATTACTTTAGCGTCACCTCCAACCACCTCTTATTTGAGATAGTGCCAAGTCCTACCTTGAGTTTTAAGCCTCGCTTGTGTGCCAAGTCGAATCTTGAGAAGCGCACGTTCTGGAAAGGGAGGTCAAAACCATTGTAAACAGGAGTGAGAGTGAAGTTGGTTCGTGAGTGACACATTAGTGAACTTTGTGCGATCATAGAGGATCAGGGATGCAAATATTTGCAACAAATCGGTCAATCAGGATTATGCTGACATGTTATAAGCGACCAGGAGAACAGCAGATAGAAAAACACCCCGTTTTTATGAGCCCTTCCACTTATTCCTCCCTCCCTTAGCTTATCAGAAGGCTTAAGGTACATGGAAGTTACACATATTCAGAGCATTGGTGTATATTTTAACGATGATAAGCCACCAGTTTCAGTGGCGGATTTAGACTGGTTTTCATATTTCCGGAAGACCTACAGAATTTTCCTTATTTTTTTTTGTCTTCTGATGCCTTCTTTTTCGTATCAACAAACTTCAATTTTCTAGGCAATCATCAAAACCCGATAGATATGAATCATTATCTCTTGGAAATTTCTTGTGGGGGGGTCTTCCAAATTTTAACTTTCTTTTTCAGCGATCAAAACACAATAAAAAATGAATCTCAATATCTTTTGAAAAAGTTTATGGGTCTTCCAAAGTTTTCGTTATCTCAGCACATAAGAATCTTCTCTTCCTCTTTCGGCGATCCAAGTCCAATAAAAAAATGAATCTCAACAACTTTTTGAATGTCTTATCAGTTATCTAGTAATACAACAGGGTCAAGTTTAGGCGTCGTCCTACACCCGTACAAGAGTCCAAGCAGTCAATACGTCGCCAGAACTGAACCCTGAAAAAAATAAAATCTTATCTGAAAAAGCTGAAGTATAATTTGTAAAAAGCTAAAATATAGTCAGAAAAATCTGAAAAAAAAAATAATGTTGAAAAAATGCATTTAAAAAAATGAGGGCTTGATTTTCAAAAAGTTGTTTTAAATTTAAAAAAAAATCAATCTTGCTTTTTCGAACGACGTTTTATAAATAAGAATTTCGTGCTTTCAATTAAGTTTCACTGCTATCAAAACGTATTTGAGTTTTATCGTATTTTATTTTCCCCGTTTAGATATGAGAAATTGTTTTTAGATATCAGATATCAAGTAAGATATTTTTCAAATGAGGCTCAGATTTGGGCTAAATTTTGATATTTTTTCTGATATTGAATTGAGGTCCTGACATTTTAGATTTTCTATACATTATGCCATAATTTCTCCAATTCCTAATCTATTCCACCAGTAACCCACGTCCCGAATGTTTTTTGTCTTAACATTCGACGATATCAACCATCTTTAAGCGCATCTATGGAAGGCCGGAATTGACTAAAGCTATGAAATTTTCGAGACGAGGTTACAACATTGTTACATTCATATATAAGTATATTTTACAAAAAGTATTAGATTAAGAATTAGAGACGGGTTTGAATAAAATAGAATAATAGAGACGTGAACAACATAGAATGTATTTATAAATTCATATTTATTTATAATTAGATGGATAAATCAAAATGGACATTCTTCTTATTTTCCTCTCTTATCCTTTTTTTTCTCCGAGATCCGAGAAGAAATTCTTTTTTCTAAATGAATCCACCAGACAAATTAGGACAGTAATTCGGAATTATCATCCAGATGAAAAGGCATCAATTCAAATAGCATCAGTCAAAAAGACTACTGCAAGTTAAAATCGTTCTGTTAAAAGGCATCAGTTCAGAATGTTAACACTTTAGTATGAATATTTTAACCGAATTTGTGCTGTTATTTAACTTTAATGATACAATAAGTATTACTTATGAATGAAATGAGTGAAATTTTAGGACAATTTTCTCAACTAAAATAAACAATATCTGTTAATCTTTGCTTTGAAGTGGCCCCGAAAGTCATACAAAGTCTTTAAAAAGTATGATTTTTAATTAAAAGGCATAATTATGTCTTAATCAGATTTCGCCGTCATGAAATCGTAGAATACTTTTTTGAAATTCTAATCGATTAAAATGTTTTAATTTCATATTGGCATCAATATCTCATAAATATGTTGTTTGAATATTTCTTATAAGTGAAAATTATACTTTTTAAAACCTATGTATGACTTTAACCAAATGAGTTGAGTTTATGATCAACTTTTAAACGTTTAATAACTTGGAACTTTTTTTCTCTTGGAGACTTGGTTGACATCAGTTTTTGTAAATTTTCATTTTTTAGGCTTTCAGTCATTCACTTGCAGGAATTTCGCACTTTCCTCTATGTTTGTATTAAAAAGAAAACAAAACAAAACAAAACATTAGTTTAAGTAGATTTCGAAAGCTTTGAACGAACCAAGAGGAGAAAAAATATTTTTCTTAACCGGCCTAAATTGAAGTTACGATATAACAACTTCTCTTCTTTCGTAGATTAATTTCATAGAAGAAAAATGCAATAACGTTTTTTTTTTTATAAACAATCTTTTGATAAAGTAGGTTTGTTCCTCAGTATATTCTGCCTTGGCCAACTGTGACAAGGAATCGGATTAACTTGATATAAAAGAAAAGATGGAATATAATGCAGATGAGTGGGTTTGGGGTAAACTTAAGGAATCACACATGTTTTTTCTTTTACTAAGAATGTCGTCTCGAAAGAATTGTTACAATAAATTAATTCATGCTAATATATATATACATTTGTATAATTTATCCATAGATAAATAATCCCGTTATTTTCGACGGGTACCACGCTAGTATGACTAAAGTGTCGGATAAACAAACAAGTAGTGTTGGAAACGTAGTCTCTGAATTTACACGGTTATGAGATAGCTGGACTCGGGAATGTGTCTTGGTAGGATGAAATGTGGAGTTTTCGGTCTTCGGACAAATGGCCTGAGGTTTTTTATTTAGAATTCAAAGACGAGAACCGACGCGTGTCTATGCGGGGAAATCTCCCACGAGATTCTTCTCTCTGAACTGATCTCACAAATAACAAATGGAAGTATTTAAGAGCTGATATTTTTACTCTACATATACTACCGACGTGATCATTTCAAAGTTAGAAATAGCCAACCGTCATCTACCTAGCTTATCTTCATCATCATCGGCTTTTCACGTCCGTTGTTGGACAAGGACCTTGCCCAAGATGAGCCAGACCTCTCTATCGCAGGCGTCACAGCGCCGATGTCTCTTGTTAATATCTAAATCGTCATGCCATTTTTTCTGCAGTCTACAATTCTGCAGATGCTCTCTTGGGACCCATGTTGTGAGGTCTGATGTCCAGCGGTTGTTTGCCATTTATTGCAATATGGCCTAACCATTGCCATTTGAATTTTCTAATGAATTCAAAGACTCCTGTTTTTCTTTAATATACTGTACTATCTTGTGATCCTTCCAGGTGACACCAAACATGACCCTCTCCACGTAGCATAGTTCTTAGTTAAAGAGCCTATCTCTTTTCAGGTACCACGTTTCAGCTCCATAGGTGTCTATCGAGACGACGCATTAGTTGTAGACTCTTCTTTTCAAAACTAAAAGACTTTTTTTTCAATGTTGAGCTTACTCTATAAGAATCCTGCCAACCCAGGATGATTCTTCGATTGTTTAATTCTTATTTTGAGGATTTCGTGGAGATCCATCAGTACGGCCCAAAGCCACGTAGTTACGGACAGAGAGTTTTATGGAGCTATGAAAAATTGTGCGACAATAATCTTCCAAGTGGTATGGGCCTGCCAGTTTTGAAAATCAACATTTTCAATCTAGACTCTCACCTAGTGTCGGACATCAATCTCTTGCGCTGGTGGGACATCCTTTGTGATGTTGAGTCCCTTTGCACAGGAGTTGCCACAATCCGACGGGCTTACACCATTTTGGGTATAGATTGTCATTTGCTCAGCGTACGGCGACCGACATTTCCGAATGGTTTCCTTGTTAGTTAAGCATTCCTTGGAGATGAGGATTGACACTATGAACAGCAGTGCGACAGGCAAGTTGATCATGTCCAGCGTTGTCGTGAAAAGCTGGACGTTCGTAGCTAATTTGCCAAACTTCAACTACAAGAGTCGTCCTCTGTTTCAGCAGTTGAAACGCTTTCTGACAGCTTCGAAGCAACTCCTGTTAATGGGCGATTGGAATGCCGTCCTTGAAGGCGAAATAGACAAGAAATTCGTATCAAACAATGAAAATGCATTCCTCTGATAATACAAGTAATATCTTGAAATCTATCATTATCACTAGCATATACCCGTAAAAAAATGTTTTCATTTTTGTTTGGATCAGCAATAAGGAGCCTAGAGCTATTTTATTGGGTAATTTATTTTTGATAATTCAAGCATCCTAATTTCAAGTCTCAACTTGATTCAAGACGTTTTAATGTATGATCAGTCATCAAAGTGTTAAGAGTGTCTATCACGTAATCTTCATTGGTATGTCATAACAGATGATCTCATATTTTACAACCTTCTCATTGTTTGGTTAGCTATGTTATTCTATTTCACATGGGCCAATCCACTAAAAGTTTCAGGTCATAACAGGAATCAGATAGGACAGCAGTACGATCGATTATACAATTTAACATGCAAACTTGCACGTATGGTTTTTATATGGATAGATTAGATCGAGCATGGTCAACCACAATTCATTTTTGACAGGTATTTTCTCTTATCTTAATTTTAGTTGCTTTACCTAACAAATCAGGTCGTTAGTCTACGGGAGTGAGTAAACAACGCATATCATTATATCCGAGCCGTGTTGTTTGTTTACTCACTGCCGCGGACGTAGGTCAGAGTAGTTGAGGTGAAAAGCAACCAAGCTCAAAATGAAAGAAAATACCGGTCAAAAATTAATAACGGCCAACTCTGACGATAGTTTTCTCTTTTGACGGTTTTTGAAGGGAGCTTTCAAAGTCTACGGAAGTACAACGAGCCGGGATTGGTTTTCTTTAGCTTTGTTTGTGTAGCACCAATCCCAACTAAAACCATTCAAAGAACAAGCTACACAACTGCACAGCAAATCAACATTTACATACATTTGTGGAATTTATATACCAATAATACATGCAAATATAAACTGTTTTTTGATCGCATCTGTCTATTTATCTCCGTACGTCTACGTCTATCTATCTCAGTCTGTTCATCCCTCTCTATATACAGCCGTCTGATGTCTATATCTGTATATCCTTCTATCTCTCAATCCATCTATCGCTGTCTACTTCTACTTCTATCTATCTATCTATCTATCTATCTATCTATCTATCTACCTAAATCTGTTTATCTTTCTGTCTGCTTATATCTATCCATCTAAAATGAAGAATCTATGTACACACGCATATATATATATATATATATATATATATATATATATATATACATATATATATATATGTGTGTGTGTGTGTGTGTGTGTGTGTGTGTGTGTGTTTGTATGTGTCTATATGTGCATGAGAATGTTTACGTCAGCATGGAGATATCCCCCAGTTTTCTTTGTGCGTATATCTATGAGTGTAAGTAAATAAACTTGACCAGAAGTTGTTTGACGGGTACTTGAAAAAATATAGATACGTTGATTCAGAAGAAGAAGAAGAAGAAGAAGAAGAAGAAGAAGAAGAAAAAAAAGAAGAAGAAGAAAAAAGAAATCATTAAGATTAAAAATAGATGAAACATAACGATAAAACTTTTTAAATATTGAATCTATTTTCTGTTCGTGCGTCTCTGAGTCATTTTCAGGTGATTCATACAGATATAAAGTAATTCTTGTTCTCATCAGTCGAATACAGAGGAGAAAAATAACAGAAAAAGTTAGAATATTCAGAGATACAAGTATACCCCGTTTTTCGAAAGTTGGTTTTACGTCACTTCGATTATTCGCAAAAAAAAATCGTTTGGGCAGATTTACTACGTTCCCCGAAATGGCGTAAACCGAAAAAGCAATTGCTATAAATTCACTTGAGAAATTTTGTCGAGCGTTACCAGTCCCGAAAATAACCTTCTTTAACGTACACCTAACTCGATGTTAAAGGTCAAGGTTTCAACAGCTTAACCTAACGCAGCTTTATCATGCAGTTTTTTGTAGACACCCGAAACATCCCGCAAACCTGCTCAAAACCTATGCACTCTTCCAAGATTAAAGTTTTACTTTTCAACAATCATAGCAACACTGTCAGTAGTAGCTAAAATCTCACACAGGGTTATTTTTGCGGTCTGAGAATGTTCAAAGTTTTCCCATGTAAATTTATTGCCTTTTTCCGTTTACGCCATTTCGGCAAGGAGAAAGGTTCCATTGGAATGCTTTACTTTCAGGTAAAGGGGTCCTGTGTAAAAGTATAAGTTATTACGTAACATTACAAATAACTCGTCTCTGCCTTCTATTGGAGCAACAGGAAGGTGAAGACTGCAAAGCAATGGGTTGCTTGCAGTTATTCAACATTATGTTAGTGATGGGTCATTTGCAGACAAGATCAATGAACGCTAAAGTCACAATTTTTTTTATTACAAGGGTAATACATCCTCCCAGTAATCACTCATGGAATTGAAACGTGGAACCTATCCAAAAGATTGGCTCTCAAAGAAACATGTTTGTTGTCACATGGAAGGATCATAAGACTGCAAAGTATTGAAACATGAGTCAGAGATATCATCGAATCTATTAAAAAACTAAAAATGGCCATGGGCAGACCAAGTTGTAAGAAGGTCAGACAACCACTGGACATCACTACTCACAACGTAGATCCCGAGAGATCATATGCTTACCAGTAGCCAAAATAAAATAAAATGGCGTAACGATTCAGACAGGTTCAGAGGATTTGGGCGCCGCGACTCCAGCGATAGCGAGACCTGGCGAATCTTAAGGAAGTTCTTTGTCCAACGACGAACGTTAAAAGGCTTTATTTCGATCCATGCTGGATGCTCTATACTCGTGGCCTGTGCCATACTAAGCTAAGCTTAGTAAATATCAATTGTATTCCTCTGTGGAGCAATGTTTAGAAAGTTAGTCTTGCAGACTATTACTACTGAAGTGAGTTCAACCCCCACCGGGTACCCCATACTTGTAGCCTTGTGCCAGGCTTAGCTAACCAGAGCAAATATCAAATGTACATCTTCGTGAAACAATAACTGGCTAGTCTTGCAGACATTACTACTATTATGAGTTCGACCCTCACTAGATACTCCATACCTGTGGCCTTGTGCCAGGTTAAGCTAAGCTTTTTGTAGAGCAACGTTTGGCAAGTCGGTCATACAGTCAATTACTACCAAAGAAGTTTCCATCCTCAATGAGTGACGCGTTGCTACAGCCTTCTTCCAGACTAAGTTCAGGTCAATAAATACTTACTCAGTGACCTGGGTCATAGCTGAGATGGATGTGTATTTCCCAAAATTGTCGCAGGTCGGTGTTCAACCCCAGGTGAATAACTTGATTATGAATATTGATTTTTCAAGTTAGTCAGGTCCGTCTAAATTGGCACAACACGGAACACTTGCTCCTGACCTTCGACCGGGTTTTGTTCCGACTGGCAGGTCGTAGGTCGGACTTTTATTATTTTATAATTCTTCTTATTATTTATTACCTATCTTTCTTTCATTTCGAAAATACGATTATTTGTTTTCTATTTCATTATGAAAATTTGTAAAGGAACAAAAGAGCCAAATGTAATGATACACGACGTTTTTTTTTCATTGGTAAAGTATAACAGTCAAGAAAATAGCTTAGGAAAGATATGTATTTTTCACAGTACAAAAAAACAAGAAAAAGTTAAATTTTACATACGTTCATATATGAAGAAGAAAAACCATGAAATTTAATCGATTTTCGTCACTACCAGAGCAATTTTCTTTTGGTACATTTGTATATGGCTATGGTCCTCCAAATCCTTCTCTGTTGGTTGAAATCGCATTACACCAATTTCTCCTTATTTGACTTTGTGCCAGAGAGAGTAAACGTAGTGAACAGGTCTGGTTAGTCACTCAATAGAAACTGTCGCGTGAACAAGGTCAACGGCGGCATGTCGTGTTGGGGATGATCCATTGAAAAATTGTCAAAAGCGGTGGTCACTGAAAAAGTCCGAATTGTCAAAAAAGAAGTATGAGCACTGCCAGACACAAACAGAGAGAAAATTTACCATAAACTTACGTTGTAAATTGAACCTATTTTCGAGGGATTTTCGTGAAAAAAAAAAGTAAATGTTTGAATTCGCAACCCGTTCCATTGGTGCAGTTTATACGCGTGACACATACATAGCCAGCCAGCCAGCCAGCCAGACTCACTTGAAAACTGAAGAGACATATGTTGGTAGTTTTGGTGACAGTTTTCGTAGATGGTTTCTAATATCAATATTCATTGTAGTACATACCTGAGCAAAAAAAAAAAAAAAAAATGAGCCAAGCACTCTCCATCGTATAAAAAATCTTAGCACTGTAAAAAAGATATGGATGCGTATTAAGGCCAAACTGGTTGAGATGAAAATTTGGGAATTCTGAGCAACTGTGGGAAGCAGCCAGAAATGAATGGAACGCCACCAAGCAGTGCACTGTAAACAGCTATACCGAACAGCTTGACCAAACGGCTCAGTTTTCTGAAGAAAACAAGAGAAAGCTATTCCATACAAAGAGTACTCTGTGTAAAAATACTGCATGCACTGTTGGATAATATTGTCAAATATTTTACCTTTAATTGTTAGAATAAATAAGTAATTGCAAAAAGTTGATAAAAAAAAAGCTTGTCTCAATTTTTTACCCGAGAGTGTGTTATAGCAATCATGATAACACGAAGGTCTTTCGAAAGTGAATAATCCTTTATTCACAATGACTGAGGATTAACTCACATGTGTGTGTGTGCGTGTGTGCGTGTGCGTGCTATTCCAGGTGACATCTCAATAGATCCCAAAGATGTTTTAATTGTTGATAGAGTTTTTGCCAGCAACAGCTTTCAAAAGTGGTCATTTAATCTGGAATTTCTTATGGAACGGCCAAATGAAATCAAGAATTTTATCTTTTCAGAAATTTCAGGATCGAAGTCTTCGCTGTGTGAAAGGGAAAACAATTTAGTAGTCAAGTTCAAGTGTTGCCTTTTGGATGTTACGCATAAATATGCCCGCAAATAAATAATGCGCACTCACAGGCACATGTCCTTTTTTTGGACAAGTCTGAACGGATCAGTTTTGATAAGAGAGAGAGAGAGAGAGAGAGAGAGAGAGAGAGAGAGAGAGAGAGAGAGAGAGAGAGAGAGAGAGAGAGAGAGAGAGAGAGAGAGAGAACAGAAAAGTCGAAGAGAAAGCAAGAAAAGGAGAGCAAGGAAATAGTAGGGACAAGAGGACGAGAAAGAGAAAGAAAAAGAAATATTAGACTGATGCCAGTTATCAAACTTAGTTAAGACTGGTAAAAAGTCAAACCGGAAGAAGTATGGGAGAATAGAAAGATTATATTGCACCGTTCTTCAAAGTCAAGATAGCCGGATGACCTTAAAAATAAGCAGTCGAAATTCAAACTTTTGACTTTGGTTCGAACTTCAACCACTAGCGCCAGTGGAAAAAAGTCGTAAACAAAACTGATCAAAGTGCTCAGATTTCTATTTAGGTATTGTCTAGTACAGGTGAGGCAAACCTTTCTGAGATTATTGTTCCACAAAGGTGATAATTTTCTAAAAGAAAAAAATCCCGCGTGCATATGGGAATTTTCAAGCAGCAGATTATCATTTTTATCATATTTGTATTTCACAAAATATTTCATTATTTATAATGTATTTGAAGATTGGTAATGAGTGTTTTGAAGTTTGGGAAATATTTGTAAGTGCCATTGTCGACGCCTCGTTGGAAAACTTTTAGTTTGATTTCAAAGGCTTTCATGTTATCGGACACAACATCAAGTGTTTTAGTAGATTTAAATGTTTATTCATTGCGTAAAAATACCTCTATGGTCGTCTCCAATAAACAATTTACATTAGAAATAATCATTCAACATTACAATATTCACTCATTCAAGTTGAAAAAAAGTACGAAAATTGATAAATTTTGTTTTCTCCTTAGATTCTTAATTTTTTTTTCAAACGTGAATGGGAAACTCTAAAAAACATTAATCTACAATTCAACGAAACATCAGATAATTCTTGACGAAGAAATCTTCGTCAGTCAATCTAAAAAAAAATGAAATCACCACGAGAAACATCTCCTGCGTACCAATAGAATGTTTTCGCGTGCTTCCGTGAGCACACGTGCCATACGTTCGTCGCCCCAAGTCAAATATGTACATTAATAAACAGAAGAGAAGTAAATAGCATAGTAGTCTTATTACATTATTACAGTAGTTATTTCGATTCTCAGTGAGTGCATACACTAGCTAGGCTTGGAAAATACTTACATCAATGAAGAAAGAAAGTGAAAATGTCACTGAGTGTATGACGACATAATAACCTTAAAACAAATGCGTAAGTACGTATTAATATGTACGTATATATATATATATATATATATATATATATATATATATATATATATATATATATGTGTGTGTGTGTGTGTGTGTGTGTGTGTCTACAGAACGCATGCAAGGAACATATGTCAAACACGAATAACATTTCCCACGAGAGAGTTTTTATTCTCTTCCTCTCGACTAACCATAGACATAGGGAAGTGCATGCATATATACATATCTTGTAGATATTTGCACCTGAAGTGGTGAATGGTGAATGAAAGTGAACACTTATCCGTCGTATTAAACAGAGGTGAGTAAGAATAGATCGAAAATTTTTAGAAATACACATGGTCATCTACCTTGGTGCAGAGATTAGAAACTTAATTTTGTAGTTAATTAGTAGTGAGTTCGATTTTCACTAAAGGTTCTACTTTTATTGACTAGTGTCAGACTAAGCAAGGTCAGTAATTATCTTTCTGTCTCGATATATATATATACACACAGCACACACCACTGATGATGGGAAGAATCCCGAAACATGTACGGACAATTTACTTATAAGGATTAATAAACCTTACATCCAAACACCTCACTCCCGAGTCTGTCTCACTCTCTACAGTACACATTATATATATATATATATATATATATATATATATATATATATATATATATATGTATGTATATATATATATATATGTGTGTGTGTGTGTGTGTGTGTATTTAACACTCAAACATACGCACACACACACACACACACACACACACACACACACACACATATATATATATATATATATATATATATATATATATATATAATGCTCTAAACCAGGTGGCAGTAAACTTTTGGGGAGACGGGCCAGATTAGAAATATTTGTATATCTTGTGGGCCAAGGGGAATCTTGATCATACACGCCTGTGGAAACAATTTGCTTTTCACTACTTTATTGCTTTTCCCCCAAAAGATTATGTACTCATATAAACTTGTATACGTATATAAATTTGAAAATTATGACATTCGTTTTTGAGGGACAAAATATTGTTAAATTGTGTTACAATTTTTTTTGTATATTGATAGAACAGTAGGAATGTGTAGGGTTAAAACATTTTTAGTAATGAAACATTGATTCGTTTGAGGTCACTGCAAAAATGAATAGTTTCCTCTTTTTTTTTCGATATTGAATTTAATTGTTTACTAACCAAACAAAGATAGAAAAAACCCCAAAGGATTTCTGTATGTGACGTTACATATTCAATGAAGTCGGCGAGCCGAAGGAAATAAGTTCGCGGGCCAGATTTGGCCTACGGGTCGTAGTTTGCTGACTCTTGCTCAAGGCTGTGACATAATTCATACTGGCACAGACAAAATTTTTTGATGGTCAGAAAATCGGCACAGCACGATCTCTCGAAATTCATTTCCCGTACTTGACCTTGCAACGGATTGAGACAAAAGGAAGTAATTCTCTCTATCTCAATCATTTCACGTCTACCTCAATCTGTTCATATCTATCTATCTATCTAAATTTCTATCTATCTATCTATCTATCTATCTAACTTGTGTATGCCTTAACGTCAGACGTGTCATATCTATTTTGAAATGCTCATAATTCCTAGTTCGATTCCACAATCACTTTTCAAACGCAAATACTTCCATTACTGATATATTTCATATGCCTTTCAACCAACCAACCTACCAACCTACCTATCTATCTATCTATCTATCTATCTATCTATCTATCTATTAGAGTTATGAATACTATTAATACCCTGCCTCAAGCATTGAAGCACGAATAATATTTAAAACTTGTCATCGTACTCAATAATAGAACTGTACCATGAAAAATTTGAAGTCATGTAAAGAAAATCCATCGAAGAATAAATATGGTCAGAATGAATTCTATTATGACATCACTGCAGCCGCTGCAGTGCATTGATTAAGCTGCCATTCTCATAGATCATTCACTAATGTAGCAGGTTTGTTCTTCACTGAGTGCCTCTGTAAACTGGTATAGTCAAACAAGTTAAAAATTAGACAGTTCTTATTTTTAGCTTGAAGCGTTATTTTTTGAATAAAGTTTTTTTTTCACGTCTATCTGAAACTTCCCAGAAATTAACGCACTTCGTATTTTGTGTATGAAGCATGGTTAAAATCTACCAGGGCACTTCGGAGGGACCCTCGTAAATCTACTGGTATACAGATGAGTTCAGGTATACCTTGATTAGCACAGTTAATTTGTTCCAAAATCTTTTACATAATTAGTTCTGGCACACGCTCGAGCTATGGTGATTCGTTCGTGTGAGGTACGGATATTGTTTGCATGGTTATTTGTCATAAAGAAGTCATTTTTTTTGTTGCATCGCTTGTAGGAACGGGCGATTTCGATTGACTGTTAAAAGATGACGTCATTCATACAACGAAGATCACGAAATGAATCATCGAAACCAAATTCGAATTTAACCCATACATTTTAGGTGGAGACAGAACAAATACGATAACTATATCACGAGATAAAAGTACAAATTTCAATTTTTGCCAAGAAATAATTTTCAAGTTACGATATAACTGGGTTAAGAATTTTCCCATCTGTTTTTCCCCTCCTTTTTCTCGTTCGTATTTTTCACCTCATCTCCTTCTTCCTCCTTTATCTTATCAGTCGATCACCGCTACCTGCAACAGACCGGTTTAACCACTGTTGCTAGGTTTAGTTTATTCATGTGATCTGACACTTATATCCCAGCCCTTACTATTCATAATAGAAACTTGAAATTTTGCACAAACTCCCCTCAATGAGTAAGGAGAATGATCTGGGAATGGTTCAATATGTAATGTAAGTTTATGCTAAGTTGGTCAACATTCTAGTCTTTTTAGTGATCACAGCCCAACAAAAGGTCAGAGAAGTGACTAATCCCAATTTTTTAATTGATCACCACCAACACAATATATATGAGTGGTGATGATTCATAATTTCCCGTGTATTGCTAGTTTTTCTTTGTTTCTTTCACTTTTTTTTTTCACTTCTGCTCTCCAGTCAACACATTGCTGGTGTTGTAAATAGGTTCAATCCTCATTGGGACTCCCACTATTGATGGTCTGATACCAACCGATGCTAAGTTAACAAATCATATAGAAAAAAATGAGATTAGGGCCCCCGTAATAAAGCAGCAGCAAGCTAAACCTGTTAGCCGTTGTTGGTGGGTTGATCTTCATTGGATTTTCCACGATTGATGGACTGATACAAATCTTCTATGTTAATATTTAAAAAATATCAGGACGCACGTCGTATAGCAATGGCCACAAGCTCATCTTGTTGGCCGTTGTTTTTGGGTTCGATACTCATCGAATCTCCAAAAATAGATGGTCTGCTACCTATTCATGCCAAGTTAATATCCTTGTAAAATGAACAGTGTGACCTTTTCGTTTTTCTGTCCGTAATACTTGACTCTTCTACTCAGGGGTAAAATTTTGCCGATAAAAAAATACCTCCTACTCACCATCTGAAAATATGGACTCTTCTCTAGAAAAATAATTAAAAAAAAAATTCAAATATGTCCAGGAATGTTTTAAGGGTATTGACTAATAATCCCTTGATTCTTTACCGCTGTTCACTAGTTTTCAGCGCAAAAATCAAGTTAGAATTTGTTATCCTGGTTCCACTACAGTCAAGCATTCTACTTCTAACTCTCTCTGAAGTCTACAAAACCAAGCTGGTGGCAATTCAAACTTAGTCATTATTTTCCGGGGCTTTTCAATTTTTTTTGCTGGGAGGATCGCCCATCTGTACCTAAGACATTGTTTCCTTGATTTGGTGGAGGCCTCTTGACCCTGCCTCGAGGGCTCTTATTCTTAGTCACAATGACCGGAGTCCTTCCATCATACGGACTAAAGCGTCAAGGTTCTTCCCTTCGTGGCGACTCACTCCAAGCACAGGCCCCTTTGTGCTTTCGATTTCAGGACCACCTGATTGACTGTTCTCATTATTACCTGCAGTATCCCAGAAAGATCGAGACATCCAAACCCCATTCGATACTCCATTGCTGTTACTTCATTATATCCGTATGCTAATTGGAAGTGTATCGTAGAAATAAATAAGAATAGCATCCAGTGAAGGGGGCTGGAACATCCCTTCAGGGTCTGTATTATCTGCCTTGGCCTTGTACCTCGTGTTATCCAATTCCTTCGTGCGCACCGGAGATCCTTCAGAAATATCCCCATCTCCTCCGGATTTGGTGAGTCAACCGATGGATCTTGCTCATCAAAGCCATTACCCCCATCCTCGAGTTCAGATGAACTTCTGTTCTCAGCTGACAACTCGTCCACTTCTACCAGAACAGCAGTGGTCTGAAGATCCAAGTGCTCTTCATCAGTCGTTTGTTTGTCCCTGAGACACGCAGTAACTGAAGCCTTCATTTTATTTCGGAGTCCAGCTCTACGCGGAGAGGTTAGACCAGTCTCTGGTTTGTTTTTCCATCCTGATAAGTACATCCCTTTGTTCGACCCCAGGCCGAAATTACCCTATGGTCTCATCCCTCCACCTAAAATTGGTGGTGCAGTGTGGCGGTTATCGACACAGAAAATGGAATCAGCCAACCGTGTTTCGAGTTACAACCACCATGCTTACGTTCACTTTGCATTAATGCCCTTGGAAAATGCATGAATCTGCTCCTCTTCTCCCGTGGATAGACAGCAGGGCCCTTAAGAGCTATAAGGCAGTCCCTCATTGGCGTCAGGCCTCCGCAATGAAAAAACTTATTAGCCACTGAAATCGATACGTGCTCGATGCTTAAAGATTACAAGCGATGGTGCACCTTTTGCTAGGTATGAAATACCTGAGATACAGGTCAATATATAACATAATCACCTAATAGACATCGTTACGATTAAGGGACCAAATTAACAAAGGTTAACGTTGTAAATTGAACTCCCAACTAAAAATCTATTCTAATTGGGAATTTCCCAACGTTCCTTTCTTTCTAGGCATAATGGGGAGTGAATGTTTAAATTGTGAGCCCTTTGTATCTCTGGGAACCACAGACTTGGGTAGTAGTGTCTTTTGCAGGTTTGTTTTATCAGTGGCATTTGCTGTAGTCTAGGATTTGGTGTCTACTGTCACTCAAGGCATTAAGGTTGTATGCACCAGCAGCACCCACCTACACAACTGGTTCCTCAAACAGTCTTTTCAAAAACTTTTATGAGGAGAAGGCTTATAAGGTCCTAATTTGATCAGGGAATGGTTCTGGCTACATTACCACAGCCGGTGTCGCCGTTTTTCTTGAATCCAGATCATGTATCGTAATTACATCTTTATCCTTTTCAATAAAGACTTTCAATGTTTCCTTGTTTTCTATGGAGACAGCTATTCTGTCCAGTAGGTCTCCTATCATCTACTTCCAAATGTCCCCGGGATCTACTTATTCTGCTCACCCTATTGAGACACTCCTCTCTATCCTATACTTCTTACCAAGAGAACAACAAATCTTATACTTCTTATCAACAGAACAACAAATCTTATATTTCTTACCAACAGAATAACAAACCTTACACTTCTTACCAATAGAACAGCAAATTATCTTTATTGGCACCAGTTCCTTTTTTTGTATTTCTAGTTTTTATAGCTGGAAATAAGAACCCAGGTTACTTTGATGAATTGCCTTCCTCTATTGTCAACATTTGGCACATTTGTGACCTTTGCTTTACTTCACTTATTTATGCATAGCGTATTGTTGTTATATAAAGTTGTCTCCTTTTGTAGACTTTTTGAGGATAAACGCACCCGAGCACCGAGTCCCAAAAGGGGCAATCAGTTTGAAGCATAGAGACGAGCAGCAGTTGAAGACGAGAGGAAAAGATGGAAGGTCGGGCTGCCCTTCATACACCACCAACACAGGGAATCTGTTTGTCCTCAGAGTAGAAGGTCTGTGCCGCGCAGATTGAGCTCCGTATCCGACTTCGAGCCAGTAAAAAGAAGAGACCCCCATCGTAAGCGTAAGGCAAGAAAATATCGTTGTTATACTGGATTTTCAGGCTACTTTGTCACGGTAAAATCTGCAGTTCCCAAAGTGTGCGGGGCGCCACCCTGGTGCAGCGAGAGAGCATACCAAGTATTGCGGAAAGATTCAAGGACGATCAGTATCGAAGACCAGAGAGAGAAAGTTGAAACGGATCGTTCACTAAGCAGACTAGCTATAGCAAAAAGCATAATTTCTCAAGAACCCACTGAGGATCAAACTTACCCTCAATGGATCGTGAAACCGATACCTTGACTGCTATTCGGCCGTTATGGCGTTTTAACCCCTGCCAAAATAATTTGGAATTGGTACATACATATATGTATTGCCTCATACCTATTTGTGCTCACTTTATCTCCGAAAGTTTTCAATGTATTTGGAAGACATTCTGTGGGGGTTGAGCAATTGACTGAGGTAAAATTGATTGAGACTTTGGACGGATCCAGATAATTTTAAAGTCAGCTCCCCTGTATCGTAACTCGTAACTTATTTTGATTGAGTTTTTTTTTTGTGACAGTGGTGTTAACACATGTACGCATTCTATGAGTGCTTTTTAATTTAGTTGGATTGAATTGACTCCAGCTCGTAACTCGATCTGTAAAGCGTCAAGCAAAGGCAGAACCCAGTCGCTATTGCTTGCGAGAAAAGATCGTGATTGTCATGACGAGTGCCCCAAAGAGAATCAGACCTGTGCACGCAACCTGGACCAAGTTGCATACAACGTGAAGCTATAGTTATTACCGATGCCAAGGAAGTTGAAAAAGTATATACATTCGGTCGCGTCTTCTCCCCTGTCTTTCTGTCTGTCTGTCTACAATATATATCTACGTGAATATTTAAAGAATAGAAGGATGGGCAATGGGGCAAGGAAGAACTGGTTAGATTTTGGGGCGGATCCAGGAACATTTTTCGATTGAGAGATATTCTTCTACTCAATTTCACACATTCATGTATGCGCTCAGTACTGTCCACACGATTAAAGTTCTCAATGAATTCCAATGTAATTCTGCTCTGGGATGGACAATAAGCTATAAAAGAAGTGATTAATTTTTGGAACGGATCCACGCACAATTACCCCCACGCCGTTGTCGTATGTTCACATCATATAATGTCGTCAAAACTTATGAATCACGAGGCGGCAACCTTCACCACGTAAAATCTGCTTTCTATTGAAATCACCATGCAGCTCTATGCTTAATAATCACAAGTGACGATGCAGCCTTAGCCAGATAGAAAATGCCAGGGATAAATCAATGGAGACCGTCACGTGACTAAGGAACCAATTTAGCATAGAATTACATAGTAAATTGAAGTCACCACTCAAAATCTATTTTGATTGAGAATTTTCAAAGAAACAAAATAAAAAAAAGAAATGTTTTCTCTAGACATAACAAAGGGAAAATATTTTAATTTTAAGCCCTACGGCTTCATTGTTTCGGTATGTACATACATAACCAACCAGACAGGCCAACTTTTAAACTGAAGAAACCTATGTTGACAATTTGGGACACAGTTTTGGTTGGCAGTTTCTAATGGATATAGCTGAAATTTGAGAGACTTCCTGTGGAGATTGGAGACCTCTTGTTAAATGCTGTCAAGTTGGCGTTCTAACTCAAGCAGGAAGCAAAATTAGTTCAAGTAACCTACCGACAAATCCTATTTCCAAAATCAACCGTGATATAGATGACTAAAGCTGATTTAGTCGAAACTTCATGTCTGTTCACAAAATATCACCCGATTTTCTATAAAATTTTGTGACAGGACGGGCAATGTGCTACGGAAGACGTGGTTAAATGTTGGGGCGGATCCATGCACAACTATTCCCCCTGACAATGACGTTGGCAGTGGTGTGTGCTCACTGGCATAAGGCCACAACACACAAGGTTGCAAATGAATTTTAAACCCAGCCAATATTTGAGTAGATCACTAAACAATATATCAAGCAACATAAATTCTTCGTTTAAAGTCGCATCTGGAAATATTCCAAACGCAGTCCTTTATTAACAGCAAGCATTAAGGACTGACAATAACGCTTTATTTTCTTATAAATACATAAAGAAATTGCAACTTACATTATCGTAGATCTGCTTTCATGAAAATCGTTACTCTATCTATTACTGAATCCCCTGAAAGAAAAAGCAGTAGATTTATTTATTGTCGCTATTAAAGAATATGTATTCAGAATGATTTATATCGACTCTTTTCCAAGAGAGTTCTTTTACTGCCATCGAAACTTCATCTCTCACTCTCCGTAGTTAACATCAAGCGACAACTACAAAATAAAGCTTTAATAGAAAACATGTATTTACAACACCAGAAAGATAGCAGGATATAGTCATTATTTATCTTTGGTTTACAAAGATTACACCAAAGCCGTATTCTTTTTTATACTTCCTGTTTTCGTTCACAGGGATTGGTCGAAAAGATTACTGGCTGAACCAGTCAGCTATGGCGAGTGAAGGTCAGCCGGTTGGTTGTTTCGACAAGAAAGCAGCAACTGGCCTTATCAAGTCGGTACTCTGAATCGACGGACGGCAAGGTTACCAAATTAGCAAAACGTAGCTGATTTCTTCTCAATTTTGCCGATAAAAAAACAGCAGGCGATTAAATCTAGTTAGTTCAATAAGAATAAATGTTCAAATTTTAATAACAAGTTGTTCTGGAGTCTTAATGTATGTAATTTAATTTGATTAGTGGGCTTCAAATGAGTACATATAACATTTTTAACTATAATTTGAATTCAAATTAGCCTATTTTAGCTATTTTAAAAGGCACTTTTAGCTATAAATAACAAACCGTAGTTGGCAACACTAAGGGACAGTTGACAGCATCTGGTGTTTGCTTTTGGTCAGGTGCGTATGCGAATACTCTTTTAATTGACATCTCAGATGAATAACACGCCTCTACTACCAACAGATATGTTTGCTCCTGTTCCGTATCCACACTGCAGACATATCTATCTATCTATCTATCTATCTATTTCCTCCTCATTCATCTTCATACCTGTCAGTAGCTATCTATCTACCTGTTCACATCCCTGTCTCTTCATATCTATCTATCTATTTACCTACATATCTAATTTAATCTGATCAGAGGATCCTGGTCGCTGTTTTTTTGTAAAGTGCAACCAACATTCCGTCTTGTCTTCGGAGTTGAAACACGCTTTCGTCAACACTTCCCGACACACCGATGAGACAAATTTCCCCCATTTTCCAGTTTACTCCTTATTTGAATACACTTCCCTTTAATATTCCCACTTGTTTGCGATTTAAGTGCAACTTGAGGAAGTATCTTCCTGATAAACTTACAATTGGCACCATTTCTTTGGGCTCAAATTTTCACCAGAGCCCATGATGACCATAATAGACAAACACCCACGGTAATCAGTACTATAAGAGGAACATGATTGATTTGATACCTGTTACTATAAATGAGGTTAAATGGGCACACAGGAAGACTCAAAATGGTATCCTAGTTCACCTGAGCTTTGCTGATATCCTAGGGTAGGATGAACTTAATTTTGCCTGAGGTCAACAAGGTTATAAATTCTCTTTGCACGGAATACTAAAATGAATGCAGAATCCAAAAGACATAAGAACATATATTGCTGTTTATATTTTTGTAGTTTAAATAGGGTTTTAAAAAGAAATGAAGCGATTTTGAAAAATTGCTCAATAATTTCAACAGTACTCTATTTATCTATTTATTCATCTATCTAAATCAGTTAATCTCCCATTATCTCATTACGTCCATATCTATCTATGTGCAATGGTTAACGAGCTAGGTTTGCAAGTCATTATTAGAGCCTCACTTGAAGCTGAAATATATCTGCATCTACCAATCCATCGATCGACAAGCCTCCAATGCAGTGATTACCAGGTCAGTCTCACAAGATATTGATAGTGAGTTTAATCTTCAATGAATGATTCACAAATGTGACTTAATGTCAAGTTCTCGGAACGCTAACACCGATGAGCCAAAATATCATGACCATCGGTCTAATAAAGTATTGGTCCTCCATGTGACCACAAAACAGTTCTTATCCGCTCAGGCATGAAATTTACAAGACCTGCAAAGTTTTCTTCTAGGGTCTGGTACCAGGATGTTAACAGCAGCACCATATGTAACAAGGATTGATTTACTGAGTGTTACGATGCCTCCTTTCTTCACCTTGTTTAAAGCTATCTGCAATTCGTGTCACAGTAGCCCTTCTTTTGACTTGACTTGGCGGGAAAATCTCCGTTCACTTCTTGCATCGATAGGTCTTGGGCGCCCAAATAATCCGAGATAATCTGCTTGTTGTAACAATTTGATCTCTGTAGAGGCCACACAAATCTTTCTTCTCATCCTAACAGCAATATTCAACAGATCAAAATGAAGTACTTGAGGCCGGCTTACCTGCTAACATACTTTTGACTCTGACGTGCAGTTGTTATGAGACTGTAGCTGTCATTCTTGCCATATGCCTATGGTCATAATGCTTAGGCTCATCAGTGTATATAACAAGTTTTCTTCAATTTTCAGTGTCTGATATCGGAGGTAAAATGAAAGTTTATTGCCGTCCGTTAATTTTCAAGATGATTAGTGCATTCTGACGCTACCCAATCGTTCCTCTATTAGTCAAAGCCACAATGGAGAACTAACCCATTATATGAGCGAAGTGTCTAGCTTGGTAGCCATTACTTTACGCCAAGCGTCCTATTCTCTGGTCAATTGGAAGATAGGCAAATTCATGTCAGCGCTGAAAACTAAACAAGCACGAAAGTCAGATCATAGATGCGCCTCTAAAAGCCCCTTCCTCTTGAAGACCATTTATTTCAAAGCTCCCGCCTTTAAAAGTCCTCTCCTCTGAAAGCACCTTCATTTAACGCAACTATCGTAGTAAAATAGAATCCCATTCATGCAATTGACACGTGTTTGCATTCTGTCGCAGTAAAATAGAATTCCATGTTCTGATGGCGTAATGATAAAATGTTAAGCGACATCATATTTGAAAAAAAAAAGGAGTGGGAGGGGATGCTTCGTGGAGATGGTGTCAGGCTTTTGCTCTGTAGATTTGATTTCTCAGTGAGTCAGTGACAGCAATCGCTGCTATAAATGCCAGCGCGTCTGAAAAGCATTAACATTTTAGTGCTTGTTTGGGGGATTTTATGGGATGAATCGTGAACTGACAAAATAAATAACAAGGAAAATTCTTGTTTTGAGTTGGTAAATAAACTCCTTTGAAAATGTTGGTGAGGCGATGACAATTGAGGACGACCATAAATCATAATGGTACGATAAGTTTCAATGCGAAGAAATTAATACCATTACGTTTTGGGTCCTTTCCGTCATCACCCGCCAGAAGCTAATGTCCATAATTTCAAGTACGCAAGCCTGATAAGAAAAGTTCACGTTGCATTTTATTTTCCTCGCCGAGAATAGTAACTGGTGCTGTTTACTCATCAGAAGAAGGAATTTCAAGACGAATTACTTTCGACATTGCATACGGCTGAATCGGATTAAATTCTTCGGCTTAATTGTTTCCTTTTTTTTTTTCAAATAATTCCAACCGTGAGTCCTCCGGTCTGTTGTATTCTTGTATTTTGTAGAATCTTGGTCTAAGACGAAGTTTTTTTTTTTGGGGGGGGGAGACATACGACTCTTATGTTATGACAAAAACAAAGACGATAAAATTAGGCCGGCCCAAACACATATCACGTTTAGAAATAATTTGCCGTAAAATTCCGTCGCTCCGATGACTCAACAACGTTAGTTACTATTTTTGTTGGACATTTTACGATGCGATTTCTTTGATGGCTGAAAACGCTTTATCACCGGTCTATGACATTGAGAGAGAGAGAGAGAGAGAGAGAGAGAGAGAGAGAGAGAGAGAGAGAGAGAGAGAGAGAGAGAGAGAGAGAGAGAGAGAGAGAGAGAGAGAGAGAGAGAGAGAGAGAGAGAAACAAACAAACAAACAAACAAACAAAGAAGACAGTTTTACCCGTTTTGTTTTGTTTAAATTGAATCTGTTGGCCCTTTTCTAATCTATCCCATGCTCGTTGTTTGTCTTATTTTTATTCTCCATTGTCCGGATATCATCGAAGATCAACTGCATATTATACCTTTAGCCTCATCAGTTAAAAAGTAAGGCAGATAAATGAAAAAAAATACGTTAACCTAATCAGAAAATACGCCATGCAAATTTTAAAATACGACAACCAAATTAAAAAATATGCCCACAAAATTAAAAAAAAAATACACCACACAAATTGAAAAATACGTCAATCAAATTTGAAATAATAAAAAAAGCGCTGGGTGCATTTTTTCTTTATAATTTGCTTGGCGTATTTTGTCTTGCATAGTTCAAGATCACACATGGACAATGCTTTCCAAATGTTAGCCAAGCTGAACATCACCCCAAAGAATTACGACTCAAAAATGATCGGACGGAGGAGCCTGCACGTGGTCAATTTGTTGTACCGCATTTCTGGAATCCTTGAGCAAAAGAAGATTCCGGTGTCAATCGACTTGGAGGATACTGTCTACATTTTTGAGAAAAGTCTAGGACCAGCTTTAAGCCAATTGGACCAATTGCTCCCAATTGGGACCAGCGCCAAAGGGGGCCTTGCACTGGGGTATATTCTATTTTTGTCACAGTCACACAACACCACATTGCAGATGATATGCAGAGTACAACAACAATATTAATTTTCTTCTAAATTCCTAAAGATTCAACATTGTTTACACTGTCTATATCTTTGATATTTTTTTCTATTGTATTTGAATTAATCAATCACAGAAGAGAGTAAAATAGTATTCCTGTGAAATTTTCAGACGCGCGTTTTAATTGATTTCCATTGTACCATAGAAGTATAAAGTTTATTTATATTTCTGAGATTCAGCAGACCTTGACTTCAAACGGATGGTCCCCCACAAATATTTTTAATTCAATCTTGCAGCATCTTGAAGGGCCATTAACATTCAAATAGTGTTAGACGATTGAGCCCTACTTGCTGTGTATGTTGTAAACACGACGATATATTATACGGCCTTCTTTGGGTATACTATGAGATGTTGTTAAACAGAATTTCTCTCTCCAATGGTTGCAACGCTCACAACGCAGGGTTCAGCTGGTTTCCTTTCCTTGTTAACAACACAAATAACAAAGAGTTCAATCGCCCGAAAAACTCCTTGAATTTAGAGGGGTTGCGCTCCAAATGCCTCCCACTCACCCTAGTGGAAAGGGTTAGAAAATTAGAAGTGATGGCCCAATACCCCTCGGATTAAGCGGTGGGGTCAGCACTAAGACGGTCCTTAGCATTTCTTTCTGTTTTCGAGGAGGTAAAGCCGGGTCTACCAAGAGGTTTAATCGTTGAGACAAACCGTTCGTCGCTGCCATTATCTCCTTTGTCACCTAACAGGGACTGGCAACTTTTTGTTCAATGAGACACATTAAACATTTTTCATCTTTATTAAGGCCACACATTCACTTCGAAAAAGTCACGTGCGTACTATTCAAGCTCAACGACAATGATAGTATCTAAACAGATAACAAAATATATTTTTCCTTTTGTAAGCAATAACTTATATAGATATATTTTCATATAGCAGATATAAAGAGTCTGGGACTAATCAAGCGATTTAAGCATTGATTTTTAGATCTTATCTCAATTTCTATTTTGGACAAACATATAAACTAATTTTTTTATATCACTGAATCATGAAGCAAAAACGACAGTTATTTTACAGTATAAATCATAATATTGATTTTCAGAAAAAGAATTTTTAAAAAGATTTTAAATAGATGCCTGAATTGACCATGGGCCACAACAATGTTGCCATATGACAAATTTGGTGCGCGTGCCTGTGGTTGCCCATGTGTAGTCAAAGGCAATTTCCTTCACAATAAATCCAACTTCTCATTCCCAGCCCCGTCGAATAGTCTCTTTTTTAGCATTGGTTATTTTCTTTCTTATTCTTTTTCCAAATATTTAAATAATCTTTTTCACACCTTTAAAACCACCGTCGCCACCATCTTCATCGTCATTGCCTTACCAAAAACCATCATTACCTCGACTATTATCATCGCCACCACCATTCGGCTACCATCGCTACCACCACTACTGACAGGTATCACAACGATTGAGCAACCGCCACCACCACCTCCACCACCATCATCATTGTGAAAC
>OY735205.1:53385130-53462630 GCA_963457665.1 Thysanoteuthis rhombus
CGACTCGTCGATTTTATATACGTGTTGCTAACCGCTTGACCACCGGCACTGTCACTGATATTTCTTTTTAGAAATAAGTGAATGTTTACGTAAAATTCATGGACGCCTACATTGATATTTGGATCAATTCACACGCATAAGTGACACTCTATGAAAGACTTTCATAGTTCTGTTTGTATAGTATCTGCCCCACAATATCAATAGAAACACATTACCGGATAGGTTCGAAGAGATTTCACGAATAAGCTTATTATTGATTTTTGTTCAAATGAGCCAATGTATGTTTTGATTAACAATTTCGGATTTTTAGTATTGAGGAACTGTTTAACATTTTATTATCTGGGTTAAATTGAAATATCAAGATAGAAACGATTACGCCTTCACTTAAACATTATTCGGAGAAAATGAACAACTACTCCATTTTGATCCCAAGAAATTACTGATAAGACGGGCACTGACCAGACTGGTCGCTGAAATAGTTGCCTACTTCTCACCCGTATCAAAATGATTTTCAAAGGATGATACGATATGCTCATTTGGAAACTTGGTTTAACACAGTCTCTCAACGTCTCTTTTTATGCAAGACTGAGCAAAATTGACTAAATATGAAAATAAGATTATCGCCTATAGTTTAGGGAAGGGCCATTAACATTCAAAGGGTTTTCCGGTTGATTGAGCCCTTTCTTGTTGTTTGTGTTGTTAACACGATGTTTCGGCCGATCCATTCTAAGGTCTTCTTTCGGTGTACTATTCGAATGTGATGATGGGAAACAGAATTTTTTCCTCCTACTCAACGGGGACATGGGATGGATATCCAGCCTTAACAAGAAATGGAAAGGAAATCACCCGAATCCTATGTTATAAGCACTGTTACCATTGGAGAAAACATTCTATTTATCAACATCACCTTCACCTGAAGAAGGCCGTAGAATGGATTGTCTGAAACGTGTGTTAACAACACAAACAATAAGGAGTTCAATCATCCGAGGAACTCTTCGAACGGAAATAAGGATTTCACTTTTTTCATGTATTAGATTAGTAGAAACCCCTGTCTATGTTTTTTTTTTTTCAAATCTATTTTGGAGGCCATTTATTTTTTTTTTTGTCTGTAATTAATTGAATTGTTCAGGATGAATTTTACAAAATAAAGTCACATCACAGGTCGTAATGCTAATCTGAATTAATGACAGGCGAACTTGTAAGTCGGCCACAGGGAATGAAGAAGAGAATTTGTTTTATGCACTTTTTCAAGATAATTTTAGTTCAGCGCTTGAGAACATAAGTAAACAGAAAGACTTAGATACATAAAACTAAAAATAAGTGACTGATTTAACAAGTTTTTCTACTTATTTCTTTTTCTTCTGTTTTCGTTTTTTCTCGCGTTCATTTGATTTATCTTTCACTTCATGTAATTTATTGTTGTAATGTTTTTTTTAATCTTTTTGTTTTGTTTGACTTCTAGTTTTCTTATTATTTTGTTGTTTTGTTTAAACAAATGTATTATCAATTTATTTTACTTTTATTTTATTAGTGTAATTTTATCTTTCTTGTGTCTCAAAATCATTTTTTTGTTTTTTTGTTTGTTTTTAGGAGCTGATATTTTGTCCAAGTCATTCCGATCACCGAGATTTGCAATAACCTCTCTCTTTCATTCCAATGACCCAATGACACTCAAAGATGTCGCTAAAATAACTGATTGATAGATAGATATAAAGATGGAGGAGAGAGTGAGAGAGAAACAGACAGACAGACAGATACAGGCACAGACAGAGAGATAGAGAGAGATAGACAGACACGCAGACGGACGTCGAAGGAGAGAGGTGAATAGAGAGTCTTAAGAAAACAAACTCAAAACTGTACACAGAGATGCGACAAGTATCACGTATTCAACTTGCGACAGTCAACATTGAAAGCAGGATCGGCCGAGACTAGCAAACGATTCGTAAAAATCACCCACTACACACACACACACACACACATATATATATATATATATGTATATATATATATATATATATATATATATATATATATATATATATATATATATATATGTGTGTGTGTGTGTGATGAAATGAAGGATTCGCTGCACAAACACGTTTATGTTTCTGCTCTGTTGCGACTCCTTCAGGCGAATGATTCGATCTATTTTAGATACATAATTAGGACATTTTGGGGGCTGAATCCATTTTTCTTGGGTGGAGGGCCTTCTTCTTATTCTATTTATATATCTTCTTTCTTTTCCCTGGTTTGTTGTTGGTCACTGCTTATTTTGTGTTCCTATTTTACATAGTGGAGATACCTTGCTTGCAGGCAGTTATAAATCATATGATATTGTAGGCACATCCCTTATCAGTATGTTGTTAAAACATCAGCTCTTTGTGATATGTTTCCACTCAGAGAGTATTTCATTCATACTTAAATCTGTTTCCTAGTGTTGGGGTTCACTTTCATATGACTTTAGTTGTTAGATCAATTATTCTATCCGTATGAATATTACATATATATATATATATATATATATATATATATATATATATATATATATATATATATATATATATAAACTTGGCATTTGCCATTTATACCTTATGATGCTCTCACGTACTAGGCTGCATAGTAGAGAAAGTTCTCAGTTTGCTGAATATATCTAACAGTTATTAAACTTTAAAAAGTGTTCAAAAATTGAAGAACGAAAACATCCAGTTTTCCTCGAACTTCTTTGTGGCCAGAAGTATGGCCGAAAGCGCTAGATCAGGAACGTTTTGACGATATTCACATTAATTAGATCCAGACATTCGTTTTTTTGTAAGGAAATAAAACAAATTAATTGAATTATGAAAATGGAAATAATTCTTTTTTTTCATTTTTTTTGTATCAGTATTCTTACACGTTGAACAACTGTAGCCATCAAATATGGCAAAGGGTTCAATCTTTTTTTTTCTAATATGCACATGCATTTGTGTGTTTGTTTATGTGTTTATGTGTTCCAGCACTCCTGACCATACCGTTTTGTCAACAGACTTGAAAATTGGCATCAGTACTCCTCTAAATCTTGTCTGAAAATGTTTTTATTTATTTTTTTTATTTTTGGGGAAAAAGATTTTTGTTTTGTGGGGGGCCTTATTCTGATAGGTTTATCAATAACATCTAGTTTCGCCAGAATCTGGATTTTTTTTTTCAATTTATTTTAGATGTTTTCTCATGAAAAATGCCAGAAATGTCATAAATTGAATTTATTCTGACCATATTCATCCTCCGAATTTTTTTCTTTTGAATTATTTCAAAAATTAAAAAAAATTTAATTTCAAAACTTTAATTAACTTTAACAACATCTTGTGTATTGCTTCCATCGATGGATACCTCTGATGAATACGATACAGCTGGCAATAACTTTGAAACACACGTCAAAAAACACTGAAACAAAAAGAAAAAAATGATCCTTTTTTTTTTTCTATAATTTATTGTTCGATGTTCGGTTTTCTTATTCGAGAATAAGTTTTGGCCTTGTGGAGAGGAAAGAGTATCATCGTTATCTGCATTTTTAAAGATTACGTTTCGATTTAAGTCTGGATAATATTTGTTCAGGTTTGAGTATCTAGGCAAGTCGAATCCAAGAAGAACATGCAGTACAAGTATAACATGAGAAACTTTCTCTACAAATTAGCGTTTGTATGTGTGAAAATGAATATTCATATTTGGTGGTATCACTTATTTTATTGTACATACGTTGGTATGTAGGTTACTTAGTAGGTACATTTGTAGTCTTATCTCTCCCTCTCTCTCTCTCTCTGTATAGGTAACATTTACTATTTTGCCGTGTGTTATCTATGAAGTATGCCTGGCTTTATACCTTGGTTAGTCCGCATAATTCGAACGTCATATGAATTTTATTTTGTTTTACTTTGCAGAACGCTCCATTAACGTTTACAAATATGTTTTGATTTTGACTGAAGAAAATATGAAATACATCGAAAATTTTCGGTTTTATTTCATCATATCTACCATATCAAATCTAAAAAAAATCAAAGCAGTCTTGTTTTTTTAAATTCTAGTAATTATACCAGTGTTAGTTGTAAAATTGTAGAAGGACTTTTAATTGTGTAGCTACGTGTTGGATTTTCCCGGATCTTGTAGCCAATAATGCCGGTGGTTGGCGTCAAAATAGTGAATCGCAGTAACAGTTTCCCATAACTCTAGAAATCATTTTTTCTCTTCTTTGTTATTGAAAGGGGTTTGTCGGATTAAAGGAGTTGCCGTATTACACGGAACTAGAGTTAGTAAAGTCTATAGGATCACAGTTGTCAGTAGGTGTAAATGAAAGCGTAAGAACAGATCCCAAACTCAAAGACAGGATTTAGCAGGTGAAAGCTAAGCCAGATGACAAAATTATGTAAAGGAAGTTATAAAGCTGAGGGAAAAAATGATTTCCTGGTATATAGTGAACCGCTAACGTGATTTAGAATAATAATTGTGTCGGTTGTTGTGTCGATTATATTTTCATAGATATTTATGCTCCATGAATATTACTAATTTTCAGCAACAGTAATATTCATGGGATCACCAGACAAATCGCACTGGAGCACCTATTTAATCACTGTCCCACCACAGCAATATTCGACACAAGGTCGGGCTTAACTTGGGGAAAATAGGATCAACCCTTCCAAAAATGGCTCCAGCCGACGCGACTTTGATTGCCAAGTGACCGTAGAAGCTAAAGCAACCTCCGCCACGAAAGCGTCCATCAGGGGACCTGCTCCTTTAAGTGCAATGAAGCAGTGCTGCTCCGGGAAAACTGACCCTCTGCAGCTGGGCCGAGTAATAATGGGAGAGTCCAAGGACGAGTCCAAAGGCTCCCCGATGCGCGTAGCACTAGAGCATATAACGGAACCTCAGCTCCTTCAGAATTTCAAGTAAAGGGTAGCGCCATTACACTGGCTACGGTTTCTCTTTCTAGGCCAATTCTTTGAGGTTTGTGATGTGTGAAATAGTACCCGAATTGGTGTCACTCACTTCATCATACGCTAGCGAACGGACTCATACTTTTCCCAAGGACATTCGAAGCAGCATCAGTCTCACGAGAATATCAGCAATTTTCAACAATGGGCCAAGGTCAGCCGTCAACAAGACAACGTGCATGGTTAATTGGTTTTGAAATTAACGATAATGAAATATTCATAACTTTCGATGAAGAAATTAATTACTGCTATTTCGTAATTTATTGACGGTAAGTGTAGAGAAACTCATTGAGAAACGAGTTATTACAAGTTGGTAAATCCATATATATTTGGTTGTTCGGGAAGTAATTACTTATTTTTGTGTCTGGAAAGTAAATACGTATTTCGCTGCTATGAATTATAAGCCGATCAACTAAGTTAAGGCCAGGGTTAAATGGTACGAAACGGTGTCTGGATTTATTTCATCATCTCTTCTATCCGACTGTGCATCGTTTATAGTGTATAGTAAAGTTCAACCCCATGGAAGATATAGACTTTGAAGGACAATATATTCGCCATTGCTTACTGTGTAAATTCCGAAAGAGTAGTACTGTAAACATGCGATGAGAAACATTGAAAAATGCTGAATTTAAGGAACAATAAAAAATTACAAGACTGTTTGCTTCAGAGTCAAACTCCACTCTGACTGACCCATAAATATGAACATGAGGCCGGAGAAATAATAACTGGCTAAAAATTTCCAAAAGAACGTGCGATTAGAACCTACGAATTCCCTGAGGATGTCAGAAAAATTTCAATTTTCCTTTCTTTCTTTCTCTCGCTGGTCGCGAGTTGATACCACATGACGTTATGGCATTACCCTTTCTTTTTCCCCTCTCTCAAAATACCGTCTGACCAATTGCAACAATAAAGTCAACCCTCTAGGAATTTGAAAAAAGCAATAAAAACAAAGACAAAAATGATAAAAATTCATTTGTAACCAACAGAATGCTATTCCCAAAGCCTGCTACAGTGCAAATCACTATTATCCGCGTATATAAAATGCATAGCGTATCCATATATTTTATATATACCGTGATTTCTGACGGCACAGGTAAAGTAGTTGATAATAATGAGAAAATCTCAGGAGTTCTAAGGAGAGCTGCTATTTTTTATTCGAGGCTTCTGTTGTCTCTGGTGAGAATAGACAGGCAGATGATTATAAATCTATTTCTAGATCATTAGTCGAAGTTCCATGACCTTGTCGATATCATCTAATTTAAGCAAACGATACTTTTCACCTCTTTTTTTTCCACCACTTCTGGACAGCATTTTCTTGTTGAAGGGAAAACACGATTTACAACTCAGCTGGTGAAAAGATTGCCTTAGAGGCTGCATGCAATATTTGGCTCTCTGCGAGCATCTACCTACATTTTTTAAGACTGATTTTCAGATTCACTGCCCATGACCTTATGATCACACACACACACACACACACACATGCATACGGAACACCGTATGTACATAGTCATAGCAACACCTATCCCCCACACATTCATTCACAATAAAATGTACAATCATCTGATTCTAGCGTATCTATAGAGTTATGTATACACACACACACACACATATATATATGTATATATATATATATATATATATATATATATATATATATATATATATATATATATATATATACACATATATTTATATATATATATATATGTATTGAGAAGATACGATGATATTGGTACTTTTCTCACTTTTCTTTGACACGCTCGAATACACACAATTTTACATATATATATATACATACAAATATGAATAGTAGAATGTGGATTCGCTACACAAACTAGATTTTGAATGTATCGAGCACTTTATGAAATAAATCCATCACATACCAGAAGTGGCTTTATATTATTAACATAGTATCATATTATTCTATATTGCTAGCCTGATCTGTACCATTATTATTATGTTACATACAAATATATATATATACTTTACCTGAGGATCCAGCTGTTGTCCGTATTTCGTTATTACACACGGTTAACCTTGTGCAGGGTCTGTGCCATATGTTATAAAGGGGCCCAAAATAAGATTTTTGACTTGCAAAACAATGAAATTTCAGTAATAGAATTACTTTGCATCCGTTTTTATCTTTGTATTGCGGATAAAATTCCAGTTTTAAATACTTTCGTATCTATGCGTCGTATATGTTTCACATAGATATTCTACTCTTATGTATTACTATGTTGGAATAATAACCCCAATTAAAGGTGATAATTGGCTAAAATCGCTAACCTTGAACACTCAGTCGTTCATAAAAGTTGAGGGTTGTACAGTACTAGAGTGGTGGAGCAAATACAGAATCAAAGAACCCGAAGAGAATTTGCGAGCATTTAGTAAGGAGCCTTTGAAATTGTGGAATCCGTAGCATACGCTACTTTTACTGCATGGTTGATAGAAAATGCGAAATGCCTTGCCGAGTTTTGCATTTTCTATTTTTTAGATAGAAAATGCAAAACTCGGCAAGGTAGACCACTACATCTACCTTGGACAACGAATCTCCATGACACCCTCAAAAGAGGAGGAAATCAAGCGAAGAATCACTTTGGGATGGCAAGCTTTCGGCAGAGCAAGCCCAACTTTCAAAAACCAGATGATCCCAATAATCATGAAAAGAAGAGTATACAACCAATGCATTCTCCCGTTAGTCACCTATGGAGCTGAAACATGGAACCTAACCAAGAGACAGGCCTGCAAACTGAGAAGTATGCAACGTGCACATGAGAAAATCATGCTCAACCTTACATGGAGAGATTACAAGACTGCACAGTATATAAGGATGAAAACAGGTGTTCGTGACATCATAGAAACTATTAAAAAACTCAAATGGTAATGGGCAGGCCATGTTGCAAGAATGAAAGACAACCGATGGATATCGCATCTCACAACATGGATCTCCAGAGATCACACAAGAAACCGAGGCCGATAGAACACAAGATGGAGAGATGAACTTGACAGATTCAGGAAATACTGGCTCTGCGATGCCCATGATAGGGAATTGTGGCGAATCCTTGAGAAGGTCTATGTCCAACGACGGACGTTAAAAGACTGATGATGACGATGATGAAACCGATACTGGGTTTGTGATGTATGATCATAAGTTCCAGTTGAGTCATCTAATAATTAGAACCAATGCTTGAAATGGCTGGGAACGACCCGAAACATTAACAAGAACAGACTTTCATTATATAGCTAGCTGTATTAGGCATCTGCTACTTACGGAATGTTCACCTCCCATGGTTTAACCCCAGCACAGACATACTGTCGGAATATTCCTGCGAAGGAGAAGGACACTCCTTTCAAACCTACGATCTGGTGTCTTCAGTTCTATTCACGTCACCTCGGTGGACCATAAGATGCAAACCTTTAGTTGTAAGGATGGGGTCGGTCCTGTGCAAGTCACACTTCACCTTAGAACTTCATCGCTCAAGCTGGTTGGTTATGCTGCACACAGGCCCCGCGGTCTATAGTCCAACTGCTGTGGGAAAATACATCTGATAATAGAAATTGATGGAGTATTTGTATGTCTCATTTTTCAGTGGTAGATATATAAGATGCGCCAGAACATATAAATCAAGGGTTTCATTTAACGTCTAATCACTAACACAGACACACTTGGCAAGTTTAGAAATCCGGAGCCTGCGTTTCTTATATAATCGATACATGTTTTCTCCAGCCTGTTCGCTACAACAGATGAGATAACTTATCTTAGCAAGGTGTCAGTCCAGTTCAACAGACGAGATAACTCGTCTTACGATAGTGTGTTATTCTTTCACGTGATGGGAACATCTCATCGTGCAAACAAGGGAAATTTGCATATTTACTAGAGCCATAAAGATATTTGTGATACGTCAACTACTGAAGGAAGACAATCTAATTTCATCAATTTTTCGCAATATATAAGCGAACTATCGGGAATGTGACAAGCTCAGGAGTAAAATTATACGAAGACTTTATTTGTGAATTAATTAATTAGCCAAATTAATTAATTAGTATACTATACATGTTTCGGGGAGAGTTCCAATCTCCAGTAGCATGTGTGTACTTTTTGGTGGCTAAAAGGTTGAGTTTCCATGGGAAACGAAATCAGCATCAAATGTTTTGTTTTGAAAGCATACTTGGTCATCAATAATGAAGATTTGTGGTGGGGGGATCATAGTGGCGAGTCCAGACTATTTTCTGTATGTGAAGGAATCTATGGTGGTTTGGGTGGATCTTTTGTTGGGAATAATAACAGCAGTTACATGCATTCTATTGGTTGTAATTGTCAAAGGAGGTGGGCATTTTTGAGGATTGATTGTTATGGTTATTGGTAATCTAGGATATGGTCTAATGTTGAATGATTTGGGTACTTTGTAAGCTGATATAGAGTCCTTGCATATATATGTTTATATGTGAAATTACCCATAGGTGAATACATGCATACGTAACGTTACTAGATGGATTTCAATAGTGGGGTAGAACTGTAGGCGTAATAATAGTGTGTAATAAATGTAATAATAGTATGTCCGTGTATACAGTGATGGGGCAGTAATGGGAGTGAAGTATTGGAAATTATTTATGAGTATTTCGGTGGTGGGCTATGGGGTCGAGGCCATCTTTAGTAATAAACAAAGTGGTGGGATATAAGTTATGTATACATATAGTGAGAACTGGAACGTTCAATCTCCTCCAAATCTGTTTCTTTACTCTCGGCCCACGAACTGTGACCAGTCCGTGTCCTTATGAAAGATTAGCATGGGAGTGAAGAGTCACATGGGCTTCAGTCATAAATTCAAACACTTTGTATTTGTTGTATATTTCAGGAAGTTTATTGAGTCTAATCTCGGTTCTTCGTACTGGTAATCCAAATAGGTTTACAGCTTAAAAGACAAGTCCGGGGACATTTTGCTGGGCAACCCAATCCAAAGAAGTGACGTGTTTCAGAGCAAGATAGATTTTACAACTACTTACTTAAAATAAGTATGCGTTGTCTGGATTTCTTAGAAGAAGCCATTTCATTATTAGCTTCGACTAGTTTATCTTATTATTACAGGCATCCCACGCCTTTCAAAACTTCGCCGTGCACCACTTGTCCGCTTTTACGATAAAAAGTGAAAAGTGAAAATATCGTTCAGTGTTTGTTTTGCAGCGAGTCCTTATAAAAAGTGTGCACACCCTCTTCCCCCCTGTCTGTCTGTCTGTCTGTCTCTCTCACCTACACCGTAGTCTCTTGAAACGCTCATCAACCAACCTTGGGTCCTTCAGCCCATCATATAATGACCATTTTGGGGTCTGAGAACGCTCAAAATTTCCCTGCCACATAAATTGATGATAATTACTTCTTCGTTTCACGCTATTTCGGCTTGCAAAAGTTTTCCATTGGAACACCCTTTTGGATAGTGGGGAAATGTGTATTGCTTTTTATCGCAACGCACCTGTTGTTTTACATTCGACGACCTTATAGTAAGTAGCATGGATCAGAAAAAAATTGAATGAGAAAGAATGAGACTGTATAACTAATTTTAACTTCGCTTGCTTGTTAATCTCTGTTGTCAAATCAGTAAAGCATCGTCCATGTCAAGCCAAATATTATTGATATCTTCAATATTTGTTTTGTACATTCCTTTGTTTTTTTTTCTCGAGAATCTACATTACACTTTCATTGTACAGGTCGAAGTACATGAAAGTCGAACTATAAATCGCACTTCTTTGGTTCAAGGGTCAGGTCCTCTGGGTCGGATTAATTCAGGTAGTTAGGTTACGCAGTAAGAACACAACAATAATCTTCTAAACCACTTATTATACACCAACCAAGTTTTTTTTAATAACTCGGCCCAAATGTTCCGTTTGTATTATCTTGCTGGTCCTAAGCCCGAGTAAAGAGGGAGGGTTTGGCGTGGGGTTAGCCACCCCACCCATTGAAACCTACTTGCAACTGAAACAGTAGGACCATCACTCCAACGATTTCGCAGCGATCACCCCCACCAAGAGCCGAGTCAGGGAGATTCATCTCTAGGAGGGCTCGTAGTACATGCCGGTGAAAGCCTACAGAAAACCAGTCTGCAACCTTCGAACGACTAAGGCAAGAATCAGGATAGGGACCTGGAATATTGAGAACCCTGGTTTCAGTTCGAGTGACAGATTGGAATCCGTTGTGAGTAGTGGAGAGTCGGAAGGCCAAACACTAGAGCCATAAAGATTTGTCCGCCTCCTTGAAATTTCAGTGTCAATAAAATTCCGTGGAATGACACAATGTGAAGTGGACACAAAAGTTGACAAAGAAAAACAAGAAGAAAAAAAAAAAAAAGGAAATGAAGTAAAGGAATCTATTTCAAGATCAAAATAAACTATGTAAAGTTTTTTGCAGACTTTTGTCCTCATCTTGGTTCAATTTTTTGAAAACAACGTGTTGAAAGGATGTATTTTTTTATATCATCGGGCCAAAAGAACGCCCCCGTCTCATCGGTCGCATAGAAACGCTAGCATTCCATTGTTTAATATTGGGCGGGGTTGTTTTCTTTCTATTTCTGCAGTTGTTGGCTGTAAATGGTATCGAAAATCCGTGGTTGTCTGGAGTCGAGTGATGGGCGTCTTTCCGTTCTGATGATATGAAAAAATATACCCCATTCATCCCCTGAAGATGGCCGTAGGGTACAACGGTCGAAACTTTGTATTCAAAAAATGGACCAAGATGAGGATCAAAGTCTGCAAAAATCTTTACGTAATGATATTCCCTTATCTAAAAAATTCAGACAGAATTTATAAAATAAACTCTTTGAACAATTCACCGAAATCGTGGAACTGGAAATTTAACGGGTGTTGACCACTAAGATTATCCATTATCTCAGACCTTAGTTCTTCTCTCACTATTTGTCGGTATATTCTCATTATTTACCTTATCCCTCCCAGTCTTTGTTGCCCGATTGGTTTCACATGCAAAAATATTCCTACCTTCTCAGTAAACTACCTAACTTTCTTTTCTACTCGCCCCCTTCGTACCTTTTAATCATACTATTTAACTTTATTTTCCACCATCTCTCTTCTTAACCTCTAATTGATCTACTTGATTTTCTTTTCCTCTCTCTTATTCAACTAACTTACTTTCTCGATCTCTCACTTCCCACCCTCTTATTGAATTACTGATCTTTGCTGTCCTTTCTCCTCCTAGTCTCTTATTAAATTGTATAAGCTTCCTTATTATGCTGTTACTGAAAATGCAACATTCGATTGGAAGTAGGAACAAATTGAATAATATTGATCAATGGTTTCGAAACTTTAAAAACTCAAGGACCCCTTCTATGAAGGAAATATTCTGGTGGATCTTTGTTTTTTAGCGTTTAGTTTTTAGACTGTAATCAATGAACTACACCAATGAATAATTTTTGACTTTAAAAAATCACATATATCCTAAAGGTATTAATTTATTCAAATTATGGTACAGGTCTGTGCACAATAATTACGTTGATAGATGTGCAATGGATGATGTTGTTTCTCTAACCCAAGATTCGAAACGTCAGGTTTGGAGGGAACACTGCTATGGGCACCAGCGTATTAATTGTTAGATCCTCAGGGGTCCACGGATAAAGCATCAAACAACATTAGGAAGACCAAAAAGCTCACCGATCAAAATGTAATCGTAGATGAGGATATTAGCTTTAAAAGTTGCACTTGGTATTGTGGTTTAAGAGGTTGAAGTAAGTACAGAAATGGTTAGAAATCAAAGAATCTATAAATGCCCGGTGGTAACTTTCACTAATGATCGATCTTTGGGATACAGAAGTAAAAAAAAAATGGCTCTCAACAAAAAAACACCGTGCAACGCGAATTTTGTTCGTGGAGGGTGAGTGTTATTTTCTGATTGCTTATGTGTAATAAGTATAGAAAATGGCTATTATACCCTTCAAATTAGGCTTTTGTGACAAGAAAAGAGATATTGCAATAGTTTTTTTATTACTTCGTGTGATTGTAAATGTGTACACTTTGACGTCCAATTGAAAATAAGTAAATTTCAAGTTATCACTGTCCTGGATGCGAAAGCAAAGTTTGAAAGAAATGATTGATAATTTCCATACTTTGTGTGCATAATCAAACAGAAAATTAAGTTTATCATCCAGGAACAAGAAGATAGTGACTAAAATGCACATTGTAATTCATCACGCCTGAAGTTGTAAAATCTGCGATACTCACATAGTATTCATTGCACGATCATCTTTATTGTTATTTTCAATGGAATGGAAACAGGAAACGAGAAAGGATTCCTATTGGGCAGCAATTTCCTACCCAGAGTTTTCAACATCCGTGTGCAAAGAAACAAAAACAAAAACGAAAAAACAAAACAAACCTCAAACTAATAGAAACAAGCCTGGCCGGTGCAGGGACAAACTTTTCTCCTGCTTCTATCCTCTTTTTCAATAAATATATAATAAGTAAATACTTTTTTTTTTTGTAGGAATGTATTTATTTATTAAGATAAAGTTAAGTTATTTTTTCGTGTATGTGGCCGTTTGCATATTTGTAACTAGTTTTGGTAGATATGTGAGACTCACCAGTTTGGATCTGGGCGGGGAAATGTTAATTTCATACATTGATTATAGCAAAGAGTTGCCTCCCCTACATTAGGTCAGGATCATTGTTAGTGTTACTGTTGTTACGACAGAAAAACAAAGTCAACTCCAGCCTCCGACTTGGACTCCGACTTGGCACTCCGACTTGGCACTCCGACTAGGCACTCCGACTGGAGTTTGCTAAAGAAACTATGAAAAAACAAAACTAAACACAACATTGACTTTCAAGTCTATTTTTAACTCCAGTTTTCGCCTTCTTTCGTACCAAAAGAGGACATTCTCTCTGTCTCTTTAGCCTTCTCTTTGCCGTCATTCTGTCAAACGACTCTCGATAGCTCTTCAGAACCGCAACCCAAATATTCACCAAATACAGACGACACATTTTTTTATCGTCAAACTAATTAGAAGACATAAATAAAAGATGCTTCATGACACTACTCATTTATTGTGTGCCATCGGTTGACCTTGCTAGCCATGTCGAAGGTGGGATGGAGTGGGGGTGGGATACAACATTCCTGACATTCCCAAGTTTTTCCCTTTTTTTATATTTGTCAAAGAAACGGAACGAAACGAACAGGCAATAGTAAGGAAGAAATGAAAACAAGTAGACAAAGAAAAGAACAGAAAAGAAAAAAGCCCCCCAAAAAGCAAATATATATATATATATATATATATATATATATATATATATATGTATAAATTTCAAACGAAAACAAGCATGGCTACGGCTAGGTCAAACTTCTCTCCGACATCTATTTCGACTGAGGATAATGACTGCAATTTTTGTATTCTAAATATGATAGATAAATTCAAATATACAAAAGAGTTGATGTTTGGCTGATTTGGTAAGGGGCGTCGTTTATCGATCACTTAGTCGGGATTTCAAATCACGGTAGTGAAATGATAATTTTATACATCGGTTTGGTTTAATGTAACGGAATTGACAAACAATGAAGATAAATTCTGCGTTCTGCGAGGATTGTTGTTGTTATTGTTCTTACGGGGGCAAACAAGGTCATCTTCAACTTTGACTGGAATATGACAATATAAAAAAAATCTTATAGAATTGCAAAAGCGAGGGAAATATAAATAAGAGAAAAATCATTTATCTATATTTAATAAGAGCCTTGTCTTTCACACATAGTATCAGTAACAGCCATCAGCCTCCTCTCCTCCCCTACATTCATATTAAACTACTTAACTTAATTACCTACTGTGTCTGTCATGTAGTATAGTGGCTACAAGAGAGATCTGTACATAAAAAAAAAACTTTTAATAAAACTAAACAGACAGAATGGAGCTATCCTACATCTGAAAGACTCTCACACCTCTAGACTTAGCCCCAAGGCAGAGTTAGTTTGACTATCCATCTGAAAAGACACACCGTTGATCTCTCGATCTGCAAATACTTTTTTTTCTGGGTGCTCAAACTTCATAGTGCTGCCATGATATGGCACGGGCTTACGCCTGTAGAGGAATCCTATGCCTTGGCCTAGCCAGAGGAAAAAGGTTCTGTAATTCTTGAGGAGCAGAATGTTGGCGTGCAAGTGAGGCAGTTTACAACCTGATGAAAGCTTTTGTAAGCAATGTTGTATTGTCCTAACTGCTTCCCACGGTGTGTCGAGACGCCCATTCTGATTATGATAGTGGGCCAAGTGGCTGAAATTGAATGCGATTGATGACACTGAGCTTGTGTGAAATGAAGAAATGGGAACACAAACCAAGCAGTATCAATAACTATTACGAGATATTTATTATTACTTGTGCTGAATTATCGAAGAGCACAATAGTTGAGAAGTCCATTATGATTTTGAAGAGTTCTATCTGAAGTTGAACCATACATTTCACCAAAATGTATTAATTATGAGATTGAATCGTACGGTATGTTAACGAATTGCCATATGAGTTCTGAACATGTGAATCATCGCAGAAAGGTTTGCGTATAGTTTCGTGGGCAAGTAGTGTCGATGAGTAAGGTAATTCTGTTGGCTGCATGGTCCACTGTCATTATTGACGAGCCTAAATGATAATCCTGTCTTTATGGGCTCGAAGAATTATGCTGGGCCTCACATGGAGAGACAACAAGACAGCACTATACATCTTGGAAAGGACAAGAGTCAGGGACATCATAGAATCCATTAAAAATCTCAAATGGCAGTGAGCTGGACATGTTGTTAGAATGGCGGACAACCGATGGACATTGCGACTCATGACATGGATCCCCCGAGATCACATGCGCAACCGAGACTGGCAGAATATCAGATCGAGAGATGAGCTAGACAAATTCAGAAAGTACTGGCTCTGCGACGCCCATGATAGAGAAATGTGACGAATCCTGGGGAAGGTCTATGTCCAACGACGGACGTTGAAAGACTGATGATGATGGTGATGATCTCAAACGGACATCTGGAGAGTTTTCCATCGCTGCACTTCTAATTGGACGAGAAATATTAATAATGTTTTGCTGCCTATTTCAATCATACAAAAAACTGTTGTTTGTTGTTCAAAAACTACTCAAGTCATTTGACTTCTGATTTTTGACGAGTGAAGACGGTCACTGCAAAACTTTCGAACAAATTTTCAAATCTGTCGGTTATTTAATAATTTCTAAGAACTTCCGTCCGAAAAAGATTGATTTCAAGAATCTAAAGGGTGGGCATAAAGTCTTTCATGTACATTCACCGAACATACTCTTCTGGACATTTTATGGGGGTACACTAAGGACAAAGTGTTCAGTTTACCAGTTCCCGGTATTGAAACCTTGGAGGTGAGGATGATAGATGCTGATCATTCGGAACTTAGGTAGATTATGAATTCCATTGCGTCTGTTTCACATGGTTACATTTCTAAATTGTGAAACTAGCGTGTATCAATATCGATATTCTTAAATGGTTGGCACGTCTGCCTCACACTCAGTAGGATTGAGATCGAGTCCGGTTTCCTCTTCTTGGACAAATTTCCCAATGCATTCAGCAACTTAGAATACTCCAAAGTGTGCGATTTGGGGGAACATTAGGGATGAAGTCGAATTCTATAGAGTAGCGAACGAGAGAGAAGCCTGCTTTGACTTGGTCTGACATGCGTCGGCTTGAATGGACGTATTCGATACCCACGTAGAATCGAAAGGGTTTAATCAGAATCTAATTAAATCGCATCAATTCAACATTTCTTTTATCAGAACAAACTAACGTCGGCTTAAGATTGAAAATCGACCATTAGCGGATGGTACCGTCCACATTGAAAACCGTTGGTTTAGACGTCCTCTGGGCAACAAGCGAAGCAGATGTTGAAATGGGTAAATAACTGATCAATTTTTCTTTGTATTAGGGTATAATCTGCAATAAATCATATGCTTCTGTATAGCATAGGTTTTGTGTGATACATAATTCAAATCAGGGGAAGACTTTATGCTCATCCTGTTTATGCTATTTGTGACGATTTATAAAGCCCAATAAAAATCCATGTTCAGTTCGTTACTGGCAGCTATGGTGATAAGTTGAGAGTCAATAGAACGCTTTCGGAAGAAATAAACCCTTTTAGTCTAATAAATCTCAACGAGCATATATCTGGTCACTGCACAATATCTATCTTGGGCTGATAAACATGTAGAGACAGTTTACCTGTGTCATAGAGTTCTTCCTGACATATCGTTACGTACGGTCCAGGTCACCACTGAATAATAATAATAATAATAATAATAATGATGATGATGATGATGATGATAGAAAACACCAATAAATGTATGCACGTGTAGTGCTCCCTATAGTTTTAGTTTGGAATTTGATAGGAAACTCTAAAAGGTGAGCACACACGCGCGTGTGCACACACACATACACACGCACAGACACACATATCTATATAAATAAGTCAGAGTTGTCTCTCTGGTCTTCTGTCACTATGGAAACCAGCAAAGCATAAGCGCAACCTAAACAAATTTTGCAAACAAACTCAATAGACCGAGGGGAACGATCTAAAATAAAAGGTTCTGGAAAACTTTTCCAAAGGTTTTACAGAGAGTTCCATTTACAAAGTAAGTTTAACACTGAAATGAACCCTTGTTTTCCATTCAATATACATAAATGCATATACTTATCTTCTTATTTCATATGTTTATATATAATTCTCTAAGAGGTCAAAATTGAGGAAAAACTTTTTTCCTTTTTTTCAGTTGTCAAAATTAAGAGAAACATTTCCCCCTTTCAAAGAGCCAAAAGTGAAAGGAATCTTTTCCCCCTTCAACGGATCAAAACTAAAGGGAAACTTTTTTTTACAATTCTGGAAGGTCTAGTCATTTACTTTCGTCCTTGAATATTTAACCCGACGTAGACAGGTACTTTAGCTAGTATTAATATAATTATATGTATGAATATATGTTTGTATATGTGTGTGTACGTCTGTCTGAGCATATTTGTATGAATATATATACGTGTGTTCTCTCGTTTGAGTTGTACAGCCTAATTTATAACATGCAGCAATAATATAAATAGTACGAGTTTTTAATTTAGTTCGATTAAAATGTTACTGTACAAATCAATGTAACTTAAGTATACGCTGATAAAAAATACATTATATCTAGATAAGACCTCGAACGTTGCGGTTTTAAATGGGACGAAAAACTTTTAAACGAATTAACTGCACACCAAAGACAACGTGTGTGATAGAAAACAAAAGGCAAAGAAGATAATTTTTTGCACTGATTATCTGGAATCATAAATTTGGGGCATCGTTTTCATGTTTGTCGTGTCATGAGATGGTTTGGTCAACTTGGTTGCTGGGTAATAAACAATGACTACTTGTGCCTTGAACAGCTCATCAAAGCAGGATGAAGTGGACACAATCAAAAGAGAACGAGCTGTTCATATGATTTAGTCAAACAATAATTATTATGATTCAAGTTGATCATTGAAATGGAGAATTTTCTTTCGAGTGCAAGGATTTATACAGTAATAGATAAATCACTTGTGAGATTTTCGTACTTACAACCAAGCAACAACAACTTAGTTTTGTGCCTTTCTTGATGTAAAAAAAACATCCCATCTGATTCAGAATGGTGATCGTATATCTCCATTTATCCCTTCCACACACATCTGATAATGAAAACTTTGATTTTTTTTGTTCTCTTGCTATAACGATGGACTCTTCTACTCAGTGATAAAAATGTACGTTTCTAATAAAAATACCTCGTAAACTCCATCTCAACTGAAATAAATTCACTATTTTTTTCTTAAAAAATCGTTTAATAGAAATTCGAATGTATCATCTAGTTTATACATATATATGTATAAAGAAAAACAATTCCCTGTGATCAGAATTGCAATCAAATTGTTAATAGGAGTTAATGTGTTTTTCATATTTTGTGCAAAGGGATTTTCTCAAAATGATTGCCAAGTTTACATATAGCAAGATTACTGTGTTAGCTACGGGTACATGCTGATCACCCAACTTAATGCTTGGAAGATTATTTCCGACCAGACGAACGCTGATGCGATATCCTTGGTACTGCTTGTGAAGTCTGAACTAGCTGGATCAGGGTTCGCCCTGTGATCTAATCAAGTGCTCGCAACAATAGATACGGGGACTAGGGAGACTTTCTGGGGAAGTTCTTGTCCTACATGTCCGCGTTAAAGGTGATCCCCGTGAAAACCGATCTTGAGTCACATCCTATTCTCGTCGGGGTTCGGGTGAATAGGAGCTACAGGTACAATTTACTCATATCAAGAATTCTTGTGATTCATATGATGTTACATACATGATCTCCAACTAATGGTAGATGAACTAAACGAAGGATGTAAAAAGGGCGACCTTCACATGAACCTCAGTAAAACGAAAATCATGTGCAACAATCATAATCAGAATAAGAACATAACTATCAAGATCGAAGATGCAAAACTCGGCAAGGTAGACCACGACATCTACATAGGTCAACGAATCTCCAAAATATCCTGAAAAGAGGAGGAAATCATGCAAGATATACTCTAGGATGGCATGCCTTCGGCAGAGCAAGCTCAACTTTAAAAAGCCCAGCTGAAACATGGAACCTAACCATGACACAGACCCGCAAACTGAGAAGCATGGAACGCACGCATTAGAGAATCATGCCCAACCTTACATGGAGAGATCACAAGATAGCACAGTATATCAGGAAGAAAACGGGAGTCTGAGACATCATGGATTCTATCAAAAAACTCAAATGGCAATCGGCAGGCCATTTTGCAAGAATGAAAGACAACCGATGGACATCACGACTCACAACATGAATCCCCAGAGATCACATGAGAAACCGAGGCCGACAGAATACAAGATGGAGAGATGAAGTAAACAAATTCAGAAAATACTGTTTCCGCGATGCCCATGATAGAGAATTGTGGCGAATCCTGGGGAAGGTCTATGTCCAACGACGGACGTCAAAAAACTGATGATGATGATGATAATGGTGTGGTTGGGTCAATTTCATGACTCATAATCTATTCATATAATGAATAGGGGGACTTTTTTCTGTTCGTATCCTTGTTTCTCTGTCCGTAACTTCTATTATCGAGAACATAAAAAACAGTTACTACAATAGCACTCCAGCCAATGTTTCCTCTAATATTTAGTAATTAAATCTTATGTTATGCAATACTTTTTGCCTATGACAAACGTATGTCTATCACATTACTTTAAAACAGTGTCGGTTCTATTACACCAACAAAAGTTAGGAATTCGCTATCTATAGATTAGATGATTCCTGGAGAGTAATAGTAGCTACTGGTTAGACGTGGCGAGAAGATGTTGGTAGAGTCAAAGGATTTCGCCTCCACGTGGTTTGGTGTTGGCGCCGACGTCACTGGAGATGTTGAAGGAGGAAAAGAGATCTATGGAGAACATACGCCCCAGGTTCGAATGTGGACGCAGATATTAAACGGAGTAAAAAAGATGCATACAAGTATGTAGATGAGCAAATGAAAGGTATATTTAATTCATACCATTTATGACAAATAAAGAATGAAAATGAAATACATGTAATAAAACCATCAATACGATTGATTGTGTAAAGAGAAGAGGCCAGTTTGGTTTAGAGGGTTATTCCTACACGTAAAAATGAAATATTGGAATGAATAAGTATTTAGGTGACGCATGACATAGCGAGTCTAATGTCGTTTAGTTTATCTATCGAATGGAGCCTGATCAGAAGTGCCTGTTATAATGAGTGGTGTAGTTGACCAAACTAAATTACTAAAAGGCGAATAGTTCAGTTTAGGTACAAGAAGGAGCTGGAATTGGGCGTAATTGTAAGCACAACGTTTGCGTTGTCACCAAACATAATAGTTGCAGTATTTGTATTTAGTAGCGATAAAATTCTTTCAGATTCTTACATCCAGGAAGATGAGTGACAAAAGACAATATATATATATATACTCACAGTCAAAGAATAAAAACTACGCCGGTCGCGAGTTTAGGAAGAAAGTTACCGGCCAGGAAGCCGATAAAAATAAGCGTAACAGGCCAGAAGTATTGGGGTCAATAAACGTAATCGGTTGGAAGTACCGAGACCAATAGGCGTTTGAACATGTGTGTTCAGGGTTTTTATAGGGTGTCATTGTGGGAAGTGACGCTTTAGATACATAGCTTGAAGAAGGGTCTCGTATCAAATTCTAGACTAAAAGTATAGGGGGCACCACAATATTATATGGCTTTATTTGTTCTTTTCTATTATTAGTTATTGTTGGCAATCCTTTATTGCGTCTAATTTTAACATGAAACTTTGTTATATGTATGTAGATTTAGCGAAAACAAACTATATAAGGTTCAGTACTATTCACGGTTTCAGACTTCTACTGTGGATCATGGAACGTATTCTTTTCCCCGTGAATAAGGAAGTCTACTGTATATATATATATATATATATATAGGGTTCTGTACTATATGCTTTTAAGTTTTTAGCATCCACTGATTAGGAGTCTTGGATCGTATCAGCTGCAGATAAGCGGGGGCGTCTGCATCTCTCGTGGATAAGGGCGGACAACAGTAATTTTTAAAAATAAGTCCCTTGCTGTTTTTTTTGGGGGGAAAGTCTTGATTTAAATGAAGTCTTTTTTCGGTAAGCTGGTAAGAATGGACGATATAACAATAAAGATTGTTTTCGGACGATTATCTTCATCTCTGTTTTCTTTCACAATTCTGACTCCCTCGCCTATAACACAATACAGGTAGAACCTCTTTAACCCGGGATTCACGAGTAACGCAGGTTCGATAGTTAGGGACGATGATTTAGAACTGGCAGCCGTATGTATGAACCAAACTCGGCGGGACATCGAAACGCTGGGAAAAATCAAACGATGAATGAAAAAATAATCTTAATAATTCGTATTAGAAATGTTTTAGATGAAAAATACCTCGATTTCAAAAACAAAAAAAAAATCAGATAATTATTAGATTTTTGTATAGTTGTTAATAATCTAATAAAGTAGGAAGATTATTTAATAGAAGTTTCCTTTCCTATTTTCATGTCTGAGTAGGTTTCGTATGGCTATGTTATATCGGTCAATGCGTCATTTCGACATATTTTTTTTTATTCCTAAGCTAAACTGGTTCAGAAGATCCGCTAATTCGGGACCCATCTGGTCCCAAGCTTGTTGGATTAGTGAGGTCCAATTAGTAATTCAGTGGAACCTTGGTGTCTAACTCTCATGCTTGTCGTTTCAGGTTTGATTGGAATTTTAAAACCTCTCAGAATTTCAAACGTGTTCTTTGTCTAAAATATTAAAAAAACAAAAACAGACTAGTTTTGCTGTTTTCAAATGCATGCTTGGTATACGAATACATGAATATTTCATTACTGTTTTAATCCCAAGCTATGAGTAAATAAATAGCTGGCCAGACTAGACTCTCTAGCCTTGGTTGGTAGTCAGCCTAAGAGACGGACTGCATAAGGCAGCTGGACGCCAACTTTGGCTTCCTTAGGGCAACTCCTACAGTCAAGCCAATACCAAAGTATAGTTCCTTTGGACTACATCAGCAAGGTCCAGAGGGGAATTCTGTCGACTGGACATTCCAAGATCTACATACGATTCGCTCAGGGTTGCACTCTTGGAAAAATTACTTCCTACCGCCTTCACATCCAAAGGTCGTAATTCCAAATCACACTGGGGGCACTTTAATTTTATAATTTTATTGTTTAACGTGACGGGACAGACAAACAGTGAATAGTTCAATCCACAGATTTTTCTTGAGGATTGTTGTTGTTGTTGTTGTTGTTGTTATTGTTGTTAGATGAGAAAAGTCAACTCCAGCGTCTGACTTGGACTGGAGTTTGATAATGATGTAATAATTTCATTTCAGAATTTCAGACAATAGAGGAAGGCCAAACAATATGTATACCGAAACGTTGTATTCAAACGACAAACACGAATGCAATAGGCTGATAAATGTATAGAATAATGAGAACACTTGATCTCAGAACTTCAGACAATACAGTGAGACTGAAAAGGGTATTGTACGAAATATTGTATTAAAAATAGCAAAGATGAAAACAAAAGCCCCCAAAATATATGGAATCATGGAAATACTTGATCTTGAGAAAACAATAAAGAACAAGACAATAGTCCGAATAATGCACGGAATAGAGAAAATAGTTCATCCCAGAACTTAGGAAAACAGCAATCAACAAAATAATAGTCCGAATGTCGTATTAAATAATGTGTTTATTTCAGAACTTCAGGAAAACAATAAAGAAGACAATTCACCACCACAGTCAATAATTCAACAACCACAGCGTTCAAATTCGAAGTCATGTAAAAAAAGAAAACCCGCAGAATGTGGTCAGAATAGATTATATCTCTGACATCACTAACTTTTCCACGGAAAATGATATTATTATTAAACCCGTCAAAATGAAGCCCCCGAAAGACTCCAATAGTTATTTTCCGAAAACAAAACAAAACAACAACAACAACAATAACAACAACAAAAACAAACAAAAAACAACACATTTTTAGACGGCGTCTAGTGGAGTACTGATGCCAATTTTCAAGTCTGTAGACAAAACGGTATGGTCGGGAGCGCAAGACAAAAACACATAAACGTATATAAAAAGGATTGAACCATCAGTATTTTGATGGCTATGGTTGTTCAATAATCCAAATAGTAGAGCGAATAATGAAAATACTCCGTATCAGAACTTCAGCAAACGACTAGATCAAGAAGAATTAAGATTGCAATTCACGAACTGTTTAGAACTTATAAAATCTGCGATACTCACGTGGAGCAAATATCAGCCCAAATCTTAAATCAGTGAATCGTAGGTGTATTCATAATCTGATAATCGTCGAGCGTTTATCAATTACTTCATTCAAATCCTTTTCTCCAACTTGGTTTTGATTTCCACTTCTCTCTCCGTCTTTTGAAAATGTTTTCTTTCTATTTGCTTATCATATTCCATCGATAATGTCATCGCCCAAGTTTCTAGGGAAACTGCCTCTTGGATAATCGCCCCCTCCCCCCGGATAAATGCCCCCCGGATAATTGCCCCCAAGACAATAGCGTAGCATAGTTAACGTTTCTGAAATTTAAGTAATTGGATATACAAATGATCAACCCCATGGGAAAATAGTCCAGTGGATAATTGGCCAGAGTCATTTATCTAAGGAGCAGTTATCCAAGCGACAGTTATCCTGGGGGGGGGGGCAATTGTTCGGGGGGCGGATGTCGTGATACGGTCATCGCCCACACAACTGTCTTCGTCGTCTGTTTCCGTTAGGTCTATTTGGGCGTCTGTCTTCTCTTCATTTCTTGTATTTTCTTTTCTCACTTCTCTTCCCTCTTTCCCAAGTCAATCCTGTAACTCGTTAAGCCAGGTGAATGTATGTACCAAGACCACAAACAGACAAACTCGCATAGTCAGACACACGTTCATCCACTCTTGGTCATCTGCAGGTATATAGTCACATAGGTATGTTTATAGATAGAAAAATATCTGTTTCCCCACTTCCTCGCACCGTTGGAAATGAATACAAGCATCAAGAACACAACACTCAGATAGATAAGCGTAGAAAAACACATGTTTTAGAATAAATCTCAACCCAAGTCTTTTCGTCACGTATTTCTTTACTCAACTTTAATCTTCTTTGAAGCTTCGATTTTACTCAGTAATTCGGAGAGCTGAATATAGCCATTCTTTCTTTTCAGATTCTTGAGACAAGATAAGGCGGGGATGACTGTCGGCGGGACTGGGTATAGAAAATTGGTTGCTTGTGTAACCCTCCAAGGCAATTCGTACAACTAGAATCGAAACTACCTTACCGGTTCTGTTTACATATCTGCTTCGATGTACTGATTATTTGTAGAAAAATGTTACTGGGGACAGAAAAACTTAATAGCTCTAAGTTTTGATTCTTGGTGTATGAAACAGCATGTGTGCTTATATATTCTGATACACCGTGATGCATTTCATAAGTACATCTATTTATTCATTCATTGTCACGCACGTTGATACAAATAATTGAAACCCTAGCGAGGAAATACGTGTACCTATGAACTCCCGCTGCCACTTGTTTTTTTGTTTTTGTTTTCATTGTGGGTCAAAAGAATTTTTTGCAGCCAGTGGAAAGAAGATACATTCGGAATGTATCTTAGTGTCGACCCTGTTACCAGCAGATAATAATACCGTCTTTCTATGCAAGTGCATTAAGCTGGAGTTATTAAAAAACGATTGCACAATATACCATTTATCTTTTGCAGATTATAAGGTTCCAACTTTCAAAGCCCGCGCCGTGGTTGAAAAGGCCTGATCCAGTTGGGGTGGGTCGGGCAAATACTCCCTTGGTCTCCCCACTTATAGCAGACATTCATGCTCGTACTATTTCTGTTTTTAGAGTGACGTACATGCATCATGACACCTGTTCTTACAAAAGCAAATCTTTCGACATCCGACGAATGCCGATAAAATCTGGTTCCATCGTTGCTACTAAGTCCACCCACCCTCCTAACCCTGCCACGAACCTTCCCAGATCATATAAAAACAGGACGCGTTCACAGCGAGTTTTTCTGTCAAACATCACGGTCGTCTTATCATGTAGGCAGGTCAAAGGTCTTTTGAATAGTAATTTTGATAACAATGATAATATCCCATTTGAGGGTCTTTTTCCAAGTATCTTATCCTTGGTCACAAATTTCCGCCACGGGATGATTCGGAGTTTTTATGGAATAGTCCGTATTTGAAAAAAAAACAAAACAAAAAAACCCCAAAAATCTCTAAAAACAAGTCTTTTATTTTCATTGTCGGCAAACAACGGACTACAACAAAACTAACGAAGAGACAACAACAATGATAACAACAGAAAAAAACCGAAAGAAAAGCACAAAAAAATTACATCGAATTGCACGTGATATATAAACAGATTAACGAGTGAATTGAAAGAAAAACCACCCAAATTATATAAATCGATCATCGATTGATTATAGAGTTCGTTTGATCTGTGATATATTTAATTTTCTGTCCGTTTTTTAAGTGTGCAATAACAGAGATAAAAGTGAAAAGAAAGATAGAAAGAACAAAAGAGAGATAAAAAGTGGTCGACAGATAGGAAGAAGGAAAGGGACCGAAAAGAAAAAGAAAAAAAAAAAGAGAGAAAAGCCTGACCAACCACTCTCTTCATTTGACATATTTACTTTCTTTTCTCTCTTGTCTTTTTTTCTGATCATTTTCATGGGCGTACACTCTATCCGTGTACGTTCACATATAAACACTCGGGTGCGCTAGCATTGACAGCCTTCAATACTCGATTCGAAACGATCAAATAAGGTGAGAACTTTTATCTTCTTGACTTGGTTTTCAATTCCTTTCTCATACTTAATTACTATTTATTTGCTATTCTCTTGGGTAGAATAAGAGAAATACTTACGTATTAATGGTTGCTTTTTTTCTTCTGCGTTATTCATTTCTTTCTTTCACGTGTCTTCTTCTCTTTTTCAGTACGTTTCCATCCACCCTTCTTATTCGTTTTCTCTCTTTTTAAAAAATACATTTCCTTCATTTCTGCCTTACTTCATGTCTTCGTGCTTTCTCTCTTTCCTTATTTCCCTCTTTGTTCGCTCATTTGTTTTTTTTTTTCTTTCTTTCTTGTATCTAGCAGTGTTCCCGCTTGATAGAATGGTTGAGAAGATTGGCGCTATAAAATCTTTCTGCTCGACAACAGTCAGCACGTTTTTCTTTAAAATCTGCAATACTTATCTATCTATCTATTTAACCACTGTATCCACTTATACTTCTTTATATGTGCGAGCGTTCGTGTGTTTAAGCGCTTCTGGTCGTACCGTCTACACGCTCCTCTAGACCCCCTTTTAAAACACCTTTTTTTTTTCGGAAAAAAAGAAGCTTTTTTTAACTCTTGTTGGCCTTATTTTGACGGTTTTATTAATAACATCTAGATTTTTCAGAATTTAGATGTTTTTTGATGTTTCCACTCTGTTTTAGATATTTCCCATGTCATAAAGAGAATTCATCTCGGCCATATTTATTCTTCGATGGAATTTTGACGCTGTGGTTGTTCGTTTATTGACTGTGATAGCTAGTCTATCTATCTACCTATCTATTCAAGAACCTTCCGTTTGGGAAACTGGCGCTATCTTCGTACGTGTCAGCATTTATCGACTTATCTATCCAAGTCCTGTTCATGTCTATCTACGGACTCTGTCAAGGTTAACAATGTGTGTAACAGCTTTCTGTCATCATTACTGCCAGATATAGTTATGGGAGAATGGTATGCACAAGTGCACACCGTTAACCATCGTGACATACCAAAACAAAGATATTTTTTGTGATAGGACTGCGCACGGATGTGGATCTATGCTTTTCCTAAGGACATTAATGCAAATAAGACATAAACAGAATAAGCTGAAATTCGAACTCAGTTTGACAATTCTGTTTCACGTGCTGATTATCTTGCATAGCGATCTAGTTCGTTGACTTCATATGTATCTATCTATCTCATTCACCTGTCTGTCAGTCTGCCTGTCTATCAATCTATCTATCTATTTTTTGCAGTTTGCAAAAGTTCCAACTGACCTTCTTACATCAAAATTAGTCGATAAAAACTAGTATGTATATTTATTAATCATCCGTTAATTCTGATGATCTTATGTCGTTCCGGATGATTTTCGATTGCATCTTGTTGAACGACTCTGATTTCAACGCAATGAAGTTGAAAATGAAAATTTTTAACATCACGGAAATCTTGAACCTTTTTGACCAGATAAGGAACACTTGTTCAAAACAATAATAATAATCCAAGTCTGGTGAATTTGCCGTAAGAGAAAGAATTTCACGTTCCATCTTATGGTTTTTGATCAACAAAGGAACATGTAGACAAGCGTTGTAATGCGTTGTTTTCGGCTTTTTAGTCCTGTAAATGGCCTTTTTCTTGACTTGCAGTGTTCTAACTTGAAATACGTAGCAGGAACATTTTCTTTCATATCCATCTAAATACAGAGCAGAAACATTTCCTTTCATATCCATCTAAGTACTGGACAGAAACATTTTCTTTCATATCCATCTTGATACAGAGCAGCAACATTTCCTTTCATATACATCTACGCACTGGACAGAAACATTTTCTTTCATATCCATCTTAATACAGAACAGAAACATTCTCTTCCGTATCCATCCAAATACAGGACAGAGATATTTTCTCTCATATCCATCCTAATACAGAACAGAAACATTCTCTGAAAAGGTCAGGTTTTGATGATGATTCTACAGAATGTCCTGTATCCACCCAAGTCTGGCAAGAAGTCAAATGCAGATGGCGAGACGCTGTCCGATGTGTCGCTCTGACAATTTATGTGGAGTTCCCTTTCCCGTTTTTCTAAATATTTCTCATACTTTTCAATTGTCTAACAACTGTAGAACGATGGACACCAAATTTTCCAGCCAATTCCAACGCTGATTGAGTGATGTCTACATCCAGAAGAGCTTGCAAGTCATCACTTCCAAATTACTGCGGTCCATCACTGTGTTGTTCATCCTCCAAGTCAAATTGATCTTTATTGTACTTCGTAAACCGTACTGCTTCCAACCGAACCATCGCCATAAGCTTAATGAATCATCCTCTTCACTTCGCTCATTTTGAAAAGAAACAACATGCCGAGCCGGACACGTATCTTGACCGTTGCCATTTTTTACTCTAACTCACACAGAATGATCAACACTGGATTCAGAACATCCAAAACCGGTTTTCTACTGTGTATCCAATCTTTTGAAATATGAGCGTGCTGGGAACTTTTGCACACAACTGATATTAATTCATCGTAATTGAATATGGGAATTATCCCAAACAATAAGTTATTCATAGGTTTCATTTCCTATTAGAAAATGTTGTAATGAAATGTACGTACATGTATGATCTAGAAATTCCAGGAACTATCGACGAACATTTCTGTAGATCGGAGCATTTTCCTTTCCCATTCTACTTATTGAAAGTTTTGAAAATTAGGTAACATCTTGAAATGGAGCGATTTAAATGAGTATGTCTCCTTCTAGTGGCTGGTTAGGTGGGTAAGATTGTTTCGTATCTCCCATCGGAGCCCGAGGTCGGTGTTCAAGTTCAGGTAAAAGTGTGGGTTTTAAATGCTGATTTTCAAGACAAGCAGACAAGCATTTGGATGATTGGCGTAAGGCAATATTCCCTATTATTTTCCGCTCATTTTGCCTTGTGACACACCAGGTATAGATAGATAGATTGATAGATAGAGAGAGAGAGAGAAAGAGTATGAATCTTGATTTTTGCTCATTCACTTAATCTTGCAAATGTCAAAAACTTTTCAGAACAGGGTCAAACTCAACAAACTGACTTTTTTTTTATGACAACGCACATAATCAATTATCATTTTTCTCGAAAATTCTATAATCATCAGCCTCTTACCGTCAGGCATTGACCTTCCCCAGGATTAGCCATGATGGGCTTCGCGGAGCCAATAGTTCCTGAACTTGTCTAGTTCGTCACACCATTTCATATTCTGCCGGCCACAGTTTTGCATATGATTCCTGGGACCCACGCTGTGAGTCGTGATGTCCAGAATTTGTCAAACATTCTTGCAACATGACTTGCCCATTGCCATTTGTTCTTTTTTTTATTGATTCTATGATATCCCTGACTCCTGTTTTTTTCTCTCTTATATACTGTGTTGTTTTGTGATCTCTCATGTGTACGTTGCATAGTTCTCAATTTGAGGATCAATCTTTGGGTTAGTTTCCATGTTTCAGCTCTGTTGGGGGATATCAGGAGGATGCATCGGTTATAGACCCTTCTTTAGGGGACTGATGTGATTATCTTGTTCTTAAAGGTTCAGCTTATTTTACCAAAAGCTTGCCTTCCAAGACTGATTCTTTGCTTGAATTCTTCTTTTTCAATACTCACTTATATTAATAGCATTGTAGTGGAACTCTTGGAAAATGACGGGATTATTTACGTATGGATAAGTTATATAAATATACATTTGAGTATAAATATATTATTTTTATTCCCTTGGCAATTTTCTACTAATTTTAAAACAATAAGGCAATGGAATTGAGTAAAAAACGGAATTAACATATCATCATCATCATCATCATCATCATCATCATCAGTAGTAGTAGTAGTAATAGTAGTTGAGATATTTGCAGCTGCAGTTGTCTGCATAAATCAGCAAACACACACAACACAAGCACATAGGGCAGAGATTTGCTATCCAGCAGCAGTCAATTTTGTATATGTGTGTTCGCAGAGCCCCCTTTCAATTTGCTACAGTATATCAGAAAACCATTAAATAAATCAATAAAAAGCAAAGCGATAACGAATTTTATAAGATTGAATGCAAAGTGATCATGATACGTCTCCAGCGAGGAAAAGAGGTCCATTTGGGCCATTGGCTGAAATAGTAAAGTATCACCGGTGCTAGTGATCGGATCGATTGTTACCTTTTCCATTTCAAAATGGCCACCGTTCCTACTGCAGAATGTGAATAACAGAGACTGATGAAAAATTCATCCCAACACTAACTCTTAAAGAGCATAAAAGAGCATAAAACACAAACTCTAAAAGATCAGTGTTCCAACCCAATTAAAAACAGGATTTCGAATGCTGATCTTCTAGGCGGGCATGTATCTGCCCCACTGAAGATTGATGCGCCACAATCTTTCTCTCCTTCATTTGATCTTGTGCCGTACTAAGTTAGGCTTAGCGAATCACAAAAAATGGATTGTCTTCTGAAATGCGCTTATGTACTTCAGTATTTTACTGTCGATTTCACCAAGGAATATGCAAGTTGAGAAAGTGGGTAAAGGGATACTGCGAACACACAGATACGAAATTGGCTACTTTGACAAAACTTAGCTCTTTATGTGTGTGTTTGTATGTATCTGTATTTAAGCTACGATGTTTAGCATAAGAAAAAACTTTTAAAATGTCAACGGTAATAAAGAACAACATTCTGTTTGATCGACACAACAAAACTATGTTGTTGAACAAGAAACATAAAAAGAGTGGGATATATGGGTATTTCGTGACGGAGACACCCTGTTTGAATGTGAAAAGTTTATTGGGTGGGCAAATATACAGTTTGACCTTGATTACAGCAGTTATGTCATTTTCCGTATAATTCAAAACCGCACCATCCTAAGTGTTATCATCAATTACAACAATTTGATCCGTACATCTTGAACGTACTACACCAATCACTGCACTAATCATATCCACAATATTCAAGGTATCCTTGTCATTCATTTCTTTTACTACAATATAAAAGCAGATTCTCGTCTTTCGAATAGGTTGGGCTGTTACTAACGAATACAGGTCTTCCCCCGATATCTGAAAGCAGAGCGAATTACCATTACTTTATTTGAGTAAAATTCTTAGAGCATTCCCAGATCCCCAAAATGATGATGATGGTTTGGAAGTCGGTGGTTGGTGGTATATAGACTAGTGTATAGGAGTGAGAGATACGCACTGCCACGATAGCATTTCGCTGTAAAAGAAACGCCGAACACTATTTTCACTTTTCGTCTTTTTTCGTAAAATCGAAAAAGCGGCATTAAACGAACATTCTTATTATTCTTCTTCTTCCTCCTCCTCCTCCTCCTCCTCCTCCTCTTCTTCTTCTTCTTCTTCTTCTTCTTCTTCTTCTTCTTCTTCTTCTTATCATCATTATTTGCAATCTCACACCATTTGCCTGGTGGTAAACTCTGGAGTTTGAGTGACAGCAAGTCTCCTCAAGTCTCCAGCCCCTCTCTCCTAGTACTCATAGGTCGCAGTAATACTGCGATTTACAGTTTCATACCGGTTGCCCAGTGGTCATCGCTGAAGGCTGAGTGACAATTAGTCTCCTAAGGTCTTCAGCCAACATCTCTTCTCTCTTTCGCCTATTATGTCAGTGCTTCAATTAGCATTACCGCTTTCATTTCCCTTCCTCAGTTGGGTCACTGTTGACAGTTAACGTTGTAGTTCTCATATTTCCAGCACTTTCCTCAGTATCCGCGCAGTTCCTAGCAGTGCTGTGGTTTGTACAGTCTTGATCCTTCCCTTTATCCCGATCTCCCCCAGTCTCACCCTCAGTGTTTGGGGGACAGTTCCCAATGCACCCACTATGACTGGCACTACCCTGGCTTTCATGTTCCACATCTTCCTCAATTCTCTTGCTAGGTCCTGGTATTTTTCCCGTTTTTCACTCTCCTTCTTCTTTACTCTATGGTCTGCAGGTACAGCGACGTCTATTATTTGGTAGGTCTTTCTCTTCTTGTCTATAATTACCAAGTCCGGTCTTCTTGCCTGGATGAGGTGGTCAATTTGGATGTCAAAGTCCCAGAGTAGTTTGTGGTTGTCATTCTAAAGGACGTATTATTATCATTATTATTATTATCATTATTATTATTATTATCATCATCATCATCATCATCATTATTATTATTATTATTATTATTATTATTATTATTATTATTATTATTATTGCATAATCACCATAGTTGGTCATGATAAAAATGTTCATACAAATCTTATAGAAATATCAATGAAATAATATTAGTTACCTGAACTCGTAGAAACTCAACCGCCTTTTCCAAACATAAGATTATCATATTTGTCATATTTGCTGCAATACTTTTGTTGAAGCGATCCATGATCTACAGGAGACACAATATATTCCCTTGCGTAGAATTATTCAACACGTTTGGTCCAACAATACATTTAAATTTGTAAGGCAACGTAATGATAAGTATATAGGTAAAAACAGTGACTGCAAATCAAATTCTCTACATAACCTTTGGCGTTGTGACATATCTGTTTACGAAATGTGATTTTATTCCATCTAATTTAACTTATTATTGTTACCTGCATTTAATCATCATTTTAAAATTTCTCTTATGAACCGTGTCCGCTCGGATAGTGTAATGGTGGGCACACTGAAGGTCGTGGGTTCGATTCCCAGTATGAGGAAAACTTTTCATTCGGACAAATCTCTTTGTGTGTTCGGCAGCTAATTGAGTACATTCCAAGTTGCGTGATTAGGATGGAGGAATCCCTGCGGTGGTCTTGCATCCTACCAAGGTTGTGATCATAAAAACTTGTTGAAATGAATTCCTAGTCTCAACCAGACTTGAGACTTGCGTTAATCACTAAACTAAGGCCTTTAACAGAAGCTGGAGCTACTTCACCGGCTTCCACACTCCTTGGGAGTTGTCTCTTAACTTTAGCTTTAATAAATAGTATCATTGCTTACTTTAATAGTTTCATTATTTTGGTACTCTCACTACTACTTTAAAGCATCTCCTACCACTTCATATTCTTGGGGAGATATTGAAGCTGTAATAAACAACATCGAGAGAAGGGCCATTCATGAGCAACAGGAATTACGGTGGAAGTCACCAGAAGTTTTTGGGATGCAATTACATAATAGATTCAGCCAACCAGGATTAGCCGATATGATACAGGCAACTTTGAAAACAGAAGATATACCAGTTCAAGACAATACAGCATTCTGATATAAAGATGCTCTTAGAAACCATCAACCAAAACTGTCGGCAGAGGTTTCTTCAGTTTTCAAGTGATTCTGGTTGTCTGGCTGCGTATGTGCCACGATTCAAGTCACACTGATGGAGCGAGAGGGCTGAAAATTTCAAAATTTATGCCTCATTACGTATAAGGGAAAGTTTTCTTTTGGAAATTTCCCGCCAAATCTGTTTTTAGTGGGGGTTCAATTTATAATGAAGGTTTATTTTACATTGGTCCCTTAGTTTGTGTCCGCCTGCATTCATCTTTGTAATTTTTATTTTATTTCATTTTTTCATGTTTTAAATTTCATAGACATTTGGGACCAGTTGGACTCGAACCCTGATCATAAAATGGCAATGACTTCTCATTACTCAAACAATACTCTATATTATGATAACTTATCTATCATAGTAGATAAGACATTGAAAGATCAATGATAGTGTAAGGAAGGAACGCAAGGTTTATCGAGGGAAATTAACAATAATAATATTATATATTATCGTAATTTAGATATAAAGTAATACTCTGCATATTATACAGCCATCATTTAGCTGATTGAGCAGAACTGAATTCTCATTTGAACTCAATCTCGATCCAGAACCCCCCCAGTTAGCCGTACAACTTGCGTCCTCCATTGTAGTACAGGGCTGTTAACTGAGAAATGTCCCAGTTTTCCATTGCATGCATCAGCTTAGTGATTCTTGTAAGTTTTAATTCTGGCCGTGACCAGGACTTTATTCTTACAAGTTGTATGATGTGCATATCATTACGCTATCTGGTGAGCATAAAATTGACTTGAAAAATGAACGAAAAATATCATCTGAGAAAACTACAAAATTCACGTTTTCTCACCTATGCCTTCCCGGAAAAAGTAAATGAATCTATACAAAGAGAAGTTTTGTCGTAGATTTTATTCAGGCTGGTTAAAAATATAAAAAAAGTCAACTAAAAGTTAAGTTGAAGGTAAAAAGTAGTCATAAAAATTAGTAATAATGATTTATAATACTCAATCGAATAAATCAAACGAAAATATCTTCATTCAATACAGCAAGTTATGCCACTCAGATCCGGAATTATTTTGATATATTTCCGGCCTGAAAATTAAGAAAAAACCCCCCAAAAACACAACAAATAAACATTCAAGGGAAATAACATTTTGGGGGCTAGTCAGAAGACCCCAATCTTGTAAAAGTACCAATTTGTCAAAAGAAGTTAATGATAATCTGAAATGTCTCCAACGCGTGAAATGTGTCATAACTTTCAAGCGCAAACCTTCTGTTTGGATGTAACACAGCTATTTATTTTTAACTATGTAGATAAGAGAATTTTACAAATAATCCCAAATAATCATGAATCGACTTTGAAAACAAAAATCACAATCATGTTTCTCATGAAAGGTCTTTTGACCAATTACTTCATAGGTTCTGTGGTAAATTTCTCAGGTTGATGTTTTTACTTTAGTTGTGTGTGTGTCTAAAATCTGTTTTCTTTCTCGTGTATTTATTTGTGAAACTAAATTTTTCCGTTTGACTCCCTCCCCTTCCCCTGCTGAAAATCTTGGATTCGTACCACATTTCGGGATAATTTTTTTCGAGATTCTAAATCAACTTTCTCTTACTTGGAATTCGGAGCGAATCGAAATACAAGGGAGGTAACTACAGATAAATCATGAATTTATTCCCCTTTATCTCTGAAGTTTCCGATTCTTGGTAATTTAATTTCTTGCGTTAAAATGTCGAGAGAGAGAGAGAGAGAGAGAGAGAGAGAGAGAGAGAGAGAGAGAGAGAGAGAGAGAGAGAGAGAGAGAGAGAGAGAGAGAGAGAGAGAGAGAGAGAGAGTTGTGAAATTAGTAAAATATCTCAGTTTGCTCGCCAATCACCCTGAGCTATTGTCTCAGGTCACATTTAACAGTTCTCCCCCATCATTGAATCTTTCTCTCTTCCATTTCTGTGTTATTGTATCCCATAGTGCTTTTAATGATTTCCACCTATTGTCTGACATTCAAATCATTATAAAAAAAGGAAAAGAAAGGCTAAATCTTTGGAGAATTTATATCAATGCATTTTCTTTGTCTAAAATTAGTCCATAGAAGATATATTATTTCCTTGAATTCGAAAATTAAAAAATACAATATAAACTAATTCATTGCGTTGTTTCGTAATTAATTTTAATTTTAATCGTTAGAATACCTTATAGAATTACAGATAGTAAATTGAAAACATTCCTGATAAGATGTATTTTCAACGAATTTCAATTTGAAAAAAAAATATTAGAAACTCGTTTAAAAAAACGCGTATTCTTTATCAAAATACCTAAAATTTTATTTTTCGTATATAAGAATGTTTTAAAAATCTAAGAGTCTAAAAATTAAAATATTAAAATATATAATAATATATGTTTTGGTTAGGTGGGGATCCGATTAACATGCACGGTGGGTATATAAGCAATTACTATATCATTTATTTTGTTTGCTTTTCTTTTACATTCGAAGTCATTCATCCAGGCGTAAAATTCTCTTTTGGGCTTAAACCAACTAAATATCCCCAAACGTTTTCGTCAACCAATTCTTTTTACATCTTTAGTGTTTAAATAAGCAAAGCTTTCAAGGATTTACACACACACACGCACACACACATATATCTTTTTATTGTGCTGCAAAGTGATCCGACAAAATGTAGATGAAAATAACAATTAGAAGGTGACGAGAAAAAATCAAGAGATAGCTGTTACATCTCAATTTGTTTCATTCCGTGGGCGTATTTCGATGCATTTCGACGGGGGTCGGCCATCTTTTTCAGAGAAAAAGATATTTTCAACGGTTCACAGAGAAAAAAAATTGCTGAGTACATGTTCGAAGCTGAAAAAAAGAGAATGTGTATATTTCTGTGTTTGGTTGTTTAGTAGGAGCGTGACGGGAGGTGTTTGGATCTGTGCAAATGTTACCCCCATTCACACAGATATACACACCTACCCTCTTCACCAATCTCTCAAGTTTATCTCTTCATTGAAGTTTTTGAAACTTATGTATATATATGCATGTGTTTTTTCTTTTGATAATGCCCACTAAATTTTTGTAGTAAAACATTCTAATCGGCGTGAGAATTGGACATCATCTTATTTTTGTGTTCTCTATCAACAGATGGATAACCAAAGTAACACTATCAACGGAGGAGATGATGCCACCTATACCAATATCATCAAAGACCGAGACGACATACAAATGAAGAATATGAATGGCATTGACAAAGAAGCTCTCAAGCCAGCGCCGATGGGCAAAAATCGAATTCTAAAGAACGTCCTTATACTTAGTCTCGGCTTCCTTTGTCTCTTCACGGCTTTCCAATCGTTGGCCAACTTGCAATCGAGCATCAACTGCAAGGAAGGAATCGGTGGAAAAGCACTGGCCGTTCTCTACGCGGGACTCGTCGTTTCTTGCATGTTTATTCCACCACCGATGATAGCGATGCTCGGCTGTAAGTGGACTATCGTAATAAGTATGGTAACCTACATCGTTTACTTAGCTGGTAACTTCTACCCGTCCATGGCTGTTATGATTGTGGTGTCCGTTATAGTTGGATTAGGCGCTGCCCCTCTCTGGTCGGCAAAATGCGCCTACTTAACCGAACTTGGGGTTTGGTTCTCCCGACACACCGATGGAAACGAGGATGCAACGATCAACCGATTTTTTGGATTCTTCTTCATGACTTTCCAAACATGTGAGTTTTTTTTGTCCATATTTTGTAATTTCGTGGGTGATATTAAATGTACACTCCTGTTTAAAAAAAAAAACAAAACAAACTAAACATTTTCCATCAAATAAAATATATTGACACCAAAGAGAGGCTATATGATCATAATAAGGCCAAACTGGTTAGGTGAACATTTGGGAACACTGGGCAACTGTGGGAAGCAGTCAGAGATTAATTGAACATTGCTGCAACTATCGGACAGCTTGACCAAATGGCTCAGTTTTATGGAGAAAAACAAAAGTTTATCCCATACTAAAATGTACCCAGAGCACAAACGCTGTACGTACCGCTGTATGACATTGCCGAATATTTACTCTATAAATGTTTGAATGAGGGAGTAATTGCAAAGAGAAAAAAATGATAAAAACAACTAGGCTCATTTTCCTGGGTGTCTCTCTCTCTATATATTACTCTCCGAGGTTTTGAAATGTTGACCCCGGTCCATACTAGGCTAAGCATAGTTCTCTCGCATTGGGTTTAAGATGTGTCCATACATCTCAATATGGTGCTTTTCAAAACAATGTCCAACAAGCCATATATATATATATATATATATATATATATATATATATATATATATATATATATATATATATATATATATGCACTACCTCAACCCACCCTATAAGCTAGTTGCTAAAAGTCTCTGCACCATATTGGATGGTCTCCTCCTGTATGTATATGTATATATGTATATTGAACGGAAAATAAGGGTTCGGTTTATAGTTGCTTTTTAAATAGAACATTCCTTTGAAACCCTTTAAATTATTCTTTGAAAAACCAAATAGTCCAGGGTCCACTAAGTATGCATACCAAATTTAGTTGAGTAGGACCAAATTTACACCAATGAACGAAAAGTAAGGGTTCAGTTTCGCATCATATTTACATGTAAACTGAACCTCCGCATAAACCTCTGACCCCCCCCAAATAACGAACAAACAAATAGTTCTTAATTGTTCTTCTCGTAGGACAACTAAGTACGCAGTTTTGTTGGGCAGCGCCAATGTTTAAAGGCAGGGGAGGAGGGGGCAAGGATTAGAAGACAGAGGCAGTTCTTTCATTGATGCATTGTGCAGAAGTTTACTTCATCTTCCATATTTCGAATAGATATAAGGAAAATGCTTGAGAATTAGAGTTCTCTCGCATTGGGTTTAAGATGTATCCAGACACCTCAATATGGTGCTTTTCGGTCCGTCGGTCTGTCGAAACAACATAAATAGGAAGGAAGAGTAACCTCCTTGTAGGGTGTAGTGTCCTTAAAAGTGCGATTTCATTAAGGATCCAACTGTTATGATGCCATGATAGAATTTACGAGTTTGGGATTCTGATTTGAAGAAAAAAAAACCGCCAAAAATGGCCATTTACGATTCTATTGAAAATGATTCTCTCGGGCTATACGTACATCGCAATATTTTCCCATTATAAGATTCAATTGACCCAAAAAAAGACTGCTTGCTCTTTTTCCCCCTCCCCCTGCTACCACTACCACGGATAGTGGACGCATCGTTGAACTTATGGTTATTGTTTATTCAAATTATGCCATTATTTTTCTCCTTAAAGACAATAATGACTAAAGATATATTAAAATATATAATGTACTTACTTTTTTTCTTCAATGCTGATGGCAGCTCAGATATGGGGGAATCTGATCTCTTCTATGGTTCTTGCCAATCCAAATTCTAATGAAACGAGCATCGCCAGGAACTATTCGGAATGTGGTGCAAATCTCTGTCCTGGTGCAAGTTTTGAATGCCTGTCGATTCCTAGTGATAAAAAGGTGAGCCTTCTTCATTTATCGAATAGAAATGAGCCAGTTATTTTCACTATTGAAAAGAATATGGTCAAAAAACTGCTCACAAATATTTCTGGATATGTTTTCCCAGTGTGTATTTTTTGTCAAGTTTTTTTATGGGTCAGGTAGTGGTTCTAGAAAGAATGGTTTTTAGGTACGCAGAAAAAAAATTCATTTGGTTTATTAAACGATCATAAAACTCATTGAAATTTGACATTAACTTCATGGAACAATATACAAGTAGAATCCTATTTATACCATTAACCAATATAATTTTTCGCCTAAGACGAATTCGTGTTTAACGAAAAATAGAATCAATGAAAATTTTGGCAAAATTGTCCTGAACGATCACCGCTAAACAAGCTAGTATTTGTTGTTTTCGCACTTGACCTATTTACTTGAGTACAACGCAATCTTGAAAATTATTTTTGTAGCTAAAATTCAATAATTTATTGAATGTATGCGAAATAATTGCTTCATTACGGAGCTTCAGCTCAATTTAGGTGTGATTAAACTAATTTAAAAATATCGAATGAATAATTGAATGGATAGCTGAATTATAATCTTACGTTTAATGTTGTTCATGGTTCACATATTTTATTGTAATTTTGTTGAAATTCGAAAATCCTTTTTAACCAAAAAATATCGTATTTAATCATCTTAAATACGATAAATTTTATATAAAAAAACAGGGTCAAAATTCGTGGTCAACATTATGATAACATATTATAATATATTACTGAATCTCAGCTAAAAGAATAATATTCTTGATTGCTTTGTACTCGAGTGAATAGGTAAAGTAAGAAGCAGTGATTGTTCAAAACAGTCTCAATCATAGGATCAATTTTTGTTGGTGGACACGTTAAACTTAGCTGAAATAATTGCAAAAGAAAGATCTTGCGATAGCTGAATAATTACACACGGAAAACGGGAAAGAGTCGTGGTTTTCCAAATAGCAATAACTGGATTTCAGGTCGATTGAAGTTGAGAAAGTTGGGTATGGCAAACCCTCTGGTAGAGCGAGCCCAGCCTCCAAGAACAAGGAAAACCCCATTAGTCCTAAAAAGAAAAGTATACAACCAATGCATCTACCCGATAGTCACCTATGGAGCTGAAACATGGAACCTAACCAAGAGACTGACCCGTAAACTGAGAACCACGCAACGTGCACATGAGATAATCATGCTCAACGTCACATGGAGAGACCAGAAGACAGCACGCTAGGAAAAGAACAGGAGTCTGAGACATCATAAAAACCATTCGGAAACTCAAATGGCAATGGGCTGGTCATGTTGCTGGACATGGATCCCAGAGATCAAATGCAGAACCAAGGCCGATAGAATATGAGATGGCGAGAGGAACTGGACAGGTTCAGAAAATATTGGCTCGCACGACGCCCATGATAGAGAGCTGTGACGAACCCCGAGGAAGGTCTATGTCTAATGACGGACGATAAAAGACTGATAAAGCTGCTGCTGCTGATGATTGTAGCACTTCCATTTTGTTTCACTATCTTCTGCCATCTTTCAGGCAACTTCACAGTTTTTTCTCCTCTAGGTGCCTTTTACAGTTTTCTTAGTCATTAGATTTTTATTTTCATGAATATGATTCTGCAAAAGCCTGAATAAATCTTAATCCAAAGGTGCAAATATTTATTAAATATAGTGTATGAGTGAGAACTTCTCAGTCAAGCTGTTATAACATTTGTCATCAAAAGGTACATGCAGTGTAGCATTATTCTGACAACTAACACATTTTACGTCAATTTCTGCTTTCAATTTATCTAATTGGGAACAATACTTGTTCGAATCAATCGCTCGGCTCTCTGGGAGGAGCTCATAAAACAACTCCTTCTAATCCTACCATATACACAGCTTTACCTTTTTTGGATGTAGATATCCTACGGTATAGTTAGTGATGGTTAGATTCACTTGCACTCTAAATCAATTCCGGTCTACGTGGTTTTAAAGTACTTGAATTTCATTGCGCATTAAAATTTTTTTTCAGAAAGCTGGAACATTTTCGTTACATTCAAGTAGCGAATTACACACAGAAATATGGGCCAGTAGTTTTTCCTCTTACCTTATGCCGAAGTCATACATCCCAGTGACTAATATAACCAAACTAGTGCAAATCATTTTCAGTGCCAGGTTTGGAAAACTTCCCAATCCACTTTTGACACATTTAATCATTCACAATATTTCCTCTAAAAACTTATTTTTTTGCGAGGAATCGTATTTCTTTTATTCCTAAAATAATAAAAATCATAAAATTCCAAAAATGTCGCTATTTAGGGTCTCCCTTGCAACACCAAATACGAAAGAAAGTTAATATCAAATTTGATAAAATTGTTGATGCTGATCACGATAAATGTTAATCTGACATATCTAAAAGAGAAAAAGGACAACATAGAAACTGTTAGAAAAACTCAAATGGCAATTGGCTGGACATGTTGCAAGAATGGCAGATAATTGCTCGACATCACAACTCAATGTGTGGATCTCTAGAGATCAGGTGCGAGGCTGTGGCCGACAGAAAGTGAGATAGACGAGCTAGATAAATTCAGAAAGTAATAGCTCCGTGATACACATGATAGAGAGGTCTGGCGAATCTTGGATAAGGTCTATGTCCAACGACGGACGCTAACTGATTAATGATGATGATGATGATGATCACGATGATGATGAAATACAAATGGACTAATTGAATAAATATTTCATTAATTACATACTCTATCATTTCTCTGATCAATGCACCAAGTCGCTAAAAACCATCATATGCCGTAGTATGTTTAAATGGACTTATATATATATATATATATATATATATATATATATATATATATATATATATATATATATATATATATATATATATGCATGTGTGTGTGTTTACATGTGTGTATCTGGTTGGTGCAAATATAATTGCAGTTTGCATAATTTTGAAGTTTTATCCTCATTTTGGAATGAAGTAACTATGGTAATGGAAAATACCATTTTGAAATGTGAATTTCGCTCTATTTAAGCTATCTAAGCGGGGCGTTTTCTTTCTACTAGTAATCTGGTTTATTCGAGGTTGTCAAATCAAAGAATAAATTCGGGCAATTTTGTGGCATGAGTTCAAATAAAGCAATGGAAACTGCTCGCAATATCAATCAAGTATTTGGCCATGAGGCCGTCAAAGGACGTACAACTCAACGTTGTATAAGAGCCTTGAAGACCTGAGCGTCCCTCTGTGATTCACGACATCCAATTGAAGGGTTGTAGATGAACTAAATGTCCACCATTCAACAGTTGTTCGACATCTGTACCGATTTGGAAAACCAGAAAAATTCAAAATATCGCGCAAATGACCCTGAATGAAAAGCAAGAGAGCCTGCATGTCACGCGAATGAACCAGAAGAAATTAACTAGGTTACGGAACTCTACCCTAATCCAGCTTACTCGACACACTTCTCTCGGATTGACTACCCTTTTTCAAGCATTTCGACCACTTCCAACCAAGAGGAGTCTACAATAACTAAGCAGCACCTGCTCAAAACCCAAAGTTGGCAGGAAGGTGTAGATTCTAGAAGTTCTCATTTGGATCAATCAATTTTATTCCAAGTTGAGATAAACTGCTTTAAAGTTGATCGAGAAAAACTTGAATCATTTCAGTACCATTTTTATAGATCAGCCTGAAACCAGGCGTTACGTTTGGGGCATCCTGCATATCATCAGCATCATATCACACGGCTGAAGTGTTCTGTTTACGTGGGAAATGATGAGGAGGATATTAGCAATTATGATGACCACGGCAGTGCTCGTTCGGGAGGGGTCCAACTCCATTGTGTGTGAAGCTGCCTGCCATAATTGTCAATTAAAATTTGTCCTAAATGTAACGAATTTAGATATTTTTATACCTAAATTTAGATAATTATAACGTGTTGAAGTCAAGAGAGATAATTTATGAAAAGAATTATGAAAGGTCTATGATCTGTGAGTCTTTCATGTATTTTTATTTGATTCCTCAAGAACCGCTGATCCCCGAAAATTCAAACTGGACACTGCACTGCCTTTTGTGTGGGCTCATATACCTGGCAAATGTTAACTTCGTACAATGGCCAATTATCAAATTATCACCACACATACGCACATATCCACACAAAGATTCACTTCCGATTTTAGTTAGATTATCATAATACCCCAAATGATATCCTAATAAAAAATATAGTTCGGGTTGTTTTTCATCAATTAAGTGATTGTACATACCTAATTACTACTTCTTTCTTTTTTCTCCAAATTCACTGAATGTTGGAGGGAGCCTGTCAAGGAACTGACCCCCAATCTCTAGCTACGTCACGAGTTTGAAGTTTAGCTTATGATGTATTTTTGTTTGAATCTTTCAGTTGTACACAATGAAAGGAATATATTGCGGATTCGGAGTATTGGCAGCCATTATAATCGCCATTTTGTTGGACAACATTCGACTGGAGAAAGAGAAAGAAGGAAAACGAAAATTCTCTATAAAATTAGCCAAGGAGACTGCACAGCATTTCATAAAATCCTGTGAACAAAAAATGCTCGTCCCGTTGACTCTCTACAGCGGTGTTGAGCAGGCTTTTGTACTGACGACTTTTACTGGTGTAAGTATATATTGTCAAACTCCGTCGGAGGCTGGACTTAACTTTGTTTTTACACTGTAACAAGAAAAACAAGAACAATCCTCACCTCACTGTTGGTCTTTCCCAGCAAGTTAAACCAAACTGATTTTGAAAAAAAAAAATTAACTTATTAGGGGAGTGAACTCTTCACTGTTTGTCTTCGTCACTTAACTGATAGATAAAATTAACATTCGTATTTAATACCTAATTAAGGGGAGAAAACTCTTCGCTTTTTTCTTTCCCGTCATTTATCTGATAGATAAAATTAACATTCCCTTACAGTGATTTGAAATCCCGACCAAGTGATCGGTTGGTAGCTCTCTTCCCGACTGAGCCAAAATGACAAGTCTTACTGATCAACGGATGCATTCATTATGCATACAATATAAAGCTTGCAGTTATCATCTTTAGTAGGTATAGAAATTGGAGTGGAGTTTGATCCTGTAGCAGTCAGGCTTGAGTAGATTATGTTCTATAAGACGCTTGAACGCACCATTTTGAATACGTCTAGAAAAATGACTGTGTTTCATGAACCAAGTGAATAAATTTTGAGTTAATATCAAATCAAGTAAGTAAACGTTATGGAAGTTTTAGAAAGAAATCTGTAGATACCTGAAGAATGTTTGAAGTTCTTGGTTGATGCAATTTTTAATATTCTTCCAATTATTTAGACTAGCATCCAAATATTAGTTGTTTTCATCAATGGTTAACAAGCTAGTCCTGAAGACCATTAAAAGGTTGCAAGTTAGACCTTCACTATGAGTATACTACATGTGACTGATCCAGACTAAATGAAGCTTATCAAATAAGTATATTACTTACTCGTGCCATTAAGTGCATTATAAAGTAAACTCAAACATATATGGAGAAATGTTTATTTTTATGAACATAGCTGGGAAATTGCCAATCTTCCCTTCAAATTAATTGTCGTTTGGCTTTAATCAGTACAAATAGCTAGAATTAATCAAGAGACAGACCCGTAAGCTGAGAACCATGCAACGTGCACATGAAAGAATAATGCTGGGCTTCACATGGAGAGACCACAAAACAGCACAGTACATCCGGGAAAAGACAAGAGTTAGAGACATCATAGAATCCATGAAAAATCTCAAATGGCGGTGGGCTGGCCATATTGCAAGAATGGCAGACAATCAATGGACATCACGACTCACAACGTGGATTCCCCGAAACCACATGCGCAACTGAGGCCGGCGAAATGTTAGATGGGGAGACGAGCTAGACAAGTTCAGGAAGTACTGGCTCCATGACGCCCGTGATAGAGAAGTGTGGCAAATCCTGGGGAAGGTCTATGTCCAACGACGGACGCTAAAAGACTGATGATGATGATGATGATGATGATGATGATGATGATGATGGTGATGGTGATGATGATGATGATGATGATGATGATGATGATGAAAAAACGCAACTATTCCATGTTCTGAAAATGATTTGGTCTGGTATGACGCTATTTAACATTAGTGGCTGAATAAAAACTGATGCTATGTAATGTGCAATGAATAGATGACAAGACGTTTACAAATGTTGCGAGGACATAAAAAGTAAAGCTACTCCCTACATTGTGCGAAACATGAAGCAATTTTTGACACCATATCTCGAACGATCCATGGAGAGACAATCATTGAAATCGCGTTTTTTTTTTTACGAGACCGGAACGCTAGATGGGCTCCATTGTAGGGCTATAGGACCCCAAGTTTCAATTACCAATAGAGGGGATAAATGGATAGATAAATAGATAAAGGATAGGGGGAGATAAACATTTTCATTGCAAGATCATTCCCAGATGGGCGTTATGTTTTACCTGATTTCATTTAATCCTGTACGGAGTTCTGCATAAAGCCAAATGAAAGGAAGTATGGAAAAGGGCACTGAAGATTATGTTACACCAATCTCTAATTCATCCATACATAACATGAATAATTCCGTCATTTATGACGAGTACTACGCAGCATCTTATAATTGTCTTATAATAGCTCCGTTCTAATTACCATTTTTTCCTAGTCGTACGTCAACTGCACTCTTGGTGTTTGGAACGTTGGTTTCGTCATGATCTGTTTTGGCGTGGTGGATGCTATCTGCTCTTTCACCTTTGGCCGCTTGGTACAATGGTGTGGACATATACCATTTTTCGCCTTAGGTAAGTAACCCAATTTATAGTGAGACTCAAAAGGTGTGATATTCTATTAGCAGTATTCTTAAAGGAGCCATCCAAGCTCAGGACACACTTCACTGCAGGTAAAATATTTTGGGTCGTTTTTGTCAAAGACAAAATTAGTGATTTGTGTTCTCGTCTGATCACCGAAGTTAAGCAGTATCGAACCCGACTAGTAATTTGACGGTAAGTCAAGGTGCTGTATGTAGCTTATGACTTTTCGTCATTCTCAGCAAAACTTAGTAAACAAACTGAACTGTTCTGAAGCAGGTGACTGCTTAGGACAATGGTGATAAAGCTATAACTCGCTTGTTACCAGTGACACATCTTAAATTTTAGGAGTCACGCAATGAACTTTGAAATTAGGCTAATATTTCTTATTCATTTTATTATGGTAGTTTTATAAGTATATTCTGTAATTTCAAGCAATATTTTATCAAACTCCAAGTTTTATGAATGTACTAAAAAAACCTATATAAATTTACGTAAAACGAGAATACATGGTGGTGATTATTAAAACAATTGAAATCCCGACACGCCGGCTCAGAAAGATAAGGTACCGTAAGCAGCTTGTGATATTTTGCCATATTCAGTAAAAAAAAACTGACTTGGACGGATGGACGCTAGTTACATAATCAGCAAAGCTTTGCATAAAGTAAAAGTTCATGACCCTTTCAGTGCTTTTCATTGGACAGGAAGTTTTGATACAATCAACAAAGCAAAGGAAAATATGTTGCTCAGTTCAAAGGATAAGTATCAGTGTCGTATGATGCTTTGTATCTCGAGTGTGCTCTGTCCTACGGATGCTCAAAAACGTAAAATTATTTTCGTGTATATAAAAAGACAACGGACAACTGATTTCAAAAATGCTTCATATAAGAAATATTCAAAGACGGGACCAATTTTTAAAAATATCATATACTAGATATTCACTAAGCTTACTTAACCTGACCATGAAGGATTATGCCACAAGATGGTTAGGGCGTCGCACATGTAATACTGCCTCTCTAGACAGGAATTCGAGTTCAGTCTAAGGCTACTCCTTTGTTTTGATTTCACGCTGTTTTGCTTTAACGGCTGGAGACAGGATCGGCTGATAGTGTTGGGTGGGGGGCAAAAAAACAAAAACATAAAATGAAAGATGGAGAAGCGAGTGAAATCTTATAATATAGATGGCCTTGTCACATTCTTTGTCTGTTGTGTTTTTTGTTTTCTATCCAGCCTTAGTAAACAGAGAGTGAGGATGGAGGTACTGCGAACACTCAGACACAAAATGGTAAACTGAGGTTCAGTTTGTTTGCATGTGTGTTTTCTCGTAGAGTCTGCTGGTAATATCACCGCTATTACTACTACTACTTCTACTACTACTACTACTACTACTGATGTATCAATTTTTACCCAATTCTGTTTTGTTTTATAATTATTGGAAAAAAAAAAGAAAATATCAAAAGTTGCAAAAACATCGACAGAAAGAGTAAATTTCTTTCAAGACACGCCTTGTTGGTTTGTGCAATAAATATAATTATTCTAAAACATATTTTTGTATCATTTACAACGCAGATAACAATTATGAGGACTTTATATCGGCACGACTTACAATCTCGACTCCAATCCAGAGTTATATCGTTTCATCTCAAATCATTCGGGCGTTGATGTTCCTGGAAATTATTCACTAATTCGCATCCTTATTCCTTGTATAAATCGTCTATTTCTCTTCTAATCACTTCTTACTTTGTTTTCACAGCGGCAGTGACACACGGATCGATCCAAATCGCACTGTTATATTGGATACCAAATTCTGAACAAAAGATCCTCTTTTTTGTATTTTCTGGACTTTGGGGAATGGGAGACGCCGTTATACAGACACAAATAAACGGTGAGTTTTCATTTTCTAAGACAGTGGTTTCGAAACTTTGAAAATTCAAGGACCCCTTCTGTAGAGGAAATCTTCATCTTCAGTATTTAGTTTTAGATCAATAAATGAAGTACAATGAGAAGCAATTTTTTTTTTTACCTTCGAATCTGAATATATGGTAGATGTCTGTGTATAATAATTATGTTTCTCGATAGCTTCTGCGATGGCTGATATTGTTTCTCTGCCACAAGATTCACAATGTCAGATTCTGAGGGAATACTGATGCAGATCTCGGAGCATTATTTAACGGACCCCCAAAGGTCTGCACACTCCAGTTTCGAAACCACTGTTTTATGACATAGCCAAGTGCAAGTTGAGATCATGAAGTTTTCCAGTTATTTGAATTTATCACAAATAGACGACAAAATCACTGAAACAGGAAAACATTGATGTAGTTTTTGTCCGAGACTGAGATTTTTTGTTGATATTCGTGAATAGTAACAGTATTATCTATACTATAGTTCTACGTGTCACAATCCACAATTGTTACGATCTGATTGGTCAAAGCAGACTAATTGCGATAGAAAATAATGGGGCACAGAAATCTGAATTGAGCAGATGATGCGTCAAGACTGAACAGATTTCCATAGTTCGATTCTTTGCTGTGCGAGGCAATTACTAATATGTAAAACTAGGGTAGTGTCCCTTCCAAAGGTGCATGTCTTTATGGTACGTGAAGGAGCTTGCCATAATTGCCATGTAAAATGAATTTCTGTCCGCCGTACGAAATTACGGCTTCGAAGTTTTACAGTCACTCCAATTCAGTGTTGCCAAAATAGATATTTCATGTATAAAATCTAGATCTATTGCCAATTTAGGTGTTTTTTTTACCTAAATTTAGATGTATTGCCAATTTAGATGTTTTATATTTAAGTTTATATCTATGATTTTGGATTAAAGATCCATAATCAGTATTTTTTTTATTAGATTTCACGAAAACCACTTATCCAAATAACTTTAATCTCGACACTGCAATCCCTGGTGTGCTGAATAATATGTATGGCGAATATCAGCTCAGTCCAATGGCCAGTTGTCGAATGAACTCAATGTACACCCCCACACACACACACAAGCGCAAGCGCAGGGATTTTTCAAAATATAGCTAGATATCTGGGTTGATATTCACTTTAGCAAACCTTAGGGCCTCATCAGGCCTGATGAGGCCCTAAGAGGGCTGAAACATGAGCTAGTTTGTGTAGTGAATCCATAATCTACTATTTATTACCAACTCTACTCTGAAACAACTTAACTCCATGAGTAAAATGTTGTATGTATCCAGCACTCTATGAAATAAATCTATAGCATTTCAGAAGTGGCTTTATATCATCGATATATTATTATATTATGTTATACTGCTAGCCTGATTTGTACAACATATATATATATATATATATATATATATATATATATATATATATATATATATATATATATATCACTATTTATTACACAAATAATAATTATATCACTCAAAAGTACCATTTTATTACTATTAATCATATAAATTGAAATATTACTTATTTTCTTAAAAATATAACATATTCTATTTTTGAAGAAAAAGGGAAGAGTATTAGAAAGAGAGAGGGGAAAAAGAGAACGTATTATAAGAAGGGAGAAAGAGGAGTGGAAGGAAAGTTAGGTAGTGTACTGGGGGTGTGGGAAGAAACAGGGGGGGATGTAATTTGATATGAGGGTAAGAAAAGAGAGGACGGAAAAAGTTAAGAAGTTTTCTGAGGCGCGACAGGAAAACATTTTGCATTTGAAATTAGTCCGTGTTTGTTTTATATCTAAATAAAACCATGGGCCAACAACTAAGACGAATGAGGGAGAGAATGAGAAGACGCACGTATTGGGTGGGAGAAGAGCAGGGGCATGAGATAATGAATACTCTCAGCTGTAAACACCCGTTGAATTTCAATTATTTTGTAACGATGCTATTTTCATGCTATTATCTAGGATTTTCTTAGATAATGCACCACTAGTTATTATTAACCAACGGGGAAAAAATCACGGGGATATTCGAAATCCCAAGAAATATTTTTTTTTCAGAATAGAAACTACATATATCTAGCCTCTATTCGCTGAAGTAGCGATTTGTAAGCATTTATATAGTGTTCACAATTCCGATATCCGGTAGTGGGGTGTCATTCAAAACCGGAAATTTAGATGTAATTCTAAACATTAAGTTTAGCTTAGTCTAGCACAAAGTCACGAGTGTGGGCACCTGGTGAGGATCAAAATCACTTCAGTATTAAGTTTGTGTTAGGTGAGATTGCTTTTCATTGCTCTGCGATGAGACGTCTGCAAATCTTATTTTATGATTGTCTTTATCTTTTTAAAATTTTTCTTGCAGCTCTCTACGGTCATTTGTTCAGTGATAATTCCGAGGCAGCGTTCGCCAACTACCGACTTTGGGAGTCAATTGGATTCATTTTAACATTTGCCTACGACAATTATATTTGCACATACGTGAAGTTGTACATCTGTTTAGGATTCTTGGCTGTTGGCATGATTGGTTATACGGCTGTTGAGATATTCCACAGGAGAGCTGATAACAGCATGGACGTCACCACATGAAAGCGTCACTAAGCCTCCACGATGACTGACATACGCATGCACCAACCAAAAATGTTCCATTACATGGGCGTCCACTGAAACTTTTCAAGGGGGGGGGGGGAGTAAAGGATATATTTCCAAGAGGGGGTCGTAGAAGGATATATTGAAAATAATCTTAGCGGTAACCGTGCTACCAACGAAAAATAATACCATCTTTATATGTGGGTACATTAGGTTATGGTTACATAAAACAATTGAAGAGTACCATAGTCATTTATTTACAATAAGGTTCCAACTTTATATCTCTCTCACTCTAGATGAGAAAGCCTGACCCAGGAGAGGGGGGAGGGGACAAATGCCCCGTCCTTACCCCAGCGGACGCTCATGATTACATTTCTGTAAAATAGCAAATGCCATTCAGTTTTCAATGTCTGCAATACAAACGACTTTTATAGCAAATATTTCATAAGCAATATTTTTTTTCCTGTGTTATGAACAGTTGGACTTTCCAGTTCGTGTCTCTGTCCGTAGCAATGTACTCTTCCACTTTAAGGTAACAATTTGAATTGCTGATAAGAAACATCTACCCATCATTGCAAACAATGAACTCTTCCACTCAACAAGTTCAGTCTCTTTTTCACAAAATATCAGATGACATTGATGATACTAAACATTTATTTATACCCTTAACAGCTCCGAAGTAATGAATTATCGAGTCTTGAAGTAAGTGAGAAAATCTGAAAAAAATCGCTTGAAATCCCAAGATACGCGGGAGGATACTTATACATTCCTATATACAGTTTCTTTTCTTGAGTCATCTTACAGAAATTCGAATATATACCCGTGCAGTTTTTTTCTCTGATATCAACTGATATGACTATAACAAAGGCCAGCCTGTCCATTGGGCGAAGCTTCTCGGTTCTTGGAGCACACTCTAAACTAAAGAGAAGTCGTTAGAATACATTCGAATGAGCAAATATCAGATCTCGTTTAGGGCGTATGAAACCCTTGCACTGGCCCTGACTATAACAGTTACAACAACATATAGAAAAATTATTCCCGTTACAACACGACTATTATTACTTCATCGATTCTATCCGTAAGTACTGTAGCTTCAACTGCTTCTATTTCACTATCAGTGCACCCACGAATATTACTAAAACTTCATGAATCATCGATGAAACCACAATGATTGCGCAAAGACTTCAATTACTAGAAAGAAAACAAAGGCGAGAAAATAGCCTTTCATTATTCTATCGAATAAAAAACTTCCTCTCATTTTGAAACATTCTCTCCGGTTGACTTCTTGTTGCTTCATTACTACTCTGTTAGTCGGGTCGTACGGTGTCGAATTTTCAGAGAGCAAATTCTGGGGGGGGGGGGGGATATGTATAGCTGAGGAAAAAAAAAGCCGTAGATGAAAGATGCCAGTTGTGAAACTGCAGATGTAACCCACTGGAACAAACAAGTAATCATGACGCGTAGAAAAATATATGTTTTATTCTTTGAGTTCACTGAGAGCAAACGATACTTGTTAAAACACGATTCAATACTGGAGTGAATAGCACGAAGTGGCGTGGACTCTCCTCTCGATGCTGATCTGTTGAAATAAATAGCGTTCATCTTTTCTTTGTCCTGTCAGTCTTAATTTAGTATTGCTATTCATCACAGGCATCGACTGTTCAATGACCACAACAGACTCCAGCATCACTGTTTCATGCAACGCATTATCTTGTTACATTTTGAATTGATATCTCGACTTTTCTGAGTGTGTGTACAACTACAGCTATTTACTGTAACAAGGATTATATGTGATACGGATAAAATATGTCACTTAGAAATATCAAAATTATCTAACATTATAGCTTCCTTAGATTAGATCAGTGGGTCTTAAACTTTTTGACGTTGGGGTACACTTAAGACGGAAAGTAAAGACATATGAAGACATATAAAGTACATGATAAAAGTTCAAACGCGAAAAATATCAAATACTACTTCATTCCGTATTTCTTCCAGTATAGCACGAAAGCTTTCGGTGCAAAATCAGAGCTAAAATAGGCAGAGAGTCAATATACACAGAGAAAGATTGTTTGCGTAACTAAAATTGAAATGGATAACCATAATTTTTGAGTACCGCAATATTTTCTTCCTTTGGAAAACTGCAACACAAATATCCAAAACATGACTAAAATAATTAAAGATAGTTGAAAAGAAATAATTATATTAAACAAAAACTAAATTTGGAAACAATGGCTTCAAATTGGGTAAATAAAATGTACAAAGATGGGTAGGTGGCCTGCAGTTCTTGGCAGCAAAGAAACTGATTCAATATGTGATCTTAATCAATAAAACGAATGAATGCCAATAGCTGCACTTTCTGGGTAATATCTATTGATTCATCAATCTGTAGAGCAAAAATTGCATTTTGAAGCTCATTACAGCATACATTTCCTTCTATATCAGCAGACATTTCCAAAGTACGCCGGTGAATCGTATCATATGACAGTGTGATTTTACTTTTCTGTTTTGTCTCCTAGCATTGTCTTAATCATCTGTCTGCATGCAGATAAAATAACTGACTCGGCAAAAGTATGAGACATTTTTAGTGCAGTCATTTCCGAAATTCTTATCTACATTTGAACAAATTTTGTTGTTCTATCTGATGCTGTAACTATCTTTAAAAAAACTTTCATGTTTTCTTTGAAGATGGGAATGTTTAGTTTTGAGATGTTCGCTTTACTTGCTAGAAAGCATTGATACATTTGATTTCTTATATACACATACAAAACACCGTGACGACGGTTGGTCTTCGTTTCCCGTCCAAGTAAAACCAAAACTTAAAATAAGTTACATCGTGTTTGCAATCGGACTGATTCTTACTATTCTTGGTGAGAAAATTTGTTGCACTTGAATCCGCTTTAGTTTCATAATGACATTCATCCTACATACGTTTCCAACTCAGAAATTTATCCATTACACATATGTGTGTTTATACAGTCTGTGAGATTTGACTCGGCCGCTCTACTCACTTGCAGGGTTGCGAGATCAAAATCTGATTTCGACGCCAACTAATACATGAAAAAGGCCAAACATTGAGCTATGATACCAGGATTACCGATGTATCACTTTAGGAGCTAGATTTGATCCCTTTATGTTGCATTTAGCTTGGAAACTCTCACGATTTGGGCATTGAATAAAGCTAACCTGGCAACTCAGAATTCTTGCCCAAATTCTCGGCGACAGAAATGTTGTTAAATGAATATGACCGAAAAACGTTTCAGAAAAAAGATGGTGTATCATTTTTATGCAGTCAATTTCAGCATGTAGAAACGCTAAATGGATGTTCTGATGCAAACCGAATTGTGGCGTCAAATAACCGAACCTAGTAACCCTGTTCAGTCGAATAAACAAAAGATCAAGTTGTAAAAACATCTTACCACATTTTCTTTTTTCTAATTAAAAAATAAAAGGATATTCAACTGAGTTATAACCTGAGGTGGACAGAACAGATAGAAGCACCCCGATAGACTTCGGGTCGTACAAACTTCAAAAGGGACAATAATTATGTATCTCTGTACTTTTTTTTCTTATCAAAGTTCTTTATTCTTAATTCTATGCTGAAGATATAAAAGTTGAAACAATAAAACCAAAGTCATCATAGTGAGTGATATGTACATATTTTTACCCCTTGATTGCCTCGGGCACACTGTTTGAGAATAACTGGTCGAGATTAAAATGCGTTCCTATATGGAAAAAAGAAGCTCCCATGAAAACACACGACACACGGACATCTTTCTCCAATTACAATATCTGTAAGGGAGAGAAGACTACGCCTTGTTGGGAATTTTTGGCGCAATACTTTCCTCTCGAATTAGGGCGGGGGCACAACCCCAATACCAATTTTCCCATCCTAATCACACAGCGTAGGGTGTACTAAGTTATCTGCTGAATGCACAGCGAAATTTGTCCTAATGAAGAGTTTTCCGCACTTTTCGTTTGTACCGGGAATCGAACCCGTTAGAGGCAAATGTGCCAACCATTACATCATCTGAGCGGACCCGAAGATCATCAGATAAAAATAGTACTGGTAGGTCCATGAGTGACAACTCAAATGTAAATCTACAGAAAAAATTGTTTCGTAGGGCAGTTTTCATGGAGCTGTCAACATGGAAAAAATATTTTTTTTCTTCTGTGCCAAGATATCATCATCGTCATCAGTCTTTTAATGTCCGTCGTTGGACTTAGACCTTCTCCAGGATTCGCCACAATTCTCTGTCGACCTCGGTTTCTTATGTGATCTCTGGGGATCCATGTTGTGAGACGTGATGTCCATCGGTTGTCTTTCATTCTTGCAACATGGCCTGCCCATTGCCATTTGAGTTTTTTAAAATAGTTTCTATGATGTCACGGACACCTGTTTTCTTCCTTATATACTGTGCTATCCTGTGATCTCTCCATGTAAGGTTGAGTATAGTTCTCTCATAGTTGTAAACTTTAAAATAATATCAACTGCACAACTGGGATTATGACATATGTTTATATATGTGTCTGTTTGTTTGTTTACTACACACACACATACACGCACACATGCGTATTTATTTAATTACATGTACAAAGATATATATATCTTCAATTATGTAATGAAAATATGCATTTATATCTCCTAATATTTACAACTATTCTTATATCATACTTACATATCAGTGTTTTCAGAACAATTTCAAACCTAACGAAGACAACAGCACACTACGGGTCAACATTTGTGTACAAGGGTATCTTAAAACCAGGATGAACATAGGATTGGTTGCACTGATCTATTGTGACCTCTAAAGATCAACATAGGGTCAGATCAATTTTGGCATTTTCAAACCGAAAGAAGACAGCTGCACTCTACAAACTGTAAAAATTCGTACATGGGTAACTTGATCCTAGTGTGAACATATAATCGATGGCACTGGCCTCTGGTAATCTCTAATGGTCAAGTCAGTATTTAGTCAATTTTAGTAAGGAAATTTGGGTATTTTACCAAACAACTTATCGTAATTTTACTACTTGACCTTTTAGTATTGAATATTTTCCCCTGGGAAACGCTGTGGACGCCAGCACCCTAGCCAGTATATATATATATATATATATATATATATACATATATATATATATATATATATAAAGTACAGACCAGTAATTCAATATCCGATGTGTGATGGGTTTGTTTTATAAAGTACTTGATACATTCGAAATCAAGTCAAGTTGAACTTTAAATATGATGAAATAATGCATTCCTTACGCAAATACGTTTATTTTTGTGCCCTATTTGGGCTTCTTCAGGCGAATGAATCGATTCATTCTGGATTCTTATTTAAGTCGTTATTGAGAGTGTGTCTATTTTCCTGCATGGAAAGCCTTCCTCTTATTCTAATAGGAGAACAACAACTAAATTTAGCTGTTGTTGTAAAAAGCTCAGTCGACCCAATTTCTTTGATTGTTTATTCTATTAACGTTGTCTTGGCCGAATGATACATTCACCATATGATAACAGAAAACCATTTCTGATAATAGTTTTGATATGATATAACGCAATTCATAATCATTCTGTCGGATCATCTATCCATTTCTTAATAATAATAATAATTGTCGAATTGAAATAAGCAAATAGAGCAGATATAGACTATGAATAAACAAAACAAGAATTTGGAGTTGAAGCAGTTATTTGGGCCTTTGCATTCCTGGCATCTGTGTAGCTCAATGGTAAGCGCTACGCTACGTTGAAACGGCTACCCTATCGGTCGCAGGTTTGGTTTCTGCAGCAGCCCCATTTTCATTAATAATTTATTCTTTTTACGTTGCCTAGGCGAAATGATGCACTCACTGTGTAATAAAGGAAGATCATTTCAAATAAGTGTCAATACAATAATAATGTAACACAATTTATAATTTTTAATTAATGTTAATATATATATATATATATATATATATATATATATATATATATATATATGTATATATATATATAGAGATAGAGAGAGAGAGTAGAGAGCATTACAGCTTTCAACAATAAATATACATATAAAAAAAACTTCTATATATATCCATATGTATCTATCAATATCTAGAATTAATTTATTAATGTTTGCTTCGAGGAAATCTATTTTTATAAACTCTGCTTTTATCATGAACAATCATTGAGCTCGCCTGCTGGGGATTTTTTTTTTTTACAAAATTATAATCATCAAAAACTACATAACTGATTTTTCCCCAGAGATACACACCTCCCAACTTTAACAGTTACTCATTTCATTATACATATGTGTGTGTGTGTGTGTGTGTATGTGTGTGTGTGTGTATGTGTGTGTGTGTGTGTGTGCGTGCGTGTTGGGGGGTGATATGTACGTGTGTGTGTGTGTGTGTGTGTGTTGGGGGTGATATGTACGTGTGTGTGTATGTGTGTGTGTGTTGGGGGGTGATATGTACGTGTGTGTGTGTGTGTGTGTGTGTGTTGGGGTGATATGTACGTGTGTGTGTGTGTGTGTGTGTGTGTGTGTGTGTGTGTGTGTGTGTGCTAGAGATGGAGTAGGACGACCTAACGACAGGTTACTTGCTGTACGGCCGATGTTTCTATGTGGAGATCAAGTTTGGAGGCAAATCCTCGCGATAAGAAAGTCCAAGTGAACAAGACTTGATAAAGTACGATAAGATTTGTACCCAGTGACGCACGTGGCCTCGGCGATGGGGGTCGACGTTATACCTAATCTGGAATGGAAGTTATTCTATCCATTTTAAGAATAAGAAAGAATTCTTCAGTTACTACCTTGTCACTTCCATCTTATCTACTAACTTTTAGTTGGAACGCAGCACTTTGAGGAAAGTGAATACGCGGTTGTCTGCCCTAGAAATAGAGTTGTATTGAGATACAGTCCGGCTGTTCATCTGGTAGAGTTTCCGTCTTTTATGATAGAGTGTTTACGGGTTCGATCCTTGAATAGAGATAATTTTCTTTTACGTTTCAAGTCATGCACAAGCTGTATTCATTTTCACCTGACAAGTGTCAAATATGGACACATGCCCCCACCCCACCCAACAGGACTCTTTTCAAGGTAGGTTCTCCAAAAAACATATATGATTCTTTGAGTCTCCAAATTTAAAAAATAACTATAATAACTCGTTAACTAAACAAATATGGCATAGAGAATCAGAGAAGGAGGCACATGATGATGATGATGATACTACTACTACTACTACTACTACTACTACTAATAATAATACTAATACTACTACTACTACTACTAATAATAATAATAGATTTGTACTCTGCTTAATCATCGGAGCTTCCATGGCCTAATTAGTCAAGACGACGTCCATGAAAGATGGGCTCCAAATGTGTTGGTTATTTCTTTACTTCTGATTTCGTGCTGTTTTCTCTAGCAGTTTACTCCAGCTTATCAACCAAGAGTGTTGTAATAGAAAAAATGCAATAATAATAAGTTGGATTCAAACGAGAGTTGTGATCTTGTAATAATGAATAATATATTATCTGCGTGCGTTGGGATAAAAAGCAACAATTATAAGATATACTAAAACTAATAATAGAATTTTATTACAGATGTAAATGTATTTAGTTGGATGAATTATTTGTGCTATTGCTGTTAACACCGAGAATGGCGGTACAGAATCTTCTGAAAAAGACTGCGTTGTATCAAACTTTGGTTCAAAGAAAGTCATTTTTTTTTCAATATCCCAGTTGAAAAAACAAAGTATACTTGCCATTATTGAGATACGTATTTATTAGGCTAGGCCAATTCTAACCTATGGCTTCGGTATTGGATCAACTAATTAGGATGGAATTCATTGACAATGGACTGCGTGAGGAATATGCTAATCATCGTTTAATATACAGGTGTTCACAAGTTTGAATTCTGAGTCAACCGTTGCATAAATAATAAGAAAATTCGAGTTCACCGTATTGATCTTTATGATATTGTTACATTGGAAACGTCGCTTTATACATCATAATGCCTGAAGTGAAAATTTTACTATTGCAATCGCATATTTATTTTAAGATTCAATGTAAATAAAGATATGATTGGTCATCATCAGAAGGTTTTGGAGCGTTTAACAGCAAAGGTGTTTATCCAAGAATTTAGACGAATTTTCAAGTATGACAGTTTAGGACGTAATGGTGCATCTAAGGCTGTTAATAAAGTCAACTGATCAGCGTTGGACCAATAGGTTTAGCTCTGAAAATACGGATATCAATAATACATTTTGAAAAGTTCCCAAACCTGTTCTTAATCATCGGGAATTATCTGTAGCGATGACCAAAGACCAAAGAACAACGGTTCGAGCACTTTCTCGAGACGTTGGTACTTCAACTGTCAACTGAATGAAATATTCCATGACAATGCCACACCCGCACTTGTAAGCTCCCTGTTTCTAAGCTTAAAGAATTAAGGTATGACGTCTTGCAGTATCCTCCATGTACACTGAACGTTTCGCCTACAAATTATCGTCTTTTCAATCATTTTGAACTTCATCTCCGTAATGAAAAGTTCACTGACTAAGAAGCTACAATTTGGGCTTTTCTGAATTTGGGAGACCCTAAACCGACAGAATTTCATAGAGATGGCATATTATTATTAGGTATCCTTACAAAAAGGTTATTGTATCAAATGGGTCATATTTACCGTTTTTGTTAGTTAAATAATCCTTCATTTTGACGTTTAAAAAACGACGATTCATATGTAACTGGTAGAATATAATAAACGTATGTAAATATACATTTGCATACACATATACTCACTGAATATAAGAGAAGTTGTTTTTATTAAATTGGACCCTGGTATTATCTGGATAAAGGCTGAGCTAATACCGGAATACATGAGATAGAATTAACTTTTACAGATATCGACAGAAGGACTTCAGAAAACAGAATCTATGAAACGTGAGATAAGAAAATGATTGCTGAACTATTCGCGGGTGAAAAGGGAGACAAGTGGGAATGATGACCCGGTCAGATGAGAAGTCGTAAAATTTACGAGATAGGATCAACCAACTTAATCGTAATCAGCACAGTAATGAAGGAAACAGCTATGTTTGTTCAATGGGGATACTTCCGGTTAAGAAATATCTTGCCTGATAAACGAACAATTTCTCACATTGTAGACTTATTCCCTTCTAAAGTTTTGTTTTCTTTTTGTTTATCTCATTTATCTGCCTTTTTGCAGAAAGTTTTCCCACCATTTTCCTTTTCATAATTTTACCCTTTTCTTCAATTCATTCTTTCAGCTAATTATTTGGAATCATCTTCTTCTTTCTTCAGGTCTATCTATTATCCTGTGATGAGCCTTTACAAAATCTTCTTTCTTTCTTTCTTTCTTTCCTTGTTTATTTCCTCCTCATTGTCTCTCTTTTTTTCTGTCATCCTGTCTTTCTTTCCATCTCTGTTTGTTTGTATGTTTCTTTCTTTTTTTGCGTCTGTTCTATTCTTTCTTTCTTTACTTCTCTTTCTTTTCTCAGTTCTGTTTTGTACTTTCTTTCTTTTATTCCGTCTTTCTTTTTTTCTTTCTTTCTCTTTTTGTTCGTTCTTCTTTTCGTACACTCTTTCTACAATTTTCTTTCTTTCTTTCTTTCTTTCTTTCTTTCTTCCTTTCTTAATTTCCTCTGTTTTTTCTTTCCCCTCTCTCTCTTCCTTTCTTTCTTTCGCAGTTTTTATTTTCAGGTTTAATTTCTCTCAAGTTTTCTTCTATCTCCATTTATTTTTCCCAAAAAATCATCTCAAAAGCTTTCTTCCTTCCTTCCTTTCTTTCTTCCTTCCTTTTTTTCTTTCTTTCTTTTTCTCCCTTCTGTCCTATGTTGTTCTTTTTCTTTTCCTTCCTTCCTCCTTCCCTCCCTTCTGTTGATTTCTTTTTTCTTTCTTTCTTTCTTTCAATCTTTTCTTCCTTTTATGCTGTTCTTTTCTCTTCCTTCCTCCCTACCTCCCTTCTGATTATTTCTTTTTCTTCCTTCCTTCCTTTCTTGCTTATTTTCTTCCTCTCTCCCTTTCTTTCTTTCTTTCTTTCTCATTTTTTTAACTAGCTTTTATCTTGTTAAATGAGTGAACAATAAACATTCCCATTGAGAGAACGAATTCCTGTTTCGTTAGAGCACGTGATCATCGCAGTTCTGCTGGGCGCCATTACGAACACAGAGACCGTTTGATCGTCTCTTCGTGGAATGTTCAGATTGCATTTCGTTTCCTCTTCGTCGCATCACATTTTTAGTGAATGTGGACGATAGAAAGACGATGATAACGATAAAAAGAACACAAATACGAAGAATAAGCAGAAGAAAAATAAAAAATTATATATACGTATATATATATATATGTGTGTGCGTGCATATACCTACATATGTGTATATATGTGTGTGTGCGGGCGCATGTGAATTATAAATTGCCTTACATTATATAGAAACGTTTTTGAGATGATCGCCTGTCGTTACACGCGTTAATACATCATCCGCCCAAGACAATGTAAAAAGAATAAATAATTAAAGAAAATGGGACTGCTACCGGAATCGATATATATATATATATATATATATATATATATATATATATATATATATATATATATATATATATATGTGTGTGTGTGTGTGTGTAAATGTAAATGTGTATGTTTGTAGAATGTTTACAGCTGTAAACACTCAATAATAAAAACGGTTTTGTGCCACTTCAGTTTCTTATTTCTCAATATTTTTCAGTGTAATTTAAGTAATTCTTCAGTGTTTTACATATACTTTGTTATTAAGGTACGATTTGTCAATTTTCTCTCGTTGGGATTATCAGTTGTTCCCCTAGCAGTGATGATCAACCCCTCCATTGAGGTATAATGCTCTTCCAACATAGAATGGAGCACTCTGGTGGAGGAGGAATACATATGATAAATAAATATATCACTTAAATTCAACCTCACTGACCGTCCAGTTCCGTGGAGCAGAGGGAGGATACTAGCCTCCGGGTCTGAAGCAAAGGTTTCGATCCTCGCGGTACTGGATGGGATAATGGATAGTCAATTGCCACACTGAAGAGTTGCAATACAATGAAACAGCTGTCTATGGATGACACAATATATATATATATATGTATATATATATATATATATATATATATATATATATATATATATATATATTATATATATGCACACAAAATACTTATGGTACAGACCAGGTTAGCAACGTAATATAAAGCAACGTCTGATGTGTGATGAATTCATTTCATAGAGTGCTCGATACATTCAACTTCATACTTCGAAATTCTATGTATCTCTCTCTCTCTCTCTCTCTATATATATATATATATAGCGAGAGAGAGGGAGAAAGCAAAAGATGGAAATGGGAAGAGGAGAGTAAAAGATTATTCAGGAGATACACACACACACACACACATACATACATTTATGTATATATATATATATGTGTGTGTGTGTATATATTATGTTTGCGTGTGTTTTGAATGTATATCTTTACAAGCACGAAAATCAAATGAACGGACGAACTGTATCTGGGATGATAATTTCTCTTCATTATGAACGCTAGTACACTTCTACTTGACCTCGAAGAAAATGGAAAGAGAAGAAAGAAAAAATATTTAAAAAAATGGAACGAAACATAGAAATTGAATGAAGAAACCATAAGCGAGTCAAATACTTGAATAGATAAACAGGTCTGGTTAGTTACTCAGAAGAAACCGTCATGTGACCAGCGAACATGCGTGTTGGGGGCGATCAGTTGGAAAATTTGGATTAATGAATAAGTTACTCCTCTCGCTGTCTATGAGCAGATATCACTAAAAAGTTTGATTCTTGATGATAAAATAAAAACAAAACAAAACAAACAAACAAAAAAAAAACAAGCGTAAATCAAGGGACCAATTTAGCATCAAGTTACACTGCAAATGGAATTCAATCCCCCCCCGAAAATAAATCGGTTTTCCTAGACATAATAAGAAGTAAATTTTCCAGCCCTTAAGATGCATTGGTTCGATCTGTACGCATGTTGCATACATTGTTAGTCAGTCAGCCAACTAGACCAATTCAAAAAACTGAAGAAACCTTTGTTAACAGTTTTACTGACAGTTTTGGTTGACAGTCTCCAACAGATTTAGTCAGTCACTTATTAGCAACTGTCACGTGACTAACGTATTTTGGAGGCTTTCCGTGTTAGGGTTGATCGAGTAAAAAATGGAAAATGTGATCAATTTGTAAATTACTGCTCTTGCCCTCCGTGGGAATGATCCAGTCTGGGTTTTCAAAGAATAAGCACGAACATTGCCTGACTCGAACTAAAGGTCCAATTGAATCTACATTCTCATTTCAAATTGAACCCCAAACAAAAACCTATTGGGATAGAAGAAAAATCAACAAAAACGGTTTTTTTTTCTTGACATAATATTGCTTAAAATTTCAGCTTGAGAGCTCCATTGGTTCGATCTGTACGCACGTCTCATACATGGCAAGCCTGCCAGTCAGCCTGACAGATTCACTTGAAAACTGAAGAAACCTTTGATGTTGAAGTTGATGTTAACCATGTCGATAATGACAGTTTTGCTTGGTGGTTTCTGATAAGTAAATAAATACAGGGATAAACAGGACGAAGAAATACAATTTACTAAATGGAGAAATCTGAACGAAATGTAGAAGAAGAGACTGAGACCAAAAATTGAAAGTAAGAATGAAAACAAGAAAAAATAAAAAATATAATAGCATGAAAGAAAAAGTAATTTAAAAATATACTAAACGACGGAAATACAAAATTTAAAATAAATTTAAAGTGATGGAAAGAGACAAGGAATTAAAAAAAGAATGAGATTTAAAAAAACGGTGAGTATTGAGAAAAAAAAAACGAATGGAAAGGAAGAATAAAAAGGACGGAATTGAAAAAGATTGGGCAAGTAAACGAAACGAAACGGTGGAAAATAAAACAAACGCTTGATATGGAAAAGCAGATTAAATAAAGATATGCTTGTGCGCATGGGCGTGGACACGTCTATTTGCATGTTGTTGTATTTGTCTCTTTCTTGGTGTGTGCGTTTGTGTTTACGCATGTTTATCTTTTTCTCGTAGTAGACAGCGTAAAAAGTGTATAAAATATGAAATACGAAGGAAGTGAAAGAAAGCGAAAATGAAAAGAAGAAAAAAAAAACAAAACAAAAAACGAACAAAATCTCTACTGGAGTCACTCTCAATTACGGCATACATAGGAACACTTAATTTGGTCTTTGAAAAAAATGAGACTTGCAGTTTCTTCCCTAAAAATAAAGCTACAAATGTTCTTAGAAAGAAGTTTAAAAAATCTTCCAATTTTTTTTTTTTATCAAAGATAATGTTCCAGTTCTTCTTCAGAACACACAGATACAGACACATGAATACGCGCACGCACGTGCGCACACACACACACACACACACACACACACATACACACACAAATAAGGACACACAAATACGGACACGCATACACACACAAATACGGACACACATACACACACAAATACGGACACACATACACACATATACTGACACATACACACATACACATATACATATATATATATATATATTGGTTATATGGGAAACCAGAAATGACAGCCGGATCCCCCTTCAGGGATCTCAAGCCGCGTGTATTCTGGCTGTACATGAATGAGATATGTTAATAACAACCCACCTCACCACCACCAAAAAAAAGTATTTGTGTGTGTACGGTGTGTCACAAGGAATTAGGGAAATATTTTAGAAATATACCCAGATGAGATACGTCAAACGGGACATTACAAATGTATCATCTTTATATAGCTTAGCGAAATCTGTAGCTGGTGTGTTTATATTATTTTTTTTCTCTTGCATTTTCTTTACTTCTTGAAGTTCCTTTTCCCGGCAAATCTGCTCTTCTGTGTCAGAGTTCAGTAGAGACAAAGAGGACGAGAGATAGAAATAGCCAGGACTTGGCAAGATATATCCAAAGCAACTGCTTTTGCCTTAGGAACTGATATGTGGACAGCAGTGAGAATCTAAATCGATTAAGAATAATAAGAATACAGGTTTCTCTTTAGTGGATTTCAAAGATAATTCTTGGATTTCACCATCTTTGGCACAAAGTTATATTCAGAGAGAATTCGGTGAGAAACGCAACCACTATTCGTGGGTTACAGCAGTTGCTCTTCTTTAGATAACAACACACACTCACACACACACACACACACACAAAACACACACACACGCATATACATATACATATGGTGATGCAAAAAATAATCATGAAATTTTAAAGAAATAATGACATTATTATTTAATTTTATTATTATGATTATTGTTACTTGTTACTCATGAGGAGAAATGATGGATATGTTTGAATTGCGATGAGATTGATTTAAAAAAATACACACACACACGCACACACACACACAAATACGGGCATATATATAGAGAGACGAACATAGTAGCCGTAAAAACGAAAGACTGATTCCTCTTATATTAATAACATAATTGTCACGCTGAAAGAAACAAATTGAGCAGATATAGACTGAGAATAAGCAAAATGAGAATTAAGAATTAAAAGAGTAATATATGCGTTACCAGGGGCTTTTTAGCTCAATGGAAAGAGCAACGCTACATTGAAGCGACTGCTCTATCGGTCGCAGGTTCGATTCCTGCAACAGCCTTATTCAAAAAAAATCTTTTTACGTTGTCTTGGCCAAATGATGCATGCACGGGAGATCATTTTAGATAAGAGTTCGAATATAATAGTACTTATTATCGTTCTGTCAGATCATAAATCCATTTATTAATAACATATTAGAATAAATACATCGATTAATTAAGATACGATTAACTTACGAATGTCGGATTAGCAGTTTTTTTCTGTTGTAAAATTTTTCAAAATATCAATTAGCTATTAAATATAAAAATGTTTTTTTCCTACGTGAATTTAGGTACTTTTAGACAATGAAACCTCTTCTCTGGAATTTTGTCAATCTATGTGTGGCTGTTATTGAAATGTTTGAAAGCGGACATTTGGCTCAAAGATTCCGATGATACGAAAATTTTCAAAAATTCAACTCTTTAGTGTAGGCAAAATGTTAGCCATAGTCGAAATCGACTCCGGGTGCACAAAAGGGCAAATACAAAGTGACTTGAGTGAAACCGTACAAATGATTAATTGTATTAAATAACGGCATTAAAAATGGTGGACAGCTTTTATGCACCGATTTAAACATCAAGTGAGCGAGTGTGTAGAAAATTAATGAAAGAAAAGCAGAATTTAATAATTGCATAAATTATATTGTTATTGCTTTGTATATTACCCCGTATAGCGGAATAGCTTTGGCCTTTTTCGGTATCCGTGGTCAATTTCGACAGCGGTTAATTCTGAAGCGTCCACAAATAAAAAGATTGCTCGATATTTCTTTCACAAATAAGGGAGTAATCGAAAGGAACTAATCTAAAGAAGCAACAGAACACTTCGGAGGTTTACTGCTGTATAACAGACAGAAAGTAACGATCCAGTTTAGCATTATAGATACAAAGTAAGCACAACCTAAAATAGACTTAAAAATGATTTTTCTGTGTATTGACAAGCTTCCGGAAGAAACAAGGATGTTATAAAAGCAGAAGCAATTAATTGAGAAAATTATTAAATCTATTTAGAGAAATATTAATGTTTTAGATTTATGCCTGAATAAAGTTATTTCAAAAGATCTTTTTACATAGTAAGACTTGTAATTCACGATTGAGGTGAGCTGTTGACTGGAGTCAAAAATTTGATTTAGATTAATTTTCATTAAGGAATTTGATTTACATTTTGAATTACAATTACATTTACATTACTGAATCGTAGAAAACATTGGCATTACATGATATCTTAAACATTAAAAGTGGAAGTGAGTTCTGAAAACTAACTAATTTCTTCAGAGAAACAGAGGCATCATGGATTGAAAGCCCAGACCGATCAAAACGTTGTCTTCAGGAGATCAATCTCAGTGGAAACTCTCACACACTGTGCAGCTTTTCCGAAAAATTAAAAATTTCCAAACAAATAATGGTCAGTTTTAGTATCTAAGGAAATGATGTTTATTAATATTTATACCTAAATACAGTTATTTGAAAAGATCTGTTTTTTTTTTAAATTTAGATAGATTTTCATAGAGCAGCTTTGTTTTAGTTATAAATTTAAATTACTTTTGCTTAATCGAATCGTAACTGGTGAGACGAACATTAAAAATCAAACAAGTTGGTGATATATTTAGAAACATCTTTTCAAATAACCGTATTTAGGCAATAAGACTGTCGGAAAAATAACTCTCCCTTTTACAATGCTCCTGACTGCTGATAATACATCAAGTGTCTGGCAAGAAATCTGAGAGTTCATTTTCAGAATGTGTTTGTGGGACTGTGGTTTGAACGCCCGACTATCATAAGACAGATCGTCCGTTCGAATCCGAATATTTCAGCTTTGCAGCTCAAACATATGGACAACCAATTTCATGTATGTAAGGATATGTTCTGTTCGTGTGATATGATATATCCGACAGAATGAATTTAGTTGATAATTATGAAAAGCAATAATTGTACGAACATTAAAATTATTGTACAAACAAGTAACTGAACAATTAGTCGTATTTTATTTAGTCGTTTATTCCAAGTTGTTTTACGCTATCACTGTGGAACCCATTATTCAATCTTATTAACCTTTCCCATTTCCTTCGTGATAATGATATATAGTTTTCTGATGTCCTAAAGTCTCCAGAAAGTCTTCAAACTGTTATTCGTGTGTCGCTGGCCACTGCTGGCAATAATTCTTCATCATTGAGAACAGGTGTGGGTCTCATTATCGGTAATCATATTCATAGACCGAAATCTATTTAATCAACATTGAACAGATCGCACTCTAGTGGTAATCAGTCCAAAGGCTTTGTTAGCGATATTAACAACTGGAGCCTAATTTGAAAAGTTATCTATCTTCCTGCACAGACACCATTACAGTTAAGGCCTTAAAAACCTCCGATAATATAGAATCATATCTTTATTTATATTGAGTCTGCAAAAAGTGCGAATACATTGGTAAAAAAGTTTGTCTGCACTATGGTCAAACTCCTTTGCTTCATTAAAATCTAAAAAATAAATAAAATAGAATTCATTTCCTCATGCAATATTATTCCAAAGCTACGCGTCTCATTTCAATTCCTTTATCAATAGTTCCAGTAGATAAGATTTGTTGACTTTAACAGATAAGTCAACCTAGGTTGGGCTTTAGAAATATGAATGAATTCTTCATCAGTTTTTGTTAATATAATATATATATTCTTGTTCAGAAATTCAATGTTTACCAAAAAATACTGAAAACGTAGAAACGCGAGTTGACATGACACAACGTCACGAAATCGCTCTTCCTTTTCCACTCTCTGTTATTCATGTCCGAAATTCTCACATCTTAAATGTAGATCGGTCTAATTGTGATACTAAAGCCAACTCTGAGATTTTAACAGTATTTCAATTTTTTAATTCTTTATTATGTACAAAAGATTTCAGGTGTAACAACCCAATACTAACATCAATCTGACTCACTGTCAAAATATAACTGAATCAAATGAGCCTCGAACTCAGTACACTAGCAATACTAACAATGCTCATCTACAGTCGCCTAACTCAAGGCTTAATATGTTAAATTCAAAATCAGCTTGAAATTGATCTGTCAAAATTCTGGATATTTACGGGTTCCAGATTGAACATTGTTCAAATGAGAAGACTGCATAAAGCCTATATGAAGTATGGCTTTTGATATTTGAAGATGGTAACCATTTCATGGAACCAATCTTGTGGAGAACGGCCATCTTGTATGCGGAGCAGTCATATCAAAAACCGTTTACAAAAAATGCCAGCATAAGTTTTTAAGTCAGTCTGACTGACTATCCATGTATATGTTGCTGGTGTAAATCACACCAATGGAGTTAGAAGGCTGAAAAATTAAACATTTGCTCCTTACTACGTCTAGAAAAAAAACTTCCCAAACGGCATGCTATCGAAAGACGCTAGTCACGTGACGGTTTCTGACTAACCAGACCAGTTGTCATGGGAATCTTGTTTCGATAACAGCTGTTTGTTTAGATAGAGTGTCAGTTTGTTAAAAGAAGAACTTCACTGCCATCACCTCATTTACTTGAATACCGCAAGAATTTTGATCACAACGTTTTCTTATGCACACTCACATTCTGACACAATCACGTACGCACTATCACAAGTATTCAGTTAGAGACTCACAAACACCCATAGACATTATAGCGTATATATATATATATATATATATATACTTATTAATGCCCGTAAAAAAAATTCACAGATACGTATGAATTTCTTTGAAACTATTTTTCATGAAAATATAATAACAAATTTATTTCAGTTGAAGAGTCCATAGTTTCAGAAGGTGGGAATGTGTACTTTTTTAAAATTTTTACCCCTGAGCGAGAGAATCAAATGGTACAAACAGCAAACCAAGAAAATCGCGCTGTACATCATATGGGTATAGCTTCTTTGCATGAATTAGTATCAGACCATCTATACTAAGAGATACGATGAGGATCGAACCCGCAAACAACGACCAGAAAGGTCAGCTTGTTGATCATTGTTCTAATACGTCTGTTATCTACCTTTAAAAAAAAAAAATGATCCACTTGTTTACCCCAGTGGAAAAGATTCACGAATGTACTTGGATTGAAATGTCTTTTTAGGTTAGTGTTACGACCGGTGAACCAAGAAAATCTCACTGTTTATCATTTGAGGAGATCATATATAATTTTTATGGTATATGAGTATAGATGTGCATACATTTGTACATACATATTATTGCCTTTTCTTTATCTTACATATGCATACTCCAAGTCACGCATACACACACAGTCACATGTAAATCATCAAGAGCCTCTTAGCGCACGTCGTTGGACATAGACCTTCCCCAGACCTCTCTATCATGGGTGTTGTGGAGCCAATACTTTCCGAAGTTGTCAAGTTCGTCAAACCTTCTTATATTTTTCCGGATGCAGTTTTGCAGGCGCAATACAATATTCCTATGCTCCATTCTCTTCCATTTCACCTTGTGTCGGACTAACCTGAGATCAGTAAATGGCTATATACGTATATTTAAAGATCCAATTGAATCGGGCACGTGCAACTCTTTTGATGTAGTGGGCCGCAGAAAAAAAATTTTCATTTTCCTTTGAGCAACATATTTATTTCAAGAATATAAATCGTATTACAGGAAGCGAACTTAATTCCTATTTTAGACAAACATGAATAGCAGTTATTTCATTAATGATTCGGGAAGCCAAAACAATTGTCCTTTTACATTATAAATCGTAAAATTGACTTCCAGGGTAAAAATTTATATTACATTTTAAATTAATGTCTAGATTGGCCGCGGGCCACGAAGAATGTTGCCAAATCTGGTCCGCGGGCCTATGGTTGCCCATATGCGAATTAAAGGCATAAACGTATATAAGTAGCCTTTTCTTCGCTCACCAACCACTTTTTGTTACTGAAAACATTTGCAGTCTCGGACGACTGTATAAACACTTTCACTTACACACTCTGGCGAACCAAAAGGGAAAACTTCGCTCAAAAGGCACGTGCACACAAACGAACGAACACACACACACACACACACTCGCACGCACGCATGCACACACACACGGCAGCATACATATAAACACGAATGGGCAAACATGTATAAATATACATATTCCTTAATGATATATTGATGAAATGTATTTATATATACACACGCACACACATCTATGAAAACTTTCTAAGCACATAAACATGTGCACATATATAGTCATAGATATATACATAACACACATACGTATGTTTCTTTATATATATATACATATATATATATATATATATATATATATATATATATATATATATATATATGTTCTTTCGTATAAATATCCGATCACACACACTCATACACATCCAGAAACAGAGATCAGGCACAGTTCCAAAATACTAAATGAAATTAAAAGGAATACTTAATCTAAATTAAACCAAAAACTCGGACAGTAAAATATAATGAAAAACGTAACCAGAAGTAAATGACTTATGGATTATTTTATCTACAAAATAAATAAATAGTTTTGAATGACCAAGTCCTGCGCATGCTCTCTTGAGATTTGACATTTCTGGCCTTACCATTGTTTTTTTTCTTCTTCCATTTTTTCTCTGATAATTTTTGTATTTATTTTGATTGCTGTCAATCTTCGTTACATTCGGGCTGGGTTTTAAGAAAGAGGTTTGCCTTTACTTTGGTCAGTTGCAATAAACGCTTCCCAGGTCGCTTGGGCAGTTAAATAACTGACAATGCCGATCACAAAAAGAAGTCCTTGGTCTTCTTCTTTCTACTGTAACAGATATATGTCTTCGTCAAGATAGCCTGAGGGAACCCATCACTCTACAAGCTTCTTCTATCCTACGCTTAATGCTGAGTACTTAACAGAGAGACATTTAGTGCCATTTTGAAAGTATTTGGTACAATTCGGCCATAGCTTGAATCTGCAGCCTACCAAAGGGGAGGCGAGAACTCAATCACTGGGCCACAATGCTTGGTATCATGATAGAGAAATGCGAGAAGAAATCATGCCATAAAGGGAAAAATGTCATTTGACGTTTGCTTTGTGAAGCCATATTAGAAATACGAAGACACCAATTGGTTTGGGGTACCGTATTTGACAGCGAGTAAGATTTCCGGTCCCCCATTCCCACTAAAAAATGGCACAAAAGGTTGACTTAGCCTACGCTGTTCTGACCCACATTAGCCAGAATTTGAGAAGGAGTTTGAATACTGAGTGATTAATGAAAGGAATTCGGGAAAATGCATTCGAACTTGATATTCCTTGTAGAAAAAAAATAAGGAGGATGTCTTATATGCCATCAAATATGGTATTTGAGACATACTCATGCAATGACAATGGATCAAAGAGATAGACGAGCGAAAAGAAAATCACAATAACAATGGCGACTTCCTTTTTTACTTTTTTCGTTAGTGCACTGAAAACAGTCCTTGGTACTCTCGAAGAAAAGATAAAGGAACATGGGATCCAAGAAATCAGAACTATTCAGGCCATAGCAATGTTCAAGTCGGCAAAAACGCTGAGAAGAGCGATGGAGATTATAGAAGAATTATTATTACTTGTTTTTCAGCGATAGCCCCAAAATGGCCGTGGTATAGTATAAGAGCAGCAATCAACAGACACTTTGGGTAAACAAGCAAATAATAATAATAATAATAATAATAATCCACCTTATAATGATCTGATTTATTTGTTCGTATTTGCCGATTTGTTACCGTAGCGTAGCCAAAATAGCACAGCGTAGCACATTTTTTCCCCCCGCAAAATACCTTTAAAATGGTTCAACTTGGTGAATAAAGAAATTTTCAGTGCAATGGGGGCATATACTCTCCAATTGATTGGTACAATCGAGAATGAATTGACAAAATATGTTTAGCCAAGGGAGAATAATGTGGGTCTGCTAACTGCTAAGTATTTCTTATAAGAATAATAAGAGGAATATGCAAATAATTATAATATAAATTCGATAAATAGAAAGTGACTTGACATCGAGTTTGAAGGCTGTCGATGGAGACTTTCATGCGAAAAATAGTAACCAGTTTGGTACATGTCAAATGAAAAGCCGAAAGATTATGGTGCGTCAGTTTTCCAAGTTGAGAGAGATTATCCGTCTTGAAAATCAGCATTCAAAATCTTGTTTTTTTTTTAAATCTGGAATTGGACGCCGGAATCTTGGTCAGTAGAAATACGCAATTATCTCAGCCACGAGGCAAAACCCCCAGTAAAAATGTTTGGTGTTGTCCCAACCTAAAGATTTGGTAAATGTCGCCAATGGGGAGGATGATGACTTTTGTCGGATTTTTCATGATATAACCAGATATAAAAAATGTAAGTGATTATAATACCCATCACTATTGGTGCGCATGGGCTAATCCCGGAAAGTCCAGTGAAGTGTTTGGAAGAATTGGGAATCTGACGAAGAATTTGCTGTAACTTGATCTTTTGTGAAAGCCAACAGTCAACACAAGTGTGAAAACTCTGTGAGTGCAAGGATTGCTAAAAAAATCTCGGTTCGACACGGTCCAGTCAATACCATGAAAAAAATTCAATAATAAGGGTCCTGCAAGTTGGCACTTTACAATAAAAAAGAAACACTCTTACTACCTACAGTTATAAAATAATGCTCATATTTTAGGAAGTGGGTCGGACCGAAGTCATGCCTTTCTTGGTTGGGCCGTAAAATTTTCAGCAACCCCTTGCACAAATAGAGAATACTGTGTAGAGCGCTGCAGTGTTGATGATACTCGTTATCACTGTGTTGATTGAAAAGCCACCAGTTACAACTAGTATGAAAAGTCAAACAATGATAATTCTCTCATTGATATTTTAAGACTATTTTAACTGTTTTAATGACATCCTTAGTAGCACGGTTATATTAAGTATGTAAATTTGCTTGTCTTTTTGTCAGACGCACTAATTTATTAATTTTAAAAAAAAATAACGTTGACCAGCAAAACAGAATTATAACCAATAGTAAAATGTATCAAGTCGTACGTTTGACGTTAAAACCCAAATATATAAAAAAAAACATTTTAGAAAAATCAAGCTGGGATTGTTTGATAAAATAAAAAAAAAGGGCCGTTACCCAAAATAAGATAGAAGCCAAGATTTCCAGCAAATATGTTATTGCATCATCACTTAAATTGGTGTAACACAATCTTCGTTCTCTCCTCATTTTGTAGTGGGAATAATAGAAAAGACAAACAGAATTATGTCCCTTGGATCAAATATTTTTTCGATAAATGGAGTTGCTTCCCTTGCTATGTATTTCTAAGTTTTGATCAGGCGAAACGCATACAGTTGCGTATACATTTGTAGATGCAGCTCAGTGTTAAAACGGTGTTCTAACCTCTTCCTCTAAAAAATCCCAAATACAAAACAAAAAAAAAACAAACAAAAATAACACAAAAACAATGACATCAAAATAAAGCTCTCACAATGCTAAGGACAGGGTATTAACACACACAAATGAAATGGTTCCTTCTGTCTAATTAGCAATTAGTCCACAATTCCAATAATCTGAAATTAAGCCATGATAAGATTATGATCTCGAATGTGGTTGTTCATGGCAGACAGACGATAATATTAGTTCACTTGAATAGCCATAAAAACTGCAATTATCTATCAATCTATCTATTCTCTTCTCCAGTGAGAAAGAGATAGAGATTTATAATTTTGTAATTTTATAACTTGTAAATATCTATCTAGGTATTCCAATCTCTCTCTCTCTCTCTCTCTCTCTCTCTCTCTCTCTCTCTCTCTCTCCCGCTCTCTCTCTCTCTCTCTCCCACTTTGTATATTTCCATTTTCCCTCTTCCTCTTTCACTTCTTTTGCAGAGGGTTTCACGAATGAAAAAAATATGATACAAAAACGACCTTTTCTCTCTCTCTCTCTCCCCTCTCTCTCTCTCTATCTCTCTCTCTCTTTATATATATATATATATGTATCTTTCTTTCTCTCTGTCTTTCCCTGTGAATCTTTCTTTCTATTTCCCCCTTTCCCCATCTCTCTCTCTCTCTATATATATATATATATATATATATATATATATGTGTGTATATTTGTGCCCATGTGTGTATGTGTGCGTGTGTGTCTGACTCTCTGACTCTCTCTCTCTCTCTCTCTCTCTCTCTCTCTCTCTCTATCTATCTATCTATCTATCTATCTATCTATCTATCTATCTATCTGCGTACTGATATATAAGACAGATAGATATCATTACAAGAACGTGTGGGCGTTGTGGTGAAGACTATCTAGAATCTAAATCTCAATAATTTATAGAAAATGATTCCTTTGTAATTGAATACAGTTGATTTATTCAAATGGATTTGAAAGACAAGATGGTTAGAACTGGAATTCATCTCACAGGTGCAAAGTAATGGAAATATTTCAGGTTTCCGGGCTTGGCCAGGACGATAGTAAGTGAAGTATAACAAGATGATAAATAAGAAATCAAATTTATTTCATTTGAATATTCCAATAAACAGCATACATCTTGGCAGATAGAAATATTTATGAAACGAGGCCATATATATATATATATATATATATATATATATATATATATATATATATATATATATATATATATATATATATATATATATATTAGGGTTGAGCACTTTAAGTGGGGTAACTCATCCGCAGTAAGCTTATGCAATGCTCTTCTATAGGAATTGAGCACTCTGGTGGATGAGGGATTTCTGTGTAATTTAAATATAACGCTTAAATTCAGCGTTACTGCCTGTCCAGAGGTAGGATATCGGCCAACGGGTCTGAAGTGAAAGTTTCAATTCTGCCTCGTGGTACTGGATGGGATAATGGAAAGTCTATAGCCACACTGAAGAGGTAGGCTCGAAACCTTCGCTCCATATATATAATTCTGTGGAGCTTTGCTTAACCACTATAGAGAGTTCAATTCTCATTGGGTGAATACTGCTTGTGACTTTGTACTTGACCTTTCCCTGTGCAAATTAGAAAATAGACAAGAAAATTATAAAACATGGAAATAAAATTAACTAATACAAAAAAGACCAGTGAACTGAATTGATGATTACGTGTAGTATGAAGTGAAGTTACGGTTTTTGCAAATGTTAAGTTTTTGAAAGATATTTGTTGAAATTTGTCTCTCAGTAAATTACGTTTAAATGATAATTCACTCGATCATTTTTAGTTTTAATTTAAGTATCAAATCTATTACTTTCGCGATATACTGAATTAGGAATTTGGTGTAGGTCAGTGTGAATTCAGGTCGTGGTTCACTCAATTGGTACCTGTTGATAATGGCCCCGGTAATAATAGCCCCAGTGATTATTGCCCCGGTAAAAATAGCCCCGGTAAAAATATAACTCCAGTAAAAATGTCCCCTGTTACATCTGAAAAATTTTAATACATGATTTCCAGTTGATATTTATTTCAAATAAACTATTTGAAAAATATATTAATTACGTTCTGAAATAGGATGTCAAAGACTTGGAAAAATTCGTGGGTCTATCTAATCTAACTGTGTAAATGAAGAATATTAATGTTTGTTTTTCAGATGATATTTATTTTTGATAAACTTTTTTTTCAGTTGGGTCATTTTTTTCTATTTTTCCACATGTACCCTTTTTACCGGAGCTATGCTTTATCGGTGTTATCTTTACTGGGGAATCTTTCCCTAAATTTCACTAAATTGTCGAAGTACGGACATAGAAAAGAGAGAATTCCTGAAGAATGTCAAAACGAGGAAAGTATGTAACAGTCTCTTTTTGAAAAAACTTGATTGCCATTTTAAAGATTTTGCTTGCCTCTCTTTTAATCAAGGAAAGATGCACACTAAGCTAAATTTAGTAAACACTAGTGATGTTGGGGACAAAATAGAAGCTAGTGTTTCGAAAGCTTATTTTTAAGGCTAATCTTACTGGGAAGACTGGTGCAACACATTCTTCGTAATGCTATTTCCTCTAGTTGATCCGTTATCGAGCTAAACTAAGCTTAGTAGAAGTCTACTTATCCATACAATTAAAGATTTTATTTTTTATTTGTTACTAAAATTTGCGTTCACTGCTATTTTGATGATATGTTGGATTACAAACTCAAAAAATGCCTATAGTTCTCCAACTTCGTTGGCACAAGTAAACAAGCAAAGCGTAGTGTTCAAGAAGGTAAGTCACTGCATCTACCTGAGGCAATGAATCTCCATGGAATCCTCAAAAAAAGAAAATTTCAACCGAAAAATTAACCAGGATTGGCAAGATTTTTAAACATGGAACTTAACTAAAAAATTGGGTTCTCAAACTCTTTTTTTTTGGTCTCTTTTTTCTTTGTCTCTTTCTTTTTCGTCTTTTTAAAGTTTTTATTGTGGTCTTTTTTTGGTCTTTTTTAAAAGTCTTTTTGGAGTCTTTTCTGTCTCTTTTTTGTCTTTTTATTTGTCTTTTTTAGTCTTATTTTAATTTTTTTTTGTTTTTTTTTGGTCTTTTTTTCGCTTTTTTGGGGTCTTTTTGTGGTCCTTTTTTGGTCTTTTTTAGTCTTTTTAAAAATCTTTTTTGGTCTTTTTTTTGTTTTTTTTAGGGGGGGGTCTGTTTTTTTGTGTCTTTTTTTGTTTTCTTTCCGTTTTTGGGGTTTTTTTTTGTCTTCTTTTGGTCTTTTTTTGTCTCTTTCTTGGTCTTTTGGGGGTTCTTTTTTGGTCTCTTTTTTTGTTTTTTTCGTCTCTCTTTTTTTTTTGTCTCTTTTTTGTCTCAAACTAAGAACCATGCAACTTGTACGGGAAAAACATGCTAAACATCACATGGAATATCAGAAAACACAATATTATAGCTAAAAAAAGAGATATCCTAGAAATTTAGATAGCGATGGGCAGGCCATGTTGCAACTATATCAAACAACTGCTAGACATGAAAATTCTGAGCATGGATCCCTCATCATCAAAAGTGAGATTGTGACTGGCGAAAAAGAGATGGCGAGATGATCTGGTCTAATTCGGAATGTCTACGATGCCAAGAAGCGAAAAAAGACTGGCAGATCAAAGGGGAAAGGCATATGTTCAAGAGCGGACTTTAAATGGCTGATTAGTAATGATGATGAAGAAATTTTAGAGTTTTAATTTTCAAAGTTCTAAACTAGCTGTACTTTTTAAAAACTCTTGGTTAAACCTTCCTGGTTCAAAAAGTGAACTTTTATCTTGATTTCCGACTTGACATTTAAATGTTCACTCCTCCAAACGTCGTTGAAAACTGACTGAAATCATTTCTTCCGAGCGTTAAAAACTGTTAATCAAAAAAGTCAACATAGGTTTCTTCAGTTTTCAAGTAATTCTGGCCGGCAGACTTGCTAGCTATGAATATGTCGTGCATATAGACTGCACCAATGGAGCTGAAAATGTTGACATTCACTCCTTATTATGTCAAGAAAAACTAGGAAGGTTCAATTTACAAATTGCCTTTATGCTAAATTGGTCAAGCGTTTGTGTCATGCAGTGTTCA